>JAZKLR010000117.1:0-1200000 GCA_037103525.1 Ganaspis brasiliensis
AAGAGATTTCATGTGTCAAAGTGGTCATGTACATAAAATTATTTTACATGAAATTAGACGTATCTTACAAGCCCCTTCTCTACTTTGTTAGTATTTGTTACCCTCTGTCATATTCAATAAAAGCTTTTTTCTTGTCTTCAACTTCACAAAAGTATGTAATTAAATTGAGCCTATAAAAACATATCCAAAAGACAGAAATTTGTGTTTGTTTCACGATAAATAAACAATTGTAAACTATAACTGTCTTAAATTTAATTTAAACAAATTTTCCATATTGAATTTGAAGGTTAAAAATGTCAAATTTTTAAATATTATAATCTCTAAAAACATTTTTATACACATATTTGGAAAATTCGGATACAAATTCTTTTATGTATGGATATTCTATATTTTTTGGATATTTTTAATGTCAAAAATAATACGATATACTTTTCCAAATCCATTAAATTCAAGCTCAGTTACCAAAACTTTTAAACTTTGTTTATTAATGGCATGTGGTGAAGAATGACGTCACTGGTATAGCAAAATTTGTGCGTAACTTTTCTCTTAAAATATTTACTATTTTGTCACAAAACTTGGTAGAATCATTAGAAAGGTCTTTCTGACCCGAGTTTGTTTGGATCTTCACTCAAAATTGATTTTGGAAGATTTTCGAAAAACAGGAAAGTTTATAAAAATACATTTTGAGCCAAAATTCAAACAAAATCGGGCCAGAGAGACTTTCCTAATGATATTTTAAGTAATTCTACCAAGTTCCGGGACAAAATGGTCAATATTTTAAGAGAAAAGTTACGGACAAATTTTTCCTATACCAGTGACGTCGTACTCCATTACATGCCCTTAATAAAAGAAAAAAACAATATAATCAAGTAAGAACCATAAAATTTAAATATAAATCACTCACACAGTCATATTATTAAAAATTAACGAATAGATAAAAATCACAAACAAGATGAATAAAAAGAATTGATTCATGATACAAGAATTTACAAAATCTCATTAAATAGAATCAGACAACAGTCAATTTAAATAATAACATTCACGTCCTAGCATTGTTTAAATAAGCGTACAGGAAATAAATAACAATATCTACAAGAAAGTATTTAAAAATCAATAGCAAGAATTTCAAAAATTTCAAGAGAAAATCTGTAATATCCATCACTCCTTTAGCGGGACTTACTTTATAATCAAATAAGTACCAATAAATACTCAAATTAATCAGAAAATTATAAAATAGATCAGATAAATCAAAGTGGAAATTTATCAAATTTTTTTGCGTAGAAAGAGCCGAGGTAATAAATGGTGAGCCAGAGATACTGATCCTAAAAAATCCATATCAATTTATCGCCACACTTAATTAACACAAATTAATCGAATTTTTTGAAATTGGTACTTTAAACGTGATCTTAAATTTAGAAAGAAACTTCTGGATTAAAAAAAAATTTATTTACTTCCTGTTCTGTCGGCGACACGTATAAATGAACCGATACCCGCATCAAACGGCTTTGAATTTCAATTTACAGGGTGTCTACTAATTTCGTCCCACAAAATTCCCGGTCATTTCCCGGTTTTTGTTCCTATTTTTCCCGGTTTTTTCTCTTGTTAAGTTAAAATTTATTTTGAGTATAATAGACCTATAAATGGCTACAAAAATTAAAGATAACAGTTGATAATTGAAGAAAATAATTGAAATTCAAAGAAAATAATTGAGAATTGAAGAATTAAATATTAAACTTTATAAAAAATAATAATTAAGAATTTAAAGAAACAATTAATAATGAAAAGAAATAATTAATAATGAAATGAAATAATTGAACAATGACAAAAATAATTGACAATTAGGAACAAAATTTTTTAAAAAAGTAAATATTAATCTACAATTAAACAATATTTGAAAAAATTGAACAATGGTTATTAAATTCAAAGAATATAATTGAAAATTGTTCAACTAGATAGAAAATCCAAAAAAATAATTTAAAATTTAAGTTAATAATTCAAAAATGAAGAAATAAATTGAAAATTAAATAATCAAATTGAAATCAGAAAAACACAGAATTATTGAATAATAGAAAAAAAAACAATTGAAAATTGAGAAATAAAATTAAAATTCGAATACAATAGTTGAGAATTAAAGAAAATTACTCAACAATTGGATTGAAAAAAGAAGAAAACAATTTATAACTAAAATAAACATGGAAAATGACAGGAATTATTTAATATTGAAGAAAACATTAAAAATTGAAGAATAGAATTGTTATTTAAAGAAATTATTTGAGAATTGAACAATTGAACAATTAAATTGAAAATAGAAACAAAATTATTCAAAATTGAAGGAGGTTTTGAAATATGAAATAAATAACTGATAATTGAAAAAAAAAAAAAAGAAGTCGAGACTACTGAATATTGAAACAGACAATTGAAAATTGAACAAAATAATTAAAAATTAAAGAAAATAATTAAAAATTGAAGAAAGTACCTACTTAAAAATTAAATAAAATATTTGAAAAAAGCAGAAAAATTTAGAAATCGACGGAAATAATTGCGAATTGATGAAAAAAAAATTAAAATTCTCAATTTAAATAAAAATTGAAAGAAAAATATAATTTAAAAAAGCTGAGAATTGTTAAATATTGAAGAAAATTGAGAAGAAATTGAAAATTGAAAGAAATTGAGAAACTGAAAGAAATATGAAAAAATAATTGTAAATTGAAGAAAATAAATGAAATTTAAGAAAAAAATTGGAAATAGAAGAAAATAATTGAGAATTTAAAAAAAATCATTGTAAAAAGCCCAGAGTTATTGAATATTAAAAAAAAAACAATTGAAAATTAAAGATTGTAATTGAATGTCGAAAATTATAATTGAGAATTAAAGAAAATAATTCAAGAATTGAACAATGGGATTGAAACTAAAAGAAAATAAGTGATAATTGAAGAAAAAAGAAATTGAACAGCCCAGGAATTATAGAATTTGAAAAAAAAAAACAATAAAAAATGAAGAATGTAATTGTAATTTGAAGAAATTAATTAAAAATTGTAGAAAATAATTTGAAATTGAAGAAAATGTGCTTTTATGAAAATTGTTGAATAATAATTGATGAATTAAATTCAAGTTTCAAAAACATAATTGATAATTGAAAAAAAATATTGAAAAAAGCCGAGAATTATTGATTATAGAAGAAAGTAATTGAAAAATGGAGGAGTTATTGAGATGTGAAATAAATAAATGATAATTGAAAAAAATAGTTGAAAAAAGTCGAGAATTATTGAATATTAAATTAAATAATTAAAAATTGAAGGAAATAGTTAAGATCTGAAGAAAATAATTAAAAATTGATGAAAATGATTGAAAATTGAAGAAAATAATTGAAAATTGAATCAAATAATTGGCAATTAAAAAAAAATAAATTTATAGTTAAAGAAAATAATTAAAAATTGATTAAAATTATTGAAAATCGTAGAAAATAATTGAAAACTGAAGAAATTAATTAGAAATTGATGAAAATAATTGAAAATTGAAGAAAATAATTGGCAATTGAAGAAAATAGTAGAAAATCAAAGAAAATAATTTAAAATTAATGAAAATAATTCCAAATGGAAGAAAATAATTGAGAATTGTAGAAAATAATTGGAAATTGAAGAAAATAATTAAAAATTGAAAAGAATAATTGTCAGTTGAAGAAAATAATTGTGAATTTCTGAAAATAGTTGAATAATTGAAGAATTGAATTGAAGCTTCAAGAACGTAATCGAGAATTGAAAAAAAATATTGAAAAAAGCCGAAAATGATTGAATATCGAAAAAAAAATTGAAATATGATGAAAATAATTGATAATTGAAAGCACACTATAGAATTGCACATAACTATATAAACTATTATGCAATGTACGGTCTAATAAAAAAACTGAAGTTCTATCTACATTTTTTCATAATAATTTGACTTTTTCATGTTTAATGTCTTTCATTGTTTCTGCGGCATTATTAGCGTTAAGAAAAAAGATAGTAGACAAATATCCATATTTCATGAGAATATATTATATTATATTGTAATTTTTAATGTATATTTTTTATTTTCCAATTGCATAATTGTCGCATAATTACACAAAATTTAAACGCATAATCAGATTGGTGCAAAATGCAGAAAGTTATTATCTTTATTTATAAAACAAATTGATATATTAGTCAAATTTATTATCCCAGAAAAAAAAATCCCGGTTTGACGTAAAATTCCCGGTTGATTCCCGGTTTTTCCCGATCAATTTAAATTCCCGGTTATTTCCCGGTTTTTCCGGTTAGTAGACACCCTGAATTTTAAAATAAATATATTCATACGAAATCTTACTTTTATTGGATTCATGACAGCACCCCCGTGTCTATTTCCGAAGATGCTGTTCCACTTTAAGAAATTATCGAGGTGAAATTTTATTTTAACTTAAAATTTTTCCCTGGAGGTTCGCTGGAAGCTTCCATGGAAATTGCCTGGAGGTTTGGTAGAAACTTCAGGCAAACTTTTTTCCGAATATCAAGAATCTATCCTGGAAGCTTCCAGGTCGCTTTCTGGATAATATGTTATTCTAGGTAAAAAAATCAATCCAGATTTTCCAGACGGAAATCTGCCCTTACAAAAAAGAAGTACTGGATTCAGCACTCGATTCAGTACTGGGTTAAGTACTAAAACTCGAGTACTTTTTTTGCTCAATATAATTTTTTAAGGAGGAACCGGACAAACAATCGGAACAAAAGTTAGTTCAAATGAATAATTTTGATTTTTGATATAGAAGACACATAAGTTAATGAAATTTTTTTCAGTGGAAGTGTGGGCACTTGTATTTTTTACAAAATGAGCCGTTAAAAATTGCAATTTGATGGAATTAAAAAAAAATTGACGTTGGAAACGATTATTCAATTTGAGGTTCAAATTAACCTAAATTGAATAATCATTTCCAACGTCAATTTTTTTTAATTTCCATCAAATTGCAATTTTTAACGGCTCATTTTGTGAAAAATAGAGGTGCCCACAGTTCCACAACAAAAATTACATTAACTTATGTGTCTTCTATATCAAAAATCAAAATTATTCATTTGGACTAACTTTTGTTCCGATTGTTTGTCCGATTCCTCCTTAAACACAATAATTTTTTTTTTTAAATTTAAGTGAAATTGTGATTTTGCGTTCAATGTACTGAATCCAGTATTTTTTTATAAGGGCGTAAGAAGATTTGTAAAGAATCAACACGTAAATCCAGAGGGAAATTTTAAAAGGTTTTAATTTTTAGAGATATTGAAAAATGAACATCAAATTTAAATTCTGAGACCCCAGAGGGATTTTTATTTAAAAACCTGATTTATTGATTGAGTTAGTGACAGTTGAATTCCATTTTTACTTTCTGTTTTCAATTGAATAGAAATTGGCAAGCTTCTAATTAGATTTAGATATTGAAAAGAATGCAAAATTACAAACCTTAGGCTTAAATACTGAAAGCTGGTCATTTTTACCCACTACACTAACAGCACGTATATTCGCTGCGTCTGCCCATCGATTTTCCACGTTTTTTGCATCTTCATTTCTAAAAATAAAAAAGATGAGTTAAAGCTTTTAAAATAACATTTAAAAAGTGAATAATAAAATACTGTTTTATCAAAATTAACTTTAAATGGATTTTCTAACAAAATAGAATTACCTTTTGATACGTTCATTTTCCACTTTGGAGGTAGCAATTATCTGACCTCTTGTTCGTCCTGTACCGGGAGAGACAGAACCACTTCCAGCTACAATCCAGTCTACGTCAGCACCTACATTACAAAAAATGTTGTTTTACTCAATGAATTGCTAGAATTAAAAAGTTCAATTTTTTTAATTTTTAAAGAGGTGTCCTATTCATCTTTTAACTTTTGAATTAAACAAAAGCAGTTATTGAAAAGTTTCCAATTGAAAGGTAAGAAAAGTAAACGAGAAGAGAACTAAAACCTGTTGTTTAATTAAAAATATAACTTGTACAAAATATATACATAATAATAAACATACCTGTGGTAATTTGCGCAGTAGGTGAAATCTGAAGTCCGTAAACAACGAGACCGTCAGCCGAAACCATGGGCAGTGATTTTCTAGCAAGGCGAGCTCTAATGGCTGCAATTATGGCCATTCGATCATGTCGATCTTTAATTACTTCCTTTCCAACTTGTAATATATCCTAAATTAATAGTGCAAATGAAATTAATATGTTGATAATAAAATAAAATAATAATTCTTGTATTTACTCTAATAGAAACCGTTAACATAATTAAAAGCAGCGGCTGCAGACCTAGCAACTAAAAAGAAAACCGAAATGAGGAAAGATATTCTTAATGAAGTCAATGAAGAAACTATACCTATTGGGAATAATGGGCAACTGTCTACATAAAAAAAAGGTTTATTAACTAGGTGAAGACATAAATTCTTAAAGAAGAGACGCAAAGGAGTTTCCCCTAATGTTTGAAGATGCCACAGGATTTTATAAGACGACTCAGCACTCGAATTTATTATTAATTTTTATTATTGTTTTATGGAGTTGCTGAGAGATTTTAGTCGGTGGTTGCGGCCACGTGATGTTGCTTCTGCGCTCTCGTCTGGTCGACGAGCACGTGGGTCGATAAGCCCGCATGCATGGTATACCTGGATTGTAACCTGAACGAATTACTAATTTTAATTTTAATAAGTCACTTTTGTCGACTTTAATTTCCGAATTTTGGATTGAGTGAATGTTAGAACAGCTGTTCAGCGAGAGGAAAAATAATTAAGTCAACTGAAAACCGTAAGTAGGTCTTTTGTCAAAAATATAACCATTTTGTTGTCAAACTCTTTGTTGTTTATGAGTTCACCATCTACCTTCTTGATTTCTCCTGCCCTTCAAGCTAGTCAAATTTTTACTTTTATAATTATGTCGACCACAACTAGACAGGCGCTTGAGTGTTAATAAATTAAGATTATTTTCCCAATAAAAAAAAAATAATTCGGCACACACGAAAATAATTGGGTATGAACGAGACCTGACTTGATCGCATTATTTGATGATCTTCTACTATACATATGTGGTGCGTGAGCATTTTCTAATATTTTATCTATAAATACCGACTACAAATACATCCTATCATAGCACGATATCTCCCAAGCTTCTAAGAACCTTATGATATCCGCCTCCAGGGAAGCTTCCTCCGGAGTCTCAAAGGAAGTTTCAACAGAGTTTCTCTAGGATAGCTTCTGCAAAGCTTCAGGAAAACTTCAACCAAAATCTCTAGAACCAATTTAGCTACGTAACATTTTCAAATGGAGTAGTCTATCGAATTTATCTATTCAGCACAAGATATTTCCAGAAAATTGCCTGACCCTAACATTTCAAGTTTCGGAATATCCGCAAATAAATGTTCAAGCAACATTGGTGCAAAGACAAAAATGTCCCCACGTGAGGAAATATTGACGCGAAGAGTTCTATATATTCTATCACCGCTGAGGAATAACCCAGTAAAAAAAAAATAATTCGGCACACACAAAAATAATTGGGTATGAACGAGACCTGTACTCGGTCTGGTGTATAGACCGAACTGTGATGTTTTACCGTATTATTTCCGATTGTGTGGAATTCAATTCTATTGCCATGATTGAATTGAGGTTATATGAGCAGAGTTTATGATGTAATTTGAAAGCAGGGGTGTTTTGACGTGTAAAAATGGCGGTTATGAAAATAATTTTGATAGTTTGTTAAAATATTAAAAAGTAAAATCTGACAGGAACGACTGGATTTACCATGAGGTATGATTAGCTTTGAGTAAACCTTTAAGGATTACAGTGTCCACGTGGGATCTTTCTTTGTTTCTAGGAATAGTAAAGCTCTTACCCAAAAACTAATATCCGCGTAGAGATACTCAATAGTGCATATAATCTCCGTCTTTAAAATAGTAGCAATAACCCAGTTATCAACCGAATGTTCTAAATATGTTCAAAAAACGTTTTTCAACGTTCATTAACATTGTGGAAGATTGCATCCATGTTGCTATAAGGTAATAACGACAGTTCTAAAAAGTATGAAGAACGTCTTATGTCTGATCTCCAAATGACTTAGGGACCAAGACGGCGCTAACTATAGGCATGCTTAGGACACAAAGAAATGGAAATTCGAGGTGATTTATGCGAAATTCCTGGGCTCCTTCAAGAGTATTCCTGAAATTAGTATGGAACAAGTCAGAACGACAAGAAGAAACAAATTAAACCCTCTTTCCAGGTCATTATCTCCTTCAGAAAATACTGGAAGGGATTTTCACTTGGTGGGAACGTGTACTATACTGACTGGTCCAATGTAAATTGTGTCAGACGATCTGAAGTTTTCCGGAGTAACGGCTGCAATGGAGAGTCAATTTCTTTAGGATATTTGGCCACTGTCTGGTGGACTAAAGTCTCAGGGTTGCCACTCAACCTGCGAGAGCAGAGAGATAACTGGGAATGAAATAAAATTTCGGGAGAAAATGTGTTTTGTAGGTAGTCCGCGCCTTTATTAATCTCAAATCTGCGTCATTTGCAGGAAAATCAAAATTCATCATTTATAAAAAAAAGAATAATACAACTAAAAATGTATCAAGATTTTATTAAATGAATTTTCGGTGCTTGATGGGTTTTTCTCAAAGAAAAAGTTGTATCTAAAAGCCAGAAGAACCGAGAGGAAGGAGGAAGGCAAAAATCCTAAAAATTGTGGCCACCCTAAGTGTGTGCAATTCTATCTTGTACACAGTTGAATCTCGAAAGAACAACATCTGTGAAAGAATAAGCAAATGTGTGGATAGTTGGAAAGCTGTAGCTACTCTGAAAAATCCATAGATTAAATAAAAACTAGTTCGGGAATGCCGTAAGCCGTTGGACGATCTGGGATTGAGAAATAAACTCTCAACCATATGGATACCCGGTAACTAAGGGATCAAATAATAAAAGGTAATGAGAGGGCGGATGCTCTAGCTATAAAAGGGTCAAAAATCCTGACTTAATTAGCAGGAACTGAGGTGCAAAGGCAAGCAAAAGATCTGCTGAATTTAAAGTTCAACAGAAAATTTACGCAAGAATATTTTGCTCTCAATAGAGCTAAGATCAAAACTGATGCTTAACCACACACAGGATACGGCGTTCTTATTTACCACCAATTCAAAATTAGTAGAGTATTACCATCAAGATGCAGAAAGTTTGAGGCTGATAGGAATCGTCCCTACTCAGAAAATCCGAAAAGAAACAGATAAAATCCAGAAAGAAACCACATAAAACCCAGTTCAGGTTCTAGTTGGTTGCCGGGTTTTATCCGGGTTATAAATTTAAAATAATGAAAAGTAGTGACATTCTATGCGGTTCTATACAGGTATAATCCGGAACATATGTAAAAGAAGTAACACAAATGTCGATTTTAAAGCGGTTTCTATCGGGGTTTTATAACACCGTCAAAACAAATATAACTTCTATCCGGTTCAGTTCGGGTTCTATATTCCGAAAGAAAGAAGCCTTAAAAAGAAAAGAATTAAATTTATCTGACATTTACTCGAAATCGCAATTATTTCTTTTCTATTAAATTCCTGAATTTCACTCAACTACTTCCAGAAATAAAAAAGAATATTTTTCCTAAGACAAGATTGGGATTTACGTTCTTAAACATAGCAAATATAGATAACTTAGGTACGTTTTTAAAATGTCTTAATAACATTTATTCTCCAATGTTCGAAGAACGTTTTTAGCCAACTATGTCCATTGGGAATTTCAGTATAAATTCTTGGGAGAAAACACACCCTTTTCTGATGTTCAAGATGAGATGTAAAGAAGCAGGTCATATTTGACAAGACTAACTTCTAAGTGACATCACCGAATATAGTTCAGTTTAGGGGCCATACTTAAATTACGTAATGCTCTAGAGGGAGGGGTTCTGAAAAGTTGTTACACCTGTGTAAACTGTCAAATGTTTACATTATAAAAACTGTTACAGGGGAGTGGGGGGGGGGGTCTAAAAATTCCTGAAAAAAGCGTTACGTAATTTAAGTATGGCCCCTTATGATCTAGCCCCAAGACTTTGACGCATAAACGACCAAGTGGAATTCCGAAGGCAACAGTCGCTGGTCAGATCCGGAACTGGAGCAAAAGTTTCGAAAGGGAAGTGGACCTTAGTACTTCGAATGTGGGTCGTAAGTAAGTCGATGCTAAATAACTCTAAGTACGGGTTCATAGGTATAATAATTTCTTTCGCAAAAAAATTAAAAAATGATACATTGTTGAAATAAATATAAACAATCCCCAATAAAAAATTACAGCCTTCTTTTAAATAAAAGTTGCGTTACGTTAAAATTACGTTTTGGGTAACTTTTTTGGAAGCAATTAATTATTAACTACATGAAAATTATGTAAATAGAATTTGCAGTAGTCTTAAAAAATTTAAATACAATGAGTTACCTCTGTTTCATAGATTTGAGCTAAAACTGCCAAAGTATCTAATGCAGCTTGTCGAACTCTTCTGCGTCTATCACCAACCATGTTAACAACTTTGTTTGTAAGAGTTTTTACATTAAACTCAGTGCTTGGAAAGGTAACCAAAGAAAAAATTAACAACTGCAACGTATTTTCTCTAGTCTGAAAAAAAGGAACATGTTACTTGTAACAGAAAATTTATAACGAGTTCATTAATTATTAGAGCATTTCTTTTTTATATATAAAATGTTAAACAAAGTTTACTTGAAGAGTAATAACGAATAATGATCTATGTTACACTTCATCAAACATGAGATTATTATGAAAACAAGTTTTTTTTAGAGTTTTTTGAAATGTAACTGTGTAACGATTAGTTTTTTATAATCTATAGTTCGTTATAAGATGAGAACCTGTGGGAACTAATTAGGACTCACAGTAATGACGAATCGGGACGAGGGTTTTGGGGGGGGGGGGGGGGCGATGTGTGAGATAGAAGCATCCATGCTTTTACGTGCAATTCCCACCCGTACGGGTCTATACTACACAAATCCGCCTAAGGATTATCACGGGATTGAGATACGCTCAAACCTACGCGACGTGCAGTGCAATAACTTACAGCCGACAACTGCGCCATAGTATTAACTCTTCACTGCGTGTTCAACGTCGCAACATCCGAAAAACAGACCTCAGCCTCTATTCAGATGAATTCTGTGTACTAAGGCGAGATACTAGGCTTTCCTCAGAGACAGTTGTACGGACTCTACACGCCTACTTAATCCGCACCGAGGTTGATCGCTCTCAATGCGATTCCTTAGTGGGGAATGGGCCTTTCTATGCCTTCGCGGCTTATACGTAACCGTTTACCGAGTCGAGACATGCGACTCACACATCGACACTTCAGACAGATTTGTGCCAACCTGAGAGACGAATCTCCCGAGGGATACCAAGGTCCCCAGGGGCTATACTCCAACGGATAAAAATCTAGCTACCTAGTTACTATCCAGAGCCCTTTACATAATGAAACTTAGATGATCTAAATCATCCGAGTTGCACCGTAAAGTCACGGGTATGGAAAAATTGCCACTGTAAGGACTGTAAAGTCTAAAGCAGCGAAGAAGACTCAGTGCCCCGAGAATGGAGGGTGGTTAGCATCACTTGTTTTGGCCCAGTCAATGTTACTTGACTAGGACACACCAAGGGAATTACCCAGCGGGGACCGCGTGGAGGTTCCACCCCTGATGAAGACCTGAGGCCATCACCACATTTGTGGATGGAGATGAATTACCCCAAAGCAAGGTCATAGTGAGTTAGGTGTGTTGATATGGAGGTGAATTAACCTAGTTCTTCCTTTCGGGTCAGGGAGAGGCGCGCGAATTCCGCGACCTGTGACCACATCTCCTGTCTAATAAGATGCGGCGCGTCTGTGGGCCATTGGATCAGGCCGCCGAGGTGTCGTTCCAGTCCAAGTCTGTCAGACATGTAATCCAGACATGAGGTCAAGACATGAGCAGCAGTCTCCTCTGGGGTTCCACACGCGCAGCCCGGCCCGTCTCGGAGACTCAATCGCCACAAGTACGCGGCAAAGTCTCCGTGACCGGTCAGGAATTGCGAGATGTGTCATCCTGGACTGACGTAGCGCTCCTTGAGTCTGACTCTCACATCAGGAATGTAGTCGTAGGTTTTTCTGCCCAGATCGTCCGCGTTCCAGGATTACTGCCACGGTCTGACAGTCTCCATTCTAACTAAGACAGTCGTTCCGCGGTCAACATCTTCAGAAGGAATGTTAACCCGTGCGAGAATCCTTCTCGCTTTCTGACTTGATACAGGGTAGCCTGCTCCTGAAGCAGGAAGTCCACTGGTAGCTTCCCAGCCAGTACGCAAAGCGCGCTAGTCGGAGCTGTCCTGTAAGCCTTAGTCATTGTAAGTAGTGTCTGTCGTTGTGCTGAGCCAATGAGGAACGCCCCAGCCTTCCCAGGAGCAGTATCTCGAATATTTTTCCGAGCACGAAGAGAAGACACACGGGTCTGTAGGGACCTGACGTTCGTAAAGTCTTTGTCTCGTCCTTTCGGTATGATACATAGATTGCCGCGTTTCCACGTTTCTAGGAAGTAGCTCAGCTTTAAGCAGCCGTTCACAAGCCCAAGATAAGCTTTCTCTAAGAATGACGGCGCCATTTTGACCACGAAGATTTCCACTCCGTCAGGTCCAGGCGCTTTATTGTTGGGGAGAGCCTGGATGACTTTCCAAACCTCGGGGACGGTGAAAGGGAGCTCGTCATCGGCTGGAGCCTCGTAAGGAGCAGGAGCTCCAACGAGGTTTTCAGCTGTCTCATCGTCGTCCTGGACAAACAGACTCATGAAGAGTTGTGCCCCTTCAGACATGGATTAAACGGCAATACCATGATCGTCCGTGACTGTTCGTAGAATTTGTCTCGGTCTTCCGGTCGCAGATTTGTAAACAATGCCCCAGGGGTTCGCATTGCCCTCCATCTCGACGAGCCGCTTCCAGGAGGGTGTCCGTCCACCAGGCTTGGCATGCACTGGTTAGAGCGAGAGTGATGCCCACCACAAGAGCCTCAAGTTGCTCATTGTTTTCGGGCTGAGCCTCGTTGAGATCCTCCAGGTTCGCCGTTAGGGTTCTCTGGAAGTCCTTCAGCCTTACTTTCCAAGTATTATATTTCGTCGGGCGTTTGTCAGGGTTTGTTGTCTCTGTTCTCGTTTGCACGGCTGCACTGAGGTTAATCTCAATGAGCGCGTGGTCAGTTGTCGTTGCGTCCGTCCGTAAGGTCCAGTCTGTGACCATGGGTAGTAGAACCACGGTAACCAGCGTAATGTCAATGTGCGAAGCACCACGTCCGCCGCGGAACGTGCATTCCCCACCGACGCAGATCGTGTGCTGGTTCGTAAGGTGCTCTAATACTGTCATGCCGGTCCTGGGATTATAATTTATGGCAGCACATCTGGGCTTAAGACACCCTTGCACTGTCACTCTTTTAATAGTGGAACAAAATCAGACTAGTTCGCCCATGCTGTTGGCGTATGACCGGGCGAAAACCGAAGCCTTCTGGGCCACCCGGTCGCTCATGGAACCATTTAGGCCCAGGTACGGGTAACCCAGGAGAAAACTGTATCCGTATCCTGACGCCTTTCATCGAAGCTGACCAACGTTCAAAAACCGTTCAAAGGTTGCTGTCGGGACTTATCACAGCAAGGTATGCAACACACGTCCATTAACTATAAACCTATAGGCTTCTTCACTTTGACACCAGACGGTATTTTGGGACGCTAAATTCATGGTTGGCGAATGCTTACACAGCAACCAGAATTGTGTCCTAAAGACGTTCAGGCTGTTTCCCCAGTATCCTCTGGTACACCCCGCGGAGACGCTCTCTGCAGCACGAATTAGAGTGCCCTGGTGCCCATCACAAAGACGCCCCAGCGGACTGGGGGTTAACCTCTTCACAGATATCACCAACAGATTGGATCGGGCACCTCGGGCTTGTCACGCTCGTATGGACAGTACCAAGATACTGATGCATCTTAAAGTTTACACAGTGGTCCGCCGGGGCAAGGCCCTACCCTCCGAAGTGAATACCTCCTCATCTGCCTCCAAGCCGGAGCTCCAAGCAGAGGTCCTGCTGAAAGATATGTGAGATAGAAAGAGATAACAATATAGTGTTATCTCTTTCTCACTCATATGTATCTAAAGCTTTGGGGGGGGGGAGTGCGATCGCCCTTTTCACCCTCCGCTGTATCCGCGCCTGACTTAAAGCTGTTTTCTTATTTTGCAGGTACATTGGGACGCATAATGACCCGGTTTCATAAGTACGCTTCAATTATGTCACACTGATTCTAAATTAACACTCGCGAAGGTAAGTTCAACACGGAGGTAAGTATTTGCAGCACTAGCGATTTTTAGGAGGATTACGGAAGTAGGTAACTGTGCCCAGCAGCCTTTCGGCGTACACTAAAAAGAAATTACGTGACTAGTATAGTTTCTGTCTTCCGGCGAACTAAACTGTGCTACGGCTACTCACACCGAAATTTCTGGTCGCTGGGAACCAGAGGGGCTAAGCCGTAATGGATTGACTGGATATACAAAGGTCACTGTTGTCGTCTATCGCAGCGCTTGTGTCACTTTGTTCGTGAATGAGATACGCTTGTGTTTGTCGACACACACATTTAATATGTCATTCTCGTACATAACGACGCTAGCGCTGCGATATACGACAAGAGTAAGCTTTGTATATCCAGTCAATGCATTACGGCTTGGTCTCTCCGCTGAGAACTCTCTTTTAACCTCCAAACTGCAAGCACCAACACGTTCTTTTCCTACCATGATCCGGTCTCGAGAGCTGGCTCCTCAAACGGAGATTTGCGAACTAGCTTCCAGGCTGATCTGCATCGACTTGGAGCAAGCTCGAACAATTATAGTCTAAATTCTTCAACTCGATAGCGGTCGACCTTTCCGTAATGTCGCGGTTAACTAGCTAACCCTTTGTGGAGCCTCACGGTTCTTAGCCACTCGAGCAGCCCTGTGCTCCTAGCGTAATATTAGTCCATTTAGCCACGCGCTTAAGAACGAGATTCGCAAGGAACGTACCGTTACAACTGTGTGGTTTTTCATTTGTAATACCTATTTTGACTAGTAACGTTCTGATAAATGCTAATTCATATATGTTTGTTGACATTTTAATGATAATTTCTGTTTTTCATGGCACCTGCAACATTGTACCCTAGATCATTGTTCGGTGTTACTTTTCATTTATTTTTCAAATAATTAAATCAATTTTAAGTTTGAGGAATGAAAAGAATATACCTTAGCATTTCTGGCTCCTATACATTGAGGTTGCATTAATTGTTCCAAAAAAAGAGCAGGTCTCAGTCTAAGCATTGCAATTCTAGCAAGTTGAGCAGCATTGGGACCACCTTGTCGAGCCAAGCCCCAAGCAATTAATGAAAGTCTTCGTTTAAGAGCATCTTCGGATACACCAGTGAGTACAACCTTTGTATTATAAAAAAGATTCAGATACTTAATTTTAATTACAAAATTTTAAGTTATTATTTGTGACGCGCTCCGAAGAAAAAGACCTTAGAAGCAACAAATCAATTTACGGTTTATGGTTGATTTAACTTCTTTAATGGTTGCGTTATCATTATCTAAAGTCAGAAAGTGTTTTTATTGAATATTTTTCAAGTTATGACAATTCAAATATCAGCAACTTATACAGACCTTGTGTGCTTGTATTTTCTTTTAGCTATCCTATAAAATTACAGATTTGTTTCTAAGATCCCTTTTTTCAGAGCGCGTCACATTTTTTATATGAACAGTAAGTGTGGAAGAAGATAGCTTTAATTTTATCTCTCCTTTTTCAAAGCGAAAATAAAATATTTTAAAACAGTTAAGAAAAAATTGTAATAAATTAAATATATTACTCGTGCAACATCAAGGCCAGCTGCAGCAACTCTGCAACTTCTTTCTCCACCGAGAACTGCATGCAAGAGGGATCCTAATCGAGGTTCTATAGCAAATAATGCAGTTGATCTTCTTAAAACTGACGCGATCCGTTCCAACGCTCGAACTCTAGCCCGCCAATCATCCTGAAATAATAATAATAATATCAATAACACTAATAAGAAAAATATTTATCTAATGTACTTCCAGAAAATCACTCTATTTTGATAGATATTTCATAATATAATCATATTAAGGGGCTAATATGATGTCCATATTCACCGAATCTCCAGAGAAACCCAGAGGAATTTTTTCAAAATTTCAAGAAATGCTTCAACCAGAATATTAACTAAATTAAATATGTTACGTAATATAGTACTTGAAATATATTCAAAAAAAGAGAAAATTGTTATTTTGTTCTGTTTTATATATTTCTTCACATTCAGAACATATCAGCTTTCAAGCCAGCCGAAGGTGGTTTACGTCCTGCTAAAAAATAACGAGTTTTTTTTTATTTTTTGTATTTTTAAGATAAAAAATAAATCAATAACACTTTAAAAAAAACAATATAACTCTAAATGGATATTAAAAAAAAACGAATATTACGGTTAAAAATGTGATTTCCACAATTTTTTAGAATTAAAGATCAAGTTAGCCTAGAACTGAAAATGTTGTTCAATTTTACCTCATGGCACATTAACAGCCATTAAAAGAGGTATTAAAAACCATCATAAAATAAAAAATCGACTTAGCGTACGAGGGTCAAAAATGCAAAAAAAAAGTGATTTTTGACATTCTTTAGTATTAACGATCGCAATTCGCCTAGAACCAAAAATTTGTTACACTTTTACTTCATTGCACATTAATAGGCACTATTTATGACGAATTTTAGTAACTCTTTTTACACTGTAAAAATTGATGGGACAATATGTCTCAAAATGAGTCACTTTGAGACGCATATGTCTCAGAGTGAGACACAATATGTGTCTTGTGTCCCCATATTTGAGATATTTGTTTTTGCAGTGTATGTCTATTAATATGCCATGAGTTTAAAGTGGCACAAATTTTTGTTAGGCGAATTTCGATCGGCAATACAAAAAATTGATGTTTTTTTGCATTTTTACCCTAGTCTGTTCAATCGATTTTTTATATTATGACGATTTTTATTACTTCTATTTAGGCTTATTAATGTACAATAAGTTAAAAGTGGCACTAATTTTTGGTTTTAGCCCAATTTTGATCGTTAATACAAAAAAATGGTGTTTTTTGCATTTTTTACCCAAGTACGCTTACTCGTTTTTTTATTTTATGACGGATTTTAGTACTTTTTTATACCTATTAATGTGCCATGAGGTAAAAAAGGGCACAACTTTTTAGTTCTAGGCGAATTTTGATCGTTAATTGCAAAAATCACACTTTTTGCATTTTTAACCCTCTTCCGCTCACTCGATATTTTATGATGGTTTTTGGTACTTCTTTTTATGCCTATGTGTTGTGAACATTCTTGTGGTAATTAAATTAAAATTAAATTAATTTTTTGGTTTTTTTTAATTACCATAAGAATGTTCACAACACATGGATTAATTTTATAATTGTTTACTGTTTCGATCATATAATGTGATATACAATTTAAATAAACTCTGAAGAGGAGACTGATTCAATCTCGAAACGTCAGATTGGTGTTTTTTGGTTTTTATTACCATCCCTGAAGATTCCATAGAGATTTGGTGGAAGCTTTCCTGGGGATCTGGGTGGAAACTTCTTTGGAAATTTTGGTCGAAGCTTTTGTGAAGATTCCAATAAAAGCTTCCGTGGAGATTCCAATACAGGTTTGAGTTCCTTAAATAAACTTTTCCAGAGATTAGAAAAAAATAAGTTATTGAAGCAGAACTTGCTCTTTGATGCAGGAATGTGTTAATAAACCTGTTTTCCAGCAATTCTATAATCTCAAAAATGAAATGGAATATGTAGGTTTATTTTTGATTCTTCTCAAATCTGTTGGTTTGAGATCGAAGACTGAGAGATTTTTATTCCCTTGTCGTAAGGACGATATTAATTCAATAGTCATGTGATCCATATACCTGTCGACAATTACAATTGTCAAGCATGCGAATAATACCCGGAGATACTTGATCATATTCTAAGTGCTTGACTGAAGTATGCACTTTATATACAGCTATTAATAATATCTAATGATTTTCAGTACAGTGCAACATATCCAATTCTGGATTATTTTTTTGGAATTAGACAAAATAAGTGCTAGAACAAAAACTGGAGAAGTTTGGAAATAATTTCCAATAAACTTTTGGACCTTCGAGAAAAGCGAGGAGCGAGAAGAATGACGAAAAAAGAATAAGGATCAGACAAAAATTGTTGAAAAAACAAATGCATCTCGAATTACTAATTTTAATTCCAAAATTGAACAGGTTGTTTTGTGCCTACAAGGAACAACGCAGTTTTAATTAGTGAGATAAAATCAATTTTTTTAAATTACCAATCATGGATTTTCGTAGATTATTTAGATAACCAATTTACCGGAATTTTAAGGGAAGTTGTAAGTTTTCCTGTAGATTTGAATAAAGTTTCTTTAGAGATTACAAAAGAATAATATCCTGATTTTATGGTGAATCCCTGGAGATTCGGTTGAAGCTTCCTGGCAAATTATGGACATTTCCGTGCTTACACCAATGTTTTCTGAATTTGAATATTGCGAAATTTGCATTGTAAGATTTAGGAAATATTTGAGCCTCCGGATTCTATAAGGGCACATCAATTTTCAACAGCAGTATCCGCTTTTCCCCCACCACCTTGAAATTGAGTTTTAAGAAACAAAAATTTGTAATTACTATCTTGTAAGAAATTCTCTGGCGCATCTTTTTTCTTCAGATAATATTTTTTCTATCTCTTACCGTTTTTGAAAGAAACTCAAAAAACTGAATTTTTCTGGAAATGATATTTGATTAAAATTTTCACTTCAACTCGCTCTAAAATGAAAATTTCTTAATATTTTTACATGAAATTTATAGGAGTTATAGTTTAAAGTATTCTTTGGATGATAGGCTTTTATTAATGCTTAATTATTTAACTGAAAAAAAGTTATTAATTTTTTTATCGCTCATTGTTACGTTGTTTGATAATCTTCAACTGCTTCGTTTAACGAGGGAATTTTCAGTAAACACAAAGTGTCATATGTTAAAATGTTCATGGATACCCAATAAAGTTTTCTGGAAAGTTTCATTTGAATTGAAATCATCGTAAACAAAATATAAGCAATAATATTTTTGCGGCGCAAGGGGCTTGATCTGAGAACTGTCATAATAGACGTAGCGCTAATATGCATCTTCATGTTAATAGATCTTATTATTTATTCACTTTTTTTTTTCTTTATTGAATTTTATTATTATTATTTTGCTCATTGTTGCATTAGTTTTTGATAATTTTCGAATGTTATAATATATAATGTAAATTTGTAATTGATTAATTCAACATTTTCTAATTCAAATAATAATGAACGATTACAATAAATAAATTACTTGAAGTACAGTACTGACATAATTCTTAATAGCAAATAAACCTTTAAATGGATGTATTTAGTTTACTAAATACTGAATACTTTTTTTAGAGCGAGTTGAAGTGAAAATTTTAATCAAATATGATTTCCAGAAAAATTCAGTTTTTTGAGTTTAAAAAAAAAGAACTACTAGAAGGTAGTAATTACAAAATTTTGTTTCTTAAAACTCAATTTCAATGTGGTGGGGGAAAAGCGGACACCGCTGTTGAAAATTAATGTGCCCTTATTGAATCCGGAGGCTCATTTTAGAAGTACTTTGTACTGTGTGGAATACTAAAAACTATAAATGATAGTCATAGCTATCATATAAATGACGGTGATCTTAAAATCAACATTACAAACTTAAAACAGCGGTTTTAAATTGGGGTCAAGTGACTCAAAAATGTTGCGAGTACGCCCGGAAGCAGATAATATTTTTTTAGTTCAATCGGTTCTGCTTAAAACTTATTATCCAGAAGTCCTTAGGACCCGGCAAAATAATGTATCTCAATAAAAATATTGTGTTAAAAATACTTCAAGTATATAATGGATTATTCAAATCAACATAACTTTTAATAAAAATTATTCTAAATTATTAATTTTTTTATTTCCTCAACCTTTTTCTCGAAAACAGTGTATAATGTAATGGAAGATTTACTTCACCGATAAAATTTACTTTTAATTTTATGACAAGTTTAACTTGTTTCTATGATTTTTAGTAAAGACTAAAGTTAAAATGAAATATTCTAAGAAGAGTATTTTATATAATAATATAGATATTCGTTAGGGTATAAAAACTTAAGTCATTAAATAGTTTAAATAGTTGTGGTTATTGTATATCTATAAACTTATGAATGGAAAAAGAAGAGTTCCAAATAAACTACTATCACGAATCTATAAGAATATTTTAATACTTTAACATGAAATTATCTTTCGATTTTTACAATCTAGCCTTGCACTTGGCATATTTTTAATTTGGTTTGTTTTAAACGTACATGAATTAAATCAAAGAAAATTTTATAATTGAAGCTGTTTAATTAAAATTAACTGAATTTCAATACAAAAATTTATGATCATTACAAAGTACAAAAACTATTAATTAAAATAAAATAGAAGAAATAAAGAAGTCGTAAGTAAATATAATAACAATAACAAAATAAAATATTTTCAATTATGCATTTTATTAATAATAGAAAAGTATTGATGTAGTAACTCTTTACCGATATAGAAAATGAATAAAGATTTCACTAGTGTTGTCTAGATGGCGAGAGATGTACTGATTTAGTAATGTAAATAAAAAAATTCATGCTCAATACGTAACAGGTGTAAACTTAATACAATTGAGAATTAATTACAAAACTTGATTTTCTGCAGAAGAAAAGAAGTATATATTCACGAAGGAGAATATTACAAGTTTACAAGCGAATATATTACAAGAGAGATCGAGTAGTAAGGTGTCCGACAGGTAAATTGTGATAATGTCCTTAACTCCTTACAATAGATTTACATGCAAGTATATAGTATGTACTATTCATATAAACCGTCCTCTCTACTGCGGTTTCTTGCTAGCCGCACGCAATATGTTCTTGATGATTAGTTTCTTCTAAGGTGTCTACTGGTCATACACTTGAAACTTCAAGTCTGTACATTCTCGTGACTGACTGGTATACCTACTAGACTGCATAATTTTATAATGAGAAATCCTCAAGACATTTTCCAGGAATCTTTTTTCATGCGAAGTAGGTTGACGTTCTTGCCGAGTATTCGTATCGCGTGATAAGAAATTGAAAAGCTACTTCCATTTGGAAGCTAAGAATTTTTATTTTAATGACAAAATGTTAAGAGTTACATTTCTTTTTTTTATTATATCTTTCATCTTTTAACAAATTTTATCTCTTAAATTGGTGCTTGTCCTTAATAGGTGTTATACAAAGTATCTTCTGCAATTCATACAAAAGAGCATTTTCCGTCTTGGTGCAAATTGCTGCACTCGTCGAAAAACAGCTACTTTCGGCACTTGGTGCACAATGTAATATTCTACCGCTAATGAAAAAACTATCCCTTACCGTCACTATTGAAAAATTTGACTATTTTCGTCACAAAGAAAATTTCTTTTGAAAAAAAGGACATTTCTGTCACTTGTGGAAAGGATGAATATTTCCGTCATTAGTTAAAGAAAAATAACAATTTCTGTTACCGGTGAGATAAAATACCAGTTTCGTTACTTGGGTCAAAAATGATCATTTCCGCACTGGTCTGAAAATTGATTTTTGCAGTCACTAATAGAACCTATATAAAATATGTTATATTTGTATCTTAATTCCCCTTGACTTCGCTGCTGAAATATCATAAATTGAGCTCAAACTGTACAACCCTTTCCAATGAATCATTTTTTATAAAATTTGTCGCAAAGTGGTTTTTTGGGTCGATGAATACGAATCTGTAGACAGATTTACAAAATTCAAAATGGCGGATCCAACATGGCCGCCAAAATCTTAAAAACTTATACGATATTTTGCGAAACTTGTTATTAGAGGGTTCTTGAGGTCGCTCACTGAAAAAAAAATTTGTTAATTTAATATATGATTTGGGTGAGAATTTCAATGCAGCAGAAAGTCATCCATATAATTATGTAAATAGTTTTTTCTGTGCTGAACACGAATCTGATATGAGTGTTTAGAAATAATTGTTTTAACAATTTTATTTTCTTATTTGTTCAATTTATTTTTCAAATTAGTTTCTTGCTTGTATTTAAACTTATTATTCTGTCGATTGAAGAAACATTGTGTAAAATAAGAGACTTCTGCCTCCTAATTTTGGTACATACATTGTTCCTCTCCATAGCACTTACACTATTTAAGATACAAATATAATATATATTAGACTCAGAAATGCCAATAAATAAAAAAATATAATTTCTTTGTGTGTATATTCTGTAATGACAAAGCGATAAATTTCTTATTAATACTAATGAAGGTTTTTAGCAAAATTTCGTCAAGTTAACTGTTAATAATCAATTCTCAATGATGACATGCAACAATTGTCAGTAATGACCCTTATTATTAGCGACTATAAGAAACCTTTAATAGATTAATAAAAATCAATAGTAAGGGTCAATAGCAATTTCAAGCAGGAAAAGAATAATGAGGAATACCAGGCCAAGAGTGACCAACTTGTAAGAGAGGTTTAGTAATAATAAATGTGCACGTCGCATGAAAAGGGACCATTTTGTTGATTTTATTTTACGAATTAGGTATTTGCATGATCCTAAAAGTGGTTAAAATATTTATTTTATAATTATTATTATTATTATCTTTCTTTTACTAAAAAAGAAACTAAAAAATGTCTTATGGCCACAATCACGCGATTATCTTAAGCTTATCATAATTCAAAACACTTAATAATCTCAATTTTTAAAATTTTAATTATCATTGAAACTAATGGTAGCCTTGCTTTAAAATTGTTTTCCTTAGTTTTTCTCAAAACTGAATTTTAAACACTTTTAACTTTGAATCCTTTCTACTTTACTATTGTTTCATTTAGAGGAGTATATCTAAATGTTCGAAATTTAATTTAAAATATACTCATATGGAAAAGTTGGATAAAGTGGTACCTTTTCAGCTCTTAAAATAATTTTTGTTTCATTTAAAAAAAATTTTGCTTTCAATCAGAAAATTATGCATTGCAAACTAGACCATTATATTTTTTTAAATAAAACCTTTTGAGAGCACAACAAAGCACAGTTTTTTAATTGTCCATTTTTATTTCTACAAGTATTTAAGAACGTTTATTACATGTTAACTTCCTATTCAGTTTTCTCTCCTTTTTCCACAAGTGGAACAAAATTAATTTTTTGAAAGATCAAAACATTAAAAGATGCTGAGAATTTATAAAATATACAATTTTGTGTTAATTTATTAGAAAATCCATTTTCATTATCACTTATACACCTATAGCAAAAGTAGCTGAGGTATGACAAGGTTAATAATTAAGGTTGATAGTTGACAAACAAGGCTGTCTATATAGAAATTGGCGATCTTGAAATACGCGTATAAACTATGTTCATCATATGGTTTCTTTTAGACCTCTCTGAATAAATAAAAAGAATTTGATATGTCAAGAATAAATCTTTTTATAGAAAAATTAATATAAATGGAAGATCTTGCTGAAAAGTTCCGTTACATGTAGTTACACAAAAGATTTATTAAATAAATGAAGCAATTAATGAATTAAATAAAGTAAATAATATTATAAAAATATCATTAATGTACTTAAGTACCTTCATTTTCAAAAGAAAATAATACAAATTTAACAGTGTACGAAAAAAAACAGTAATTAAAAGTATACATTTTTAGAAATATTCATCCGCGTGAAGTGAATACATGCATCAGATAGATCAATGGCCTCTCAAGGTGAGATGTCGCCTAAATAATACATATTGTACAAAACCAGTCTGACTTGTGACATCTGAACAAACGCTCCTTGAAAACCGTATTAATAAATCTTTTATATGTTTGTGAATATTATAATTATTAATGATTCTTAATTGTTATACAATTATTTACAGTAAGCAATATTCTTGATCCAGTATACTTTTTAAATTTCATACTATTTTCTGTATATGTTAATATTTTTATAATATAAAAGCGTACGAATGTTTCAGATGGAATTTCGCTTATCTAATAAAAACAAAATACCTCATACTTAGATGATATTCTCCTGGAGTAAAGTACCTCAAAGTATTACAGAATCATTACATATAAACAGGTATAGTTATTGTCTTCAATACAACCCTAAGTACCAAAAATCATTTGTCTATTGAATTATCAACCGCTTTTTATAATTAATCCCCAAAAAGTTATTATGTGAAATCTGACCCTTGTTGTTTAAAATATAAATAATTTTATCACAAAAACAAAATCCATTGTATAAATCTCTACCCATCCTTAAAAAAGTACTTATTACTTAATTCTTATGTAAACCCGCTTTTAATTTTTAAGAATAAAATTTTACTTTAGTGTTTGATTTCAGTACAAAAAATAATAAATGGCCTGTTATTAATATCTCTTTAAAACCAAAAATTGGTGATAAAAATGTTACGACGTAACAAACGATTATTAGCACGGAGTTTAATTTTCGTTACAACATGTGGATGCATTTACGTAATTGCAAAATTTTTTCTGATGAGCTCTAGAGATAATAGTCAAATAGTTTTAAATAAAAATAATTTCCAAACATTAATTGTAAGTATTCTTCATCTTATATATTAGTCTATTTAAAATAAAATTCAATAACTAATAAAAATTTATTTTAAAGAATGATGTTGAAAAAATAAACATACAGCGAATTGCAACCGTAAAAAGAACTTGTGAAAAATATAATTTAGGCTCTTACAAAAAAGAGGAAAAATCTCCTGCATTTAAACACCCTCCAGCTCCGCAGTACACCGTTTTTTACATCGTTCGGTACAAAACTAAATTTAAAAATCGTTTTTATTGTCCTACTGAAAACTTCCACATATAAGTTCCTTGAATATCTTCCTCATAAGTCTCTTACATAATAAATAATAAATTTTTGCACAACAAAAAAAAACAAAATGCCAACTTTACCTTGAATTCGGAATAAAATTCTGTGGCTAAAACCTTTACATCTTATTAAAAATGAATAGACTTAAAAACTGCTCTAGAGAATAGGATTAAATGCTAACCACCAAAAATATTTACCCTGTCGAATTAGAAAAAACGAACTCCGGCAAAGTTGAAAGCGTTTGTCTGCGTTTGTCTCAAATGCCAAAATATTAAAAAAATATAATAAAAAATGTAGAAACTGATCTCAGGATTAACTAATAAAGTCCTAAGAAATGTTTTTATGCTGTCACGTAAAAATAAAAATAGTAATTTTTATAAAAATCTAACATGACTTGTTCAGCACAATGAGATTAAATTTTCATGAAAATTACTATTATTATTTTTTACGTAAATGGCAGCATAAAAACATTCATTGGGACTTTATTAGTTAATACTGAGATCAGAATGGACATTTTTTACATTTTTCAATATAAATTTTGCATTTGAGATAAACGCAGTCAAAGCTCAAGTTTGTATTTTACTAATCTACCAAGGTGTTTATAATTAGATTTTATAGAACCAAGAAAATAAATAAAAATATGGTTTTCTCGAAATCGTGAAAAGCGAAGTTACGCAATTTTTTGTTTCACTAACAGAAATACTTAAATGATTTCTAAAAATCTAAAATGCTAGAGATTCACAAGTTCTGTTTGTCGGAAGAAGCCTATAAATAAAGGGTGTTGGAAGGACAAACTTATTAAAGTTTAAAATGGATCACGTCCTCTCTAAATCTGAATTAGTAGTTTTTTACTATGAATTAATGAAAAGTGAGCTACTATTAAATAGTAAGAATTTTACTATTTTATAGTAGAAAACTACTAATAATTAAATTAGTAAAAAAATCTTTACTTTAAAAGTAAAGTTTCACTATTTTAATTAGTACCTAGTTTTCTACTAAAAATTAGTAAAATTTTTGTCTCACTTTTCGCTAATTCGTAGTAGAAAACTACAAACTCAGATTTAGAGAGTTCCAGAACTAAATCGGGAAGAGAAAAAAAAACATTGAGACAAATTTAGCTTGATTTCTTTACCTTGACGAAAGTATAGGATTCAATTTAAATCAGTTTTTTCCGAGACTTCCAAAATTTGTTTCCGAGACAATTAGTTTTAATCCGAATCTAAAAGCGGATATAACTTGTCAAAAATATTTTTCGAATCATTCGGAACTAATCTGTTTTATTTGGAAAATAAATTTTAATCCGTTTGAATCTTGTTATTTCAATCCAAATCAATCTGTTTTAAATCCGAATAAACACAATTAGAATTGGAACGGATTAATTCGGAGTGATAATTAAAAAACTATTCAAGTTAGATTAGATCGTATGAGGGCAAGTTAAAGGGGCCCCTTTGAAAGATTTTTAAGTCTGGCCTTCCAATACACTTATGACCATTGAGAAGCATTATATGTATTCTATTAATTAATATAAAATGGGATAGGCACATAATAGATCTTACATAGGACTCCATATATCTTGTTTAAAAGAGCTGGGTAAAAGTAAAGTTTAGAGACGATTGCAACTTCAAATTCTCAGAATAGGCAACAAGTGTTAAAATACCCAGTGGGCAAAAATCCATGTACGTTTTAAAAACGTTTGAAGAACGTTTTTAGAACGTTTGAAGAACGTTTTTAGAACGTTTTTAGAACGTTTGAAGAACGTTTTTAGAACGTTTTTAGAACGTTTCATGTCGGCCAAATAATGTTCTGGAACGTTATTGGAACATGGATGTTCGAATAATGTTCCAGAATATTATTTCGCCGACATGAAACGTTTTAAAAAAGTTCTTAAAACGTTTTTAGAACGAACATGGATTTTTGCCCACTGGGTAGAGTTCGGGTGACACCAATTCTGGTGGAGGAGATTTTAGATTGTCATCAGGAGATTGCGTTTGCAACCAATTTTAAAAAACGGCAGCTAATAATCTTTACTTTAACCAAGAGATATATAGGAACATATAATATAGGAACTGAGATGTGGATTTTTAGGTATCATGTAGCCTAAAATCTTAAATTACAAAAACTCAATTTTGTGTGAATACAGATCTCACAATATTTCCTATTGCCCAATATACAAAGCTGGAAGTACAACATTGTTATATGATTTTTGCTTGTTAATGGGCGTTTCGGAAGAGAGTCTTTCCAATGGAAAAGAACAGATTTCTACCATAGCTAGAAGAGTAATTCCAGGAATGGAATATCCAGAGGCTGAAGAGGTTAACTTGTAATTTTTATTTATTGCGCAAGTAGGGGAGAGTCGGCCAAAATGCCTATAGTAAAGTTTAGAGCAAAAAAAAAAGTATTTAATTATAGTTTTGAAAAACATAAACCATCAAATATTTAGAAAACATCCTTTAAGAATATAATAATGTAGTCATTTTAAGTGTTTATTTCAGAAAAAATAGAAAAAAGAATTATTTAAATATTGATGTCAAAATTCGCCATTTTGACACACGACTGGGCAAATCGCCTGTGCACAAAAATATGGAAAAATATGAATAAAAGTAAACAATTTTTTTTATGTATTTTCTATAATCAATTATCTTGTTTATATTAAAAAAAGAACTAGCTGTGAATACAAAAATATAATCTTTTTGTCATAAAACTAAAATTTTAATCCAAAGCAGACCGACAAAAAATGGAAATAAAGTCTATAACAAATAAATAAAGCTTCTACAATTATAAAAAATCATACAAAAGTAAATTAAACACTATAATAAAAAATAAATTACAAAAATACCTGCTCGATTGAAAACTCCGTGAGTTTTAGGAAGAAAACGAAAATTTTGTCATTCAATGCCAAATGTGACAAGTTAATCCGCCATGATTCTTTATAGTCACGTGACAACACGTATCTCTCGTAATCTTATGTATTTTTTTGCGCATGCGCACTTCTTTTCATTCATCCCGCGCTTATTTAAAACCATGTTTTAAAAATATATTAAAAATTATTCTTCAATGCATAATTATTATAATTATTATTAATATAAATGCATTAATTAATATAATTAATTTGTTAAAACACTGATTTTTTATACAGAAGCAGTAACAACTTGATATTTAGTTTCTACATCAAAATATACGTGTAACCCGAGAGATTTTCCGTATCATACGTATCTTGTTTAGAAGTTTTACAGCATATAGGCAATTTACCCAAAAACACACGATGTAATTAAACTAATTATTTTCATTTTAGAACTCATTTTTATTAATTATAAGTCAAAGTGATTAGATAGCTAAATATTCAAGGATTAATTTAAAAAAAAAAACTATGTACGTATGTGAGATAGAAGTGCATGTTTTCTAATCTTTAAAAATGAAAAAATTATCGTTGGAAAGCATCATTTTCACAATTCTTTAATAAATTATTTAATAATAAACTGATAAACATGAAACTTTACAGAAATCATCTTCACCTTAATATACTTCATAATTAAAAACAATTATGATTAATATTTATTTTTGGCCAAGTTATTAACCATTGCCAATTTACCCAATTAGGCATTTTACCCGACTCTCCCCTAGCAGGGATCGTCACGGAACTTTTGTTTTATTAAGATTCACTTTCCATCATAAAAAACAAATTTCTGTAGTTGTTTTAGTTTTCGTCTTACAATCTAAACGGTAATTTCAACAAAAGGTGAAAGAAACTTTAATTTTAGTTTCGTTTTGGTTTGGTGGCGCTCCCTGGAATTATTAACAACAAGGAGCAAATTAATATTATCCTTATACTATTATCAAATTCTATAAAACTACTACTCAAATATTTTACAAAAAATTCTTAATTCTTGTTTCTTTAATACAGGCTTTACAAGAAACAGCAAAGTTGCTTGTTGTGCGTCATCCTTTTGAACGATTGTTAAGTGCCTACAGAGATAAACTAGAAAATTCAGTTGATGGAAGGGAGCATGGCACTTTATACTTCTATGAAAAATATGGAAAAATGATTGTTCAAAAATATATGGGTAAGATAACGGTACCTATACTCGATCAGTACCTATAGTCGATCAGTGATGATTTAATTGGATAAAGTTAATTATTAGTTTAATAATATTGATGCCAAATACTACTTATTCGAATATTACAAGATTTATTTTTACCAATGTTATAAAACTATTAATTAATTTTGTCTAATTAAATCATCACTGATCGAGTATTGGTACCGTTACCTTATAAATAATTTATACACTTTTGTACAAAGTTTGTACAAGTTATATATTATCTATTTAGAAATTATATTGGGTATTATGATAATCATAATTTTGTAGTTATTGTTGTTTCTTGTATAGAAAAATTTGCCTCTCTGTAGTTTCGAGGACATATATATAGTCAATATTAATCACATACAATTAAAAACTTACGTTATGCTGAGGGTTTAAATGTAAATATTTATTAAAGAGAATCTAATATACTTAATTTCAAAATTATTTTGCATTTTTAAATTGATTAATATCAAACAAAGTTTTTTTAATTTTTTTCACACAAAACTAGCAAGCATCAAAACATTGCACAATGATACCATTTTTTGGATCAATTATGAAAAATGATTTAAAAAATGATATCATTATGCAACGTTTTGATGCTTTTAGGTTTTGTGTGTTAGCATAATTATTCAATTCTGAAGAGAGATTGAAACCAAATTTAAAACATAAAAAAAATTTAATTGTTAAATTTCAGTTAGAAATAATTTTTCAAGGATTCACACTGACAAAGTTATAAGGAAAAAAGGAGCACCTGCGCCCGCAGGCATAGAACCTACGTGGCGGGAGTTCATCGACTATTTGATTCATACTGATCTCGGCAGTTATGCTGACGACCACTGGATGCCATATTATCTTTATTGCACTCCGTGTTTGCTGAATTATAACTTTATCGCCAAGGTTTTATTTTAAATCCATTTATAGATATAGCATAAGGGTAAAAAAGCACCCTGATTACAGTTTTAAATGGATAGTGAAAATTATACTTATTAACATTTTACTGTTTCGGAAAATTTGTAGTATTAATCCGGAACATAGTTGCTTTTGTATAAGGTACAACGTAAATAAAATTATAAAAAATTTTCAGCCTTATTTGAATTTACACTCTTTAAATCTCAATAATTTAATAATCTTCCACTTTTTCAATAAGTGTATATATACACTAATTGAAACAGTAGAAGACTTTTGACATCTAAATAAGTGAATATTCACTTATTCGAATTTAGAGAGCGATTTATCGAAAACAGAAATATTGGGGATACAAGACACGTACGCGTCTTATTTTGAGACACATAAATATTTAAATGTCTCAAAAATGAGACACTTTTAGAAACACTTCTTTTTGCAGTGTAGATTATAACAAAATATGCTACAAAAACCGTTTTTAATGTTTATCCCCATATTCGTCACACCTTTCTTAACTCCAAGAAAAATTTCACAGATGTTGTGTTTTATTTCAAATTGAAGAGTACCTTGCAAAGAGGGCACAAAATATATAAATATAAACAAATTTTAAAAATCATCTCGAAAATCTGAGGTATTACGAATTTTTCGAAAACAGAAACAGCATAGATAGGGTTCCATTTAAAACGTATTTTTAACTCAAAAATGATTACAAAATTTGATACAAAAACCGTTTTTTTAGCAGTTTTTTTTTATTTTTTTTTTATTTTTGGTTACTCTACTCTGTTTTGCATTCTTTTAATTAAGTTTTGTAACCATCATACAAATTTAATGCTTTATACATACAATGTAATACAAAAATTCTTATTTTTATTAATATTGCAGGTGGAAACTTTGTGGCAAGATCAATTATTTGCTATCCATAAACTAGGCCTGGACAGCAAAATTAAACCGCATTGGAGGCACAGTAATAGGGAATCGAATGCTTCACAAATATACTTTAGTCAATTGAACAAAGAAATGGTACACAAACTCTATAAAAAGTTTCAATTAGATTTTGAACTTTTTGACTATTCTCCAGACGAATATTATAATTACGCTACATCTGAATTTTAAATTTACAAATTGTGATAATTTTTGTATGTATGATTATATAAATATAAAGAACTTAACTTAAGAACAAAAATAAAATTTTTATGTAATAACACTTTTGTCCAGTATTTCTTTAAAATTAATTTTTAAATTTTCAACTGATTAGGAGAATATTTAAAAGTTAGTTTTAATTTTAGATTTATTCATATAGGTATCAAAAATACGAAAAAAGGAAATATTGACTTCATGTGTGCTAGAAGTAGTAAAGGAAAAGACTTAAACACATTTAAGGTAAAAGGCCTTGTCAGGAGACCATTTTTAAAATTTAAATTATCCATATTTTTACATGGAAATTAAAACGAGATTGACTTGGAAGTTCAAAATGTAGCATCCATGGAGTCTTAGATACAAATGTTTGAAACTACTTAATTTCAAATCCCAAGATAACTGACAAAAAATGGCGACCGAGTATCAAAAAATTGGTAATAAAAAAACTAAATAAAATTAGGATCTAGGGATTAATGATTACAAATCTGATAATAGTTGTGAAACATTCAAAATAGCGTATCCAATATTACAGACGATTTTTTAAAAAGTAAATAATTACTTAATTTATTTAAGTAAATAATAATTAATTTTAATTAACAATTAACAACAAAATTAAAAAAATGACTAGATTAATACACAATCGAACAAAATAATTTAAAAAATCAAAGAACAATTTATTATAAAATTTTAAGATAATAATTAAAAATTGAAAAAATTGTAGGAAATAATTGAAAATTGCGGAGAATAATTCTGTGGCTGAAAGGTAAAAGAGCACAACTCCATTTTTATGGTTTCGAGATAAACGAGTTTTAATTTTTTCTTAGTTCTGTGAAATCGAAAAATCAACAAATGTTTTTGGTGTTTTGCATTAAGTCTTATTATTTAATGGATTTTTTAAATACGTTTATCAAATTTAATAAAACGCTTCGATTTTCAAGAAATTTAATATTTTTTCACCGTAACATTATATTTTGTTGGAGTTGTGTCGTTTTAACTTTAAATTGTAATATCTAACTAACTTCAATTTGTTTTTAAATGTCATTTTCAAAAAATGGTTATGATTTTCTTTCTCTTAAACTCTTGCTTAAATAAGCCATTTTTAGGTTTATATATATTTTTATTATATGTTATAATTATTGTATATTATATAAATACATAATGATAAGTCAATTTAATCAATAACTTAAAAAACATTTTGTTTACTCATTTTACAAGTATTAAACTTTAAAAAGCATGTCTAAATGTATATGAATCTGATGTTATCTCAAATTTGATAAAATGGCGCTTGTGCTGTTTTACCTTTCAGCCACAGAATTAATAATGTAAGGAAATAATTTAAAAATTGAAGAAAATATATGAAAAATTACGAAAATTATCGTCAATTGAAAATAAAATTTGAAAAATGACTAGATTAAGAGACAACTGAAAAAAATAATTGTAAAAATTAAACAAGAAATATTAACTTTAAAGAAAATAATTGCAAATTTAAAAATTAAAAAAATTATAGGAATAATTGTTGGAAATAATTGCACATTTAACAACTGGAAAATCAAAAAATAAATAAAATTAAAAAAAAATAATTGAAAATTAAATAACGCAATAAAAAATTGAAGAATTTAATTGAAATGTATGGAATATACTTAAAAATTGAAAAAACCGAGAATTAATAAATATAGAAGAAAACAATTGAAAACTGAAGAATAGAAATAAAAATTAAAGAATAGAATTAAAAATTAAAGAAATTGTATTTAAATTGTATTTAAAATTAAAGAAACTTAATAATAATCGAAAAAAATAGAAAAAAGACGATAATTTTTTAATATTAAAGAAATTAATTGAAGATTGAAAAGTAGAATTTAAATATGAAGAACATAACGTAGAATTGAAGAGAATGATTCCAGGATTTTATAATTGAATTGAAATTTTAAAACAATTTTTATGAGTGAAAAAAATAATTGAAAAAATACGAGAATTATTGAATATTGAGGAATTCATTGAAAATCGATAAAAATAATTAAAAAATCAAAGGAAATATTTGAGAATCGAAGAAAATAATTAAAAATTGAAGACATAAAAAGGAAATTAAAGAATTAAATGAAAGGAAATAATTGATAATTGAGAAAATGCGAGAATTAATTAATATTAAGGAATTAATTGAAAATCGATAAAAATAATTAAAAATTAAAGAAACTTTTTGAGAATTAAAGAAAAGAATTGAAAATTGAAGAAATAAATAGGAAATTAAAGAATTGAATGGAAATTTCAAGAAAATAATTGATAATTAAAAGAAAAATTACAATATAAAGAAAAAAATTAAATAGTGACGATAATAATTAACTAATTAAAAAAATAATTAACAATTGAAAAAAATATCGAAAAATGGTGAGAATAATCGACATTTGAACAAAAATTTTTTGAAATTGATGAACAATCATAAAATTGAAGGAGAATAATAAACTGTCAATTGAAAACTGATGAAAATAATGGAAAAAATTGTAAAAAATAAATGAAAATTGAAGAATTGTATTGACATTTCAAGAAAATATTTGATAATTGAGAAAATGCGGAAATTATTTAATTTTGAAGAAAATAATTGTAAAACGAAAAATGTAATTGAAAATTGAAGAAAATAATTAAAAATTAAAGAAATAAATTGAAGATTTAAAAAAATAGCTGATAATTGAAAGAAAAATGACTAAAATAATTAAATATTAAAGAAAATAATTGACAATTAAAAGAAAAATTCGAAAAATAGCGAGAATAATCGACAACAGAACAAAATAATTGAAAAAAGTTAAAGAATAGTTATAAAATTTAAAGAGAATAATTGTATATTGAAAACTGTTGAAAATTATAGAAAAAATTACAGATTTATTTATTAATGAAATTAAAATTATTTGAACCGATATTTATAAATTTAAATTTTAATTAATTTAAATACATTTTTTAAAATGTATCTGATTTAAAGCAAAAAATATCTATGTGACAAACTTAAGATGTGGACCGAATGAAAGAGTGAATGAAAGAATGAATGACTCTTGCAGATTATTATTATAGATTTTGATGTTTTCTCTGTTATTAGAAAAATAGAATCGGTGGTTTTACCCCATATATTGGAAAATAGTCATGTAGAACGGCTTTAGCTCAGAATCTAGAGGAGATCGGTAGTTGTGTGTTCAGAGTAAAATGTAGCTAAAGGAACAATCTTTCAAACGCCACTTAGTTTTTCTCTCTAGCCACTCTGTTTTGAGAGTTATAGTTAGAAATGTCAAAAATTGGTGGTTTTATCACACTCTACCCTAATTACTCATTCAAAATAAATATGTACTTCAGATACAACTTAACAGTGTTTTTTTCTGTATATATAATTATTTAGAGAGTCAAAATTCAAAAACTACCTAAGCAATTGGGACTTTCACTTTAATAAAAAATCTCCCCGTATTATTAAAATAATGTGTGCGTGTATATTTATAATTGCTAGCTTTTCGTGCAATCAATAATTGAATTCCAAATTACTTGTCTTCAACCTACGAACTTTTTATCGTAAAATCGATTGTCCTACTTTCAACAACTTGGTATCAGTAAGATCTCTTCTTGACTCTTTGTTAAGTAGTTTTCCCTAATAATTTCACGTTTAATATCAATGCAAATGCAGCTCATTGCGTGGAATTGGTTTATTAGTCCTATATCTAACGTCAAACAAATACAGTTTATCGTGTGGAATCAACTTTCATGAACAGACGCTATATTCACTTAAGAAAAGGAAATTAGTTCCAAATGCGATCAGCATAAAAACTAATGAAATAAAGCTTATTTCTCACAAACTATAAGCTCGTAATAATTTTTCAGAAAGTTTTCAAATAAGAATTCTTATCCTACAATCTTGGTTAATTGTCTTCTTAACATCTCAATCATCATCATTATTATAATAAATATATTGTTCCCTTGTTGTTTAATTCTTTAGAAAATTTTAAAAAAAGAATTCTTATCTTAATCTTGTTATTTTATCTTCTAAACATCAGTATAAATAATTTAATATAAATATTATTACCTTGTTGTGTAAGTCACGGAGAACTTCTTGGTCCACAAGTCCTAAATCTTCCCAATTTCGTTCCTTGCATCTGAAGTCATTCTTCGTACCGAATTTTGAGTCACGCACTTTTAGCGCCACTTTTTCACTACTTACATCTTGCAATTTACTTTCACTAGAAACTGATTCAGCACCACTCGCTATTTCTTTGCCTTCAACAATTGAATCATTTCTCTCGATGTTGTCTAAGGAAACAGTTTCAACTGCAACATTATTCTCAGCCGGTTTTGGTTCACCTGTTGACACAGAATTTTCCTGAACAGTATCCGAAACAATCTCATTTTGCACGTCTGGGTCAGTCTCGCTTTTTTCCTTAAAATCAGATTCAGAATAATTCTCTTGACTGACTATAGAACCAAATGGGGAATTGACTCTTTGTGGCGATTCACTTTTCTGATTGTTATGTTTCACAGGACTAGATAATTCCATAAGAATGTAATTTCTTTCTTGACGTGGGAACACTTCGAAACTGGAAGACCTTCTACGATTCGGGGATCCTCTGCCTGGACTTGAATTTTTAGATCCCGAAAGCTGTGAATCTAAATCTACACTTTCGATTGATTCTAATTTGTCTGATACGACACTCTCGCTTTTTGAAACTAAAACATCATCCTCGGCATTGTCTAACAAAATCACACTTTTTCTACGCAATGGTCTAATTTTTGCACTTTCAGTTGCAGTATCAGAACTAAAAGTTTCACTAGATGAAACTGGGTCTTTTATCGGAGAAGTTGGTGTAGTTACTTTTTCTTCTTGAGGCTTTTCAAAAATATTGTTTTCTTCCTGAATTTCATTGTTATTCTCTGTCTCTGGACAAACGTGAAATGCTTTTCCTTCATTCAGCTGAGTATTTTCACATAAACTTCTCTCAATTTGTTTATTGGCAAGAATTTCAATAGAATCGGCTCGACCCTTTCTTGCCGAATGTTTCCTTCCAGAACCCCTAGTTGAATCCCCTAAATGCTCAGCGAAAAATATTGGACTATTTGTTCTTGTTAGAATTCCTTTCTTGGGACTGAGATTGGCATTATGAACATAAACTTCTCTTCTGGGGCTACTTGAATGTGACCTGTGAGGTTTCTGCAGACGTTTATGACTTGGACTGTTTGGTTGAGAGGAAGGCCTAAGTCTCAATTCGGATTGGGCATCCTCGTTGCTGGTGATATAGGAAGAGGAATCCTTGTTTTTGATGTCTCCTTCATTATTAAAATTGTATCATCACTGTCAGGAGTGCGGAGTTTGACAATTTCTCCACCAAAGTGAACTCGTCTAATAACAAAAATCAAATTCTATTTAATAATAGCATTCAGAGATTATCAAAAGCGAAATCATCATCAAAAGTTTCTTTTTTAGAAAAAAAAGCAAAGACATTAAATAAAAAAGCAAAAAAATGTGTAATTCCAGAGTGTCTAGCATCACTTTCAAATTTCCAGCCGACTCCTGGATTTCTTGATCTTAATTTACAATTTTTACGGATTTGTTTCTTAAATGATTAACATCTGATTATTGAAGTATTAATTTGTTTAAAAGACAAGCTAAAAATTATGTTCATTTCATGAACATTTTGCTTCCATGTAAGTAAAATAATTTGCTTCTTCGTAGAGGAAGCAGTAGATTAAAATAATAAACACAAAAATTTGAATTTCGTTAAATATTCTTGGCGCCTATTTAAGAAGTGTTTCTTAGAATAAGAATATCGTTTTTTCTGTGAAAATAAAAAGACATTTATTCTATCAATTTCTAGGAAAATATATACTTTATATATGTAGAACAGTTAGTTTTTTAATATGGAATATTTTCTCCAAAGAAACTATGGTTAAAAAATAAAAATTTTAGAGAAGTTATAGAAGGCACAAAATTTTTAAGTGTCAAAAAACTGAAAAATCATGAATTATTATATGAATTTTTGGTGAATTATGTAATTTAAATATGTCAATCAATTCGTTCTGGGACAAGGAATATAATTTTTTTATTTAATAAATTGAATTTTTGGCATAAAAAAAGTTTTTAGAAAAAACGATATTTTTCTATGAAAAAAGTCAATTAAAAAAATTTAATTCAATATTTTAAAAAATCCCTGTGTTGAAATTAAGATATTTATGAGCTTAATAAGCCATCCAAATTTTATTAAAATTCGTTGGAGGGTTTTCGAGATATCCAGCGACAAAAAAATTTCCACCCACACACACATGCATACAAACATACATTTAGGCATTTGCTTAAAAATGAAAATTTACGCTTTTTAGATAAAAATGAATCGATTTAGACTATTTTTAGAAAATCAAAAATCTTGACGATCACAGAACTTCCTCTGTGAGGAAGTAAAAAAGATGAAAAACTACATAAGAAAAAATGAAAAAAAAAACAATAAATAAAGTTTTTGAAAACTTAAAAAATCATAATTTAAAATAATAAATAACATGTTGTAACAAAATTAAATAATTACATAAGAAATAAAGAAATTATGATAAATTGAGACAATTTAGAACAAGATTGAATTTATAAAAAATAAAATAAAAGATGTAAAGTCGTTAAGAAATAAGAAAATTAAGAAATTATGAGAAAATTTAGAAAACATCGAATAGTTTAATGCTTTTTAAAAATTTAAATCTAAGGTAAAAATTAAACAATTCTATGAAATATCAAAATGATAATATAATTCAAAAATTAATTAAAAATTTAAAGAATGATTTAAAAAATTATGAAAGAAGAAAGAAATCGAAGAAAAAAATGTTTTTAAGAAAAGTTTAAAAATTGAGAGAAAACTTATTAAAAATAAATAATTTAATAATTATATATTACCTTTATTTTTTTCTATTATATATTTATCTAATAAATAAATTTAAAAATATATTAATTTCATAAATTCTTTGCTTTCATATAAGAAAAAAAAATTTGGTTCCTCATAGAAGAAGTAAGAAATTTTTAAAATGTAAGAATGAAAAATTCGATTTCGTAAAAAATAAAAAAACCTTATTAAGATACCCTATGTTCGATCGGAATATATAGTCTATCAGTGATGATTTAATTGGATAAAATCTATTAATAGTTTAATAATGTCGAGACCAATACTATTTCGAATATTGCAAGCTCTATCTTTACAAATATAATAAAACCAAATAATTTAATTTTCTCCAATTAAATCATCACTGATCGATTATAGTTTCTAATCGAGTATAGGTGCCTTTCCCTTACCTGATTTTAGAAAAATTGAGAAAATTTTAAAATTTTAGGAAAGAGTAAATAAGTTTTAAAAAATAGACCAAAAATAGAGACGAACTGAATAAATTTACAAAAAAATAAGCTAATCTAATAGAAATTAGAATATTACATAAAATGTTACACCCCCCCCCCTCCCCAAAAAAAGACTGAAGTGAAATAAACCATATTTCAATTTGCGGAAAAATAGTTGTTATCTAAAAAGAAAAATAAAGAAACTAAACTAACTTAGAATTTAAAAATTGATTATACCGAAACATTTTTTTAAAATATATGAAAATACATATGAAAATCAACAAAAATAAAAGTTATTAAATGTTATAAAAACAAAATTATGAGAAATATAATCTATAATAATAATAATACGCAAGATTCATTCATTCCGTCATTTATTCTTTCAATATGTCCGCAACTGAAGTTTGGAACTTAGTTATTTTTTTGTTTTAAATCAGTTACGCTTGAAAAAAATGTTTCTTTAAATTAAAATTAGAGTCTACTTTGATAATAATCAGTTTAACTGCATTGACAGCAAAAGAATAAATTAAAATATAGTTTACCCTAAAATATTGAACTGGAATTTCCATACACTAACATTTTTAGTAAATTAAAATGTAATTCTATCAATATAAATTAACTTGAAATGTTCTTGTTATTAAATTAATTGATATTTAGATTATTGGAAATTGAAATCATTAAAATTTTGAAATAATTTTTTTTAATGAAAATCTAAATTAGTAATTAAGAATCAATATATATAATTATATATTTAAGTTTTAATTTATTGAAGTTTGAATTCAACTAAATTTTTATTGGTTATAAGGGTTTTAATTATCTAAATTTTATAGCTAAACATTTAAACTTAAAAATTAAAATTTTTTTTTTTGTAAACATAAATTTTACTTAATTTTCAATTCCATTAGGCCTAATTTTTGTTGATTCAAATTATAGTCTAAATTATTATTTTCAAAATTTAGACTAATTAAAGCTTTAATATACAATGAATAAGTTTTCAATATACAATTATTTTCTTTAAATTTAAGTTTTATAATTATTCTTTAATTTTTTTAGATATTTTGTTCTGTTGTCGATTATTCTTGACAGATTTAAAATTTTTCTTTCGATTGTCAATTATTTTCCTCATTTCTAATTTATTTTCTTTAAAATTTAATTATTTTAGTCCTTTTGTAAATTTTCTTTTAATTATAAATTATTTTATTGAAATTTCAATACAATTCTTCAATTTTCATTTATTTTCTACAATTTTATCCATAATTTTCGTCATTTTTTAATTGACAATTTATTATTCTCCTTCAATTTTATGATTATTCATTAATTTAAAAAAAAATTGTAATCGCGATTATTCTCACCATTCTTCGATTTTTTTTCAATTGTTAATTATTTTTTTTAATAGTTAATTATTTTCGTCATATTGTAATTTTATTTTTTCATTATCAATTATTTTCTTGATATTTCCCTTTAATACTTCAATTTTCAATTTATTTTTTCAATTTTTAATTATTTTTAAAGAATAATCTCAAATCTTTTAAGAATATTGTCAAATATTTTCTTTAATTTTTAATTTCATTCTTCAATTTTTATTTCCATTCTTCAATCTTTAAGTATATTCCATAAATTTAAATTCATTTCTACAATTTTTTAATTGCTTTTTTCAATTTTTAATTATTTTTTTCAATTTCAATTACTTTTTTCGATTTTTAATCCAATTGTTAAAAATGCAATTATTTCCAACAATTGTTCCTTCTATTTTCTTAATTTTTTCAATTATTTTTTTCAGTTGTCTATTGATCTAGTTATTTTTCGAATTTTGTTTTAAATTGATAGTTATTTTCGTTATTTTTTACATATTTTCATCAATTTTTGAATTATTCTCGTCATTTTTCAACTATTTCTTTCAATTATTAATTATTTACCGCAATTTTGAAATATTTCTACAATTTTGTCAATGTTCAATTATTATCTTAAAATTTGATAATTATTCTTTGATTTTTTAAATTATTTTGTTCGGTTGTGTATTAATCTAGACTTTTTTTTAATTTTGTTTTCAATTGTCGAATATTTTCGTCGTTTTGTAATTTTTGTTCCAGTTATCAATTATTTCTTCAAATATTAATTTAATTCTTAAATTTTCAATTTATTTCTTAAACTTTTTATTATTTTTTTCAATTTCAATTATTTTTTTCGATTTCCAATCCAGTTGTTCAATTTGCAATTATTTCGAACAGTTATTCCTATAATTTTTCAACTATTTTGTTTCAATTTAATATTCATTGTTTAATTTTTTAAACTATCCCTTTCAATTGTGTAATTATGTAGTCATTTCTCGTATTTTTTTTCAACTGTCAATTATTTTTGGCATTTTTCAGATATATTCTTCAATTTCGTAATTTCCATTATTTTAGGAAATTTATGTTAGAAAAAATCTCGAAATTGAAATTATAAAATTTTAAGGGCATGTAGCGGAGAGTGACGCCACTGGTACAGGCAAAATTTGTCAGTAGACTTTCTCTTATCATACCAAATATTTTGACACTAAACTTGATAGAATAAATTACTCAAAATATCATCAGGAAGTTCTGCCTGCCTCAAATTTGTTTGAAATTATTCTTAAAATTAATTTAAAAAAAAATTTTGCAGATTTTTTAGAATTTTACAAAATTAATTTTAAACATAAATCTAAACAAAATTGTTCCAGACAAATCTTCCTAATGATATTTAAAATAATTCTACAAAGTCTCTTGTCAAAATATTCCGTATTTTATGAGAAAGTTTACTGACAACATTAAAATTGAAATGTTCGAATATTTTCGATTAATTCTTGGTACTTTTTAAAAATTCCCGCATCGTTTTGAAAATTGTCGTCTAATTCCCGGCGTATTTCTTGATCGCTAAGCATCTTCTAATCTAATAATTTAAAATAGTGGCAATTAATTATTATTACCTTGGAGTTTTACGTTGTTCTTCTATTGAAAGATCTTGTTCCAAACTGCAATCTCCATGCTCTTCCTCAGTATCACTGTCCTCATCTGATTCATCACTGTTTTGATCCTTTTCTTCTAGAATAGTCATCGTGATAGCGGTTTCTTCGTTAAATTTAATTTCAGTTTCAAGAACAACACGTGCTGAGGGAATAGTTCCTGAAAAAGTTTCTTCATCTTCCTCAACAATTCCGGATGTATCACTGTCACTTTCATACATTTCTTTAACAGAATACTGATCACCTTTAAAGTTGCCATTTTGAACTTTTTGAAAGTCTGAGTGTGTGTTGTAAGGATCTCTATTATTCGTTAGATCTAAGTAACTTTTTCTAATATCCTCGTCAGCTTGCTTACTCTTTCCGTTTAAATTTATGCTGTAAATGTCGCAAAGAGCTTCGAAATCACTTTTAACTTTGTTATCAATATCTTGCAGATAGGAATCAAATTCTTTACTTCCAACAAATTCTCGTATTTTTATTAGAGACTTTAATGCCGCTTCTTGATGAGTAACTTGAACTAAATGAGATAACAGGATTTGAGTAGCTTCTTTTAAAACTTGAACAGAAGGTCGCGAAATCCCTTTCGCAGGAAAAAGGAGCAAAGGTGTACTTAAAAGTACGCCGGTCGTTATGTTTGTTTGAAAATTATCTAAAGCACTTTGACGATTTAATCCATCTCGCAAAATCTGAAAAATTAAGAATTTAGTTTTACAAAACGTTAATAATAGTTAGTAGAGAATCGTTTCTCTTTTCCTTGAGTAATGTTAGGTTCTTAGTTTTAGTTTGATAAACTTTTAAGAAATAGAACATTCTTTATTGTATTAATAAAGTACTCACATTTTTAATCATTTTATCCCTATTTTTGCAGTGAAGAAGAAAAACTCTTAAAGCATCAAGAGATCCTTTTCTCACTGCTGGGGCAGAATTTCCCAAATTTTTAACTAATTCTGGTATCACAGATTTCATACTTTCATCTATTACATCGGCTTCTAAAGTAGGCAAAACATCGATTAGAACCCGAAGAGCGTGTTGGCGAACCTCCCATTCTGGATCATTTAATCTCTCCGATATCTCATCGAATGTCATTTGAAGATCGATGTTTGATGGAAATTTCCGGGTGCGCACCTAAAATTAACAAAATTATTTTTCCACGTTTAGTCAACATAAATAGACTGAACTATTCAGAAATAAAATAAGATTTTTTTCATAACATAAATACTAACCACATATTCCCATAGTGGTGTCAGCTGAATAGGTAGTCCTTGCTGAGAAGCTGATGTCATTTTTTTCTGAGACTGCTGATAATAATCCACGTAAGAATTAAAATCAATATTATTGAATAAAGATTCCACGGGGAGAGGTTCACAGTCTTTTGAGGGCCTTAAATGCCCCAAAATGATCGTTCCCGTCATGGATGTTGAAGACACCACACTTCCATGTCTTCTTACGTTTCATCTCTTAATGTTCGGAATAAACGTTCTTTCATTATGTCACTTTCCAATTCTCTCAAACATAGTTGCCACAAAGTAGTATTTGGCTTATAATATGCATCTTTGTCAGATCTTCATTCTCTACATTAAATTATAACTTATTTCATTAAACCTACTTACACAATGAACTTTCTCTTTTTCTTCAATTTCTCATAGACAGAAAATAGCAAATTGGCAATCAATGGATAAAACACTTGACTTTTTAATTGGTTTACTTAGTCAGGCTGTATTTTAAGTCGATTGGTACTTTGCGAACATGGAGACAGTAAGGATCAACAAATTTTTACTTATCGAGAAAATGGTAATTTTTTATAACTCTGCTTAGATGGAAATATAATACGATGAATCTGAAATAATGATTGCATTAAACGATAATAAATTTTACCACAGTAAAACTTTTCCTGGATTCCATATCCCGAAATTCACAAGCAAAATTCCACATGCCAGATTACACATCTCGAATTTTACAAACTGGATTCAAAATGTCAGATTCTACAACCCAAATTTAATATTCCAGAACCCGGAATCAATATCCCAGATTCCATATCCCGGATTTCACGTACTTGATACACGTTTTTTGATAATTTAGAACCCCCCCCCCCCTAAACCTGTTACGTAATTTATGTAAGGCCCCTTTGCAGATTCAAAAATTCAGATTATACAACCTGGATTCAATATCTCCAATTTCCAACTCGGATTTTATATTCCGAATTTGACAGTCCAGATTCCATGACCTAAATTTAATATTCCAGATTCCACAACCCGAATTCAATATCCAAGACTTCTAGATTCCACATCTCGCAATTCACTTAATAGATTCCCATACCGGACTGCAAGTACCGAATTCCACAACTTGCATTTTATATTCCGAATTCGACAGTTCAGATTCCACAACCCAAATTTAATAATCTAGATCACACAACCCGGAATCAATATCCAAGACTTCACATTTCAGATTCCACATCTCGAATTTTATTTCCCGAATTCCACAGTCCCGATTTCATTTTCGGGATTCAATAATCCAGATCCTACAACCCGGATAAGTATCCAAGATTCCGCATCCCGAATTCCACATACCAGATTACACAAAACAAGGTGTCTACTAAATTTGGTTCTTAAAATTCCCGGGCATTTACCGCTTTTTTCCCGCTTTTTCCCGTTCCTAAATATTAAATTTCTTATTGTAAATAAATAATTTAACAAATACTATCTTTTCATTATTTATGTAATTAATTAATCAATAATAATAATTAATTTTCAAAATTAAAAAACAAATTGTTTATTTTTTAAACTTTTAATTTCATCATAAACTGTAGTAAGGTTTACAATTACATTTCATTTGCAGACTATTTCCCGGTTTTTCCGGTTAGTAGACACCCTGCAAACCGAATTCCATAACTCGGATTAAAAATACCTGATTCCACAGTCCCGATCCAATAACCCCATACTATATCCCAGATTTAATATACCAAATTTCTCAACCTGGATTTAATATCACAGATTTTATATTTAAGATTCCGCATACCAGTTTCCACATCCCGCAATTTACGTACCAAATTATGCATCCCGGATTCCATATCTCGAATTTTATATCCCGTATTCGAGGAATCCGGATTTTGAAATTCTGGATGTATAGTTCAAAATGCAAAATCAGGTAATTGTAATCTTAGAACCGGAACATAGAATCCGGCATGTGGAATCCGATATTTGTAATCCAAGATCCGGAATGTGTAATCAAGTATTTGTAATTCAAGTATATGGAACATAGAATTCAAAATGTAGAAACTATGTTATTTGTAATCCAGAATGCGGAATGTGTAATCTATTTATGAAATACGGGTTTAGGAGTGCGAGATGTGAAATTAAATTACTGGAATCAGGTACGTTTAATTCAGTTGGGCAATCCGGGTTATCGACTCCAATATGAGGAATCCAATATCTGTAATCCAGGATCTAGAATGTGAAATCTGGTCATGAAATCCAGATTGTAATATGGGGAATGTTGAATCTGGTATCTATAATACAGAATCAGGAATGTGGAATTTGTGATGTAGAATCCAATTTAGGAAAATTGGAATGTCGAATCCAGACATAAAATATCTGTAATCCAGGATCCGAGATGTGGAATCCAGTTTATAGAATCAGACGTATGAAATCCTCGATGAGATTCCTGTGGTAAAATCCGGGAAAAGTTACGTAATCGACCCCCGGAACAAGTTAAAAATCTGAAATTGATGTATATGTCCATAAGAGTTTGTAAGAAATTCGCAATCAGTCTGTAACAATCCGCATTTAGGTCAATCATCAATCTAACTTTGAATAGAGTCCAGTAATATGTTTAGAACAAATCCCCTTTCAGTTATAGCAATAATCTGAAATTAGTCTAGTCAAAGAACTGAGCCCGAAAAGAATCTGGAAACCGAAATCTATTATTAAGAAATATGCATCTAATTTACAATAATCAACATTTCTGTCGGTCGAAAATGCGAAATTTGTACGGAATTCGTATTTTAAAATGTACTAGAGTGGAATTGTTTCAGATGGCAATTAAGTGACATACAAGTTCGTCACTAAATAAAATTCTTTTTAAAGTGGAAATTAGAGGTGGACAAATTCCTTTCTTAACCGAATTTGTTTCGAATTAAAAATAAGCGACGACGATATTTTTTACTCAAACGATTTCTATTCTTATATCATTCTAACGGAATTAATTTAAAGGATCTTCTTTGGTACTAGATCCACACGAACCGCCTTGATTTCGGATTAAAATCACAGATTCTATGTTATGTTCATTTTAATAAGAAGATCAAGACGGATCAATGTTAGTTTAGATCAGTCGGTTAATCCTGCGTTGCTTACGATACATCCAGATGTCCAGATTAATGTCCAATTTCACCGGGATAATTTTCGATTCACTAGCTTCATCGACCGGATTAATTATGAAGTTAATTAGATTAATTATAAATGACAAAAACCTAACTGTAAACAATAAAATTTTGGACTAAATCCGAATTCACTTGTTGCGTCCGATCGAACGAACTTTGGATTTGACCGGACTAATTCCGGATTCACTAGTTACACAGAGTGGATTAAACTCGGAATTAGATAATAAAATCCTGATTGTAAATCTGACCATTTAGTTCAGAATTATAACCAGTGTAGGACAAACCATGCGTCTCAAAAATAATATCTAAATAAGTATTTTCTTCTATAATTTAAGTAGCTGCAAAATATCTTTACAAATAAAAAATATAATGTATATTTTAAACTTATTGATCGTAAGTTACAGGAGGCAATAACACAAGTATAAAAATTTATTTGATTAGTTTATGTTTATTTAAATTTATTATTTTTGAAAAAATAAGCAAATAAATGTTTATACTTGTATACATTTTTACATTGACAAATATATATCAAATTTGCCATAAGTAACAAAATTATGAATAAACTCCACAATTCTTATCACTTCTGAATATGAAAGTGCAAAAAGCCTCGCGGTACACTGTCAAGGTAAAATATGTTCGATATTCTTCAGAATCGAAAGTCACGGTTGGTTTAGTGGCAAGTGTAAAGAACGTTCATATATATGTGACTATTGAAATATGAAAAGTATATTGAATTACATTATGTTAAAATAATTAATCAAAATCCTTTTTGTAACCAACAAAATCAAATTTAACATAAAAATTAAAAAATGCCTAGATATATAGAAGATTGCAAAATTCAATGTAAATCCTCTCTATCTGCGTGTACACAGGCAGAAAAAATTTATGTAAACAAATTCTCATGATTACTATTTCTTGAAATAAAAGATATCTAATTTTACTCAAGTTATTAAACAATTGATTTTTATTGAAATTTACTTGCATTAAATTGTAGGTACTATTTCTGTAAAATAATAATAAATCATGTTACAACTAAAAGAAAAGAAGTCTGAAATGTGATTAGTGTAGTGGATGAATAAAATATAAATAAACATTGAGGGGAAACTAAATTTGCAATTTCAAATCAAATGCTGATAAATTAGATAAGTTTCACGACGAATTTTGAATCAACGATACCAGGAATCGCGACATGGTACGCGGAAATAAGAAGTTTATCTCTATAAATCTTGCGACACGAACACCCCTAGAAAGTAGATCGCACGAAAAGTCATTGGATAGCCTAAAGCTAAAGACATCATGCGTTTTCTTATAACTGCCAAGTCGAATGTCGTGTATGTAAAAAATATATAATAAATGTTAAAAATTTTACGTTGCACTCTACTTTAAATTTAAACCAAAAAAAACGGCAAATATTTTTAAAAACAATTTTCATTTAGTAAAAGTAAAATGGAATTTAAGAAATAATCGAAACAAGAAAAAATAGTCTTCACATACATAAAAAATAGTTAAGAAAAAGTCTAGGTCTAGGTAAAAGGAATTCTACGGAAATTCTATATAATTAATTCCAATGATTCACTGAGAACTTCACTTTTACGGAAACGAATGAAAAATAAATTGTGTAAAGTTTACAATGGATTTGATTATGTAGGATTCTTTCACTTGGGTAGATAAAACAGTAGTATAGATAATTTTTGTTTTTCATGAACTTATTTATAAACAATGATTTTTTACCAGAGAAAAAGAGAAAGTTGACTTTTTAACAAAAATGTTGACTATGAAACAACAGATTTACCTGAAATGTTTTTAAAAGGAAAAATGTATTGATAATTTACTTTTTGAAATATGTTCAAGATCATAAAAAATTACAAATAAGTTTCGGTAACGCGTGTTTTCGGTAAAACAATAAGCGTCGGGTTCACTTGACCGCGGTTAGCATGTGACTGTTGCCCCTTTTCTATAAGCAAGGCGAAATGCTTCTAATATCGACCACCCCATCCCCACTTTAACTGAAGTAAGGTTTTAACTGATGAAAAGGATTTGTAAAAGTTTTAAGGTTTTTCCTAATACTAAAAATTGTCATTTTGATTAAGGATGAAAAATCATTTAGAATCTCTGGACATGTGCCAATCAGAATGCCCAGTTATCCACCTCTTACAATATAATCACAACTAAGAAGAAAACTCAGCAGGATTTAACGGTGACTTCAACAATGTTAAAAAATAAACTAATATTATTTACTTTTAATAAAAAATTACGAACTAAATAAAAAAAACTCAAAGAATAATTTACAAAAAGAATACATTTTTCCCGTTGATAAAAAAATATTGCTCTTAAGTAAAATTTCACGAACAAGGTAATACCGTTTCTTTGATAATGCAACATCAATGTCAACACTGACAGGTGGTACCATACCAAGTCTTGGCACAATACCCCCAGTGAACAATCACAGGTGTTACATAGTTGTTGCATAGGGGAAACCGGAGCAAGGATAGTGGAATAAAGTGAATTATTCTTGAACATTAAGTCAATGAAATAGTTTTTTTAAAATTTAAATTAAAATCAAAGTAGGCGTAAATAGTTGTATATATTCTGTTTTAAACAACTAAAAAGAATATTATGATTCAAAATTAATAAAAACATTTTATTAATTCTTTCTCTTTTACTTTTATGAAAAAATAACTGTATTTCAATCTGATCCACCGTCTATACACTCAGGCGTGTGAATCGAAGAAATTGTAACAATTTAATTTGTTGAAATAAAAATATAGAAAAATTTTAAAAATAGAGACATATGTAAGAGTATAAAAATATAAAGATATGTGTAAATAAGTAGAACTATTAACATATAATATAAGCAATCATTCAAAATAAAAAATCTTCATGAATAGCAATATAGGAACTAAAAGACTAAACAATCATCATAATTATAATCGAATAAATCAAATAATGAATCGCAAATAATTAAACGTGAAATAAATATCCCAAAATGTCGCATAATTATAGTGAGAAATCAAAAATCAACATAGAATACATTTAGATAACAAAATTAGATAAAGCAAACAAATTAAATAAAAAAAAAGTAATTGATTAAAATTAATAATTAATAAATAACTTGACCACACTATAAATAAATCAAGGTATTAATCAGTAAAAGAAACAGACAACTATCTTAAGTTTTAATAATGAAAATATAATTAAACATTAAATTTTACAATAACTCAGTTATATAACAAAAATAAATATCCTCCCTGAAATACATCTCAGAATAGCGCTTTAAATAATTCATTAAACTATTTAAAATAAAAAGATATTATATGTATATATGGAGACTTTAACATAATTGAAAGTACCATTGAAATTCGTTATGGTCAGACATAACTTCGATAAAATAATCAAATTTAAATAGTAAAAAAAACATTCAGTCAAAAAAAAAACAAAGACATACAATAAATAATATAATATAGTTTCAAAAACTTATCGATCTGTGTGTAAATCAAATATTGAGAAAGTTTGGATAAAAATTACCAAATTTTTCGAATATCGTGTTCCATAAGTTTAGCTCGTTGCCTGATCTACAAAATCAAAATTTCTTTCGAGAACCACTTGATATTTTTCAAGTTTCCTTAGTTCAAATTAAAACTTAAAATTCAGCAAAGAAAACAAGAGGAATCTCAAATTTTTTGTACACTTTTTGTTGATCAGAAAACGAGCTAAACTTATGGAACGATATTCGAAAAATTTGGTAATTTTTATCCAAACTGATCAATTAATATATGCACTGAGAAAATAAGCCTCTAGCCAAGCAGCTTTATTTCTAGGTTAGGGTTCCTCGGGACAAAACAAACAAAACACCGGCGATGACAATCAAACTTCTAGGATACCGGAGCATATGCTCTGCTAAAATCAGTTAAGTGCTTTGCAGGTGCTATATCAACAACCTCTCTCTGCTAAATTTAATCAAAAATTGGTTATATTTAGTTAACTTATTTTCTCAGTGTGTGACGCTCCGCGAGAGAAGGGACCGCGGAAAAAATCATTTTTCATTTTTTTAAGTTAAGAGATAATTTTTGAGTTGTTCTTTCATTTCCATGTTTCAAAATAAAATTTTATTAATTACACTTATTGCTATAATGCTTCAAACCTAGGCGTGCTATATGTTTTTGAAACCACTTTTATCGATTGGACCAACAATTTCCTATGGTAGTGTATTTTCTGGAATCCTGGATCCATCCATTATGTGTTTATTGAGTAGAAAAATCACGGATCCGATAATTTTAGACTCCTCCTGGGCTTCTGATAACCGAACAATTCTCGTTTTAAGTTTTATTGATATCCACCCATACTCTAAATATCATTACACCTGTATAATTTAAATAATTTTCCCTGTTAAAGTACATATCTCAAATATTAAAATATGAACTAAAAATGGTTATTAAAACTCGAAGAATAAAAGAAAAGAAATTATAGACGAATACCTGTGTATCACCAGCGATATATATATTGGTGGCACAAACTTACGGTGTAAGAAGCTGAGGATTGAAAGGCATTGTTTGGCATTACAAAAACAAACGTTCGAATGCCTTTAAATTCCAATGAATTCCGATTTTGTCCTGAATACCATTTGATGCCCTCATTTGATTATAACTCAACTAGTTTCAATCCCTTTCAATCCCTAAAAATATTGAAATACATTTGAATGCCATTCAATGCAATAATAGAGATAAAGGGTTGAATTAAGTCAATGCCTTCCAATTCCATACGTGGGAATGAAAAGTTGAATGCCATTCAATGACATAATAGGAATAAAGTGTTGAATTGAGTCAATGCTACCCACACAGCACCAGAAATTCCCTGAATTTCCCCTGAATATTGGTCCACATTTCCCGAATATTCGAACCTAATATTCAGGGAAGTTTCGTGGAAGCATCAAAATGTCCGCCATAAAGAATATTGGACGCTAAATTTCCCTGAAAATGTATTTCTAATTTTCAGGGAATTTCCGCATCTAATATTCCTAGAATATTCAGGGAAAGTTAAAAAAATTTCCAAAATTTTTTTGATCTGGTAATTGATAAAAATTGTATGTCATATTTAGCACCCGTAGGATTCTAGAACATTAAAAACTACTGCGCAGCCGTAAGTGTCACAGAAACCAAGTTCGACCATTGCGCATCATGTACAGAAGATTTACGAATACTGTGAATATTGAAGGGATATTAGATGCGGAAATTCCCTGAAAATTAGAAATACATTTTCAGGGAAATTTAGCGTCCAATATTCTTTATGGCGGACATTTTGATGCTTCCACGAAACTTCCCTGAATATTAGGTTCGAATATTCGGGAAATGTGGGCCAATATTCAGGGGAAATTCAGGGAATTTCTGGTGCTGTGTGGGTATGGGCCAGGTAACCCTAAATGTTGCCCAAAATTCATAATTCTAAGAATATCTAAATTTTACAACAATAAATTATGTTATCTAAAGTTTTTGGGGTCGCTGATTACGAATCTGAAGTCGATTTAAAAAATTCAAAATGTCAGATCCAATATGACAGACATAAAATTTTAAACATTAATAGATCTTGATAAAATTTGATATTCAGGTGTTCTTGAGATCGCTGATTGCGAATCTGTAGTCAGATTTCAAAAATTCAAAATGGTGGATTCAATATGACGGACATAAAATTTTAAAAATTAATAGATTTTGAATATTTTGATAAAACTTGGTATTTAGGCGTTTTTGTGACCGCTGATAACGAATCTGAAATTTGATTTAAAAAATTCAAAGTGGCGGATCTAATATGGCGAACATAAAATTTTTAAAATTAATAGATTTTTATAAAAATTGGTATTAAGGCGTTTATGAGGTCGCTGATTACAAATCTGAAGGCAGATTTAAAATATTCAAAATGGCGGATCCAATATGGCGAATATAAAATTTAAAAAATTTATAGATTTTAATCAAATTTGGTATTGAGGGGTTTTCAGGGCCGCTGATTACGAATCTGAAGTCAAATTTAAACAATTCAAAAGGATGGATCCAATATGGCGGATCATCTATTAATATTATTAAATAATTTGTTATAGTTACTTGTTTAAACTTAATAAACTCTTATTGTGAAAATAAATTTATCACTCAGCAATCGTATATTGCTTTAATAAAATGATTGATTAAATTGCTAATAATAAATAATAATGTTCAATATTAATTTTATTATACAATTTGTTATACATATTTTTTAAAAATCTAATAATTATTTTACTATGAAAAGAACTAGAACTAGGTATTGAATATACACTCAATTTAAAAAAGTTATTACATTTTTTGTTTACACTTCTTAATTGTTTTAATAATAATTGTTTTTTATAAATATAAATAATTAATAATTATTTAAGAAATTAAAAACTTTGATTAAATATTGAAGATAATAATTTTTACTTTTATGTACTTATAAGTCTAATATTTAGTTTTATTAAAAATAATTTCTTGAAGCCTAGGCTGAAATTACATAGTATATTCTTAATAACACTGTGTTACAAAATAAAAAAAAAGTGAAAGAACTTCTTATCGAACTTAGTGCAGGTTGTAGGTAATAAAAAACTGAAAAGAATTGTATATGTATTAAATCTCTGATATATACCCTCAAAATTTTGTTTTAGAGCCGAAAACCGTTTTCAGATAGATTCATGTGCATCATACCTTGAAACTTCGCCATTTTTTATCAGAATCCAAAATTTTTTTTTTGTTCGAAGCTTTTTTTGTTGAAAGCTTAAAATACACGCTTTCAAGCTGTACAAGCATTTCTATATTATCCTTTAAATTCATAAAGATATAGACTAAAGATCATCAAAAATTTTCATTTTTTCACTGATTTTTCAATTTTGAAGCTAATTTAAATCTCTTGTCTTATTAAAATTATATTTTCTCTCAATGCACATCAAAAGCTTAGTAAATGCAGTTTCAAATGACCCTAAAATGAAAAAAAATGAAAATGTCTCATATTTGTACATACAGTATTTTACTTAGTATGCGCTTGCTATATTTTTGCATATATAATCATTTTCTTGCTTAGCTTGCCTGCGCATATATAATAATGTACAATTGCTTTTTAAGTTTACGTTCCATAAACACTGAAAGCTCACTTTTTAGGGCAAACCTAAATATAAGTCATTTGTGTTAGTATTAGCAAACCGGCAAGAAGCTTTTGATAAAAACGAATTAAAATGGTTATACGAAGAGGGTAAACTAAATCACTGTAAATCATTATAGCTGACAATGCTCAACCGTTTTTCTCTTTGCTTTAAACAATTTTAATATTTTATTGGGAAAAGGGAAACGTGAGATGATGAGAAATGAGAGCGTTAAAATATGGATTTTACAAATCAAATGGGTTTTCTTAGATTAAAAAATGGAAGGACAGACTTAGAATGTTAAACTAGATTTAAGTTTAATATTTGAAGGTAATACAAAAGTTAGAAAGGATAATAACACTAACTGGAACATTGCTTAAGAATTGAGGGCGTGCAAATGTTAAGCATTAATACATGTCAGAATAACATCTTGATTGATAGGTAATTTATTATTAAAGTGAAATCATACCTACCCTTTATGTGATTTCACTTCATCAAAACCTATTTTCAGCATCCTGATTTGAAAAACCCATTACATCGATTGTTACACTTACTTTTGTGAGACAATCATTTGTAAAGAATTAACAAAGAAAAATGTTACATTTTAGACGATTTTGCTTTTTTAAAATAAAAATTTATAACAAGACTTAGAATTTGTCTTCAATTTGAAATGGATTAATTAGAACGAATCCCTGAATAAGCAAAAACTAGGTAGAACCTTTGTCCATTTGGTTTTAGAAAAATTGTTTTCTTTCTCATGGAAAAATAATGAACTATATGATTAAAAATTGAAAAATTTAGGGTTAAGGCTTCCAGGTTACCATCTTTCATTGGTTTAAAAAAATAAAAATAAATAAATAAAATATTGTTAATGTCAACATGGCACTGAAAAAAGGGTCTAAAAATTTACAACCTTGAACTAGAAATCATTTGAACTCTCAAACAATAAAAATTTTACACCAAATTTTTAAAACTAGGTAAAATTGACCTCTTGAAATTTTGGCTTTCAGGTTGCCACCCCCTGGAAAATTTCTGAAAGCATAGAAAAACTTAAATAAAAACACTAGATTTATAAAATTTATAGAGATTTATTGAATTTTTCTTATGTTCATTATTTAATAGTTGTTAACATTAAGAGAATACGCAAGAGGAGAGGAGTGGATTTTCTTGATCTTCGAACTGCAATATATTTCAAAGGTATATCGAAAAGGTAAAAAAATATATCCGAAGACATATCACTGAATTGCAATTAAAACATTTCACTTTTGTCAATTTCAAACATTAAACAATCATAAAAGAGAAATATTAGAGTAGTATAAATAAACAAACAATGGGGCAGGAAGCTTTTTTGGAATTTAAAATTCTTTTTTCTTGTACAATTTCTCCAATTTTTATTTATTAACCACAATTCTTTTAAAAACATATTCTAGACTAAAAAACATAATAATTGGTTTACATAAAATATACGTTTTATCTAAAGCTTGAAAAAATAATTTAGATTCATCATTTTTAATCAAATTTACATTTTGATTTTTTTATCTAACTTCTTCAAATGTCATTTTTTAGCAATTATTCTTTTAGAAAAAATATTCTACAATGAACAACGAATTGACTGATATAAAGTATATATTTTTCCAGAAATAAATAGAATTGTTGTCGATTTTTTATTTTTTACGAAAAAAAAAGTACGTGGGACATGCAATTTAAAGCTGAAAAACAAATGTATGCTCGAAATTCTAAAATAAATTAATAAATTTATTTAGTTTTCAAAAATATTATTATTTCCGATTTGGGCAGTTAAATGAGTTTTAAAAATGAAAAAACACATAGTTACCACTTTTAATAATAACTGCATACGTGTTAACTTAATTTTTCATTACTCATCCCTAATTTAGTTTCTAGATCTATTTTTTGATAATGTTGTATTTGGAATATGGGAATAACTCTCGGTTATAAGTTTTTGTTTAATGAGCAAGTAAATAAGACCATGAATAAATTTCTAAAAATTCTTGACATTGTTAAGAGAATTTATACATATATGTTTCAAAGATCATCGTTATTAATGTGAAGTTAACTTTGTGCAACTAGTTCGTGATCAGAATAAATTTTCGCGTTTTGTCACAGATGACACAGGTCATCTAGAAATCAACTATAATAATTGCATTCATAAGTATACGGATTTATGAGATCTTATAAATAGCCCTGATGTCTTATCTAAAATAGATTCAACAATCTAAGATACTTTCCTTCATTCATTAAGACATGCGTAATGTCGTGTATAAAGAATTTCAGAGTAATTCAAATATTTGTCAGATCTATTTTACAGACATCACAGTACCTTTTATCTTCAAAAAAAGGTGAAAAGGTGAATTTTTTCCCTGGAACAGGTGACAAAAAGGTGTCAAAAAGTATAACAAACAACAAACTGGAATGTGTTTAAGACAATGTAGCTACGTTTTCAAAATTTCAATATTCAATGACTTCCAGGTTTTCCAGACCATTTTTCATCAAATTCCATGACCAAATATAAAATAAGTAGCAATATTAACACGCGTATAATATTTTCGCAAATGCAATAAATAATGAAAATTACGAGAATAATTGCAAAATTAAAGAAAATATCTAAAAAATGACGAAAATAATGAACAATTGAAAACAAAATTCAAAAAATGGCTAGACTAATACACAACCAAACAAAAAAATTGAAAAAATCCAAGAATAATTATAAAATTTTAAGAAAATAACTGAAAACTGAAAAAATTGCATGAAATAATTTCAAATTTCGGAAAATAATTGAAAATCGAAGAAAATAATTATTAATTGTAAGAAATAATAGAAAAATGACGAGAATAATTGAAAAATTGAAGAAAATATCTGAAAACGGAGCAAAAAAATTGACAATTAAAAACAAAATTCGAAAAATGATTAAATTAATAGACAACTAAAAGAAATAATTGAAAAAATTATGCAAGAAATATTAAATTAAGAAAATAGAAAAATTAAGATAATTATAGGAATAATTGTTGGAAATAATTACAAATTGAACAACTGGATTGAAAATCGAAAAAATTGAAAAATGGAATTGAAATTTAAAGAATATAATTAAAAATTGAAAAAAAGTAATTAAAAATGCTGAAAATTGTAGAATATAGAAGAAAATAATAAAAAAAATTAAGTAATGAATTGAAAATTTAACAATTAAATACAAATGTGAAAAAAATAATTGATAATTGAAGAAAGGTAAGAATTACTGAAAATTGAATAAAATAATTGAAAATTGAAGACTGGGATTTCAAATTTAAAATAATAATTGAGAAAAGAAAATATTTAAGAATTGAAGAAATAAATTAAAGATTAAGGAATTATGTAAATTAAAATTTTAAGAAAGTAATTGACAATTAAGAAAAAATTGAAAAACAGTCAAGAATAATTGCCAACAGAACAAAATAATAAAGAATAATTTTAAACTTCAATAATAAATGTAAATTGAAAAATTTGTAGAAAATAATTGAAAATTGCGGATTAAATTAATAATTGAAAGAAATAATTAAAAAATGACGAGAATAATTGAAAAATTGAAGAAAATATTTTAGATATGACAAAAATAGTAGACAATTGGAAACAAAATTCGAAAAATGGCTAAATTAATAAACAGCAAAACAAAAAAATTGAAAAAAAGAATAATTATAAAATTTTAAGAGAATAATTGAACAAATTGTAGGAAATAATTATAAATTGTGGAAAATAATTAATAATTGAAAGAAATAATTGAAAAATGACGAGAATTATAATTGCAGAAAATATTAAAAATTAAAGAAATAAATTGAAGATTAAAGAATTAAATTAAATTTATAAGAAAATAATTGATAAAAAAATACTAAATTACTAAATTAATTAAATATTCAGAGAAATACTTGAAAATTGAAAAAAAAGTAAAAAAAATTCAAAAGCTGTCGATAATAATCGACAACGGAACAAAATATTAAAAAAAAATTTATGGGATAATTAGGTACAAAATTGAAGAAGAATATTAAGTTGTCAATTGAAAACTGAAGAAAATAAAAATTGTAGGATATAAATGAAAATTTATTAAATCAATTGAAAATTGAATAAGATAGTTAAAGAATTATATTGAAGCAGGAATAAAAAACATAAAAAAGATTAGTTAACTGTTTATTCGACTCTATTCTTTTTTATGGTTTTTTTTATTAGTAAATAGGATTTTTTGTTGTTGTATCAATCATCAACAAAACTAAATTCAAACATTAAATCTGAATTTTATGAACATACTTCGAAATATTTACAAAAAATTATATATTTTTGATCCCATAACAGATGAAAAAAGATGTAAAAAGGTGACAAGTCATCAAAAAAAGGTGAAAAAGGTGATAAATCATCAAATAAGGTGACAAAATTGAGAAAAGGTGAAAAAAGGTGAAAAGGTGACTGTCTGTGATGCCTGATTTTAAAAAAATCAATCAATACCCTGGCGATATTTACTTTTTTAAAATTAAAGAAAATTTTCAAAATCAGGCGCATGAATATTGCCTAAAACTCATTCGACATAAAACTCACTTGGCATAAAACTCAAATGTCATAAATCCCATGTGGCATAAAACTCATGAGGCATAAAAATCAACAGGCATAAATCCCATTTGACATAAAACTGAATTGGTATAAATCCCATTTGTCATAAATCTCAATTGGCATAAAAAAACATTTGACATAAAACTCAATTGTCATAAATCCCATTTGTCATAAAACTGAATTGTCATAAATCCCATATTTGACATAAATACAATTTGGCATAAAACCCATTTGGAATCAAATTTTTATTAGCATATAAAATAAATTTTATGACAAATGAGTTTTATACCAAAAGAAATTTATGACAAATGGGATTTATGACACATGGGATTTATGCGCCAATTGAGTTTTATGCTAATTGAGATTTATGCCAAGTGAGTTTTATACCAAATGGGATTTATGCCAAATGAGTTTTCTGGGAATTGAGTTTTATGACAAACTGGAATTTATGCCAATTGAGTTTTATGCCAAATGAGTTTTATGCTAATCGAGATTTATGTCAAAGGAGTATTATTCCAAATGGAATTTATGCCTAATGTAATTATGCAAAATTTCTTTGAAAGAAACATTTAATAACATAAGGCTGTAAGAAATTTTTAAAATTTGGCTAATAATCTTGAATCTTGATTGACTTAAAATTGTGATTACTAAAATTTTAAAGACAATAAAATTATTGAAACATCAATATTAGGAGTCAAATAAAATAGAAATTTTCTAAATCTGCCTCTAGCAATATTATAGAAATTAATCAACAACTGATAGCAATCGTTTTGCAAAGCTCAGGTTTTTATCTGATCCACGCGCGAGAATAATGAGTTTCTATTGGTCAACGATCAATACTCAAAGTTGAAGAGCATATGTACTGAGTTTGATAATTAGGTAAATATTCGAATCTCACTAATTTTTGGATATTTAAATTTTTGATTTTCGACATTTGAAATGACTTTAACAAAAGATTTCAACTTTGTTCCAGTTTTTGCTTTTAGATGGAAAATAATTTGTAGATTTTCTAGAATCGTTCCCAGTTTAAGAGTGTTTTTAATTTTCTAAAATAGGTACTTAATTTTATTTCTGGATGTTATGAGTTAAAATTTTCTTGGGACTAGATAAATATAGGTTGAGTAGACGAAATAAAAAGTTACAATACTTCCGAAAACCATTAGCTTCATGCGAGAATTTTTTTTTTTTTTTTTTAAATAAAGTAGGGATCGGTCGTTAACCTCCTCGTGCCGTGAAAAATGCAAATAAAGTTCAAGTCCCTTAAAGGTATAAGGAAATACTAGTCTTGTGACTAACGGTGACCCACTTGCTTACACTATCTTTAAGCATTAATCACATTATTCACTGAGTTGTCCACATGTCGTAAATTCTTATCGCGGGAATTTAATTTTTCGATCGATATTCTTTGATTTAGAAGATGCTTATAGAGTAAGATAAGTTAAAACAAGTATTGAAAACGGAAGTATAAACAACAGATAAAAATAATGATCATATGAATGTCAGTATCAGCGAAACTTGTTAAATCTGTAAATAATGTAAACGTGATTAATGAACCTATGCAAACGGGAAAGAAAAAATTAATTAAAATGAATAAAAACAGTTCCGAATGTCGTGAAATTTTGAACGTTTTCAATCCAATCTAATTTCAATTTTGAACTTTCACTTTTTAATTCTTTTGGAAAGCTTTCTGCAGGACATATATATTTATTATTTTTAAATCCTTATATAATAATTCTGCACATTTCAATTCCAATACGATAGCTTGAATTGAAATTAATTCAATCCCTTTTTATCCCTAAAAAAGTATGGAACCTATTAAAGTCAGTTTGGAACGTAAAAAATTGGTAACAATTTAATTCACTTTAATCAAACGGAATTAAAACGGATGGAAATGTTTGGAAACATGATTAATATTAATATCGCTTTCTATTCAACGGAATATCATTTTGAACTTTTTCGAAACCATTTTAATTCATTTTAGTCAACCTCTTGTTGTCGGGAACCCATTAAGCAAAGTGTACTAAAATTCATAAAGTTGTTTTAAGAGAATGACGCCTCAACAGTGAAGAAATTCAACAAAAACTTTGGCTTCTAAAATTTTTCCAAGGCCCTAGATTAGTTTTAGAATTTATATTTTTGATCAATTTTTTAATTGTATTTTTCATTGAAAAAACTCTGAAATAAAATTTTAAATTAAAAAATAAATGTTTTCCATATTATTTGCGACAAACTTTTTAATTTTATTTAATTCTATTCCCAATGATTATTAACATATTAAGAATTGAAAATTGTTGGCGACTATATTAGATCTGTCATTTTGAATTACGTTAATATATCAAAACCATCCTTAGTAATTCAATTTTTTATTTTAAAAATGAGTTTTTTAAATTACTAGTTTTTTCCCATCAATGTTTACAAATATTTGACTCCTGTAAAAATTGGAATTGTATATTTTTACACACAATAAGGTCTAGTTGGTCAAATCAATAAATAATATTAAGTTTTGAAAGAAGTTGTAAATAATTTGAGAAAACGAAGAAACTATAATAAATGTCAATTGCAATATTTTTAATAAAACATTCTAAATTAATCTTTTATTTTGTATACTATTTAAATTTGTCAGAAATTACTCCATTGTCTCACAATATTTTGTAAATTTCATTTTATTAAACGAAAAGTTTTCCAGTCTTGGGAAAAAACAAATTTATCAATAAATATCTTAGTAATATTAATTTAACTAATATCTATAAGTCATGGCAGAATTATTACAAAATGGAAAATCGCTGCACTGAGAAAAAAATGGTGAATTAGAAAATTTGTTATAGATATGGCTGATTCTCCGAAAAGTACCCAGTTCCGGTTATTTTTACAAAATCTATTCACTACTTATTTTTAGCAATTTAAATTAACAAAAATGTAGATTTAATTAAAATTAAATTTTTAAAAAAATAAAAATTTTAATTTAATTTAAATTTAAGATTTCCTAGATAAAGAAACTTAAAACATTGAAAAAAATATTTGTAAAACGTACATGAAAAGGTGTAACTTTTAGGAGACTCACCCATATATAATATCAATACAACATTCAGTGTAATACTAAAATATTTTTTTACCTCATTAATTTTTGCTACTATTACAGTCTGAGTTTTCTGCAGTAGCAAACAATTTTTTTCTCAGTGAAGTCACATTGTTTCTAAGAACAAGACAATCAAGACTACCTTCATTGTTACACGATTCCCTTTATCATAAAGCTTTAACTCTTTGCATAACACTTTTTTGAAAACAAAAAACAAATAATTTTTTCTGGTACAAATCGTAACTTTATAATTCAAAGAAGTAAAAAACATTAAAAATAAATAAAGCAAAATTTTCAAAGATATATATACATTTTTATTTCATAATGACAATTAAGAGGCTAATCGTGACTGATAATAAAAAGTTCTAAACTGATTTTAATCACATCGTTTCTGGATTCCAATAAACATAATAAATTGTCAAATTTCGATTTATCATAAGTAAAAAAGTGTCACAAGTTTTTTTCTCGTCATATTTTTGTTTTTTAAAAAAGGTAAACATTGTTATTATTCTATTGATGTTTAGTTCTTTATAGAAACAAAAAATTACGAGAGTATCACTTTTGACACTCTTATATTTTTAATAAATCGACATTTTACAATTTATTTTGTTTTTTTAGAATCGAGAAAGATTAAAATCAGGTGAAAATGTTTTTATTATCAGGCTCCATCAACCTTCACATTGACATTTTATTCGAAAAGTAGAAAAGTAGAGTTCAGAAATGAAAATTATTTATAAAAAAAAACAAGGTATGCTATTCTTTAAATAAAAAAAATAATAAAAAAAATTCAAAGAGTTTTCAAGGTTGAAAGTACATTATTTCAAAGTCTACTTTTATCCACTTTTGAAAATATTTATGACGGAGTAAATCCTATTTATTACTTTTTCTATTACTACAGCATTTCTAACGATAATATGGCTAAGGGTACAAAAATTTATTAAAATAAAATTTTTGAAGAAATTAAACCTTTTTCTAAAAACTATAAGATTTAGATAAATTTTTACAAATTTAAATGGACATAATTTCTATTTGACTGATATTAATGTAACCGAATAATTATATTCGTCAAAATTATTATTTTTCTGAATCATCATTTAACATAACTTTTTTTGCATTATTTCGAGTTTATAGAAATTGCAGAAAGCAAAAGTTTTATCTCTCTGAAATTTAATTTATCATGATTTTTACGTTACCGAGTTTTCTAACAACATAATTTTTATTTAAATGATTGTTTCTTGACAGAACTACGATTTATCCAATTTTTCTAATTAAATAAAATCATTGGAAATTTATAAAAAAAAATATGTTACAAAAATACTCGGTTAGAGAAAATTGTAATGTTAACAGAAAATTGCGAAGTATAAAAATTTTGATAAATAAAACTTCTGGTTTAACAAAATTATAGTAAACAAAAATAATATTTTTTCTACTGCAAAATCGAAATAATGCAAAATAAAATTTTTGATTGAATGGTAATTCAGAAAAATGATAATTCTGTTCAATAAATATTTGATCAAAAGAAAATTCTATTAAATCAACAGTTAATTAGATAAAAATAGTCCAATAAAAATTCCTATTTCTCGTAAATATTTTGAAAAATATAAGAATTCAATAAAATGAAAATTATAATTCCAAATCAAAATTATGTTAAATAAAAGTGGAAATCTAAGGTTTTGTTTCCAAATTCAAGAATATTTCATGGTTTTCAAGATCTCTGGACACCCTGATAAAAAAAATTTAATATTTTTGTAAAATTAAGTACATCTAAAAATTGTACACGATAATTTCAAAAATCAAAGTGGGTAACTGACTACCATAATGCAAAGAGTTAAAGATTTCAAATTGTAATAATAACAATAATTTACAATATTTCTTAAATTACTCTTTATTTTTTATGAATTGCGTCTTTTTCGAAGCTTAAGTGATGTCCCATAAGTGAGATTTTCCAATGCAAATTTGCATTAGAAAATGTGACTTCTGAGACATAAGAAATTTAAAATTAGATAAATAGAGTTCTGTTTCGCAAATTAAAAAATTCTAGCAAATTTTTACAACTATTGGTATTTGCGTTTGTAAAGTCAAATTTATTTTATCGGTGATAACATATTTTTTGGCAGTTAATGACTTGTTTAATCTGGAAATAAGAAATCTGACAACTAATCTCTAAAAATATTAGCCCTCGCGAAGCTTTCTTCATGAAACTATCTCACATTTTACATTTCTATTTACATGTGTAAAAATAACATTGCTTTCGAGCATCCATTAAGCTCAAATGGTATCACAATAAAAAAATTTGAGTGTTGCACTATCTTCTTCGTTGCTCACTTCAACCTATTTCTAGTAAACTAAAACAAATATTTTCTCTCCATCAATTCATCAAGTTTGAATTTTTTTGTATTTGAAATAAAAACCTCAAAATTTGCTTGATGTTTTACTTTCTGATACATTTAATAGAATCTCTCCCTTAATGTAAGAGTAAAACTAATTTTAAAATTCATACAAATTTTTGAAGAGTTTAAACTGCCTTTCAAACTTTGATAACTGTTTTTTTACTAAGAATTGACAGAAATGTCATCATAACTTTACTAAATCTGTCCTAAACTTAAATTAAAAATTCCGTTCCAGTAAATAATGTGTAATTTTTAACTAAAATAAAGTTTCTAATTATTCTGTTTTTGAAAGAGAGATGGTTCATGATTCACATTTAGATTTCCTACTAGTTCACACCTCATTTTCTTTCAAACTGTACTCTTCTTCACTTAATTCTTCACGTAATCTCGTTTTGACATTTTGAACTGGATTTTGCGAGTACAAAATAACTGCATAACTTACTACAGCTATGGCAAGAACTGTGTTTAAATGAATAGGAATATTAAAAATGAACCAACAAAGAATTGCTGTAAAGATTAACTCCAAGGCACTAGCGAAACTTTTTACAATTGAGTTAAGATTCTTGAGGAAGAAGCTCGTTACTATACCTACACCTGCATTATTTAACATGATTAAAATAACCTTTGGTTCCAGAAAGATACTTTTACCTACATTATCAAAAATGTGCATAAAGTCTCCTTGTATAACAAGGAATGCCGCATTACAAAGTATACTATCAAAATACATAAACATATTTTGTAAAAACATATCTACGCTTGCACCTTCGCCTTTCAGCAAATATTCGTTGTATACGCCAGCTAAACACGAGCAGATAGTCTGTAAAAGAAAAACAAGATAAGTGAGAATTAAAAAAATATATATACCTTTTGCTGGTAGGGAGTCACTTTTTCTAAAAAAAACTTTTCTAATCCTTTTTTCTAAAAAAAAAACCATTTCTAATAAAGTTCATTTTCTAAAATTGAATTTTCTAAAAACCATTAATTTCTAAAATAAGAATTTCTAAATTTTATCAATTTCTAAAAACTTTTAATTTCTAAAACATACATAAATTTCTAAAATTGGCAGAATCAAAATAGAATAGAAATAGAAATAAATTTGTATGGAATAATACATTAATAAATTATATTGTGCTCTAGACTCCGAAAATATGTTAAAATATCATTATTTTCAACATATTCTTGATAATTGGAGACAATTGTATACAATCTGCTATTCTGCATTTTTTGTATGCTATCCGCGCCTTTTTTAATTTTTTGTCCCAATGCCAATTAACGTATAATAGTTTCGGTATTTTTATATTTATTATTATATTTATTATTTCCTTTTGGCACTTGAAATTTTGAAAATTATTAGTATTACTAGCAAAATAAAACGCGCGCAAGCGCGCGATTAGTTTTTCTTACATTTTAAAAATTATAAAATACAATAATAAATATAAAAAATCGGTAAATACTATTTATCTAATAAGAAGAAATAAATATTTTAAATATAATATTTAAAAATCAATTAATATAAATAAAGTAAATATTTATTTAGGACAAAATTTATAATATTTTAGAATTAAAAAAAATTGCAAAAAATAATTGAATTTAAACAAAATAATTGCAAATTTTGCAAATTAATTGAAAAAAAATGAAATCAATTAAAAATTGGGGAAAGTAATTTAAACAATCATAAAAATGTTTTAAACATAAAGAAAATAATTAAAATTTGAGAAAAATACTTGAGAATCTTAAAAGTAAATTAAAAAAAAATTGAATAATGAAAAATTAGAGAAAATAATTGAAAATTGAAAAAACATGGTTAGAAATTGAGATAAATAAATGAAAAGAGAAAAATGATTAAAACTTTCAGAAGTTCATTGAAATAAAAGAAAATAAATAAAAATTAGAGAAAATAAATGAAAAAAGACAAAAAAATTTTAAATTGAACAGAACAAGTTTTAATTAAAGAGAAATAAGTAAAAACTTTTTGGCAATTATAAAAAAGAACGAGAAAAAGAACGAAAGTAATTGAAAATTGAAGAAAATAATATAAAAAATAATATGAATAATGAAAGAATTGAAAAGTCAGATAAATAGTTAAAAATTTTTGAAATTATGAAACAAATGTAAAGAATTAAAAATTGAAGAAAATAAATTTTGGAAAATAATTGAAAAATGTTTTTAAATTTTGAAACTTGACGAAAATGATTAAAATATGATACTAACAATGATAAGTTGTAAAAGATAAATGACATTTAAGTGTGATAATTGAAAAAACTACAGAATTTTTTTTTTTAATTAAGAAAAAATAATTGAAATTTATAAAAAATACATGAAGATCTTAGAAATCAATTAAAAAAAAAGAAAATAACTAAAAAGTGGAGAAAAGAATTGAAGAAATAAGCTAAAAGTAATTGAAATTTACGATTTTTAATAAACAAATTTTGAAATTATAAAACAAACAAAAATAATTAAAAATTGAAGAAAACAATTGAAATTTTAGAAAAATTCTTAAAAATCTTAAAAAATAATTTTAGAAAATGAGAATAACTAAAAATTGGAAAAAGACTGGAAGAATGCTAAAAATAATTGAAATTTACGATAATTAATAACTTTTTTTTGAAATTATGAAAACAAATAAAATTAATTATAAATTGAAGAAAATAATAGAAATTTGAGGAAAATACTTTAAAAAAAATTTAGAAATTAATTTTATAAAATGAGAAAAATTAAAAATTGGAAAATAGTTTGGAAGAAAGCTAAAAATAATTAAAATTTACGATAATTAATAACAAAAAAAAGTTTGAAATTCTGATAACAAATGAAAATAATTAGGAATTGAAGAAAATATTTAAATTTTCAGAAAGATACTTAAAAATCCTAGAAAATAATTTTAGAAAAAGAGAATAATAATAATTAACAACCGAGAAAAATAATTGAAAAATGATAAAATTAATTCAAAATTGAAAAAAATAATTGAAATATGCTGAAAATAATTTAAGATTGAGGAAGAAAATTGAATTATGATGAAAATAATTTAAATGTGAAAAATTGAAAACATTCAATAAAATTTTAGAGAAATAACTGAAAAAATCATAGAGCATATGTTTAGAAAAAAATAATAATTACAAAATTACTTGAAAAATGTTAATTAAAGAGAGTAATTAAAAAAATTGCAGAAATAACGAAAATTGATGAGAATAATTGCAATATCGGATAAATAATTGAAATTTTTAAAAGTAATGACAAAATAATGAATATAATTATGAATTGATGAAAATCAAGAAAAATTGCATAGCAGAATTTATTTTTAAGAAAAAGAAAATAATTAAGAAATTGTTATATTGATGACAATAATCTAAATTTGAAATAATAACTGAAAATTTAGGAAATTAATTGCATGTGTATATATTTTAAACTTCTTCAAAAACCATAATAAATTTTTAAACCATTTTTCGAAACTTTTTTTTTACACAAATGACAATTAAAAACCAGCACAACAAAATAAAATAACAGGGACTAACTTCACTTCAATTTTTAAAACGTGGACAGAAAAAGATGAATAAATATTTATAAATACATACTAACTAACTTCAGGAGTTTACGGAGATTATTATTATTTAATAATTTCCCTCTAGTACTTGACAATTTTGAATTCATTGACAAGATATTACAAAAACAACTGATACGAGTTCTACGAAGTTGGTTGTAAATAACTTCCTTTTAAAAAAAAGTAATTAGAGATAAAACCTCATTAGAAAAACACAAATTAAAAATCAACTTGATTAGAAAAATAATAATTAGAAATTACATTTCATTAGGAAAAATAAAATTAGAAAAAAAAAATTAGAAAATATTTTTTAGAAAAACTGTAGGGGAGAGTGGCCATCAATGTACCGGGTTTTTTTCAAGGTCATACTATTTATTCAATTTTACCAATTTCAAGCACTTTTTTGCATCAATATAAAACTGGAACACTTCTCTAGGTAATGCACACATATTATACCCGATTTATTTTGATTAAGTAATAAAATTTAGGATTTTTCTAAACTAACACGCTATTTTCATTTTCAACAACCTGGGTACACAATGAACCACCTCTATAAAAACACTTAAAATGTTCAACAATAATAATATTGCAATTTTCACTTTGTGAAAAAACTTTTTTCTATCAAATAATATAAAAAATTATTACTTAATAATTTTTAATTGATAATGTATATCATAAATATACCTCAAAATGAAGTTAACTAGCTAAAATGGAATTTTATTTTTGCTATGTTGAGAAGAGTACTGATAACAATCGCGATCACATGCTGTACGCATGCCTAGTTTTATAATCAGGCATACCAATCTGGAAATTGAAAATACACTGAAATTCCAGGTGGTTCATTGTTCCCTGGTACATTGAATCAACATGACATTTGCAACAAAAATGGTTTTTTATAACTTAATCCAATATTTCAAAATCTTTATCTCATTAGAATATTGTAGTTAAAGCCCGATACAAAATAAATCGTAAGTTTATTTATTTTTAAATTACCTTATTTCAATTAAAAAACGTGTTTGTATTTTAGGTAAATTTTTTCTTCAGTGCATCAAAAACAGTTTTTTTTTAGTTTTTTCTGTAAAGAATAAATCCACACGTCTTAAACTTATGGACGTAGTGTGTTTACGCAAACTTCATTTATATTTAAAATTAGGAAAATTTTTATTTAATTGTTTCTGAGAAAATTGAAATGGTTCATTGAAAAAACTGGTACATTGATGGCCACTCTCCCCTACCCTAATCTTTTTGCTTCTTGATAAAAAAAAGCTTTGTATTCGTTCAAATTTACAAATTTTTTAAAATGCTTAAAATTAATTTTCCTCTATCTAGAAATGTGTTTTATGAGTTCCTGATCAAATGTCCGGATGTATGTAAGTGTGTGTGTGCTTACTTTTTTTTTGTGAACACGATAACTCGAGAACGCTTTAACGGATTTAAATAAAATTTCGTATGTTTATTTTTATTACCAAAATCTGGAATCAGACACAAGGGTTTTTAAAAATAACGATTAAAAAACATTTTATTGAATTTTAAGTTTTTGAATAATTTGTTTTTCTTTTCAAAAAAAAATTTATTAACCTATAAATTCAACTTAATATATAAAAAAGTCATATGTGTGTTATTTAATACTTTCTACGCAAATAGACATTTAAATTGAGAAGTGAGAAGTACACCCTTCCATTTTTATTAATTAACAGGAGACGTAAACAATCTTCGGAAGGTAATTTGAAATAAAAATTCAAATTTTTTATTTTTTGTCACAAAGAACGACGTTTCGTCGGCTGTTTATGTTGTTAACCAATTTTAGCCTGATGAGGTCGGCAAATCTCAGCCGACAAAACGTCGCTCTTTGTGACAAAAAATAAAAAATTTGAATTTTTATTTCAAATTACCTTCCGAAGATTGTTTACGTCTCCTGTTAATTAGACATTTAAATTATTTTACCGATATGAAACTTCGAGAAGCATTACTAAATGTAGAGAAATCTAATGTTATCAGAAATTTGATAAGATGACAGTTATGCTATTAAACATTTCAGACCCAGAATTTTGGCTCCGTCTACTTTTTTCTGAAAATTGTACACTTAGATCTTTTAAAATTTTTTAAAATTAATTTTTATTATATTTCTGTGTGCTTTAAAAAGCATTTTTTAGTTTAAAGTTATATTAAAGTCATCCTAATATTCGACAAAATAATAATGAATTAAAAGAAAAATTCATTAAATATTATGATTATATTCAATAAATATTCGGTTTACAAAAATTTGATTAAAAAGTGCTTAAAAAAGCATGTTAATTAAAAATTGAGCTAAATAAAAATTATGGCTAATTAATATTCTAAACTTAAAGAATAAAAGTTTTAGGAATTAAATGATATTCATAGATAAAAGTCTATGGAATGAAAATTTGGTAAAATAAACATGTTAAAAATAAGGAGACGGCAAAATAATAATTTTGTTAAAAAAATATTCGAGAATATAAAATTAAAGTGATCATTCGTTGAATCAGACAAACAATAAGAAAAAAAAGTTAGTCTAACGATGTATTTTCGTATATTTTTAATAATTAAAAACAATTAAAATTTTAAAAGCATTTTAGTGGAAGACAAAGCATTTTTATTTTGAACGTTTTAACCAATTCAAATTGAATAAAAATTACAATTTTATTTTTATTGACGATTGTCAATAAACATAATTTTAGGTTAGTTTATGTAAATCGTTTCCAATAAACAAAAAATTGTAATTTTCATTTAAATGCAAGTTTGAATTGATCAAAATGTCAAAAACGAAACTGTTTACCTGTTATCTAAAACGCTTTTAAAACTTAGACAGTTTTTTTTATTTGAAGTATATAAAAATATAAAGTTTGGACTAACTTTTTTTCGATTGTTTGTCTGATTCCACCTTAAATTTATTTCAGTAAAATGAATATTATGACAATTTAAATTTGGGGTAAATTTAATACAATCCAAATTGGTTAAAATTTTAAATTTAATACCGCCGAGCGGGGCTATTTTATGCACAAAACCGCTCTTTTACCATTCTATGTTTTATTGAAATTCAGAATTACAAAAAAAGAAATTTAACTATTCATTAATGTTGTGGACATCATTCTAAAGACGTCCTATGATAATGGGGGCTATTTTGTGCTTTAAAGTTTGTTTATTTTATATTTTTATAAACATTTTTTTATTGTTTTTGCTGTATGAAGTATTTTTTCTAGATATTCTAGAGTAGGTTGTTAAAATTTTCGGTCTAAAAAAAAGTGGCCCCAAGATGGACACCTCCTACAATAAAGAAAACCAGAGCTAGAAATATTTTTTTTGTAGGAATTGTTAAACTAATTTGAAAGTAAAACACTGAAATTCCACAAAAATGTAGATTTACAAAAAAGTTATTTTTTTAAGTAAATCTTACTTAATATAAAGTCTATAACTACACTTCTAGAGTGATTTTAAGAGAAAAAGTTCGAAAATTAACTTCAAAAGCATCTAATTATTATTATTACTTTTTTGAGGTTTTTATGACACCGCGTGTAAAATTGAAATTTAATGCTTATTTCTCGTCTTTTCTTTTCACGACTTTACGAATTTTTTTCTGATTTCTGATAAAGAGTTTAGTAATTTCATTTATGACTCTCTACAGTCTAGATGTCAGAAAATATTTATACCAAGTAGTAACCTTAAACAACTCAATCTAAAGATTTTATTCCTTAAAAACCTCGCGTGCTCAAAATAGCCCCGCTTGACGGTACTTTATTTGTCTTCTTTTTGTGATTATAAATGATTAAAATGTAATTTCATTTTGGCAAATGTAATACGATGAAGCAATGCAAGCACAATTTTTAAACAAACTTAATTTAATCCAACAACATTAATTTTTGCTGTCAAACAAAAGAGATTTAAAAATTTTAAGAATAAAAAAAAACAAAAAAATGTCTCCTTTTAACTTTTTATGTATCGGAAATTATTAAAATCTTTCATTTGGACAACTTTTTATTGTTGTTTTTAAAATAAATTACAAGTTTTTAGACAACTTTGAGCACTGTACAAATATGTAATTTGGAAACAGAAATATATATTTAAATTTGTCATAACTATTAAAAATTATTATATTTTTTGCAATTAATATCCTAATTATATTTTCAAATGTCCATTTTTATTATTAAAAACGTTTTTAAGAATTTCTTACATATTTAGCTAAATTGAGTATTTTAAAACCCAAGTTTTTTTTAAGGAAGTTTGATCCTATAACATAACCTCAAACTAAAAATTGGTTTTTAACATGAAAGGAAAATAAAAAAAAAGTTGTTTAACAAAATTAAAAGCTCGAAATATACAATTTTCAAATAAAATTGTTTTCAATAAAAATATTTGGTCATTTACTTACGTATTATTTAACACTCTGTGTATTTTCTTTAAATCTAATGAACAATTGCAATTTTTATCGAATTACGTCAAGCAATGGCTTATTTTGTTCTGTAAAACATTCTCTACAACTCTACTCATACAATAATCGCATATTTAAATAAAATATGCAATAATTCATTAGATTTAATAAAAAATAATCAAAATGTTAGGTAAATAATAATAAAACACAAATAAAAAAATATTATATTTTAATAAAATTTTTTTTGAATATTGTATAAGCAAATCTTTTAAAATTTATTAAAAGCAATTTTTATTTTATCATCTTTTTGTTTGTTTGTTTTTTTAAATAAATTAGTTTTAAATGTTATTTTTTACTGTTAATAATATGTATGGAATAATAGTAAAGTTTTAGTTAGATTGAAAAAAAAACAATAACTTTTGAAGGCGAGATAGTATTTTAGAATTCTTTGGCATATCGAGCTAGCGATCCGAGTAATTTCCAAGTTTTATACAAATGATTGTTTGCTATTAACTTCATATCGTCTCGGTTTGTTTTCTAAAAAGAAAAAAAAAGTTGGTTTGCTCGATTGTAAACAAATTAACTACACTTCAACGCAATTTTATATAAATACTTGACGGTTTAAATATTTTACATATTTAAGTAGAAATTATTTTAACATTTTTTAAAAATTTAGTTTAAACGATTTCATTTTTCGTTTAGTACAGACACATACAAAAATTCAGTTTGATCGAATGTTTTGATTATTTTTTTCCATTATTTTAGTTTTGTTTTTCCATTTTTGTCATCAAATTTGATGAATGTTCCTGATTTTCCTGTCTACAAAATTTGGTTGTTAAAATTGCCGGTTTCTTACCATTTAAAATAATAAATTTATTTTCAATTACAAATAAATTGTATACCAAACTCTATTTTTGCTCAATAACTGATCAATAATTACTATTATTTTAAAAACTTTAAATAAAGGAAAAATGTTTTATTTAAATACTTCTATATTACGATTCTAAAATTATTTTTTAAATAAAAAACAATTTTTTTTTTTCTAAAAATTAATACTATTTTTAAATATTAATTTCAAGCGTAACAAAATTTTCACAAAAAATTTTTTCTATTTTTTACAAAACTGTTGACTTGTAATTTATCAATAGAATCGTTACTTTTTTACGGTTTGTGAAACTTAGATAAAATGGCGTATAGAGCACTTACCTGAACAAATATCAGTAATACGTCAATATTTAACGTGAAATTCGTATCTAACAGACTTTTCTCAAAATTGAAGTTTAAATGTTTCATCATGCATCCTATAGTTAGTATGATTAATGAGATCCATTGCTTGCCAGACAATTGCTTTTTAAATACCACCTAGAAGTGTAAATATAAAAACTGTATACAAATAAAAAATAATGTTATTAACAATCATTATTTAGACTTCATTTTGACAGTCAGAAAATTTAAATAGTCATTTAAATATAAAATAATATCCTGCTTTATCAACAACACAATTTTTATCTAACATTTGACTCAGGAAGTAGCCAAGAGTTGAGGAGAGATTAATTTCTTGATAACAAAACCGTTTTGAAGTATAGCTGCAAATTTGATTTATAAAGAGAAAATAACAGTCTTATACGTATAATACATATAACGTAATACAATAATAATAATAATAATCATAATAATAATAATAATCATAATAATAATCATACCTGAAAAATAATTCCAGTTATAACAACTCTGAATTGCAACAAAAGAAAGTATGTTGTGGGATCAAACTTCGCTAAATTTAAAAACGTTAAATTGTTGTACAAACAATATAAAGATGAAGGTATCATATACAATAGTAACACTGAAAGATATAAATGAATATGATTTTTAATAAGTATAATAATAATGTAAATTCAAGTATAAAAATCATCGGTCAAAAACGAGCAAATTTCTCAAACCTACAAGGTTCCGTTTGACCCATTTTAATACTTTTTTCCTTATATAGGATAATAATCTATTACTTTCAAAAACTTTGTTATTAAAAGGCACAAAAAATATCAATTAAAAATAACAACATCAAAGTTTTTTACCCAAAACAAAAACCAAGTATTATACCTCAACCTTCTTTTACGCGTGAATTTTTGTATTTAAATAAATACAAATAAATCAGTAGTGAATCGATTGCAACCTTCAGAAATATTTGTTTTACCCAACATTTTCCATATATGTGGGGCATTCTGTCAAATTTTACCCCCTCCCCCACCCTGTTGTTCATTTTTGGTTTATACAAAAAAATAACTTATAGGGCTTAAATTGTAGCTTGAAGTCACTACATTTATTTTCACTTTGGTCTTTTTCTGAATTTAAATATGGCTGACACATAGGGCTCTCTAAAGCAGTCGCAGCACAAACAAAATTCTATTCGCTGCGAAATAAGGATTCTACGTCAAAAAATTTACAAGAATCACAACCTATTATTTTTGTAATAGACGTGAATGAAATTTTGCAGGCCTGTGTTATTTTATTTTAAAAAATCAAAATTGTCAGCTGTTGAGTTCCTTATATTATTTTAATAATATACAGCTGATATGAGTAACAGTTTAACAAGGGTTTTTTAATGTTTAAATTAAATTTTTTCCCCCCGGGGGACCCCTTTTGATCACCCCCCCCCCGCAATACGATAATTCGCTATATGCTAGTTACGCCACTGAGCCCTATGTGTCGGCCCAGGGCTGATAAAAATCATGATTTCTTTTAAAAAATCAAAAAAATCGGATTTATTTGATTTAAGTCGGATTTTTTTGATTTAAATCAAAAATAGATTTTTTTAAAAATATGATCAATATATAAAATTTCCAAATGATTCTTGCAAGTAGTTTATTAAAGAAATAAAGAAAATTTTTAAAAAACACAAGAATGAAACAGTGACATAATTATATATAAAAAAGTAATATATAAAGTTATATATAAAAAAATTAAACTATTTACGAACATTTTATTACATTAAAATAATAAATAAGAAGATAATTAAAAAAACGTTAAAATATATTACTAAAGAGAACAGAATTTTAAAATTAGAAATATTAGAGAATTATTTTACAAATTGAATAAAAAAGAATGAATAAAATTTTGTAAAATTTAAAAAAAATATAAAAGAAAAGAAATTTTATGAAATACAAGAATGTGATGTTCAAATGAGAATATTTAGTACAAGACTAAATTCACATAATATAAAATAAAAGAATAAAAGAATAAAAGCTTTCAAAAAAGTAGAAAATTGGGAAATTTAAAAAATATAGATAAAAACATTTTATTTGGTGCTTTTATCTATATTATTTATTTCCAAAAATTCGTAGTTATAAGATAAAAACTAAACAATTAAAAAGACAGAAAATATATCTTAAAAATGACAAAATTATGACAAAAATAAATTAAAGAATTAATTAAAACGCAAAGAATAACTAAAAAAATAGTGAAACATCAAAAAAATTAAATAAATAGGAATAAAATAGAGAAATCTTCTTTTCCTTAATCTAACATACTAAAAAAATGTAAAAAGTACAAAAATAAAATTAAAAAATGTATATATTAAGATAAATAAAAAAAAGTCCACAAAGAAACTTAAAAATCCTTTAAAAATAAAAAAGTTTCAGAAAATTAAGCCAAACACATTTTTTTATTATTACACGTAAAATAATTCCAACAAAAATTTAGAAAAATAAAGAAAATCTAAAAAACTTTGTGGAAGAAGAAGTAAGTTTGCAAAAAATCTCGTAAAAAATAGAAAAGATGTAAAAAAACTTGAATAAACTTACAAAAAAAAATGAGAGTATTTATTTTTAAAACTATGGAAATAATTATGAAAATTAACGAAATAAAAAGTTTAGTAAATGTTATAATAACGAAATTGTCTAAAATTATATTAAATAATTTGCATAAAATGAGGAAAATTAAAGAAAACCCCAAAATAAAAAACAAAAATATCGAAAGTAAAAGTAGAAAAAGACTTAAAATTTTATAAAAATAAGAAATTATGAGACAAAAATTAAACATTTTTGAAAAATTGAAATATCTTAGAAATCTTGTAAGAATATTAAAAAAAAATTATTGTGAATATATAATACCCAAAATTTAAAAATTATCTGTATCAGATTACTGTATTAGAACAATTTTTTAAATTTTATAAAAATTAAAATATTGAAATTGAATTTTTTTAGATTTATCTACAAATTTGTGGGTTTTGTTTATGGTTTGTGATGTTTTACATGCAGTATTAGACATCTGGAGAATTGTAAAGTTTTTTTTTATTTAAATCATGATTTTAATGCAAATTTTCCAATGATTTAAATCAAAGTGATTTAAATCAATAACAGCCCTGTGTCGGCCATATTTAAATTCATAATAAGGCCAGAGGTGCAAATAAAAGTAGAGACTTTAAATTTGACAGAGTCTACCCATGTATAAAAAAAAAACTTTGCTTTATCATTTACGATAAGTATTTACGTACATGCTTATAAGGCAAAAAGCAACAAAAAAAATAAAGAGTCTGAAACGGAACCCCAATAAAATTACAAATAAGTCATCACAGTAGTAATAAAACTCACCTTTTTTATGTTTGCGCATTTCATGAAGAAGTGACGACAATGGATTTCTGTAACGAAAAACGTAGTAACATTTCTGTTTTTAAATACGAATTTGAGAAGTAATTGTTTATATACTTACTGTTTTAAATATAAGAGAGTTGATATAATTAACTTTAAAACTTCAGTCATTAATACTACTAATACAGTATTATAATGATATTCCCCATCCTGATGTGACCAAGTTACCAAGATACCTGTAAAAAGTTTATTTGAATCTTTCTTTTTAATTATACTTTAAGAGTTAATGCTAATTTTTTTATAAATTGAAGTTAGAAGACTTTATTTGAATGGAAAACATTTCATCAGGCCTGGATATAGGGGGGGGGGGGGGGGGCAAGGGTAGACGGGGACTCCAAAATGGTAACTGATTAAAGCAAAAAAAGGTTACCGAAAAAAAATTTAAGGAGAAGAGGGGGTCAAATGGCATATAGCATTCACGCGACAAATAACTTAAGAAATTTTTTTTTAATTTAATTGAACAATTTTCTTGTTTTCAATAATAAATGCTTTTTTGTTTTGATTCAGTTGGTAAAATAAATATTTTATAAATATATTCACGCAATTATATATATATAATTATACATGTATATAATATTGAGAAAAATTATTTATTATCGCAAAAAAATTTTGTTTACGTTTTATACCGAAGCAAGTTTCTTGGCAGATACACCCAAAAATTTTCCAGATGACAATAAGTGTAAACGACTCTTAAACATTAAAAACTACAACTAAGAACTCACCCATTATTAAAATAATCTAAAATAATTTTGAAATAAATTATCAATTTCCACAAAAAAATTTTGTTCACTTTCTAAAACGAAGTTATTATCTGAAGAAAAAGGACATCCACTTAAAAAAATTCCTTCGAATTATAGCGTTAACAAAATTTTTTTGTAAAAATGAATTAATTTAATTTTTTCCAAAATTATTTTCGATTATTAGTAAGGGGTGACGTTCAAGAATATTGTATACCCTTGTTCTAATCTGAAAAAGTTAGGGGGCATCCTTTTAAGTAACTTTTTTCGATATAGAACGATAAAAAAATTTTTTTGTGGAGATTAATAATTTTTTTCGAAATTATTTTCGATTATTTTATGGAGAAGTGCCTTTTAAGGGTCACAAAATCTGATAGTGCATATTTTTATTTAAGGATCACAAAATCTGATAGTGCATATTTTTATTTAAGGATCACAAAAACCCCGGAGTAACGAGTTTTATCCGAATTCATCTGTTTGTTTAAATCCGACTTTGGATAAATAATTACACGGAAAGAAAATTAATTATAAATTTTATAAAATAGTTTTAAAGTAGTATTTTAAAATAGGGAAAAGGGATGAAAAATAGAAAATTTCAATAGATTGATAATTTCAAACTTTAAAAAAATTATATTAAATTTGCTACAGACTATATTGAAGTTTAAAATTACTTAGCAATGATTCGAATGGTTTTTTTAAAGCTTAAAATTCATTGTCTGAAAATTTTGCTTTCTGGCACTTTTTCCCTAAATTATAAAGCATTTTAATAAAGTTTATAATTAATTTTCTTTGCGTGTCGCAACCCTAAAAACCCCCGACTAATGAGTTTTAAGCAAATCCGACTGGGTTTTAAAAAATGTTTAATTTGACTGCCATATTAGATCCGACATTTTGAATTTTAAAAATCTGATGTCAAATTCAAATTTAGCGGGCTAAAAAAGGATAAATTTTTGCATTTCCAAAAGTGGAAAAATAAAAACTTTTAGAAAAAAGAAGGTCAAAGAAGAGAAAAATGTTGATTTTATGTGCTTTAGGTGATAAAATCTTGATTTTAGGTGATTTTTCTAAAAAAAAAGGGTAAAATAAGGGGAAACCTTAAAAATTATTGGTTGCAAGTAGAAAAAGATGTATGTATTTGTTAATTTACAAAATAATTTAAACCTTTATAAAGCAAGAATAATACATTTTTATTAACTTTTGCAATAATAAACTTACAGTTACAAAACTTACATTAAAATGCACCCTTCGTGGGGCTTAAAAATTGTAAAAAGTTCGGTTTGATCGAATAAAATAGTTTATGCAAAATTCATTTTGATATTAATTTAAGAAAACTATGTTATATTTCAACTGAATTTCTCCTTTTTTTATTTAAATAAAAAACCAATTCTTTTTGGCTCGTTCCACTCAGGTAGAGTTTAATTATCAGAGACACTTTAATTGGTTTTTTTATTATTAAATTGTTAAGAGAAGGCACTGGTCAAATTTTAACACAACCAATTTTATTATGCCTAAATGATTAATATTATTTTACTACATCTAAATGGAAAAATATTACATCATGGCTTATTCTTATTGAATAATACTAATAATTAATTAATTAATAATTAACAATTAACTAAAAATTAATGTAAGTAATATTTCATAAAATCAAAAATCACAGGATATATCTATATTTTGGTTTTTATGAAATGTATGAATCTGGAGCTGTTTGCCGTAAGTCAAAGTTTAATTGGAAAAAGTAAGTAATATTATTATTATTAAATTAAATATATTTAAAATAGTATTAATATTTAACTCCTTTTTTCATTTCCTATATTTCTTATTCATATTCTAAATTTTAAACCTTATAAAAATACTTAAACAAAAGAGTGTTTGACTTAAACACAGTTGTTTAAATATAAATTCTTTTAACAAAATTTCGAAAATAAATCGATGACCAGAAAATGAAAGATTCAAATCTTGTCTTTTCTGAATTTGAAGATACTAAAAAAGAATATACTGACACAAATAATGTTCTGTTTTTAAAAGAACTGCAAATATTTATTATCTATAAACAATTTCTAAAAAATAATAAAATGAAAGTGTGCCAAATTTGTAAATTGTAAAAATTACTTATTTGATTGATTTGCATCAATTATATTTAAAAATAGGATAAACAAAATTAAAACTGCATTTAAATATGAACATCAATAAATGCTTGATGTGTTAAAAAAGTCACCACATAAGTAAACTCATTTACGAGTAAAGTACAAAGAAGAGTACAAAATAGGGTTACAGTTTTTTTTATCAGTATATACATAATTTGGTTTTTAAGCTATTTTACACATACATTATAAAATATTGTTACTGTATTTTTTAAATCAGAAAAAAGTATTTAGAATTTTAAATAAGTGTTTCAGATTAGTTTGTTTTTAAAATTAGATAGACGCTGATTATTTGTTAAATATTCATACTTCTAAACCATTACTCGACATGAAAAATATTTTTCAAGAATTGAAAACTCAATTTTTAAAAATATAGTTAAAAGAAGACAAGAATCTAAATTTGAATTAAATTTGTTTAAAGTTCTATTTGTAAGAATGTTAACTTTTATTAAATGAATGCTTTTAATCATTTCTCAATTATTTATTAACATACATACGAACTAAATTATGTTTTAATGAAGATTTACCTTGGTTTATGAAAAGTGACATATATAATATAAATATTATCAGACTCCATTTTCCGGGAAAAACTTCCCTCCAATTTATCGATACCATTTTCCCTGTTTCTTTTTAATTTAATTTCACATTACTGTTCAATAACACGGTATCATTCACTTAAAATAACAAGAAAAACACTACACTATTCCATGAACATTCAAAACACTGTCAAATAATAAATTATGGAGAACATTACAATGAATATATAAAAATCACATAATTAAAAACATTACTTTATACAAAAAATATTCATCACTGCTAAATAAATTTTTGTATTTGCTTCTGATAGTCAGTGACATTAGATTTTCGATTGACAATTTCTTCTTAATATACAACTATATTTATTTATTTTTTTCATATATTCCTGAATACATGTGGCTTTACATACGTCACCTACACGAATTACTTAATAACTAAACAATGAATGTATGAATTGGTATGAATTCCCAAAATATTTGTAATTTGTATTTGATATGTATATGCATGTATTGTTAAGCCTCAGAGATGGGAATTATAGTACAATTGTCTGATTGTCAGTGTTGGGCAGGGTTTCTAAGTTAAGCGTAACTTGTAGGTTTACGTCGTAATATGCATTGGTAGGTTACTGCAATATACTGTAAATTGAACGGCAAGTGAATTCGCTTCCTCACATAGCACCAGAAATTCCCTGATTATTGGTCAAAATTTCTCGAATATTAGAACCTAATTAGGGCGAAGTCCCATGAATGCGTTTTAAAGTCAGTTTTGTAACTAGACCATGAGTGGTCTAGTTACAAAACGGACGTTAAAACGCAGTCATAGGACTTTGCCCTTAAGGACGATCGATGGACAAATCCGATAATGTTTGCAAAGACTTTCCTCTCCTTTGGTAAAAATTTGCACTTTGACAATTTATTTTAAAAAAACCAAACACTTTTTTCACAAAATCGCTCTGGTAGACAAAATCGGAGGTAATAAGGAATTTAAAAATTATAACTTTTCCACGATTGGATGTTTCCAAGAGTAGAAAAAACGAAAAAAGGGGAATAAAACTGACAGACTTGCTACAGAAAATGGCCGCGACATGTCACATGTGTCTCTTGAAATATACGTGTGACGTATAGCGGCCATTTCCTGTAGCAAGTCTGTTACTTTTATTCCCGTTTTCGTTTTTTCTGCTCTTGGAAACATCCAATCTTGGAAAAGTTATAATTTTTAAATTCCTTATTACCTACGATTTTGTCAACCGGAGCGATTTCCTGGAAAAAGTGTTTGGTTTTTTTTAAATAAATTGTCAAAGTACAAATTTTCACCAAAGGAGAGGAGCCCACATGAGATTTTACCCTAAGATACCGTCCCATGATAACGTAAAAGCGTGGAAGCGGAAAACCGAAAAGTGTTAAGCCAATCATAACACTCAATTAAAATTATTTCCAGTGTAGAAAATATTTATATTGGCTTAACGCTTTCACGCCGTCATTAGACTTCACCTTTATGCCGCTTTCATACCTTTTCCAGGAACCAGTCCTGTCTGGCTCTCACTAAAAGCACAACGAATACGGTTACGGGAGCAGAGCACGAGATAATAAAGGACAGATACTGTTTCTGTCCTTTTCTGTCTCATGCTCTGGTCCCGTAACCGTATTTCTATCTACTTAGGCCCATAATTAGTGCGAGAATGAGACAAACTTATGCCACTACTGTGCAGTAGAAAAAGACAATGGTAAAGTTCCTGGAAAAGGTATGAAAGCGGCATTAGGAATTTTACATAAGGTTAAAGTTTTATTCCCAACTCTGCGCGTAAAATATGTAAAACAGTGGCATAAGGCCACTTTTGCCACTGCTGTGTAGTAGAATGAGAGAAAACTAAAGTCACAGGAGGAGGTATAAAAGCGCCTTAATGAAGTCTCATACGAAGGACTAGGGTATCAGTGGATTAGAATAGACTAATCAGATAATTGGTCATATTGGAATAGTACATTGTGTGACTAGTGGTGAAAGAGAGTGATTTCTCGAGAGTGAAGTTTGCTGCTCGAGCGTAGCGAGAGCAGTATTCACTTGAGAGAAATTATCCTTTTACCACGTGTTACACACGAGATTTTCTCTAACACCTTGCGGAATGCGTTTCCAAATATACTTTTATAATGTCAACTAATTGGGAAGAGTTGAATGTATTATTAAATAGGTTATGCGTAACTTCAATGACAATAACAGATGCGGAATAGTGCTTTATGAAAATTCCGCATACGGAATAGTGCTTTATGAAAAATCCGCAAGCGGAATAGTGTTGTTTATTAGAATTACGCATGCGGAATAGTGTTCTATCACAACGCTTGTGTAATAGCGTTTTATGACACTTATGCGATCGAAATAATGTTTTATGGAAATTCCTCATGCGGAATTACCCTAAAACAGTAAATTCGGCATTATAATTGTGCATGCGAATTTATCATAAAACAATATTCCGCCTGCGCAATTATAATGCGGAATTCCGCATTAATCCGCATGTGGAATTATTATAAGACAATATTCCGCCTGACAATTATAATGCGGAATTACGCATTCCGCATTTTATTCGGCATGTGGACTTATTATAAGAAAATATTCCGCCTGGCAATTATAATGCGGAATTCTGCATTTTATTTCCATTGCGTAAATGTCCTAAAACAGTATTCCCCTGCGCAATTATAATGCGGAATTCCTCATTCCGCATTTTATTCCACATGCGGAATTCCGTATTCTGCATTTTATTCCCATTGCGTAATTATCTAAAACAGTATTCCGCATGTGCAATTATTATGCGGAATTATCATAAAACACTATTCCGCCTGCTGAATTTCCATAAAACATTATTCCGCACGCGGAATTTTCATAAAACACTATTCCGCATGCGAAATTTTCATAAAGCACTATTCCGTATGCGGAATTTTCATAAAACACAATTCCGCATGCTTAATTATTATAAAACACTAGTGGTGCCCCTGGCAAATAAGCGTCACCGATTGCGGACTAAAAAGGTGCCGATAAAGTCCGCATTTGGTACCGAATCGGTCCTGACGTTAGAAATTAAAATTCATATGTTCTAATTAACTTGTACAGTATTTATTTAATGAAATTAATTAATTCTACAATCATTTTAATAAGTATTATTTTTTATTAAAGAAAGAAAAATTAAAAAATATAGAATTCAAATTTTACATTTTTTTTTACTTTTTCTTTCAATAATAAAAAATAATACTTATTAAAATGATTACAGAATTAACTAATTTCATTAAATAAATACTGTACAAGTTAATTGGAACATATGAATTTCAATTTCTAACGTCAGGACCGATTCGGTACCAAATGCGGACTTTATCGGCACCTTTTTAGTCCGCAATCGGTGACGCTTATTTGCCAGGGTGGGCCTACTCTTCCAAGCGGCTAGTTTTTTTTCGTAATTTACTTTCGCCACTGTTTTTAAGAGTTGTGAAAAGTATCACTTTCGCCACACTTTTTAACTTAGAAACTTGCAGTTTCAGAGCTAGTGTTGGAGAAAGTATTTTCTGATTAGTCTATTCTATTCCACTGATACCCTAGCCCTTCGTATAAGACTTCACCCTAAGAGTTGTGAAAAGTATCACTTTCGCCACACTTTTTAACTTAGAAACTTGCAGTTTCAGAGCTGAAGTTGGAGAAAATTACATAATCATTTTTTTTTCAGTGTAGCGCGGTCTATTCTTGTATATCTGTGTGGTTTCATGAAGTTTTACAATGTGCCATCTTGAAAACGTAAATTACGTTTTGAAAAAACTAGGGAAGTAATTTTCGAATAGAAAATAACGTAAAAACGTATATAATTTACATAATGTATATTTCGTTCACAACCCTGCATATCAGCTGATATTATTTGATATTTGAAATATTTGAATTTAGTTGTAGTAGTGAGGTAAACAGTGCACACAAATGACAGACGGATGGACTTGCGTTTACAAATAGTCATATAGACATGCGCAGAAATGACTACATTTTTTGGTAGAAACTCGATTTGCTTCAATATATATAATACGATTAGAGATAATGAAATTCAAATATTTTGAAATCTAAATTTTCTGTTACCTAAGGTGAAAATGACATTATATCACTTTTTATTTACTGCCAAGTATTTTCTCTTTCGGGGTGGAAATTGACCTTGTAATATCTTGAAAAAACGTTTGCAATTGACTAAAAAAATTGTACTTGTATCTTATATTTTCCGTTCTTTGCAAAATGCTGGTGAGTTTTAAAAAATAAACGTGATCAACGACACTGTAATCGAATTTTAAAATGTTATATTCCAGATGTCATGGAAATGAAATCTTCTAAATTTGCCGTAATAGTTATACTGTTTATTCTAATGCTATCAATTTTTGTTGCCAATGTTGTGAATCTAATAAATGTTGACTCTAATAATGTAAACAGTGAAACTGTTCATAAAACATCAGATGGTTCTCACCAAACGTGGCACGTACCAAAAAAATACGATATTGGAGAATCTTTTGAACATCTTATATGGTTTCTCCAGGTATATTTTTAGTGGATCCATAACATTTAAGTTCCTTAAAAGAAAATTAATTGAAATAATTCTGTAAAAAGTTGAATCCAATTATATGGTAATTCTTTTTTTACAGATTTCGGATATCCATATAAGTATATTTCGTGATCCTTCTAGAATAACAGAACTGAAAGAGTTCTGTGGTGAAACAGTGGATATTATCAAACCAATAGTTGTTCTCGCTTCTGGTAAATAAATAAATAATACAGTATAAACTTTAATGTAGCTTGAAGTCACATTTTGTTTTTTAAACTAGATTTACTTTTCAATTTTACTAATTATCTATCAACAAATACATAAAACATTCCTATGTTTTTTTATTAAAAAAAGGCGATTTGACTGATGCTAAAACCAGCGACAAAATGGGATCAAGACAATTCTTAGAAGAATGGCAGCATTATAAACGTGTTTTAGATGAAACTCATGTTGTCAACAAAACCGTGTGGTTGGATGTCAGAGGAAATCATGGTAAAAAATAATTTCCTTATGTAAAAAATAGAGTAAACAAATTCTTAGAACACATTTTAGAAATGGGTCTGCATGGTATGGTTGCTTTAAAAGTAAAGAATTGATTCTCGAAATTTTACTCGCATTGGATTTGAAAATTAAACAGAGAAGACTATCATTTTGCTGGATAGTTCAAAAATCCACAGGAAAACAAAATCTGTAATGTTTTCTTCGAACCTTCAAATTTGGTTTAAATTGAAAAAATACTCTTGTTTTCTTATTTTAAGATCAAAGAATTTTTAGTGATCGTTCAAGCTCTGTAAAATGCCCCATTGATTCTCTTTAGAAAAAACGAAATTTTTCATAAATTTTTTACAAAATCGTTAAAGTATTCATATTAGTAAATAAATTACGGAATACTATTTTTCGAACACTTTTCAAGAAGTAGTTCAACAAATTGCTGATTTGAATGACTTTTTACGATTTTACTTATATCAAATTTACGACAAATGAGGAGTACTTTTTCAAAACTTGATAAATCCATTTTTTTAAAAAAATGAGATATATATGATTTTCATACATTTGGGACTCAAGGAACATGATTATTTACCTTTGGTTCAGAGTTTTACAAAATTTCTGAATTTTTTATCAAAACTGGATAAATCCCTTCTACCTAAAAATCAGGTATGCTAAAACAAAACTGAATAAATCCATTTTTGTTCTTTAAATAACGGGAATAATAAATAATATAAAATTTTTTTTTGGTATAATGATTATTTATATAGTCGATCGCTTCCATGAAAAATAAGTTTCAACTCTTTTTTACTTCTTCTGGTTATAAAGATACGACGTTTGTCGCTTTTCTGAAAAACTATTTTGAATGGATTTATCAAGTTTTGAAAAAGTGCTCATCAAATATTCTGGGACTTAAAAGTTAAAAAAATCAGTAGTTTTTTGCAATTTGGAACAAATTTGTAGGTGAGAGGATAATGATATTAAACTTATCTTTTTCGATCATCTTACTTATCATTGATTACTACCATTTATGCTTGGGCTTTGTACCTTTGTAGTTATTACTACAAAATTCTACTACGTTTAAATGCTATGTTCGAAAATATTACTGCCATCCAAATAAGAAAAGCAGTAGGGGAGAGTGGCCATCAATGTACCAGTTTTTTCAATGAACCATTTCAATTTTCTCAGAAACAATTAAATAAAAATTCTTCTAATTTTAAATATAAATGAAGTTTGCGTAAACACATTACGTCCATAAATTTGAGAAATGTAGATTTATTCTTTACAGAGAAAACTGAAAAAAAACTGTTTTTGATGCATTGAAGAAAAAATTTACCTAAAATACAAACACGTTTTTTAATTGAAATAAGACAATGTAAAAATAAATGTACTTACGATTTATTTTGTATCGGGCCTTAACTACAATATTCTAATGAGATAAAGATTTTGGAATATTGGATTAAGTTATAAAAAACCATTTTTGTTGCAAATGTCATGTTGATTCAATGTACCGGGGAACAATGAACCACCTAAAATTTCAGTGTATTTTCGATTTTCAGAGTGGTATGTCTGATTAAAAAACTAGGCATGCATACAGCATGTTGCAGCGATTGTTATCAGTACTCTTTTTAACATAGCAAAACTAAAATGCCATTTTAGCTAGTTAACTTAAATTTGAGGTATATTTATGTTATACATTATCAATTAAAAAGTGTTAAGTAATAATTTTTTATAGTATTTGATAGAAAATAAGTTTTTTACAAAGTGAAAATTGCAATATTAAAATTGTTGAACATTTTTAGTGTTTTTATAGAGGTGGTTCATTGTGTACCCAGGTTGTTGAAAATGAAAAAAGCTTGTTAGTTTAGAAAAATCCTAAATTTTATTATTTAATTAAAATAAATCGTGTATAATATGTGTCCATTACCTAAAAAAGTGTTGTAGTTTTATATTGATGCAAAGAAGTGCTTGAATTTGCTGAAATTAAATAAGTACTATGACCTTGAAAAAAACCCGGTACATTGATGGCCACTCTCCCCTAACTACATTTTTATGAAAAACAGGTTTTAATGTTCAAAGTGCTTTAAATATCATTTAATATCAGTTTTTGCAAATATAAAGTGAATTTATGTCTTTATTGTTTATAATTTAAAAAAAAAATTGCAAGATCGTCAATACGTCTGCTCAGAGTGTAGTTACGATACATAGAACGTCAGACCATGTCTGTAGATAAGGGAGAGGGCCACAAGATGGACATAGTTTCGATTTGATGTTCTAGTATCCAAACTAAATAAGATATATTAAAATATTTTATACCAAATGAAAGTACAATTTATTAGGTAACTTATGGTCACAGAGATAAAATTTTATTTTCAGCATAAACATTCTTTAAAGCATTTTTACTAATTGTTAAAATTTTCGATCTAAAAAAAAAAATTTAATAAAATAAAAATTTATAAGTAGTTTAAAAACTTTATTTGTCCTTAATTACCATTCAATTATTCTCGAAAACATTGACCATTTGCAAAAGTAGGCAAAAATATGAGTTTTGGAAGATTCAAACTCATTTTTCTCAAGATATAAACATGATCAAATGTGTGGACTATTCTTTTTTCAGACAACTTCAACGTCATGAGCCTTCAATCAAAAGAAAATTATTTTGCCAACTATTCAATTCAAGGCAAGAGAAATCCGCGTTCTTATATGCATCAAGTTTCAGTGGGAGGTGAAACTTATTCATTTATTGCTATTGATGCATGTTTACAACCAGGTCCTAGACGACCTTTTAATTTTGTCGGTGCTTTAAATGAAGAAGAAATTGACAAGATTCATCACCTTGTTAAACAATCAAGGGCAAACACTGGAGATTATATAATTTGGTTTGGACATTACCCCACTTCGTGTATTTTAGCTCAGTGTGAAGGTGGTGTCAGAAATGTTATAGGTAAAAAAATATATTTCTATGCATTTTTAATAATATTTTATTTATTTATTTATCGCTTTCTTCTTAAATTCAATTGCATATTGATAGGAAGGTACAGAGAGGGTTTAGCTTATCTTTGTGGACATTATCACATGTTTGGAGGTGCGGTGCCTAACATGTACACTTTGCAACAAGCGGGTTTCCTTGAATTAGAATTGGCAGATTGGAAAGATAATAGAATGTAAGCTTAAATATTAATTATGTAGTATGCATTTAATTTCTAGAAAATCTAATATTTTGAAACGCTTTATTAACATTTATTGTATATAGTAATGATATGTGATAGTTTTACCCTGATTATAAAAATCCATTTTTAATGTTGCTTAATCAAAATCAGTTTCTATTGAATATTTTGGATGAAATCTGAAATGTAGACTTAAACATTAATAGTTTGCATTGAGTATTGATCCTCTTTGTGTATTTTCATTCAATATAATATACAATTTTTTGCTTCTTCAATGAAAAAAATATTTAGTCATAACAAAAATTTGGTTGAACCAACAAAATTTTTATTGATATGACCAAACATTTTTTTCAGTGTTAGATTCCTTTCTTCATATCGCGTCATGAATTTAAAAAAAACTGTTTTTCTGATAAAGAGTTACGTTAAAAAATTGAAGGATTTTGAATAATCAAAGTTTTAGTGATATTTTCAATGCAAAATTGTTATTTTATGGAATAAACAAAATTATTTCATAAAGAGCTAGTTTAATTGTTCTTAAATAGACCGTAAATAACGGCAAGTTTATTTCAATTTCATCCATATATAACATTTAATTTTATACTTGTTATTTTTCGCAAATAGGTATCGATTTGCTGCAGTAGATCATGGACAATTTTCTTTTGTTGATGTAAACCATAGAGAATGGCCTGTAGCACTCGTTACAAATCCAAAACATGCATTGTATGCAATGCCTCAGAAAGAAAACCTTCAATCGATTGTTCAATCTACGCATATCAGGTAATCTTAAATAGCATTAAACTTGATTTAAATTTAATTTTAGCTCACGGGTAAATTGCTGGAATTGGATCTACCACAGTAAACTATGTACTTAAATCTAAACAAATGTTTTTGTCGTATTCATTTCTGCCTGTCGTACATTTGTACATATGTGACGCTCCGCGAGAGAAGGGACCTATCGCTGAAAAAATCAATTTTCATTTTTTTTATGCTAAAAGATAATTTTTGAGTTGTTCTTTCATTTCCATATTTCAAATTTTTTTTTCCAATTACACTTTTTGTTATAATCCTTCAAACCTAGGCGTGCTAAGTGTATTGCATTTTTTAGATTTTCTTTTAACGACCGTTCCGTGAAATTGACTTTTATTAGTTTCATTTCTTTATGGTAGTTGATAGTGTTTGAGTTGGTTTTTAAGTTCCAAGAATCAAAATTTTATCTCTGCAATTAGTTTTCTTGCTATGAAGCTTTAAAAATGGGCATGTTAAGCGTCTCGATTTTTCTTCCTCCTCTTTGCCCGTCCGTCCTTTACAGTTTCCTTTCTCAGCGTTAGGTCCCTTCTTTCGTGGATCGTCACATATTTATATTCTGTAAAATTCTTATTTACATCTAGATATTTTTAAAAATGGAATCATTTGAACTCTTTCTCGAAACGAGTCTCGAAAGCAAACATTGTTAGCATTCTAATTCTTTTTGATTGAATCTGATCGAAAATATGGAACGTTTTAAATTCAAACTAAAGTGATTTTTGTCCTTTTTCGGGAAATAATATTAAATTCAACTCACACCTTTTTCCTGGGTTCACATAACTCAAGTTTTTTTCCATCGAGGTCATTAAAAATGTAAATGAGCAGAATTTAGCTGACAATTTCTCGAAAACTAAGAAAGTAAATATTAAATCTTTTATCCAGGGTATTGGCATTTTCATTAGCCCCTATCATAAAAGTTGAAGTCAAGATAAATAATGGTTTGTGGCTTCAATGTAAAAATGCGAAAGGACCTCTTTACGTTGTGAAATGGAATTCTTCCAATTATGTGACTGGCATTCATAATATTCTGGTAAAATGTTTTACGTTGTATATTGACAATATGTAATCTTTTTTTTTTAACCTAATTTACAATAAGAAAAAAAATACTTTTATAATTCTGCAGGTTCGAGTAGCCGATAGCGAAGGCAGAGACAGAACTGTAACTCAGCCATTTTCATTAGATGGCTCTAGACTATCATTTCGCGTTCTTCCACGATTAATACTAATGTCCAATGTTAGTCACATTGTAAGTAAAAATAAGAGCATTATTGTATATAGTTAAAAAGTTAATATCTAAATTATATACTCAATATTACTTTCTTAGTTCCAGTTTCTGTTTGGAAGTACTCTGTTGCTATTAATTATTCCTTTATGTGTATTACGTTATACACATATGTTATATGGAGGTAATTAACGTCTTTTTTAATTTTAAAGAACGAAAATCTGACATTTGTTTTTATTTTAACAAGTTTTGTTGTTACAGAAAAATATAAAGAAGCTCCAAGATTTCGCCTACGATTTTTCAGAAAATTGATTAGGAAATTATGGATTTTGTCTACCATTGATAGACTTTTCTTCCCATTAATTGTATATGAAATATATTTAACAATCGGTAAAAAAATAACACTGCTGTTGTTCTTTACTACTCTTTTCTTTTTGAAATTTTACTGTTAATATCTATTATTAAACTGTTCTATTGTATCGTTTACTTTAATGTTTGTTTAAGGACCATGGATTATTGGTGAAGTAATTGAAGATAATGTAGGAGTGGTATTTGCATGGGGAACATTTGTTGGTAATAAATATCTGCCTGGGTCGTTTACTTACGCATATGGATTCTTCCAATTGTTTTCATTTCACCTTCCACTTAATCTTGTCATAGCGCACCGTGTCGATAAAAGGTAAACATTTAAAATTTGAGTTTCTGCAGGAAATATAAATTAATTCATATATTAATTCATATGTACGTATAATAATATGATTGTATAATTTTTAAAATAAAACATTTCAGATTACAAAACATTAGGAAGCCTCCTGCGAAAAAGTTTTCTATTATTCAACTCGTATCGCAGCATTTATTATTTGTGTTGTTAATATTAATGCAAGCTGGTATGGCTTACTTCTTTTGGTTGGCATACGGAACTTTGGCAACAATACTTTGTCCTCTAAGAACTTGGAGCTTAATTTTTGCATGTATATTATGGCATCAGACTTATAAAATGCCGAAGAGATGCTTAAGGTACTAAACTTTTTACTTTATATATATATATATAATTTATTGAAAACTTCAGCCTTCTGGCCCAAAAGTGGACTTGGTTACATTAATTTTAAAAACATATAATAACCAATCATATTTCTTGCGTTCACACACACCTTAAACTATTTATTTTCATTATTTATTCGTAGTTTTTCCTTCCATATTTTCCTGCATGCATCTATCTTATCCCTATCGTAACTATCATCTGTTAAAATCTTAATCCTATCCTTAGTATCGCCTTTTAATTTATTACACCATTTTTTGCGACTTTACATTCATTTACGAAGTGTTCCATTCTATTCCATTCTTTTTTACAAAAAGTACATTTTCTTTTCTCATCTTCCATGCAGTGTTTGTTATAATTTTCTGAGGTACTACACCTAGCACCAGCAATTACTTGTAACGCATCTCCTTTACTTTATTTTTACCAAATATTTGGGTAGTCCTACTTCCTTCCTAATTCCTACATACCTTTAGTTATACTTGGCTTCAGATATCCTGTTGCCTTCTAACTATTTTTGTACATATTTCTCTGCATTTTCTATTCTTTGCCTTAACCTCGTCTTTTCCTCCATCAATCTTTCCACCTCGCTAACACCTAGCCCGTTTTTCTTTCCAGCACTCTTTTACTAAAGTTCCCACTCCATTTTCTCTTCAAACTTTAAAGCTCTAAGTTCCCATCTAACTCTCAAATGTTTAACTCCTGATTCCCATGTCATCAAATATCTTGGAGTACAGAATTCCAATCCTAATATCCACCTAATATAGTTTATAAATATTTTCTCTAAATCATTTCTAACTTCCCAATCCCATAATTCTACTCCGTATGACATAACACTACCTACTAGATACTTAAATAAATGTATCCTTCTTTTGAAATCACTTTTGCAACCTCTTTTCCCTAATCCCTATGTTTGACTGCAATTTTTCTTTTATGTACTAATTCACTCATATGAACTTTGTAATCACCATTTCTATTAAAGCATATTTGAAATTATTTACTTCCTCTATTACTTCTTTGCCCCATTTCTATACCTCTTTTTTCTCATTACCTTTTTTATTAAATACTAAAACCTTGGTCTTATTTACATTTAAAGTCAGATTTCTTTCTTTCAGAAAATTTTTCAGTTTGCTTAAGTTGTCCATTAATGCTACTCTATTCCTAGCAATCAAAACTAATGTCTTCAGCATACTCCAATGACCATACTCTCACAGCTCCTATACTAACTCCTCCGATGTTTCTCCCTTTCAATTTCGAATTTAAATCCCCCAAGTAGAGATTGAAGAGAAGCGGACTCAGACCAAACCCCTGCCTAACTCCTTTCGTCGTCCAAAAACAATCTGTCAATTCTTCTCCTATTATTACTTTAATCCTTGTTTCCTTATATATTCTTCTTATCTTCTCTACCAGATGATTCTGTACACCCATTTTCTTTAACACTATCCATAACTTTTCTCTATTTACTGTATCAAAGGCTGTCTTCAAATTCACGAAAGCAGCGTACATTTTATCTTCCTTTTTTAACCTTGTCCTTTGCGCTAGGTGACTTAAAACAAAAATATTTTGAATAGTTGACCTCTTTTTTCGAAGTCCAGCTCGAGTCTCAGGAAGTAGGCCCCTCTCTTCTACCATCTGTTCTAACCTTTCTCTAATTATTTCAGTGTAGATTTTGTATGCAGAAGGTAGTAACGAGATTTCCCTATAATTTTTCATTACATCTTTGTTTTCGCCTTTATACAACAGAACCACAATACTAGTACTCCATTCTTCCGGTAACTCACCTTCCCTCCAAATATTTTTCAACAAATCAAACAATCTTCTTTGCACATCTCTTCCCCCATTTTTCCACGCTTCATTTGGAATTTTGTCTATACCTACAGCTTTCTTATTTTTTAGTTTCCATATTGCCGCCTAAATTTCATCATCACCCAATATGTCTCTTTCTTCCTCTCTCTGTTCTTCTTCTTGTTCTTCTTCAATATTACTTTCTTTTATATCTGTTCCTTCCAAGTGATTCTTATAATATTTTCTCCAATTCTGTTTTTCAATGCAGTTTTGAATAGGTTCTCTTTTCCTTCTTCTTTTATTCAAAAATTTCCACACTTCACTTTCACTGGTTATAGCTCTTAACTCCGCCTCTTCTTTCTTTTTTAGTCTCAATTCCTTTTCCTTAAACACTTCCTTCATTTTTCTTCTCGATTCAGTAACTCCTTCTTTTGATGCCTTGCCTTTCTTCTAATGCTTGAGAGTTTTTTTAACTTTTCTTTTGGCATTTCTGCAGTCCTTGTCCCACCATCGTTTAAAACCTAATTTTCTTCTTTACTTCCTTATACACCATACCCTTTTTAACTATTTCCTTCAACTTTAAACATTTTTCTTCAATAGTTACTTCTGTTATACCCTAGTCGCTTCCGGAATATCAGTCATTCTTTGATAAGTTTCAATCACTTCGTCACTCCAGTCCATTCTAATTATCTTGTTCGTCGATTCTTTCTTCACTATATCTTTCTTCTTTCCTAAACCTTCTATCTTCAAAATCAAAGGCATGTGATCAGAGTCCACCCTATCTCCAATCCTAAAATCAACAATTTCATCCAGACACTTATCATTCAGAATTACCTAGTCAATAACAGAGCACCCTCTGGGGCCTACATATGTATACTCCCCGTTTTCATCTGCTTTCGTCGATCCATTTAACATTAACCATCCATTGCTATTAATACTGTCAATGAAATCCCTGCCTTCATTACTAATAGTTTTATCTTTACTTTCCCTACTAATTTTGGAGCCTGATTTGCTTTCCTTTATTCGACCTCCCAATACTCCTGTTCTAATAATAAAATCCCCCCCTATCTTGAGATTCTCTTCTTCGCTAGGATTACTTTTCTCTTTGAAAAATTCATTAACTGGTTTTAAATTTCCTAAATTGTATACTGACCATATATTGAACTATTCGTTACCTAATTTAACAATAGATTTGACTGTTCCTTCATTTATTAATTCTGCTTTGGATTTTACATATTCAAAACAATCTTTTTTAACTCCTATTAAAAACTCCTTTAGCTCGTCCTTTCGACTTAGTCTCGATTGATTTTACTATTTTTCATTAGTGTGTCTTTGCTAATCTATTAATCATATTTAAGCTACTTTTTTCATCTAACCATGTTTTTGTTAGACTTATAAAATCAAAATCACATATGTAGACCCAAAATTCACAATCTTTATTTCCCAGACCTGCCACATTCCAAAAAATGAAGTTCCAACCTCGATCTCTTTCTCGATCTTTATTTAAACCACTACTTCCCCCGAACTAATTTTATCACTGTTACTATTACCGAATGCATTTTCTATATTCTTTTTCGATTCTTCTTTTTCAATATTTTCCCACAGTATCCTTCTATTATTTTTTCGTGCTCTCCCCAATGCTATTTTTACTTCGAAACCTTTCTCTCTTTGAATTTTAGCCCATTTTGCAATTTTTCCTTGTACCTTTCTTTCTTCCCACGAAAAATCATTTTCAATAAAGATTATAGTTCCTATCAATTTATTTTTATTTTTCATAATATCTTTCTTATCCTCCTCTACCCCTGTTTTAAAATCTTCTGCTTTAATTTTTACCCCTTTAATAAGGGGTAAACCTCAAATCTCACCTTTCCAAAAGTTTTCTTTCATTTCACAATATTTCCAGTCATTCACCTTATCTTGAATTTTAAACAATTTTAGAGCTTAGCCACACATAAAACATGTACTTCTATAACAATCGAACAACTTTTAACAATTTAATACAATAAATTTCTTGTCATGAACTTTTATACACACATCTACTCAAGCGCCACCTAACCAAGTCCAACTTTTTACTTTATTCTTTTCTACTATTTATTAATTATTATAATGCGTCTACTTTGAAAAATAAAAAATAGTGGCGCATGATTATTCCTCTATTTTCATCCGAGAATAAATGCGTAATCTCCAGACAAAATGTCAGTCCTTTATTTCCAACGCCTCAACGCATCGTCATAAAAAAAAAAACGTCAACGTTTCGCCATACATATACGTAGGCCTCCTCAGGACAATTTAGACTAAAATTACATAAATAATTTAAATATACAAACAATTAAAAACGCAATATACAAATTTTGAGGTTATATACACAAACATCAAGTATTAATTATCAATTTACAATAAAATTATAAGACTTACTTAATAGTCAATAAAAATAAACATAAATCCATTGTTAACTAAATAAAATCTAACAACAGAAGTCACAATAAATACGTCACATAATAAATATAGACAAAAACACAACAATTTATCTAAGTCAACATGTTTAAAATTTGGAGGTTAAAAATTAGTACATTCAAATTTCACCTGGTAACGTAGAACACTACTATACTAATATTTTTTTGAAAAATTCTATTACAATCCAACTTCTAATTTATGTTTCATAAAATCATTCAAAAGAAAAACAAAAACCGATATTATGCTAAAATGTATCTAAAATCACATTATATAAACCATTATAGTTTCTTAAATCGGTAATTAAATTTAAACTATTTTCCTTTTCTTTTTTGATAAAAAACATTTCACCTATACTAATCTTTTATATTCATTATTTTCTTTATGTACAATTTTAATATTATTAAAATCAAACTCATGAGTGAAACAATCATTAACTTTATGTTTTTTATATTACGCATTTATTCTTGGATTATATTGTTCCCAGACGTTAAACCAATTTTTATATCCTCTATTTTCAATTTTCTAATTTATACATATATGTTGAAATATTTATTATCGACTTGCTATTTGACATCAATTTTATAATTCGAATTACAATTTAATATAATTTTTATTTACTAGAATTTTAATAATTGAAACCAATTTCTAAATAATCGAATATTGTTTTTTGGCATAATTTTTATTTAGTATCCGAAAAATTGTTTATCCTACATTTCTTCCCTTAATCGTCATTTATCAGAATTATTGTTGTTTTGAAACTCACGTAAACTTAAATTTTTTATTCTAAATGTAGATTGATGTAATTTCTATATTTCGAACATAATAACATATATAATCTAAAATTCGTTTAAAATAAGAGATGGATTCCATGTCAACCCATAACAAGATTTTTTTAATGGAATGGCATTCGGCTATAAATTGGGTTTAACAATCTTGTAGTAAGGATTATACTTTTTTTTAATTTGAAACACTTCAACTCAAACCTGCTTGTCCATCTCGGTTCTTTTTTGATTTTTCAGTTTTTTATTACCTAAAACTTGCACTAGATCTGATAAGAAGTTTTTTTACTTGTTTAAATTTTGTAACACAGTGATAATAATACGGAATATTAAAAATTCTAATAAATTGTAATTCGACAAAATAAAGATTATACTCAACAGCATTTTGACAATTTAAAAATTAGGATAGATGGTCATTGAAGAAGTTGATATTATGTTAAATAATAATTAGATAAATATAATTTAAATTAAATAGATATTTTGTGATATAAATATTATGTCAAATAGTACTTATTTTAAATGAATTTTAGGTTATATGAATGTTCGAAATATAGAAATTATGTTAATGTGCGTTTAGTATAAAAAATGTAAGTTTACTTAACTTTTCGGAACAACAATATTCTGATAAATGACCATTAGGGAAAAAATGTAGAATAAATAAATTTTCAGATAAATAAGAATTATGACAAAAAACAATTCTATTATTTAGAAATTGATTTTAATTATAATTCGAGTACTTAAATAAAAATTATATTAAATTGTAACTTGAATTATAAAATATATGTCAAATATCAAGTCGATAACTAATATTTCGACGTATGAAAATTAGAAAATTGAAATATGATAATCATGCGTTACTGAAAAATGTTTTGAAAAGTTTAAATTTCATACTTTTTAACTAATAAACACATTTCCATTCTAAAGGTCGGCGGCGAAAATATGGTACAAACAAGTAGTTCATCTATTATAATTGACTAAACAAAATTATAGCTAAATGGAACTTGAAGGAAATGCACTTCCAAATCTGCAACTAGGCAACTGAAATTTGCACTTCCAATATTTCCAAGTAACTAATTTTATGTATAAAAATTTTAATTAATTTCTAAATTTAGGAAAATCAAAACAACATCTGTGTAAAAAACTAATGGAGTCTTTCAAAAAGAAGGTATTAAATTTATAATGCCACGTGAGAAAAAAAATAAGAATAGTGAAATGGGTTGTTAGGAATAGAAAAAAGGTTTCCTTATGTTGTCTTGTTTCTGATCTATTTTGTCTACTTCTGTATGCGTGTGTAAAAAATTTATATACACAAAGGTTTACAATTTACAAAGATCATAATTGTAATATAACACAGAACTGCAACAGAACCTGAAGAACTTTGAAAAGTTAAAAAAAATTTTTAAAAGTTCAGGAAAGCCTCGAAAGCTTATGTTATTTCAAAATATAACCTGAAATTTCATAATTCTTTGCAATATATTCCACATGGCAAATTTTAGCAACACTGTAAAGGTGCTGTACTGTAACCAGTTTATAGAAAACTTTTAATTATTTTTGTTAACGATATTCATTCACAAATGATTTATTTTTTATAATAATACTCAGGGACTGTCACAAAACTTGCATTTCGTTATAGAAAGTTTTTGATATTCTTTGTTTTAATTTAATTTTATAAACTTAGAACTAAATTTTTTTCAACATATTAGTTTGTTTTATTAAGAAGAGAAAATTTTCTTTTTAAAAATAATAAATAACGTTTTAATATTTATTTTTAATAAAGAAAATTTTTATTTCTGAAAATTTAATGTTGCTAGACAGATTTTCAGAGACTAAAATAAAGTTGCCTGCTTTTTAATATCCTGCCTTGGGACTTAATTATGTTTTAAGACTGAAATGAACCAGAAGTTCGTTTTGCCTTTATTTACACTAAAACGACAGTTCCTGAGATAGTTTAATTTGCAAAAAGTCAAAGCAACACTTTCTTTACTCATGATATTTATTCTGCCGTACAAAGGAAAAACATACGTAAGTGACATTTTGTGAAAAATGAGTTTTTGATATCAATGGATTCACGAGGGAAAAATGCATCTAACTGCAGTAACTAAAAAGATAAATTTTAAATATTTATAATAAATAATTAACATTGAAAATATTGCAATTTGCAAAAAATGAGATAATACAACGGATAAAGAAACATAAACATAAATCTCTCTTTGTTCTGCTCGAAGACTTTACAGCAGAAAAGTACGCAAGTGATTTTGTGTTAAATTTCAACTAAAAAAAACTCCGTAATTGCTTTTTTTAATAGACATTGTTTAAATAATAAATTTTTAATTGCAAAATTGGAAAGAGCAGGTATGATTTACCCATATAGACTGAGTTTTATTTTTGAAAAGAGACTCTAAACATAAGTTCTAGACGCAAATGATTTCCCTTGAATATCTCCGTGCGACCTGTTTATGGTTTACGTATGTTTTTCCGTTGTAGGGCAGTATTAACTGAATTTATAATAGACAGTGAATGCAATTTTGAAAAAACAGAAGAGAAAGTAATTTAATTTTTAAACCAAATATCTCACGTACAATCATTGAATACTGACTGTTTTGATTCAAAGATGAATTTACATTAAAATTTAACCAAAGTTAATTAAGTCTTATATAGATACATTATACCTCAATCTCTCAGTGATTACAACTAGATAATATAGTGGAGCAAAAGCAATAAAAATAAATTGTATTAAAGAAAAAATTCATATTTATACTAAAATTATAACTAAACTCTGTTCTTATTATCAAATTTTTATTTAAAACTTTTTTCTTTTTTAATATATTGATTTTTATTACATTAAGTTACTTGTCTTCCTTACTATTAAATATTTATTGTAGGATGTGTTTCTTTTTAACAGAATTTATAAACAGTGCTATTTTTCATTTTTGTTAAGATTTAATTATTTTTATCAAACATATTTCTTTTGCTCCACATTTTTAAGTATACAACTTCCATTAACGCTCCTAATAAAGTTTATATTAACTTCCCATTAATTAATTGATTAATTGTCATTAACAATTGCACATGTAGAATGAGATTAAAAAATCTTGTTCCATGTATAATGTATACTGATACGATTTGTGATCAAAATAATCATTTTGTGAAGACAATGAATCGAATATCGAATCTGTGTTATAAAAATGTTATTATTCATTTTCTTATATTGATCAACTTTTAATTGTAGCAAATTGTCTTCGTTAAATAATTTAAAGTATAACTTGAATGATCTCTGCAATTTACTTTTAAAATCAAGTAATCTATACAATCTCTAAACTTTTCTAATTAGAATTTACAATTTCTATAACAAATTTTAATAAAGTCTTTGGTTCAAGAAATTAAAATTAAATATTCGAATTTGTGAGCTTGTGGTCTCAAATTACATATAATAAAAAATAATGTCCACTCACGTGTTTTAAAGTTGACTCACACTATTTAATAATTATTGGATTGATTAACAGATTAATGCGATAGTTTAAAAAAAGTTGATTTATGTTTTAAAACTGAGACTCAAAGGATAGAAAAGTTGAAAGATTTTGACTCCCTGTAGCCTCTAAGTGTAGAATAAAAAATTAAGTATTGTAGAAAAAATTAAAACAATTCTACTCTATGTTATTGTTTTGAGTTGAAAGTATTTTATTAGTATATTTAAGTAGCAATGAAAGTAATACGTATACAAAAAATTAGTGAAACCTTTGTGTGAAATTTGTCAAACACGACCATAAGATTAGTATTAATGTACAAAGAAGAAAATGTGTCTTTCTGTTTGATCGTTTATTGTAATGTAATTATGTAGAATCAATACGTTTTGTTTGTAATATTTCACAATTTACAATTCTTGATCAAATTGATCATTCTCTTCTATTTATCGCAAAAGTATTATGCTCTTAATAAATTTTTATTTAATCAAATGAAAAAATATTTTAACAAAACTGGTCAAGTTTTTTATATTCTTTAAAAAAAAAAAACAGACTGAAAAAGTTTTACAATTAGATGCAGTGAAAATACTTTTAGAGTATAAAAATAAATAGACGCATTTTTCTTTAAAAATAATAAATATGTTCTACTATGAACAAAAGTAACTGTACATAATACATTCACCACGTCAGAAAATATTCGACAATTTTGTGTATCAGAAGTAATTTTTAATTTACTTGCCAATCGACGCTAGTTATAAATTACACAGACCCACAAAAAAAAACTATCGGAATTGAGGTATGAGACCCATATATTCCTATGCATTTTGATGTCCTGAATCCGAATCCACCATCTGAATGAAACCAACACGAATTTAAAGATTGTTTTACGATTATTTTTAACGAAGATATGATAAGTTTTACTTAAAAATGGGTTTCTTTCGATTACGATAAACTCCAGAATTTTGAGTTATGGAGATAAATGGTCAAGAGAAAATATTTTTCTTTTTTCATGTAGAATCAAAATGTAATATAAAGTGACGTCACTGGTATAGGCAAAATTTGTCTGTAAACTTTCTCTAAATTTGAGTAGACAGAGGGTTAACAAAATTTTTTATCATAAATATATATATTTTGATTTTACATGAGAAAAAAAACATTTTTGCTCTAGATTATTTGTCTCCATAACTCAAAATTCTTGAGTTTTTCTCATTTCGCTTCCACGTAAGCAACAAGATTTGCTTCCTTATAGAGGAAGCAATAAATTAATACATATAAAAGTTAATTGGAGTAATTATTTAATAAAAATAGAATTTTTTACGCAAAAAAATGATAAAGTATTTTACGAATTTTTGATCAATTATAAACTTTATATAGGTCAATCGATTCGTTTTGAGATAAGGAATATGATTTTTGTATTTATTAAGTTGTATTTTTAGCATAAAAGCAAATTTAAAAATTAATTTGAAGTGCGGTTTAGTTTCTAGTAGACAGAAAGTGCTATATTTTGACAATTTTTGGGTGTTTTTAAGGTTAGGGTCAAACCTAAACGTGTTACGAATTTTTGATCAATTATAAACTTTATATAGGTCAATCGATTCGTTTTGAGATAAGGAATATGATTTTTGTATTTATTAAGTTGTATTTTTAGTATAAAAGCAAATTTAAAAATTAATTTGAAGTGCGGTTTAGTTTCTAGTAGACAGAAAGTGCTATATTTTGACAATTTTTGGGTGTTATTAAGGTTAGGGTCAAACCTAAACGTGTTGACCCAATTTTGATGGCAGATTCGGATTCAGAATATCAAAATACATAGGAATATATGGGTCTCATACCTCAACCCCGAAACTTTTATTTATTTGTAAGGCTGTGTTATTATTGACAAAATTATTTCTTGTTATAATTATAAAATAATTTCTTTGTTTTAATAAGTAAAACTGTTTTATGAGAAACTGTACAAATGCTGAGAAAATAATTTTCTCTAATGTTGAAATATTTAAAATTTTTTATATTATTTGTTATAATGTTTAATTAATTATATTTGTTTTAACTTTGATCTGAAAAACAATTATTACAGTATGTATATGTGTGACGCTTCACGGCGAGAGAGACCTTATTATCTCTAAAATGTAAAATTTTGCAGAAATATGGAAATAACAAGCGAACATGCATGTCTGTATTTATAAACTGCTTATGATTGATCGTTAAAAGCACAAATAGTGTTTGACATAGTAAACAATTTTTGACTTTCGTATACGAAAGTGCAATTTAAAATTTATCGATTAATATAAAAATCTCAAAATTCCATTTTTTGAGATAAGGTCTCTTCATACCGGTGGCTCATAAATAAAAGGTAAACTTTTGAAAATTATACACCACATGTGACAATTCAGAAAACAAGAAAATGAAAAGCTATTTCCTACCTTTTTTATTTGACAATATTAAAACCCGAGTAGTAGGTGCCATAAACAAAACGGTGTATAAATTTTAACTTGAAATATTTTAATAACTTCAAAATTAACAAAAAGACATGATTTACCAAAAAAAAATAAAATAAAAGAAGGTCCATTTTCTCAAAAAAAATTGTCAAGTTATAGTTGAATTCCGTAAGATGGTCGGTTTGGTTCTGAATCCGAAACCCTCTTCCTCCGCAGTGCAATTCCCATTGTTGTACTAATGGTTTTACAATAATTTATTTTATAATAATTTTTTTTTAAATTTTTATATTATCTAATTTTTTGTATTGAATTCGGACTGTACGGAATTTAATACAAATCAAAATTTTAGCCTACCAATTCTTCCTACAGAATTCAACTTCAGTCTCATTAGACTATGAGAATAAAAAATAATTCATCTATTTTCCTCACATTATTTATTAATTTTCCAGAGCGATGTTGAGCTTGGGATTCAAATCAAGCTTTAAATATACTTTAAATTTCATCGCATTTTGTCGCAATCTTGGAATATTGAATTATGTCCAATTAAAGCCTGCTTTTTGCCCGGTTGTAAATCCCTGTACAAGATCATCTACTGAACTTGTACATGATTCTGAATAAAATCATGCACAGGTGCATTGACTTGTTTTGTGCATGAACTTGCGAATGGTCAACACATGAATTTGGAACAACGAACGTGCAAAAGAAAATGCACATGTTCATGAACGCTTCTAAAGGCAAATAATTTCATGTGCATGAGTAATGCCCCCTCCAAAAACCTTGTCTGGATCCGCCACTGGCAAAAACATCCCTTAAGATTGCTTGATAAAAAAAAAAAAAAATTAATTCTTGTTGGAATTGTCACTAATATGCAGGTGCCCTAAACAATTTTCAAAAGTCAACCTTTTTATAGCCACCCTAATATTATTGTATACTTCTTTATTTGTAATAATATTGCATTCTGTGAAATGAGTGTCGAGTAACTTACGTGTAATTATTGTTTGTGTGGTGAAAATATATCAGTTTAATGTCCATGTTGATTAATAGTAGTTTCACAGTGAAAGTTAATTGAAAATTTAATAGTTGGGCATTTACACGAAAAATTAGTTCGAAAACTAATTTGCGACTTTTCAAGCTAATGTTTATAATTTTCACTTTAAATTAAAGAATGTAAATAAAGTAATGAGCTATTTGATGAGAATTTTGTCAATTTATTATTCCCACGTACTTTTAGTTGTAGTATTAAATTAATTTGCATATATGTACATCTGCAATATATTATTCTAATCAAACTAAAATAAAAATGCAATTTTAATATAATAATTTTTAACTTCAAAAAAACTTTTTAAAATAAAAAAAGATTACAGGACTGGTTATACTGTCTACGGACATTTCGAAAAATCACCTTACGATTCTCCCTTTCCTTATGTTAGCGCGTCTGCGCAGAAGCTCGTTGTCATGATGGCACACTTCTACGCAGACGCAGCAACATAAGCTAGCTTATAATAAGTTTGAAAGTTCAGTATCTTAAGGTAGACAGTGGAACAGCCTTTATTATATTTAAATTATACCTTTTAGCTCGATTTTAAATAAACACAAATTCATGTATTTAAATTCAAACTTGCATTAACCTTTAAACTACTATAATAAAAGTCTCGCAGACCGCTATCCAAACTTCTTTCAGTTATTAAGTTTTTAAAAAGTGAATTAAAAACTATAGTTTTTAATAGCTTTCTATTTTCCTGAAAATCTATCTGTCGACAACTTTTATAAGAGTTATAATTCGTTAAATGTAATTTATATTACAAGTATTAATTGAAAATGTCAAGCATGTAACGATCAAAATAAATTAATTTTTAAAAAGAAGATAATTATCATTATACGTCTAAAAAGCTCTAATATTGCAGAAGGAAGGAATACCGGTTTGATAAACTAGGAAAGCATTAAAAATGATTTTTTTGCATATAGCAGTTAAAAGGTTCGTTTTCAAATTCACGTAATAATTATTTGGAAACAATAAATAAATTACAATCATAAAATCAGTTTCAATAAATATTTACGAAAAGTTTTATTTGCTTTTTCATTAGTTTACAGTACAAAATGAACTATTATTATTAAGCACTCTTAAAATGTTAAAAGCTTCTTGATCATTTTGGTTTGTACATGTTTAAAATTTTTTTAATTTAAATTAGGGAATCGCATTTACAATAAATATGTTCGAATATAATTGTTTGAATTTGTATATAGTTTTTCGAAAGTTCTTTAACAATAATTGTATTTAAATTTAATACAAACTAAGAATTAAACAATAGTTTGTTCCAATTAGACACAATATTACAACATATTTGTTATTGGCTAACAATTATTCTATTTAATTCATATAAAAAATATAAATTTATCCACATAAACAATATGCTTGTTTTTTTATTTTTAAGTGCTTTTATTTCTACTATATAGTAACATACAACGTTTATACTTATGTACATAACTGACAAAAAGTGACCTCAGCCTCAGATTTCTAAGGGCAGGTCTAAGTTGTAACTCGATTTGCATTATACAAATCGTATAAAAAACAATGTTCTTTGATATCACTGCCAATGTTGTTTATAAAGATAATAATCAGTTTTAAAATTGTAGAAAAATATTAAAATACTCGGCAAGTGAAAGTGTTTTAATTTTAAGTCATCGTTGACTTTTTTAACAGTATAGGTTTGAATCACATTTATTATTTTCCCAATTTTTTATTATTTTTAATATAACATTATGCGATATTTGAATAGAATGTTAACTGTGCTTTCAATTGTTAAAATTATTGTATAAAATTTGTTAAAATTTAAAGAATAATAATGCTCAAAAACATTTTGCAGCATTGTAACAAAAAACAATTTGCACTATTATAGCATAGATAAAATACGTATGCATTATTTACCCGTGTTATTATTTTTTGTTTATTAAAAAAATGTACATATTAAACTTAAACTAATACTAAAATAAATACTTCCTTCATAATGTGCAATCTAAGAAAGTATGATTGTGACACGCTTTGAAGAAAGGAAGCTGTGCGAGTCCATGAGTCTTTTAAAACATTTCGGAGTAGGTCCAGGGATTGAAATGAAACTTCGTATTTATATTCTTAGTGTTAAAATGTTCCAAAAACGCGAGGTTTTAAGTAAAAACAATTATTAGTTTAAAAAATAAGAAGTTTGTTTACATTTTTTAAAATGGCTATATCTTCTGAACGGTTAAAGATAATTAAGTTTTCTTGGTGGCAAAAAATTCAGTAAAATAAGGCCATTAAAATGTGTTATAAGCATTTTTAGCATATTTTGTTAATTAAAAAAGTTATTTAAACAAATTAAGATAACTTACGACCGTGATGTCCAAATTGAAAATTTTAAAGATGAAAATAATCCTTACGTTGCACTCTGTCATATCGAAAAAGAAAACAATAAGGCACTCTATAAACTTTGCTAATAATTAAGAATTTGTGTTCTGTTTGACAGAACTTTGTTGTCTGCCAGTCAGCCGTTAGAAACTGCGCGCGCCGCTTTAGTCTCACTTACAAAGAACGTGTTACATGTTGAGCAATTGAGCAGAAATAAACACTTGTGAAAAGTGAGGTTTGGCTTCTAACTAGCTTCAGAATTGCAAATAATGCAAATTGTTTTTTTTTAAATTTGCAATTCTGATACTAGTTAGAAGCCAAACCTCACTTTTCACAAGTGTTTATTTCTGGTCAAATGCTCAACGTGTAACATGTTCTTTGTAAGTGAAACTAAAGCGGCGCGCGCAGTTTCTAACGGCTGACTGGCAGACAACAAAGTTCTGTCAAACAGAACACAAATTCTTAATTATTAGCAAAGTTTATAGAGTGCCTTATTGTTTTCTTTTTCGATATGACAGAGTGCAACGTAAGGATTATTTTCATCTTTAAAATTTTCAATTTGGACATCACGGTCGTAAGTTATCTTAATTTGTTTAAATAACTTTTTTAATTAACAAAATATGCTAAAAATGCTTATAACACATTTTAATGGCCTTATTTTACTGAATTTTTTGCCACCAAGAAAACTTAATTATCTTTAACCGTTCAGAAGATATAGCCATTTTAAAAAATGTAAACAAACTTCTTATTTTTTAAACTAATAATTGTTTTTACTTAAAACCTCGCGTTTTTGGAACATTTTAACACTAAGAATATAAATACGAAGTTTCATTTCAATCCCTGGACCTACTCCGAAATGTTTTAAAAGACTCATGGACTCGCACAGCTAAGCAACAAAAAATCGACTTTAGGATAATGATGATAATTTTTTCTTCAATTATCTAAAATCAGAAAATGTTTTTCTTTTCATATTTTTTATATAATAACGACTAAAACATTTGCGATTTTTACAGGCGACTACTGTGCTCGACTTTCTTTTTCGTTTTCCTGGTAAAATCGGCGTTTGTTCGCTTAGGTTCTTTTTTTCAGAGAGCGTCATAATTAAGAAAAATACTATAAATAATAACAGTACATTTGAGGTCTACTGAATTTTTCTCAGTTTGAATAAATTTTTTTAAAACTACAAACACAATATTTGAATACTCAATGGTGAAAAAAATCCGAATATCTATTTTAACTAAAAATGGGACAAACAATCTAAAAAAAAATAATCTAAATGTGCTTTTTTGCTTCTTGTAATAGAAAACACACATTTCCAGGTAATGTTCTTCAGAAGCGTGGACAATTTTAATTTTCAAAAAAATGAAATTAAAAATTGATGTTTAGAAAAAAATTAAACAATAGTTTCCAAATGGCATTTTTCAAAATGTTTTTGAAGACTGTTTTTATATTCTTCATTAAAAAAATCATTGGATTTAATAAATGCATACCTACTTTATTTACCTAAACATAACTTGAGTGCTACTTTAAAATGCGGAAGTTTAATATTTTTGGAGGTTCACTTCAATTTCATTTTATAAAAATACAGAACTTTGCGCTGATTGTTACGATTCAGATTTTTTTTTAATTTACCTTATTTAATATTTCACGTAATGCAGGATTCAACAGTATTTTTTACGGCATCACGAGCATACGGAATGTATGACAATGAATACCATGTTAAGGACAAAGACTGCAAGATTATAAACAGTAAAGCTAGTCCTGGTTTATGCAACTGTAAACAAATGTTAATACAAACCAATATTATTTAGAATTTACTTTAAACTTGGTGAATATTAAAATATTATATACAATTAATGATCACGAATAGCAAAAAATTGTAATTAAACACGAAAACAAATAATAAAAAATAATAAGAATATTTTTGGATTGAATACTTACTCCGATTGCTGCAAAAAGAGTCATTCCTATGCAGACGAACACAAGAATTGTAGCAATTATTCTTGTAGATGCAAACATTTTCTTTAACTGATTTACTGGTCCCATAAGGAAACACGTACTTTAAAGAAATATTACACAGTTTAGAAAAAACATTAATACTCTAGAAATAGTGTATTGTACAAAAGGTGAGAAAAGAAAGCGATTTTACGAGAGCGAACTTTCCTGATTCGATCGCAGCAATCACTGAGTAAAATCACCTTTCTCACATGTTGTACATGACACTTTTTCTAACTATAATGAGAGAAAATACAAATCAGGGTGTCTACTAATTTCGTCCCACAAAATTCCCGGTTTTTGTTCCTATTTTTTCCGGTTTTTTCTCTTGTTAACTTAAAATATATTTTAAGTATAAACAGACCAAGAAATTGCTAAACAAATTGAAGATAACAGTTGATAATTGAAGAAAATAATTGAAATTCAAAGAAAATAATTGAGATTTGAAGAGTTAAATATTAAACTTTACAAAAAATAATAATTAAAAATTAAAAGAAACAATTAATAATGAAAAGAAATAATTAATAATGGAAAGAAATAATTCAACAATGACAAAGATATTTGACAATTAGAAACAAAATTAAAAAAAAGGAAATATTAATCTACAATTGAACAATAATTAAAAAAATTGAACAATGCTTATTAAATTCAACGAATATAATTAAAAATTGGTCAACTAGATAGAAAATCAAAAAAAAATTATTCAAAATTTAAGTTAATAATTCAAAATTAAAGAAATAAATTGAAAATTAAATAATGAAATTGAAATCGAAAAAACACAGAATTATTGAATATTAAAAAAAAAACAATTGAAAATTGAGAAATAAAATTGAAATTCGAATACAATAATTGAGAATTAAAGAAAATTACTGAACAATTGGATTGAAAAAAGAAGAAAATAATTTATAATTAAAAAAAAAAATGGAAAATGCCAGGAATTATTTAATATTGAATAAAACATTAAAAATTGAAGAATAGAATTGTTATTTAAAGAAATTAATTGAGAATTGAAAAAAATAATTGAACAATTATATTGAAAATAGAAAAAAAATTATTGAAAATTGAAACATGACATAAATAACTGATAACTGAAAAAAAAGATTGAACAAAGTAATTAAAAAGTAAAGAAAATAATTGAAAATTGAAGAAAGTACATAAAAATTGAAGACAATATTTGAAAACAGCAGAAAAATTTAGAACTCGACGGAAAGAATTGCAAACTGGTGAAAATAATTTAAAAATTATCAATTTACATTATAATTGAAAGAAAAACATAATTTAAAAAAGCTGAGAATTGTTGAATATTGAAGAAAATTGAGAAGAAATTGAAAATTGAAAGAAATTGAAAGAAATATGACAAAATAATTGGAAATTTAAGAAAATAATTGAAATTTAAGAAAAAAATTGAAAAATGAAGAAAATAATTGAGAATTAAAAAAAAATTATTATAAAAAGCCTATCTCTCTAAATTTCTTGGAGTGAGTGTTCACTCCACTAAGAGTGGAAATTGAGCCACTCCAATCAGAGTGAAAGACCCACTCTAAAAGAGTGAGATCTCACTCTTAAAGAGTGAACTTTCTCTCCAATTTGAGTGGAAATTCACTCCAAAATTAGAGTGAGAGTTCACTTTTTACTTAGAGAGTGAGATCTCACTCTTTTAGAGTGGGTTTCTCACTCTTGATTGGAGTTGAATGTCGAAAATTATAATTGAGAATTAAAGAAAATAATTCAAGAATAGAACAATTGGATTGAAAGTAGAAGAAAATAAGTGATAATTAAAGAAAAAAAAATTGAACAACCAGGAATTATAGAATTTGAAGAAAACAATAAAAAATGAAGAATGTAATTGTAATTTGAAGAAATTAATTAAAAATTGTAGAAAATAATTTGAAATTGAAGAAAATGTGATTTCATGAAAATTGTTTAATAATAATTAATGAATTGAATTGAAGTTTCAAATACATAATTGATAATTGAAAATTGGAGGAGTTATTGAAATCTGAAATAAATAAATGATAATTGAAAAATGTCGAGAATTATTGAATATTGAATTAAATAATTAAAAAATAAAGAAATTAATTAGAAATTGATGAAAATAATTGAAAATTGAATCAAATAATTGGCAATTGAAAAAAATAATATAGAGTTGAAGAAAAGAATTAAAAATTGATTAAAATAATTGAAAATCGTAGAAAATATTTCAGAAGTAAACAAATTAATTACACTCAGAAAAAAATTTGTGACAACCAAACTTCAGTTAAAGAAACAAATTTTGGTTGATTTAACCAAATTTTGGTTAAATCAACAAAAATATTCTATTGTTTCAACCAATATTTGTTTCTTTAACTGAAGTTTGGTTGTCACAAACAAATTTTTTTCTGAGTGTAAAAATTGATGAAAATAATTGAAAATTGAAGAAAATAATTGAAAATTGAATCAAATAATTGGCAATTGAAAAAAATAATTTAGAGTTGAAGAAAAAAATTAAAAATTGATTAAAATAATTGAAAATCGTAGAAAATATTTCAGAAGTAAAGAAATTAATTAGAAATTGATTAAAATAATTGAAAATTGAAAAAAATAATTGTCAATTGCAGAAAATAGTAGAAAATAATTTGAAATTAATTAAAATAATTCAAAATGGAAGAAAATAATTGAGAATTGTAGAAAATAATTGGAAATTGAAGAAAATAATTGAAAATTGAAGAAAATAATTGTGAACTTCTGAAAATAGTTGAATAATTGAAGAATTGAATTGAAGCTTCAAGAACGTAATCGATAATTGAAAAAAATATATTGAAAAAAGACAAGAATTATTGAATATCTAAGAAAATAATTGAATATATTATGTTTTAATTTTTAATGTATATTTTTTATTTTTCATTTGCATAATTGTCGTATAATTACACAAAATTAAAACGCATAATCAGATTGGTTCAAAATGCATGAAGTAACCATCTTTATTTATAAATCAAATTAATATATTAGTCAAATTTATTAGCCCAGAAAGAAAATTCCCGGTCAATTTAAATTCCCGGTTATTTCCCGGTTTTCCCGGTTAGTAGACACCCTGGACAAATCTAATAATATTTTTGACAGATTTTTAAGTTTACTAAAAAGCGAGGTTAGGTTTTACAAATTTTTTTGTTTCAAATAGGGGAGAGGGTCCTAAGATGGACGTGGGGCCCCGCCCCGAGATGGATGTTTCGTATAAAATTTTTGTTTAAAGTGACACGACAGCGTCTTATGCTTTCTGTCATTTTTGTTGTTTGTATAGACGAAGTTTTTAATGAACATTTGAAGAAAAAATACCATTTTTTTTTTCTTTTACATATACAACGTGATTTTGTGTCTAAAAGAGTTTTGTTAGTTTTTTCTTAAGTTGGTAAAGTTATTTAAATTTGGCATTTAGAATAAGTCCTTAACGTTATAATATTATTTATTAATCGTATAATAATATTCTAAAATTATTTTATTAATATTGTGTTTGAATACAAATTTTTACTGGGGCTAAAAAATGGTGTCATGTACCCTAAGATAGACAGACACCATTTCTCAATGTATTTATTTTTATGTTTTCGATTATACACTCTCTTTAATAATTTTTTGAACCACCTAATTGCAATTTTTTTATTTTTATTTTTTTTGTTTTTATCGTTAGAGAATTTGACATATCGATATTTTTCGAAATCTTATTACTTTGTTACTGTTAAGCTATTAAATTAAAGTTGTTAAAAATGTCACTTCTTGGTAAATATAATGAAATGATTAAAAATTAGTTTAAGAATTGCTACATGATGTTTATTTTTTATTTACCACACTTTTCCGTGACTTTTAAGAAGGTGTTCATCTTGGGGTCACTTTATTTTAGATCAAAAATTTTAACAATTAGAAAAAATGCTTTAAAAAATTTTTATTTTCAAAGTAAAATTTAATCTCTGGGTCCATAAGTTAGGTAATATATTGTACTTTGATCCGGTAGAAAACATTTTAATATATCTTATTGAGTTTGGATAATAGAGCATTCAGTCGAAACTATGTCCATCCTGGAGTCCGCTCCCCTATCTCAAATTACTCAAAAAAAAGTTCGTTGAACTACTCAATTTTTATTATTTTTCGTTAGTTAAATATTTTATTCAATATCAATTACAAAATAGTTTTTTGCAAGCTCAAAACGAATCAAGAAAAGATTTACTTTCTGACAGTTTTACTAACCTCGAGAAACGCATTTTCAAAGTGTATATGTGACAGTTCATGACAAACCGTACCTTAATTCCAAAAAATAAATTTTGATTTTTTAATGCCAATTGACAGGTTTTTATTTGCTCTTTCATTTACCAAAAAAAAAAAAATTATTGTGTCAAAGAGACTTTGGTGTTATTAAGCAAAAAGCGTAGGCACATTACTTTGGTTTCAATGCATTGATGAAACTTTAAATGCTCACCTTGCAAAGTTGACGTTTGGGATCTAAGGCACGTTTTCTTATGGACAGTCACATATAAGTTAGAAAATAATTTTCTATTTTTGCCTTCTTGAAAAAAAGGACTTACTAAGCAGCAAAAATTAATTTTCATATTAAGAAGGGTTAAAGATTGATTTTTAATTATCTAAAAAAAGGAATAGAAAGTTATAAATCTTAAATACCTTAACATAGAAATTATGTTGCCAATAGTATAAAAAACGGCAAATACTGTAAGTTTGTGGCTTAGAAAAAGTGCAAACGATCCGAGGATTGAACAAAGAATACCAATTATAAAACAGATCGCAAAACCTTTTATTCTTGTCGACCAACTTAAGGTGGAAGCGTCCATAACCTAGAAAGATTACAGTAATGAAAGAAATGAAAAAATTTTTAAATTTTATTTTAATAAAATGTAAGTTAAGACTAAGATCTCTTTTTATAACAAAGGTAAAAAAAGTGTTGGAATAGCTTACCACAAAATCCTCATCCCCCTTGCAGCATTACATTAATTATATTTATTAAATAAAACATTCAGTATATATTGTATATATATTATATTAGATAAATTACAAATTGCATTGAGAAAAAAATTACTCTGACAAAAAAGCGGCACCTTTAATTGATTTAAAAGTAAATAGGGTTAATGTACCAATTACTGTAGTTATCCTTATTACTGACGTAGTTAAAAAATAAGTATATTTAATCAACCCACAATAAAAAGTGTGGATTGAAATGATTAAACTTTAAATGTTCAAAATAAAAACAAAATGGAATAACAAATTTTTTCTAACACACGCACCGAAAGTACAATCTTTTTTACCTGTGAAGAGGTCAGAAAGTGAGTCTTTCCCGGCGACAGGGAGGGAATGTTATATTTCTTCCCCATGACGTCATTGACAGGGAGGGAATGTACATTCCCTCCCCGTGACGTCATTAATAGGGAGGGAATGTACATTCCCTCCCGGTGACGTCATTAACCAGGAAACAAGTGTTTCATGATAAATCCTTATGAGAAATAGAGTTTTATGACAATTACGCATGCAAAATAGCGTTTTATGATAATCACGCATGCGGAATAGTGTCTCATGAGAATTACGCATGCGGAATTGTGTTTTATGATAATGACGCATGCGGAATGGACAGAACCCCAAACGCATTTTCTGCTGGTTGTCAAGCTGCGAATGTTAACTAATTTTTATCCTCAAATGTTTTTATACTTTCGGTATACGTGTGTTAGAAAAAATAGTATGTGCAACACGGGAGAAAAGTGATTATCGACTCGTGTGTTTGCATCCCTCGCCTTCGGCTCGGGCTACAAACTCACACTCGCGAAATTACTCACTTTCCTCCCTAGTTGCACAATATACTATTGTTGTTAAAAAAAATGTAGTTTTTCTACACAACTTCCTCAGATTATTTATTAACGCTTTCTTTTACTCACAATGCGTCAAATTCTAAAAAGTATATATAATAAAATAGCATTCAATTACGATCAAATAATAAAGACTCAAATTAACTATATAAGTTATGAAAAGTATTTGATTTTAATGCAATCTATAAAACTTCATTTGTTTTTGTTAAAATATTTTTATAGGTTTTAACATATTTTCAGATGTAAGCAAAATGTACATTCAAACAAAAAATATATTTGAATCAAGAAATAATCTTCTTTGAAGGATTTATTTTGCGTAAAGAAAACTTTTTGTTCTTTGACAAAAATTTCTTTCATATAAATTTTTTTTTTTAAATTAAAAAGAGATTTAGATTTATTGGAATTAAGAAACCTTTCTTAATTTTTTTAAAACTATTTATGGCCATTGATTCTATGAAAAAACTGTAAACATTTTGTAATACCATTTTTATTCCATCATATTATATTCACTAAATCATTTTTCACAATTTCGAAAATAATTTAAAAATGATATCTAGTTCTTTTTTGTAGCAAAAGAATTATAATCACCCCACTTGTGCCACTTTATTATTTCTAATAAATCGAAATTTTCTAATTCATCTTGTTTTTTAAGAGCGAGAAATGTCTACTTTGAAATCAAATAAGAGCCTAAATTTGTAATATCAACCGAAATTTTCCTCATTGTATATTCGAATTGCAATTGTGTACACTTGTCGGTAATTGAGGTCTTAAAGTGCCAATAACTGGAACATTTATCCTAAATGTAAAATTTATAGTACACATTGTTCTTGTGCCAATAAAGATAGGTGCGATAATTGGTAAAATATATATAATTTTAAATTAGTCCAATTGAATTAAAAAGCAATACACTTTTGTCAGTCGACTATTATTTCTTTAAATTTAAAAAAGCAATTTACCTGTGGAATTATACCGCTCTCTTCATCACAATTTTCGTTGCCATTTAAAACTCTTCTCAGTTTATCCATTTTTAATTTTTTTATGATTGACAAAATCAATTTATTCCTCTAATCTGAAACAATAATTTACATAAAAAGATCCGTTTATACGAAGTTTGTTAAAAAATAAATTTTTCGTTCAGACCTTCAAGCTATTAAAGTTTCTCCTTTGTGGTTATTTAAAAAAAAAGAAAAATTACTAACCTTGAATAACATTTTCTTAACAACCGTATTGTACATTAATTAGTTATTGTTGTAAAAGTTATATTCTATTATAGTTTAAAATATATTAATTTTTTTTAAAAATTTGTAAAGCCGTTTTTTTAAATTAATTAAAATATATTCATTTTGCGCGTTTTGTTAGTGTTTCCATGTAAAAGTTCCAACTTTATAAATTTATATCTTAAAAACAGAACGGTAAATTTCAATAGAATTGTAACCATACATGTAAAATAATGCATTTAATATGTCATTAAGATTTTATAAGAATCTATAGAAAATTAATTGTTTTGGATAAACATCACTGTTTTAAGCAAAATTTGTTCGTAACCTTTCTCTTAAAATAATAAATATTTTGACAACAAACTTTGTAGAATTACTTAAAATATCATTATCAAGGTTTATCTCACACAAATTGATTTGAATTTTGCCTTAAATTGTTTTTTCAATCGCTGTTTTTTGGAAATTAAAATAAATACAATTTAAAGCCAAATTTAAACAAGTTTGCGTCAGGCAGACCTCTTCAATGATATTTTAAGTAATTCTACAAAGTTTGGTATCAAAATATTTAATTTTTTAAAAGAAAGTATACGGACAAATTTTGACTACACTGGTGACGTCATACTCTATCACGTGCCCTTAAAAAGCTCAGGAAAGTGTAAAGAAGTGTTTAAACAAACTGATAATTTTTATTTTATTTATTTATTTTTTATTTATTATTAATTCCATATCCAACTTTACAGTTTAATAATTCTACCCTAAACAAACTATATTACATTTCTAATTCTTAATTCTAACAATATTGAAAACTGATAATTTATTTTGTCATTTCCATTGATGTAACAGCATTACAAACTTTATTATAAAATTTTATTCATTACTTTATCATTGTATCATTAAATTTATTTTAACATAAACTCATAAAAATTATTATGATATAGGCTGATTTTATTTTTTCAAGATAAAAATGTTTCTTATTCTTTTTGAAAACGTAAGATGAATTTCCTATCATATAGAGAATTCTCGTGTTAACTCCGATATTTGGTAAAATGTTAATTATGCTATATTATTCCTTCATAGAATTTTTCTGTAAACCTTCCTTTTAAATTCAGAATATTTTTTTCACCAAATTTTGTAAAATTATCTAAAATATCACTAGGAAGGTCTGATTAACGCAATTTTAATTCGTTTAATTTGTATAAAACAAATTGATATAAAAATACTTGCTGCCTACTCATAAATTGTACATAAAAGAATAATATTATCAAGATTAATTATTTATTCTCAATTGATCAGAGTTTGTTTGGGATTTGCTTTAAAATTAATTATTAAAAGATTTATCAAATTATTTCAACTCGTCTGATTATAGATTTTAATTTTGAAAATTGTTAACGAAATAACACCTTTTAAGATGGATTATTATCCTCAACTATAAAATAAAATTTAAATTATTTTTAACAATCTCGAGGATTAAAACACAAAATATTCTAAATTTTAACAACCCACCAATTTACAGTCGGGGTGAACAATTTCGAGGTCAATCGATTATATTTATTATTTATTAGTTTATTCAGTGATGTTTTAAATGTCATTTTAGTTTTTGTATCTGTAAAACAAGGTTGCTTTTTAATTCTTACATTTTTCAAAAAAGTGTGGTTAATTGAAATTTTGTTTAAAAATTCATACTTTTAGAAATTTAAGAATTTTAAATTTATTCACAGGTACAATTAACTAAAAAGTGATAGCAAATTGTAAACAAAATAAAAGTCGCTTTTATAGAGATTTTTAATTAGAAATTTCACATAAAATTTGATAAAATACCCAGAAATAAAATCATTTTTTATAAACATAACCATACAAAATTAAGTAATATTAAATAGCAAAAGTATAAAAACTTATCAATACAAAAATGTAAATATTTTATCCGGCTAGACGGACGTTTAATCATATTTGCTTCCTGAGCCTAAATGCCGCTATATTTAACTATATTAAAATTTCTTTACATACAGAAGTATACATCAGTAGTTAATATACTTAATAATTCTTACACTTTATACTTCAAATTGATTAAAAAGAATACTAGTTTAAAAAGAGTTATTAAAACTGAAAGTTTATTTATTTGATAGTGACAGCTGTATGTCATCGGAAAGTATAACATTAAGTTTATTTATTTACGTATAGTTCGTTTTATTTTTACTTGTAACAATTTATAACCTACATTGTTAAAACGCTACTGAGCGATAAATGTAATTAGATAATAATTATTTTATGTTTGAGGATAAATCGTCGAATACATGTAAGAACGTGGCATTTACCGAAAATATTTTATAATTTTTCTTAAATTATGCAGTTTGTAAAATACTTACTTTTTATTTTGTTTCAAGACTATAACACACAGTTATGTTATTTTTGTAATTTATCAAGGAAATGCTGTCAATTAATAAATATGAATCACAGCATATTGGAAAACATTCAACTGGTACCTGCGACAAATAAAAAAAAACTTTGCACTAACAAATGCAGAAAAACATTATAAAATTATTTTTAATGTGTACTTCTTTCTTATTTTAAAGAAACACTTTTAGATAATATAAAAAGTAACTTTGTGCCAATACAGCCCTATTAGTTATTTAACTATTCTGATAAAAAAAATATTTCAAATATAAAAAAAAATATAAAAAAATATGCCTAAATATCAGGGTTCCAAAGTTACGAGTAACTTAAAGGTTTACGACATTACAACGTAATATACGTTGGTAGTTTTCTGTAATATACTGTATATTACGGTATTATATTCTATCAATGGAAGTTAGGGTAAAATCCCATGTGAGCAGAAAGCGCAAAACCGAAAGCAGAAAATCATGAGAATGAGAGAGACAGTGATATCTACCTACCTCTCTCACTCTCATGATTTCTGCTTTCGGTTTTACGCTTTCTGCTCACATGGGATTTCGACATATTTTTTTACATGTTTTTTACGTAAATTAAATTTTTTACCTAATTTACGTAAAAACTCCAAGTTACGCGTAACTTTAGATCCCTGGTTATCAGGGGGGGAATTGAATAGACCAATCAGGAAATGCTTTCCAATGTAACCAGTTATCTGATTCTTCTATTCTATTCCTCTATTCTAGAGTTCCTATAAAGAAACTCTACTGTATTTTCCCGCATCTACCTGTACCCTTAAGGCGCTTTTATACCTCGTGCTGCACACTTTACTTTTTTCTTATTCTAATAAGGATATTCATGTTGGATGGGGAGAAATTCAAAATGGCGGCTACCTGGATGACAGGGGGTCGCGGACATTTCCACCAAAACCCAATTGACCGAATTTGTAATTGGCCGAAATTTAATTGTCCGAATTTGTAATTCTACAAACTTGCATTTGTCAGAATTTGCAATTCCCCGAACTTGCGTTTGTCCGAGCTCGTATTCGTCTGAACTTTTAAATCCACGAACTTGCATTTGCCCGAACTTTGAAATCACCGAACTTGCATTTGTCAAAATATTCAATTACCAGAATTTGCATTTGTCCGAACTTTGAAATCACCGAACTCGCATTTAGCAGATTATTCAACTCTCCAAATTTGCAACTGTCAGAACTTCTAAATCCCTGAATTTGCTCTTGTCCAAACTTTAAAATCACCGAACTTACATTCGCCCGAATTTTGAAATTTCCGAATTTGTAATTGTCCGAACTTTGAAATCACCGAACTCACGTTTGGCCGAACTCAATCAAAAGACTCCTTTAGAAAACCTACTTTCCGATGGTCGGACAAATGCAAATTCGGGGACACGAGTAGTCGGTGACTTTAGGAGTTTGACAAATGCAAGTTCGGTAATTTAAAAGTTCGGCCAAATGCAAATTCGGAGACTTAAGAGTTCGGCCAAACGTGAGTTCGGTGATTTCAAAGTTCGGACAATTACAAATTCGGAGATTTCAAAATTCGGGCGAATGTAAGTTCGGTGATTTTAAAGTTTGGACAAATGCAAATTCAGGGATTTAGAAGTTCTGACAGTTGCAAATTTGGAGAGTTGAATATTCTGCTAAATGCGAGTTCGGTGATTTCAAAGTTCGGAAAAATGCAAATTCTGGTAATTGAATATTTTGACAAATGCAAGTTCGGTGATTTCAAAGTTCGGGCAAATGCAAGTTCGTGGATTTAAAAGTTCAGACGAATACGAGTTCGAGGAGTTAAAAATTTTAACAAATGCAATTTCGTCGATTTAAATGTTTTGGCAAATGTCAGTTTGATGATTTGAAAGTTATGACAAATACAAATTCGGGAAGTTAATAGCTCGGACAAACGCAAGTTCAAGGAATTGCAAATTCTGACAAATGCAAGTTTGTAGAATTACAAATTCGGACAATTAAATTTGGGCCAATTACAAATTTGGTCAATTGGGTTTTGGTGGAAATGTCCGCGACCCGATGACAGGTTTGCATTGCAATCAATGGGACGAAATCAGTTTTTGTACAATAACTTTTAAAAAACAAATTTGCGAACCTATGTTTATTAACAAAATATTTTTCATTTATCGAAAGCTATTTTTAAAATAATAAAATTGTATAAAATTTTTATATGAGTTTTTATTATTTTAAAAAATAGCTTTCGATAAATGAAAAATATTTTGTTAATAAACATAGGTTCGCAAATTTGTTTTTTAAAAGTTATTGTACAAAAGCTGATTTTGTCCCATTGATTGCAATGCAAACCTGTCATCCAGGTAGCCGCGATTTTGAATTTCTCCCCACCCAACTTGAATATCCTTATACACAGCAGTGGCATAAGTTTGTTTTGTTCTTGCACTAATTATGTGTCCTGGACGGCCTGGGCACATAAGTAGTGCGAGAAGGAGTCAAACTGAAAAGCAGAAAATATAGCCTAACGCACAATGAATCGTAATCGCTAATCCTTAATCGTAATAATGAGAGGAAGCAGGACAGAGATATATGTCTGTCCTACTTCCTCTCATTCTTACGATTAAGAATTAGCGATTACGATTCATTGTGCTTTAGGCTTATGAGAGTAAGAGAGTCAGTGATATATACCTGTCTCTCTCACTCTCATGATTTTCTGCTTTCGGTTTTGCGCTTTCTGCTCACATGGGATTTTACCCTAATAGGTATTTACCTCTAGAGACTGAATTTCGATTGGCTAAAGTCTATTCTGTTGATCTGCTAACTACTCCATAAGGATATTCAATTTGGGTGGGGAGAAATTCAAAATGGCGGCTACCTGGATGAACCTATGTTTATTAACAAATTATTTTTCATTTATCGAAAGCTATTTTTTAAAATAATAAAATTGTGTAAAATTTTTATATGAGTTTTTATTATTTTGAAAAATAGCTTTTGATAAATGAAAAATAATTTGTTAATAAGCATAGGTTCGTAAATTTGGTTTTTAAAAGTATTGTACCAATACTGATTTTGTCCCATTGACTGCAATGCAAACCTGTCATCCAGGTAGCCGCCATTTTGAATTTCTCCCCACCCAACTTGAATATCCTTATGTGATTACACGTAATGACGTAACATATGTACAGATATATTACATTAACTTACGTGAAGAAGTTTTAATGATACGTTGTTTCCCAATGCTGATGGTACCAAAAGGTTGATCTTGCTTGTCTGTCTGCCTGTCTCGTCTGTCTGGCAATAATAAGTTCATCTAAGTTCAATTGACCTGTAAAGAAAAAAACGGGAGTTCGTTTAATTAAAATATACCAAACCAAATAATATGTCAGATTCTCGACGTCGTAGAAAAGTTCATCATTCAGGGGATTCAGATGACCTTTCGGATTCCCATGATGAGCTAAATACAACAAAGGTGACACAAGTAAGTGTATATTCATTTCTTTCTAATTCAGATGATCACATTTTTAATTCATTTTATCACATGATAGATCATACAATTTCAATGAATAGTATATTTGCATTGTTACATTCGTTTTCATATTTTTTTAATGATTTTTCGTGATTTTATTTAGAAGGGTTAGAATTTTCTAATAGCTTTTTTGTGTATTACTTTTTTAACTTGTATCTAATATTTAACAATATTAATATTTTAATATCAGATTACAGCTTGAATAATTATTTATGTATGCATTTTTTTAGCATAGATTGATATGAATCTGATTTCAGAAGGATTCGAGAAAACTTTTATTTTGAAAATTTGTAAGTTGTCTTATTTCCATCTGAGATTTAATTATGTATAAAAGTAAAGTAATTAGCATTTCTAATTCTTACATGTGATTTACATATAGACGCATACATATGTATGTCTTCGACGTTACACTAAAAACTAAAAATTAAAGTTTTAAAATAAAAGAAGCTTTGTACATATGAGAGTAATTATAATTTACTCAATAAATAATTTATAAGTGCATTGAAATAAGTTTTGTAATATAAGATCTATTTTCCAGTAGAATTTTCAAGATTATCTGTATTAAAATTATCGAAGTGTCTAGACGGACACCAAAAAACGTCTAGACTTCCGTCTAGACAGATAAAATAGTTTTGTCCATCTATTAAGGAGAAAACAATTCTCTTAATGTTTTCACAATAAAAATAAATTTATTGGTTAAAGTTAAACAGGACGATGGTTCACTTAATAAACGTTACCAAATCTTAAATAATTATAAAGTAGTATGTATGTCAACCACTTTACAAGCTGAATTGGCCACTTCTTAAACAGAAGTAAAACGTGTTTATAAAGTGGTCAATCTGAAAATAATTTGTGCCGAAATAAATGTTACACTTTATAAACTTTATGCCAAACCTCCTTGTATTTCACTGAATTTAAAGCCAACCCACCCTGTACCCCTTGGAAATTAAATCAAATTCTCCTGTATCCTTTATTTAAAAATTGTTTTCAAACCATAGCCAATTTCATTCAGCTGTTCACTGTGACACTGGTAGTACCTGGACAAATAATTTAGAATAAATTTATCCGGCTAGATGGACAAAAATATTTTGTTCAGCTAGACGGCCGTCTATATTTATATACCATTAAAAGAAAGGAAATATCCCTATTTTTAGTAATAATGTTAAAAACGCAAATAACACAGGGCTGCAAAAATTTTCGTTCATGTCAGTTACATGTCATGTCTGTTTTTGTGGCTTACCAATATTTTTTTTTTCATTTTCATAAATGGTATCGTAAAGTACCACACTTACACTTCGAAACCCATTTTTAAAAATTGTTTTACGATTTTATAAAAAAATGTATGCAGATTTAAAATTTTTTCATTCAGAAATGTTCGCGAATGATTTGAAATATTTTAAAAATAAATTATTTCCAAATAAACATTTTGTACTTAAATAGTTTTATTGTAAGACAATTTAGCTTAAAAATTTATTTCCTGAAAATATAGCATAAATATATATTTTAAAATGAATTATAAATAAATGTTTAAAAAGTATTTCAAATGTACGAGCGTATTTCAACGAATAACCGCAGTCGATTCAGGACAGTCTTGAAAATGAAACTTTTTAATGTTGCTTCTCTACTTCTCTGCAGTTTCTTTATGTTTGTTCATAATTATAGTACATTATCAGGCTTCACAGACCGTCCCCTTTTTCCCCTAAATGTCCCTTTATTTTGCGATTGGTCCCTAAAAGTCCCCTATTTAGAAAATTTTTCCCTAAAATACCCTTTTTTTCACGAAAGTATATTTCAAGTCAAGGTATCTAGAGATTTTCAATTATTTTCAATCTTCTTTAAATTGTTATTATTTTATTTTTATTCTTTTATTTTCTTTTTATTCTTTTCACTATTTTTCAATTAATTTTTAAAACTTGCAATTATTTTTTTACATTCTAATTTTTTTTATTATTTTTTCATTGTGTTTATCATTTTTCAGTTGTTTTATTTAATTACAAAAATATTTTGTAATTTTATTACTTATTTTTCATAAATTTTATTTATTTTCTTAAACTTTCAATCATTTCTATAATTTTGAAAATATTTTCTCCAATTTTTAGTTTTTAAAAGTATTTTTTCATAAACTTTCTACATTTTTTATTTATTTATCTCAAATTTCAGTCATTTGTATTATTTTTTAAATAATTCCATAATTTTTAAATTGATTTCCTTAATTTTTCAATTATTTTTTAACTGATTAACTAAACCGTTAATAATTTATTTCAAATTTCAATTAATTAAAAAAATTATCATTTTTGCCATTTTTCAATAATTCTTCTCATTTCTCGATTATTTTCGTCAATTCTGAAATATTTTCTAAATTTTAAATTACTGTCTTCAATTTTCAATTATTTCTTTAATTCTGCAATTTTTTTCTCTAAATTATAATTTTTAAAATTATTTTTCAACTGATTTACTAAATCTCTAATCATTTATATCAAATTTAAATTGATTAAAGACATTTTTAAAGAATTTCAGATTTTTCATATTATTTTTTTCAAATTTACAATTACTTTTGGTATTTTGTAAATAATATCCTACATTTTCAATTATTTATCTCAAATTTCAATTATTTTTAAAAACTTATCATTATTTTGGCTATTTTTCAATTACATATTTCCTTTAATTTGGTATAATATATTCTGTAATTGTTTTAATTTTTTTTCTCAAATCTCGATTGTTTTCGTCAATTCTGAAATATTTTCTAAATTTTAAATTACGGTCTTCAATTTTCAATTATTTCTATAATTTTGCTATTTTTTCTACAATTTATAATTTTTTCAATTATTTTAACTAATTTACTTAACTTTTAATTATTTATTTCAAATTTCAATTAATTTGAAAAAATTGTTAATAAATTTTAGAAATTTCAATTTTTTTTCAAATTTACAATTATTTTCGGTATTTTGCAAATAATATCCTAAATTTTCACTTATTTATCTCAAATTTCAATTATTTTAAAAAATTTATCATTATTTTTGATATTTTTGAATTATTTCCTTTAATTTGATATAATATATTCTGTAATTTTTTTAAATTATTTTTCTCAAATCTCGATTGTTTTCTTTAATTTTCAAATATTTTCTTAATTTTAAATCACAGCCTTTAATTTTCAATTATTTCTATAATTTTGCAATTGTCTTCTTCAAATTTTAATTTTTAAAATTGTTTTCATTTTGATTTATCTTCATTTATTAATCTTAAATTTTAATTCTTTGTTTTCAATGTTTAATTCGTTTTATAACCTTCTCATTAATGTCTTCGTTTTTAAATTAGCCTAATAATTTTTTAATAAGTTTCTTAAATTTTCAATTATTTTTTTCAATTCTCGATTGTTTTCATAAATTTTGCATTTTTTTTCAATTATTCTCATCATTTTTAAATTTATTTTTTCAATTTTCAATTATTTATCTCAAATTTGAACTCTCTCTTTTAGTTTTGATTAGTTTTATAATCGTCTTTAAATACTTTTAATTATGTTCATTATTTTTTAATTAATTACTTAAGTTTTCAATTTTTTTTAATTTACAATTATTCTTATCTTTTTTCAATTATTTCTCAAGTTCTGTATTCATTTTCTATAATTTTGAATGATTATTTATCAGTTTTAAATTACTTTCCACTATTTGTAGTTATTTTCCTTTTTTTTTTTATTAATTTGAAAATTCTGTAATTATATTTTTTTTATCGTACAACTTTGTAATTTTGTCCTACCCAAATAAAATCGAGTTTCTACTGTATATAATTAATTTATCTTTATTTATAACGTTTTTAGAGTAGGTGCCCTAAAAGTTCCCTATTTTTGTATATTTTGTCCCCTATTTCCCCTAAAATATTCTTCATTGTCACTGTGAAGCCTGCATTATGATACTAGTGCGGTAATTTGGCGATTCCAGGGTGAGTTCGAAATCGACAAATTATCCGCACGTGTGTCATACTAAAGAAGACTCGAAAATTTTATGCATATTTTTGTAACAATACAATAATTGATAAATGCTTACTCTAATCACATTCATCAATATTGAAATTAATAAATAGTATATTGTGCACCAAGAGCAGAAAGGAGGTGTTTTCCGACGAGTTCAAAATTTACTGCCCGAGCGAAGCGAGTGCAGCAATTTGCACGAAGACGGAAAATCTTCTTTCGCTCGAGGTCCACACTCTATTTTGTGCAACACCTGTTCAGGTAAAGCACTAATTAATAATTGCGCGGGTACCTACCAGACGGAAAAGTGTGAAGAAAAGTGCACTTTTCTGCACAGTATGCAGCAAAGTAAACATTGTTGCTATGTGCAGCAATTACACCGTCGTCCGACAAAAATTAACTTTTTTTTTCACACACAAAAAAATCAAACATTTTCGGAAACTAGGACCAAAAAAAAAATACCCGTGTCTGGCCGTTTTGCTAGATCAAGTTGTTTGTGGTTTTTAAGGTTGAAAACAACCCTCAAATGAAAAGTGACAAGATATTTTTTTAAAACATATTAATTTCTCATGAAACTTGATGTCTAGGGGTTTTCGGGCTCGCTAGTTACGAATCCGATGGCAGTTTTTCAAAATTTTAAATGGCGGATCCAATATGGCGAAAAACTTTTTTAAAAATAGATTCAATTTGCCTGAAACTCGTTACTTGAGGGTTTTGGGGTCGCTGATTACGAATCTGATGTCAGATTTTCAAAATTTAAAATGGCGGACAACTTTTTTAAAAATAGATTCAATTTTCCTGAAGCTTGTTACTCGTGGGTTTCTTGGGTCGTTGATTACGAATATGATGTCAGATTTTCAAAATTTAAGATGGTGGATCCAATATGGCGAATATAAAAAAAAAGAATTGCGTTTAGGACAATCCATTTTTATTCAAGAACACTCACAATTCTGATATTCAGTTGCATAGCTAAAAAAAATAGTATATATATCAAATTAATGTCAATCGTTGATATTTTTACTTTAAAAAGAAGTGTTAAACAATCACTTTATATTTATTAATTCATCTAACTTAAGCTTCCTATTATCGAATATACTTACCTACTACAAAGTTTGTTTCGTTATTAAAAAAATGTCCAATATGCAAAGACACATTTGTGGAAATGTTTAAATTTTTTGTAATCTTCACCTCAATGAGGTCCGCCATTTTAAATGTTGAAAATTTGACATCAGATTCGTCATTAGCGACCCAAAAAACCTCCGAGTAACGAGTTTCAGGCAAATTGAATCTATTTTTAAAAAAGTTGTCCGCCATATTGGATCCGACATTTTGAATTTTGAAAAACTTACATCGGATTTGTAATCAGTGAGCCCAAAAACCCCTATAAAAAAAATAATATTTTTTACAAAACTATCATGTCACTTTTCATTTAAGGGTTGTTTTCACCCCTAAAAGCCACAAACGATTTGATCTAGCAAAACGGCCAGATACGGGTATTTTTTTTTGGTCCTAGTTTCCAAAAATATTTGGTTTTTTTGTGTGTGAAAAATCGTGTCAGACGGTGATTATACTACATAAAATTGTTTGATCTAGGAAAATCGATGTTTCGTTGAAAAACACTAATTTTCAATATGTTGTTAACTTTTTTAAATTACTTTCCAATCGGAAATATTTCTTTTATGATGTGCGAAAACAAAATTTAAAACAATTTTTGAGGGAGCAAAGTTATTTACAACAAAAAAATGGTTAAATCTCGGAAAATCGATGTTTTGAAAAAATAACGTTATTTCCAGTATCGTGGAAATTTTTTAAAATAACTTTCTAATCGAAAATAATTTCCTTCTGATGTGCAAATACAAAATTCAAAACAACAAGAAAATTGTTAAATCTTGGAAAATCGATGTTTTGATGAAAAAAAGTCTATTTTTCAGTATGCATTATTCTAAGAAGAATAACCGATCGGTTGTCGAAACGTTGAAATAAAGGATTAATAGATCAGCTTAACCTAGTTTTTAATTGAAACTTAAATGCTGACCTTGTAAGTGAGACATAAGCTAAGAAACATCAATCAACATCCTTGAGTAATTAAATCATTACATATATTTAATTGTAAAGTTAATTAACCAAATTCAAGGGCGGTTTTAGGCCATTTTTTCAGGGTTATCTTTTCAATGTTATAAGTTTTTTTCATTACAATAGTATAAATTATAATACAAAATCACAGTCACAAAGAATATTTACTACGTTGTCAAAATATTAGGGGGGAGGGGAAAATAGAAATGAAAAAATAGAAAATTACATACAAATGTTTTGTATTATGGTTATTACAATTAGTAAATATCTAAACAATTGTTTGAAATTCAGGAAATTTCCGGATAATTTAAATTATTTTTAAGAATGTCCAATAAAAGTTGGAGTTTTTTAAGTTTTAATATATTAATGCACAACCTACATTAAATGAAGTGTTGTGTTTATAACTCTTACATTTTTTAAACTTTTTAACACTTAAATTTATTATAAATCATGTCTCATACCAGGGGCGTGTCCAGACAAGGTTTTTGGGTTGGTTCTATATGAGAGAGAAAGAGATAACATTATAATGCTATCTCTCTCACTCTCATATAATTTAACCCTTCTAGGGGGGGGGTCATGACCCCCTTGCCCCCCCCCCCTGAACAAGATCCTGTCCTATACTTTAAGTAATTTTAATTGTCCTCCTATTACAGAGCAGCGAAGGAATTGAGGATTGTCATGATTCAGAATATGATACAGCCGGAAGTGAATCTGAAACAGAGTCACAAAAAGCTGTCTTAAGAGAAAGTGGCGATGGCCAAGAGGAAGAAAAAGCTCAAAAAAAATTGGACGATGACGAAGATCGTCGAAATCCTCAATACATTCCCAAACGTGGTACATTTTATGAACACGATGACAGAACTGCCGAGGAAGTAACCGAAAGCACTGCTGAACCTCAAGTGGATCGAGACAATAAAGAAAAGAAAGTGTGGAAAGATAAGGAAGACAAATGGAACCACGATAGATACAATGATGCCGAGCAAGCACCAAAAAGTCATGAGGAACTGATAGCTGTTTATGGTTATGATATTAGAAATGAAGAAGGACCACCAAGAGCGCGAAGAAGAAGACGCTATGGGTAAAATAGAAACAATACTTTAATTTCTTATTATTTTGTAGTATTTTCTTAATTATTTTTATTTTACTTTTTACTTACGATAGTCGAGGTCCTAACAAATACACGAGGAATTGGGAAGATGAGGATGCCTATGGAAAAATTGCTGGGAATACACCTAATAAGAATGTTAGCCGAAAATTGAACAGAAGCGGAGAAGAATTTCCTGCTCTTGGTGTTGGCAACAAAGTAAGACTGAGTTGAATAATTTTATAAAAATAGTACTTATCGGTATTGAGTAGCTATACAATTTTTAAACTTTTAATTTCATGAGTATTATTTTTTAAAGAATTCAGTGAAGAGGGAAGAGCCCGTCATATCGTCTGCTTGGTACAGTAATAAAGCAAAACCACAAGGTAAAGCAAACTTCCCTCCATTGCAAACACAACAAGACAAACCTAAATCCGAACAAAGCAGCCCACCAATCAATCAAATGTAAGTTAAAAATAAAAAAAAATAAAAATAACATCAGTATTTGGTGATAAGAAAATTATAATAATGCCTAATATATTATTCTTTCAGAAGAGAAAGTAAAACTTTAAACGAAACAACTAACGAAATATGGAAGAAGGATACAAAAAATACCTCTTATATTTCAAGTTCAAATGGAAATACTGGAGGTGGTGATGCAGATAAATCGCTAAATATAAAACCTGTGCCCCGAGATAGTAATAAAAAAAGCATTCTAGAATCAGTGAGCCTTGCAGCTAGTAGAGTACGTGGTAGAGGATTTAAAGCAAACACTAACAATAATGTAGTTAGCAATCGTGTAATAGAATCAAAACCAAAAGGTAGAGGCCCTGGTATCATTAGTCCAGACAACAGGCGTATTAACAATGCGCTACAACTCGAGGAGGAGCAACATTTGGTTAATGATGTTAAGCACATGAATATTGTTGAATCTACATCTTACCATCCTAGTGCAAGACAGAATAGTATGTTTCATTTTTTATTTTAGTTTATTTATTTTCATAAATTTTATCAATAAGCTGTTTGTTGTTAATTAATTATGTATATAATTCAATGCAAATTCTATTTGCAGAACATTTTAATGCACAAATGACAAATCAGCAGAGGGTAAATCCTGTACCACCACGTTTACAGCAGTCCCATCCACAGCAACAGGTTCAACAAACTAAACCATCGCTTGCTCAAGATGTTTCAGGAAATCGTCCCAAACGTTATTCAAGCCTTCGACAACGATCTACTATCACTGAAGGTCCAGGCCAACCAAATTTTCAAGCACCACATAGCCAACATACATTTTATCCATCTCAAGGTAATAGTTTGCTTGATCTATTATTAATATTCGTGCTATAGTTAACATGATGTAGAGCGGCCGGGAAAACCGGTAGTAGACAGGGAATTTAGTTTTCTAACACATGCACCGAAAGTACGTAAATCTCTACGTTTGTAGCAGAACGAAATTGGCTGTTTTCCAAGTACAAGGAGCAAAACAGGCAAAATACTTCTCTCTAGGGAGCAAAATGAACTGCACATGCGCAATGCATAATCAAGAGTTGCTACAAGTTTTTTCCGCATGTGTCACTAGTTCTGCTTTGTTTTGACATGTCACACGTCAGTCGTTTTTAGGGTTTCGTGGTTCGGGACTGAAACTGAAGCCGGAAACTATCGAACAGAGGCGGAAACATCCGAAAAGTGGAAAATGACCAAACCGAGCCGGAAGTACCCGAACACGGACGGCAACACCAGAATGGGTCCGAAAGTACTCGAACACAGAAGGAAATACCCGAAAAGTAGAAAACGACCAAACCGACAAGGGAGTGAAGCTGCGTGTAAATCCAGAGAAACAAAATTTCCCTCCTCCGTCCACCCCTCGCCACAAGACGCCATCTGACAATACCTGGCAGAACTAACGAAATAACAACTGATAAACATAACCTATAATACTATCCTACATAATGATTCTAATCAGAATCAAACTCTAAATCACAAATCGTAATTATTAGAATAAGAGAGAAAAGGGCAGACAATCTACCTCCTTCTTTCCTTACTCTATTTTATACGATTTGTGACTAGAGTTTGATTATGTTTAGGGACAATGACATAATAAGTTAAAAGCAGAATAAAGACAGTCCTTGATTCACTTTTAGCATTTTATAGTAACATCACTGCTACCACACTAACAAAAAAAAAATTCTTCAAGAATCCACCTTAATGTATATTAAGTCCCTAGAAATAACACTAGTTTGCCTGGCACGGAAGTCCGTTCTATGTTACCGGAAGTCCCATTTTCAGTTTCACCCCCTTGCAAACCGAGCCGGAAACACGTGAAGGGTTCCCGAAAAACGTCGCAACGTTAACATTCAACTACAAACAGTAACATGAAGATTGCACTTAATCTCTCTGTACTTCCGGTACATTTGTTAGAAAAAATAGTATGTGCACTTTGGAAGAAAATTGATTGTCGACTCGGGTATTTACTTTTCTCCCTTGATGCACAATACACTATTAAAGTCAGGGAATTTTCACGTTAGTGCGATAAATGTTTATTACACTCGATTCTCTGATCTTTTGCATTTGATCCTTTTACATGTTTTCTTTGGGACCTTTTTCTTTTAGCCAGCCGCAGTGTACTCCTACTTTCTTATTATTCGTTCAATTACAATATTAACTGCCTCAGTTTTAAATGAATGTCTATCGAACTGTTAAAATTTTTATTTTTTTGTGAAAATAATGTTCAGATAGTGCTCCATTATAAAGGTAACATTTAATTACAAGAAAATTTTAAAAGCTTAACATGTAGGTATTAAAATAAAGAAAGAAATTATCGTTAATAATAATTTAGTTGTTTCTTGCAATTTCACATATCGATGAAAATAATATGAAGTTGTCTAGAGTTTGCGTAACCATGACATTTGAAGAACCAATCATAGTAAATATGGATGTTACATATTTTAGTAAAAGGTGTGAGAGAACTTGGTCCCATAAGTATAAAATATCCCAGAGTCAAGTGTATTAACATGTTTTTATTATTATAAGAGAGCTCCAAAAAAATGCATTTTCAATTTTTATGCCGGCACATTTTAGAATTATTATTTAGAGAAAAGAATATCCTTGTTTCTTATTTAAGTTAGCTTAAAAATTCAAAAAAAAATTTCTATTGCATATTTAGACAACCCTATTGTGTATGTATCACTAGACAGAGAAGAAGTGATTTCTTTTCACGTTACTTACAATTGATCACTAAAAGTCCCCTATTTTACAAATTTTTCCCTAATATCTCCTATATTGTACAAAAATGAATTTAAAGTCAGGATACCTAGTGAATTGAGAAATTGATGGCAATTTAGTATATTAAGATAAGAACTAAAATTTTTTAAGAAGATTAGAAAATTGTTAAAGTGATCCGAAAATTTTGAAGAATTTTCAGGAATTTCTAAATAAATACAGAAAATTTTAATCTTGTATTCTTTAATAACTTGAAAAATTGAATTGAAAATGGTTTAAAGTTCGACCTAAAAATGTTTGGGTAGAAAGAAAGTAAGAAATATTAGATTTTAATAATTTCATGTCCAATTTATTACCTAGGTATCTAAGTCTTTATAATTTAAAAAAATCCCAAACTCCAGTTGAATCAAACTTTTATTTATTCAAACTTTTTAATTACAATTATTTCAAAACTCAACAGTCAAAAATTAATTATTTCATGTTTCATTTTACTCAATTTAAATATTTGCAACATTTATAAAATTTTCGACTCTATTAAATTTTAAACGTTATTATAAATTCTTTCCATTCTAGACAATATTCTTTTATCATTCTTTGATCTTTTAATGAATTTTCTAATGTAATAATCATTTTTTGCTTCTTCATAGAGGAAACTTTGTGATCGTTAAGATTTTCGTTTTTCCAAAACTAACTTCAATCGAATCATTTCCATCTAGAAAACATAAATTTTCATTTATAAACAAATGTCCAGATGTGTGTGTGTGTGTGTGTGTGGTAAATTTCTTGTCGCTTGGATATCTCAAGAACGCCTCAACGGATTTGAATATAATTTGGATGATTTATTAAGCTTATAAATATTTAAATTTGGACACAAGGATTTTTGAAAATACTCAATCAAATTTTTTATTCACTCTTTTTCACAAAAAAATCGTTTTTTATGAAATTTTTTTTCATGCTTAAAGTACAACTTAATGAAAAAAAAGTTATATTCCTTGTCTCAAAACGAATCGATTAACTTACATAATGTATATAATTCACTAAACATTAGCATAATAATTCATGATTTTTCTGTTTTTTTAATATTAACAGATCATCTAAACGATACTTGGTCAATGCACCAACTCATTCTATGTGATCAAATCTATAAGAGACACCTTGAAATACTCCTTTATTATTTATAATGCTAGATTTTCTGATCTGAACCTCGTCATACCTTCCAGATTATACTTACACAATTATTTAACCCAAAGAAGCTGGTCGAGCTAGATTAAGAACACATTAAACCGCCTAACCGCCTTTTAGTCAATTCATCATGCTAGAATCTCTAATCGGCACCTCTGCAGTCTTTTAAAGTAATTCTAAAAACAGTTGTTTAGTTTTGAATAAGTTACGTAAAACTGTCCGCCATTTTGGATCTGACATTTTTAATCCTGAAAAGTTGAGTTTAAATCAAACGATTTAAAAAAATGTCCACCGTTTTGGGTCTGATAATTTTAATTATTAAAATCTGAGTTCAAACAGAAAATTAGCGATTTAAAAAACCATGAATCCTAAGTTTTATGTGGATCTGACGGTGTTTAAAAATCTCAATAACTGACATGTCGGGATCGACATATTGTATCCACCATTTTTAATTTCGATTATACATTTGATTTTTAATTAGAGTTTACTGAAACTCCTAGATGTGATATTGCATAAAAATTGATCAATTTAACAAAAATATTGTCTGAATCCGCCATTTTTTTTTTAATTTAAAAAATCTACTCTGTTTTGTAATAAATGACACTCAATAACCTTTAAACATTTATTTTTTCTGTTTAAAACCAATATTTGAGTTTTATTTAAATTTTCTCTGTCTTACCCAACAGTGTGCACTTTTTTCAACTTTGAGTCCCTGTATCTCGAAAACTGTCCATTTTTTTACTTTTAGTATATTGACTCTTTTAAAATGCAGGTTACAAACTGCAAAATTGTTAAGTAAAAAAAAAATTGGCCGAGAAACATTTACAATAGAAAGTGTGCGGGGTTTTTTAGATTTTTATGAGCTTAATAAGACATCAAAATTTTATTGAAATCCGCTGAAGTATTTTCATGTTTTTTATATTTTTTTTTTTTTTTCATACTGTCAATAACAAATATGAAAAGCTAATTATCTGTCATTACACGCAGCTGGAAGTTCAAGAGCAGTTCTCGAATCACAAGGTAAGCTCTAAAGTCGTGGAAATTATTTATGTTGTTACAGCTGAAAAAGAAAACTTTCTTTTATGAAAACAATCCATATACTTTTTTTTCTATAAATGGGCTCATAATTTTACTAGAATACATTAGAACTCAATAGTGTTGTAGGGAGTTATAGATAAAATGAACGTGAATAAACAGGGGAAAAATTGTAGGGTAAGTCCGGGGCAGTTGGACATATTTTTTTAAAGGTCCATAAAAATAAAAAGAACAATATTTATATATTGATGTTTATTGGTATATTGAACATCAACGATTAAACTTTCAAACACCTGTAAATAATATAAAATATTTTCATGTAAATAATCGAAAAATTAATGTTTTTTGACGGAAACTAAGGTAAAAGCACCAGTACCTGGACAAAGCAAAAATTGGGACCAGTAGTTGGACAATAGCAAAAAAAGAGTTAAAATTTCCTCCAAACTAAATGAAAAAATTTATAGATACCCTTCAGATAGTCAGTTTTTAGGTATAATTAAATTTGTTAATCGTAGATGCAAAATGTTTAGCAAAAAAATTATTTAAGACGTTTCTTTTAAAACTACTCTGAGTTGTCTGTCCAAGTTTACCTGACGTTTTTTATACGTACCCCAGTAGATGGACAGACACTTTGCAGACACTAATTAATCAATAAAATAATCAATTAATTAAAAACCTAATTAACTAATTAATTTAGGAGTTGACAATAAAAGTATTAATAATAAATAATAACAAATAATCTATAATAAAATATGTATTTTCCTAAATGTCCAACTATAGGGTCTTATGTTCAACTACTAGGCCCGTCCAAATAGCGTACTGTCCAACTTCTGCTGCAAAGAAGCTATATTTTTATTTCAAGTTTTTAATTATGGAAAACATTTATTATAATTAATTTATTATTAATTCGAATCCTTTATATGTAAGTTAAACGAAAATCCAAACATTTCGTAAAATATAATTAATTATCGTAGTACAAAATGTCGCTAAACTTGACACCCCTTCAAAAGTGTCCAGGTACTGGTGCTTTTACCTTATATTAGAATCTACGGGGATGTTTTTTAAATTGAAAATTAAAAACTTAAAAAAAACAAGAAAACATAGGAATGTCAAAAATCTAACTAGGAAATGTTCAGTAAATACACGGAAATTTTATTTATTACAAACTACACTGATCAACGTGAAAATTTTAATAAGTCTGTATTTATAGTAAATTTTACCAAAAAAAGATTGGCTTATTAACATTCGTATGAGACATATTTATTTATTTATTTATTTATTTTCACAATAACACCCGCAGTCCAAAAGGACCATATAAGGGCAACTACAATTATAATTACAAAATAAAGTATAATCATTCTAATGAGTCTAAATATACATTTAAAGTCTTAAAAAATAAGCTGCTTTGCGAATAAAATAAATCACAGTCTGGTTTAATGGAGTTGAACATCATATTAATGTGAAAACATGCAAAATATATAGGAGCCTTGGTTCCAAAGTCGGTCTTTAGTGTAGGTAAAATAAATGGTTCAACCTGCCTCGAGGTGAGTCTAGGTAGACGAAAAGCGATTCTGCATAGAATATCCGGTGCATAAACTTGCAAATGAATAATTTTATATAAAAAAATACATGCAGCAGATATTCTTCTTTGCTCTAGGGTCTTAAAACCAAACCTCAAACATAACTCATTATAATCAAGACCCCTATTAGGATAAACCTTATCAGCCTTGAAAGCAAGATATTTTAAAAATCTTTTTTGAATACTTTCTAAAGATAAGTTGTATTTAGCAAATTGCGGATTCCAAATAATTGACGCATATTCGATTTTTGATCGGACTAAAGCATAAAATAAAATTATTAAAGTTTTTTGATCTGAAAAATGTTTAGAGGTTCTAAGAAGAAACCCCAAAGCTCTCGAGGCAGATGATACTAGATTTGATACATGCTCATTGAAATTTAGGCCACAATCAAATCTAACACCTAAGTCACACGTAGAAAAAACTCTTTCCAATATACAATTATTTAGTCTATAATCCACAATAATAGGATTCAATTTTCTTGTCACGGTCATAATATGACACTTAGAAATATTCAGTGGTAACTTATTCTCAAAAGACCACTGTAAAACATAATCGAGGTCCATCTGTAGATACTCAGCATCAAAAATGTCATTAATCACGCGAAAAATTTTAATATCGTCCGCAAAGAGTAGCACAAAAGAAACGATACCTGCAGTGATGTCGTTCACGTAAAAAGAGAACAGAGGAGATCCCAAGGTGGAACCCTGTGGAACTCCCCTACTCGAAGTGAAGCCTCGAGAAGATGCACCTTTAACAGATACTATATGAATCCTTTCAGACAAATAATTCAATAATAGAACTTTTACATTTTGTGGTAAATCAATCCTAGTTAGCTTTTTCTCTAAAATAAAATGATCAATGGTGTCAAAGGCTTTTGCAAAATCCAGGAAGGCCACATCCACCTGAGATCGGTTTTCTATAGCTTCATATAATATTTGTGTGAAAAATGCCAAGTTAGTCAAGGTCGATCTTCCTTTTAAGCAACCATGCTGCTCATTTACAATAATTTTTTTTAAGGAACCATTAATTACGTTAATAATTGTTTTTTCGAAAACTTTAGCATAATTTTGGATTAACGCAATAGGTCTGTAGTTACTAATTAATGCCTTGTCACCAGCTTTATGAACCGGGACAATCCTAGCCTCTTTCCAGATACGAGGAAAAATGCCGGATTTCAATGCTAGATTAAAAATTAAACATAGTGGGGAGGCTAAGACAGACGCGCAGTCTTTAACAAAAAAACTTGGAATTTTGTCCGGTCCGGCGGTGGATGAAGCCCTCAAAGATCTAGCGCTCTTTAACACCATCTCAGTTGAAAGTAAAAAAATTCCGTCTTTAAAAGATTCATTTTGAAAAATAGGTGTCCTAGCAATAGGGGATACTGAGTCTAAATAACACGCGGAAAAATGATCATTAAATGCATCAACAATTAATTGGGGGTCATTCAGGTACTCACCGTTAAACGACATCACATCTGGTAAAAAATTATTATTTTGTTTATTGACAAAGCTCCAAAAGTATTTAGGGTTAATTGTTAAATTAGCCTCAATTTTTTTCATGTACAAGTAATAATTATGTTTAATCATTTTGTGGATACTAGAAGATAATATTTTTATCTGAGAGTCGAAGTATTGGAAATCCAACCTTCTTTTATTTTTTAAAATACTTTTTTTTAATAATATTTCGTTAATAATATCTTTTGAAAACCACGGTGGATATCCACGTTTGCCAGGAGCAACTTTTCTCAAGGGTACAAATCTACTAAATGAATCACACAAAACTTGATTAAACTTGTCACACGCTACATTTACATCAGATATTTGATCCAAAAAACTCCAATCAATGGAGGTCAAGTAAACATACAAACCACTCAAGTCCGCTTTTCTAAAGTTAAAATTTAGCACATTATTATGATCAAGATCAAACTCTTTAACATTATTTTTGAACGAAATATTACCAAATTTATTAGGCGATACATAGTCAACATCAATGATTAGCGCGGGATGATAAGGATCTTCAGGAACAAGGGGGTAGGAAGCTTTATTAACGGCAGTAGGTAGATTGGAAAAAACTAAATCTAACTTCCGATTCATAAAATTGCAAACGTTATTTAATTGAACTAAATTGAAAAAAAGCATAAAGTTTCTTAGAATGGAAACCTTCGAATCGATATTTTTTGTGCTTGAATTCACTGTGAAGGAAGGACAATTAAAATCACCAATAACCAATAATGGGATTGAATTAAGTATAGGACAATTTTGAAGGAACAAGAAAAAGGACCTGAAATTCTGAAGACCGACCAAGGGAGGAACATAAATTGCCAAAATAATAAATTTGAAAAAACGTTTAAAAACAACCACTCCCACCAAGTCGATCCCCAAGTTACAGGCATAAATATCAGAAAAATCAATAGGTTGAGATTTGAAACAATTATTTATGGCAATTAATACTCCACCCCCTCTTCCACAATCCCGATCCGCACGAAAAACACTAAATGTTGTCAATTGAAAAATTTCATCAGATGAAATATTTGACTTTAACCAAGACTCCGTAAGTACAAAAACGCTATAAATCAAAAGATAAGGATAACATTTAATTAGATCAAGTTTAGAGTTTATACCTCTGACATTTTGATACAACATACGAACAGAAGATGAAATAGAGTCATTTAACTGGTTGCATTTAACCGTTGAGTCTTCTTGACATATGTGAAGGTTTCATAAAGTTGATTACTTAGAATGTTCAATGGGCAGAATTCGATAAAGCAGAATGTTTGTTTCCTCGAGTTCGTATTTTTACCTTTTTCATAAATTTACATAGTTATTCTATATAGCATGATAAATGTATCAATTTCTAGAAAATTGTACTTATTATAAATTGTGAAATCATTTCAAACGAAATGCTTAAAAACTTTTCCTGTTTTTTTATTCACCATTAAGAAAATATATTCTTGTTTATGTAGGTTTCACGCAAGGACATTTCGAACAATCGACATCTGTAGCTCCACCCAATGCTCCAATGACTGGCCAACCTGTTATTTCCTTGCCACCAGCTCCACAGCCTCCTAATTATGCGGCGCCACCTCCGTTTTTAGTTCCACCACCGCAGTTTTTGCCTCCACAGACAGCACCACCGAGCATATTAAATTACGTTCCAGGTCCCACTGGACCGGCATTTCAACCAAACTATCAAGGTTATCAAGGATATAATGCTGCTCCTGTTCAGGTAAAATTTACGCTAATATGGTAAAGGTGCCAGTTATTTAACATTTAGTGTTAGGTCTTGGAATATTAATTAATTTTTGGAGAATTACGCTTGTATTTATGAAGGATATTGAAGGGAATATAAATATTAAGTCTTTCTGTACATGTAATGATTTTTGTTGTACTTAAATACTTAAAATAATATAAGAAAAATAAAACAGTTACTGGACTCGAAAAACATTAGGGATCCAATTACCGTCCCCCTGTTATTGCACTTGTCAAATTATTAAAAAAATTTATAAATTAAGTGTTGTGGCTTAATTGTCAAACATGAATAGTCTTGAAAAAGTTTAAAATAAAGAAGAATAAAGAAATGATATAAGTAAAGGTTAAAGAAAATTCTTATTTGTTAAACAAAACATGTTTAGGTAATTGTCAAGTATAGAACATATCGATACATTTTAATTTGGTTGGCAATTTTTTAAAATAATGAAATGATCTAGTTAATGTAAATATACAACTTATATTTTATAAATAAAGCATTCTTTAGTTTATAATCACAATACAGATTATATTGAGTCTAATAAATGGAAATGCTAAAAAATTGCTCCTGTTGACCGACATCTAATTAATTATTTTGCAAAATATTTCTGAATACTTCAATTTTCTTGTTTGCATGATTAATTTAAAATATGTATAGTCAACCAGTATATCACAGATTTATGATGATAAACACCTCTATGAAACTATACAAGTAAAAGTTGGAAAAATGTTAACTGGTAATGTCAGGTTTCTAAAGAATCCAATAGATGGCACGGATTGTATTTTGACCCTACTCGCCTAAAAATGTTAATTTTCTCGTCATTTTGCTATTGGTCAATTTTTTTCATCCAATATAGTAGCACGAAAATTTAAATTTCTAGATAAATCGGGTCAAAACACAATCCGCGCCATCTCTTGAATTCTTTGGAAACCTGACATAATCAGTCAACATTTTCCAACTTTTAGTTATATGTCATACGCGTGGAGAAATTTTTAAAAAAGTTTTCAATTTCTTTAATAACCATATTACAGACAATTAGTAAGTTCTATTATTCTAAAATCATAGAAAAAGAAATTTGTCCGATAAGCTGGGGCGTGTCTAATAACTGGTACCTTTATCCTTGTATTAATATATTTACAAAAATGTTAGCCCAGGGTGCTCAGGGTGCATGAAAAGTGGAAATTGCACGAACAATTTTTTCAATGTCGCTAATGTATGGGAATGTGCGAGATCATCTATCCAAATTTCCTTATAAATTTAATTTCTGAAAACTAAAGCAACTTGAAGTTGAAGAATACATACATGAAAAAAGCGGGAATTTAACATTTTAAGTGGGAAATATACGGAAATTTCATTTCATGTCATCGCTGAACACCCTTTCTATCTTTTCTGTAAAGAACAAGTAATTAAATTTTTATTGAAATCCAGGCTCCAGGTCCTCCACCACCTCAAGAATTATTCCAACCTCAAGGCTGCACTTATTACAGTCCTGCTCAACAGCAGCAACAACAACAACCAGTTAGACGACCAAAAGCTGCGATTCCTATTCTTCCACCTCCTGATAATCAACAGCAGTATCAGACAACTCGAAACCGAAGTAAAATTATCCAACAACAGCAGCATCACCAACAAGAAGTACAACTTCAACAACAGGTACTCCAGGAACAACATAGTTTGCAACAGCAACATCAACAAGAACATTTGCAGCATCAGCTTCAACATTTTCAATTTGAACAAGTCGGGGAACAGGGTGAACAGCATGAACAACAAGAAATAGTTGAGCAAGAAATCCATCAGTATCAATTAGAGGAGGAGCTACAACAAATTGAACTAGAGGAACATCAACAAAACATAATGCCTCCACAAGAACAAAAAGAATTACGACAATTGGAAGAGGTAATACAAGAACCTCATCAGGATCTGGAACTAGAACATCATAACCTTTCATCAGTTGATTCACCGAAAATTGAAAACGACGATAAAGTACAGTCAGTTGAAGACTTATCACATCGTATTTTAGAAGAACCTGAAATTACGCAAAAAGAGACACTTGAAAATATAAATATACCAACAAAAAATATAGAAGTAGAGTCAGAAACAAAAAATTTGCTAGAAATTGTCGAAAAGAGTTCAACTACATCAGTTGATTCAGTTAATGAAGTACCTGTTAAATGCAGTACTCCAGTTATTGATAAAATTATTTCTTCTAGTGAAGAAACAGTTGTAAAAAATGGTGATGCTGGTGGGACCGTTGTAGAAAGTCCCATAATTGAGAAAACCGCTGCCTAGCTTTTTTAAAATATCCTTTTTGTAGTATATAAATTTATATTCCTTCGGATGGCTACATTTCAATGTGAGAGTATATTTTGATTAAACAGTTATTGAAAATGTTAATTTTAGCCACCTCAGTGATATATAATGTATAAGACATTTTCATATTTCCAATATGTTTTAAATTTAATGGATTATTTAAAATTTAATAGGCATGATAAAATAACTTTCCAATAATTACACTATTCTATCGATCAATAATCTTTCATTGAATTGGTAACTTGAAGTCGTAATATTTATACGCGTTTAATTAATCCTCGCAGTATATATACTTACATATATATATATACATATATACACACACGGAAATAAATCTTGGGATTGCATATACATAGCTTAAAGTAAAATAGAAAAGTCAAATCTCCTTCCAATATTTTTCTTCTTTGCATTGTTATACATTTTTTCTGGTTATGCAGAAAAGAGGTATGTTAGAAATAATTGAGTATTTCCTCGTATATGATGAAAAGAGATTTTTATATGAAAATTTGGCAGCGTTATAAAATAAAGTTAATTTATTTATTTTTTAAATTACGCTTTAATATACAAATTATTTTGAAATAAATAAAATGTTTCAAATTATAAAATCAAGTATATTTTAAAAAATTCAATATACAATTTTTCTATTATAATGCGTAAATTAATTGTACGCAAATGAGCGCACGTAACTCTGCTTTTATATAGATATGTTTTTTTTTTGAGTTTGTTATTTAATTATTCATAATTTTATGATAAAATGTAGAAATACATTTAAGGAATGAATACAAACACCAACTGAATCGCATTGGCAACTTTGTTCCATTTCCTTTTTTTTTTTTTTAATAGGTTAATAAAATTTTTTTTATGTAAGGCAGATTTTTTTTTATTTATGTTTTATTAAGAAAAAGTTTAAGAAAATGATTTTCAAAAGTAATTAATGTTTCCTTAAAAAGGCAAAATAAATATTTGAGATTGTTGTTCTACTTTTAGTGAAAAAATAAGGTAATATTTATGTCATATCTCGATTAAAATATTTAATCAATGCAATATAAAATGACGTTCTATTCTTTACTATTATAAGCTACCTTAACGTTTTTGTTTTATAACAATTCATTTCTCCACTGGCTGACTTTGATACCGTTGATATTTACTGAAGTCTGTTAAAACATTAATCTCAAAGTTGCTTTGATATTATTTACACTTGATGTATTTTAAACTTTTTTCTTTTGATTAAGTATATTAATCTTATTTGCAGGTTTTTCAAATATTTCCAAGGTGATTTTAGTAAAAGATATTATGCAATTATAATTCCTTTTTCTTGCTTTTAATGTACATTTTCTACTATTGTAGAACGTCATTTTATTGGTTTATGGAAGAATTTTTGAAAATTGATAGAATACAACAGAGTTTTAATTCTGAAATTTGTCACGTGCAAAATAGAAATCTATGTGTACTTGGAGCTTATAAAAATGAGAAATAATTGCCTTAGTAAACATGATTTTTATAAGTTAAATATATAAATATATATCCTATGTATACTTAAACAAACGTTTTAGATAGTCTTTGGAAAATATCAAGTTAAAATAATTAAGAACGACAAATTGATTAATAATCTCTGTTGTGTATAATTGCTTCTTATATAACTATTTACACATAATAGTTAAACGTATTTGAGAACAATTTGGTTGCACCTAGTCACAGAACTGCAGAGAAATATTTTTTCTGTCAAATTTTAATTGGAAAGTTACTAAAAATGTAGTGCTGTGATTCGCGTATATATGTTACATTTTCCAAAAACGCACGTAATTCAATGATTACAAATAAAAAACTAAGATTTCAGTTGTACGTCGATTGAATTTTATTTAATGCCTCGAACGATGTTGTATATATACGAAAAATTCGTAACTAATGCTGCGCTTTTATAAAAAAGTGTTTTTGTACGAAATAAGTAAATTGTTTATAGAAATTAAAAAGCGACGCTTTAATTTGAGTTTGGATAGAAATAAAAGGTTTTCTAACACATTAGTGTTGACTTTGGCAGAAAGACTGGTCTTTTTATTTCCAGTATACAGTCAAAGACCACTTCCCGTAAAATTCCAAAGTAACTTTATTAGGCGTAAAATTACTTTCCAACCTGACAGCACTCCAAAGATGTATGCGCGTAATAAGAGGAAGAAATTCTGAAATTTTTTACATATATTTTTTTAATACGCACATGGTATTACATTAATAAAATATTATTCAAAGTATAATTTTAAATCTTAATAAGAGTTTTTGTTTTTAAGATCGCAGAAAAAGATTCTGATAAAGCCCAGAGAGCAACCGGATAAATCAACGTCAAATATAATAAGTAAGTTACCCGGAATTAACAGAACGCTTCTGAAATATAAATAGTTTTGTCAATGGTTTTTTCGCAGAAAACTGGGAATCTTCTTTAATCGTCTCACAAATGAGGCTCTCATCTTCCCAAGTAACTGAAAATAAAAAAAATTAAACGGACTTTATAACCTAATTAATACTCAACTGAAAAAAAAACTTTTGATACTTTCCTAGCTTCTTATCATTCTTTTGAGTGATACTACCCTCATTAGAAACTCTATCTTACCTTATGTTAAGAGTTACCTCTCTGGCATGAAGAGAACCCTTGAAACTACGCGTTTTTGGGTAGGAGTTTGATGACAAATTTGACATTTCACAGCCTTTATAAAATCCAAGGGATTACAACGATAAGGACGTTGCCACAGCTCGTATATTATTTTGATCTCTCTCAACGGAGCCCTTAGCAAATCTGGTTACCCTTCGTCTGCCCTCACTCCCTTTCCCACTCCTCACTTACACCGCCCAAATAGCACGTAATATTGCAGCAACATTGCCGTGCAATGTTGGCAACGTTGCCTCAATGTTGTCCATGTCCACATTGCTGCAACGTTGCCCTGTAATGTTGTTGCAACGTTTCCTGCAATGTTGCCGCAACGTTGCACTGCAATATTGCAATAATATAGTTGCTCAATACAACGCTTAAATACAATGTTGATTATACAAAAAAATGAACAGTTAACGTAATTTGCATTGGTTAAACTTTCCTTTTATTCCGTAAATGTCATCTTTACTAAGTACTATTTTTAAAAGTTAATGAAGCCTTTATAAAATTTTGAAAGTTGCTGCAACGTTGCGTCAACATTTCAATGCAACGTTGCAGCAACATTGCAGGGAAACGTTGCAGCAATGTGGACATGGACAACATTGAGGCAACGTTGCTACAATATTACGTGCTATTTGGGCGCTCTCTTTCAATAAAGTCGATTATAATTTCTTAACACTTTTATTTATTTATTTACAACTTCCTAGGGCTAAATAGCCCTCCAAAAAACTAAGTACAAACATAACCATACATATATTAAAGTATGTAAGAAATAACAAAAATAAAAGGTAAATAAAAATGAAATTTACAAATACTCGTATAGAACATAAAAGTATAAATAAAAACAAAATAAATACTCCTATGAATACATATGGACCAGATCGCGAAAAAGGAAACCACGGAAATAAATTTTACTTTCAAATTCCATGGGTTCTTGATTATTTGCAGACTATATACATCTCAAAGTATTGAATGAAATAAATATCAACGCGAAATCAGTTGTCTGTTCAAAAACTCAGGACTGTTTCTTTGTAGTATCGAGATTAATAAAATTGAACAAAAACGTAGCACGAAACAAAAAGTTGCATTTTATTGAATAAATGTTACTTTTTACGTACTATCCGTTATTTTCGGATAGAGTTAGGTTAACTGAAAGTAACTAAATTAAATACTTAAAAGAAAAAAATTTTTATAACATTTGTAATGCAAAAGAACACTGAGAAAATGAGACATGACTGAGTACTGTCCGGACAGGAGTGGTTCCTGTCCAAATAAAAAATTGTAATTAGACAGCACTCATTGCTTTCTGGACATGAACCATTCCTGTCTGGAAAGGACTCAGTAATGTCTTGGACATTAATGAAATAGACAGTAGTGAACCCTGTCTAGACAGGAATGGTTAATGTCTAGACCTGAATGATAACTCTCCGGTGGTGAATTTAAAAGAAGGTTATAAAATGTAATAGACGTCATTCAAAAAAATGTACATTTGGACAAAACTACACTGAGAGACTGAAGATTTGAATATTTATAAAACTTGTTAAAATTTTATTATGTTAGGTTAGAGGTTAGGGAAAAACGTACTTTTTCTTAATATTTCAAATGCGTCAATCCACTGACTTTTGTCTGTATATATATAAACTGTTTTATATAAATTATTTAACAACGTCTAAAACACTTTTAAAATATTACAAATAAATATTATTTCATCCATTGCGCATCTTTGTGCGCAGCTTGGAATCATGGACTTGTGCTGTTTCTGCACGAAACGAAAATTTGTTTATTTATTTTAAGGGGTTTAGAGTTTAGTAACATATGTAACATTTTACTAAATCGTAGAGCTTAATTTAAAGATAAATTTTCTATAAAAAAGTGATTTTCGAAAAAAAAAGTGGACTTGTGCGGTTTCTGCACCAACTGCCTCAATTATTTAGACAATTTATATTTGTGTAAACAATTTATTTTTCTCATATTTTTGTATCGAAACCGACAAATCGCAAGAATGAGATAGAAAAGGCAGACATATTTATGTATGTCCTTTTCTATCTCACTCCTTATGATTTCAAATTTTCATTCTGCTAAGGCCCTTTTATATTCTTTTATGCGAATCTCCTTCAAAACATAAACAACGGAAATTTCCCGAAATTTTTATATGACTATTTCGTTAATAATCAATATAAATTTATACGAATTGTGCTAAATATGTGCTGAAAATCGCTAATTATGCGGCACAATTACCCGAACAAAATTATGCTGCTTAAATGACAAAATTGTGTTTTTTTGTGCTGATTTAATTTAAAGAAATTTCTATTTAAAAACATGTTTTATATGGTTTTTAGACGTTTTATAACATTTAAAAATTTTCGAGCAAAATTGTGCTGATATGCTAAAGCACAAAGTTCCTATCTCTAGTTATCAGCGATCCCAAAAACCCATAAATACTGTGTTTCATTAAGTTTGTAGAAAATTATGCTTTTTTGTCCGCCATTATACATCAGCTATTTTGAATCTTGAAAAATTATGAGCGAATTCATTATCACCGACCCCAAAAATCCCCACATACTAGTTTTATTAATTTTAATCAATAAGATAAAGTTTGATCTAACATGGATGACATTTTCTATTTTTTGTACAATTTGCGCTATTTTCGCGTCGCTTTTTTTAAATATAATGTATTAAGGGGATGTGATGGATTATGACGTCACTGGTTTAGGCAAAATTTTTCTGTAACTTTTCTGCCAAAATATTGAACATTTTGTCACGAAACTTCGTAGAATTACCTAAAATATTATTAGGAAGATCTTTCTGAATTAAAATTAGTTTTGAAAAAAATGCAATTTTTTAAAAATTGTCCAAAATTAATTTTGGGCTAAAATTCGAGCAAATTCGGGTCAGAGAGACCTTCCTAAAGATGTTTTAAGTAAAAGCACCAAGTTTCGTGACAAAATATTCAATATTTTAAGAGAAGAGTTACAGACAAAGTTTGCCCATACCAGTGACGTCATAATCTATCACATGCCCTTAATGTATGTATATTTTTAATGTTCAATCAATTTGTGTCAATTTCAGATTCAGTGTATCAAAATACATAGCAGTAGGTATATGGTTTTTATTCACAGATCAAGATACTTTTTTCGGGATGTTGTGATATGGGTGAAAAAAGACTGTTACGTTACAAATTGATTTTGGCTCTGAAAACAGAAAGAATTGAATATGTTGCTGATTTTATATTTTATTTAGAAAATAACATAAAAATGCTCGAAAAAAATTAAGTCATTGCATTTAGTTGACGTGATAGACTTTGCGTCAAAAAACTTTTTGGGATTTTGGACTGTTACGTTACATTAAAAAAAGCGGTCGAATTCACTGAGAAAATGAGACATGACTGAGTACTGTCCGGACAGGAGTGGTTCCTGTCCAAATAAAAAATTTTAATTAGACAGCACTCATTGCTTTCTGGACATGAACCATTCCTGTCTGGAAAGGACTCAGTAATGTCTTGGACATTAATGAAATAGACAGTAGTGAACCCTGTCTAGACAGGAATGGTTAATGTCTAGACCTGAATGATAACTCTCCGGTGGTGAATTTAAAAGAAGGTTATAAAATGTAATAGACGTCATTCAAAAAAATGTACATTTGGACAAAACTACACTGAGAGACTGAAGATTTGAATATTTATAAAACTTGTTAAAATTTTATTATGTTAGGTTAGAGGTTAGGGAAAAACGTACTTTTTCTTAATATTTCAAATGCGTCAATCCACTGACTTTTGTCTGTAAGCTGTTGCGGCAATATTTTTAATAATTCTAATTTTAAAATATGTGAAACGCCAACATTTTCTGAATTCAGTAAGCATATTAAAATGGTATAAATTTTCTTTCTTTTCGTGTTATTATTAATCAAAAAATGAAGGTTCACAAGCATATTTGTAACCTCAAATCTGTTTTTTTTTAAAGATGTTATAATTCTTAGAGTAATTAATATAATATTTAACAGGCGAACGCTCCGTTTGTATACTAATTTAATTTAAATGCAACAATGTAAAATTGCTGTGTTTACTTAAGGCCGTTGGAGACACAGAGTCCGCAGAGAATCTGTAGGGGGGAGCAGTGGTTCTCAAAGACTGTCCCCATGCGTTTTGAAGACTTAGGAATTTTTCGCGACAAAGTCCAACACTTTTCCCACAAAAGAACATCGTACTGCAAATTCTATTGAAATAAAGATTCAGAAAAATACTTACTTTTGATAAATCAAGTATTTCCTGAGCTTTAGTGTCTCGAGGAAATTCGTGTAATGAAAACAACCTCCAATGATGTTCCATGTTTGGCAATTTTTTCCAATAAAACCAGACACTTTTTCCGAAAATGAAAATCGTAGTGAAAATTTAAATTTAATTAGCACTTTTTCACTTATTTTGTTTTTGGCATATGAGTTTTTAAATCGCGTCAGTCTCTCGAGGAAATACAAAATCACTTGACACTTCACTCACTGATTCCCACTTTGACAATTTTTTTCGGCAAAACCAGACACTTTTTCCGAAAATGAAAATCGTAGTGAAAATTTAAATTTAATTATCACTTTTTCACTTATTTTGTTTTTGGCATTTGAGTTTTTAAACCGCGTCAATCTCTCGAGGAAATACAAAATCACTTGACACTTCACTCACTGATTCCCACTTTGACAATTTTTTTCGGCAAAACCAGACACTTTTTCCGAAAATGAAAATCGTAGTGAAAATTTAAATTTAATTAGCACTTTTTCACTTTTTTTGTTTTTGGTATTTGAGTTTTTAAATCGCGTCAATCTCTCGAGAAAAGTAAATTTTTTTCAATTTCATCAATGAAAATGTCAAACAATGTAGCAGAATATAGTTTGTCGTGCGCTGTTCTGATACGGCATTTTCGGGTACTATAATTCACACGGCGCCGCCTTTGAAATTATAGACAGGCGTACATTATATTCATTATATTAATCAACCTATTTATAAAATTCAATGTTTAGATATTAATTGTAAAAATTTAATATAAAAAATTAATGTCAAGTTCCAAACATAATTTTGCTAACTTTGTACAAAAAATAAAAGTTGTTTGTTATTTGAAGTGTAATTAGCTCTAATGAAAAGACGCATTTAAAATAATTTAAACCATTCAAATGCAACAAGTACATTATTTATTGTAAATCATGCATTAATAATTTCTAAACAATTTAAATATTTTTTAAAATCTAAGAGTTGAAGGAAAAATAGTAGAGCTTATTTAGTTTATCAGAAGAATGCAACCCGACTTACAGAGAAGATGGGAAATAGATATTGTATAGGAACTGAAATAAGTGTTTCTTTTAATTTTTTAAAATTAAATAAACAGAGCATTCCATAAATATTTTATACATAACGTAAAAATTAAAGAAATAATTAAAACGCAAGAAAGGACTAAAAAAATAGTGTAATATCAAAAAAATTAAATGAACAGGAAGAAAATGGAGAAATGTTTTTTTCTTAATCTAACAAACTGTAAAAAATGTAAAAAGTAAAAAAGAATAAGTAAGTAAGTTTGTAAAAAAACTCTCAAGAAATAGACAAGATGTGAAAAGAAATTGAATAAATTTACAAAAAAATAAGTGTATTTACTTTTAAAAGTATAGAAATAATTATTAAAATTAACGTAATAAAAAGTTTAATGAATGTATAAATAAGAAAACTGTGTAATATAATATTAAATAATTTTTATAAAAAGAAGAAAATTAAAGAAAATCCTAAAAAGAACAGAGACAAATACCAAAAAAAAAATATCAAAAATACCTAAACGGAGAAAAAATTTTAAAAATGTTGTAAAAATAATAAATTATAATATAAAAATGAAAGTAAAATCTCTTAAAAATCTTGTAAGAATATTACCAAAGGAAGGATTATTGTGAATATGGAAATTAATTAATATTATTGAATTAAGATGCATTGAAATTTAAATTAATTTAAATTTAAAAGTTGGTACAAATTGGAATATGAGTTCATTGACGTTTAGAATTTATATAACTTTTAATGATTTGAAGATATACAAATCTAATATTATTTTTTGATAACTTGATACCAAAAATTTGTAAATTGTAGGTATTTTGATCATCTGTATTAATACAATTTTTTAAATTTTATAACGAATAAAATATTAAAATTTTCAAGATTTATCCACAAATTTCTGTTTTTTTTATGATTTGCGATACTTTACATGCAATATTGGACATCCGGAGAATTGAAAAGTTTTTTTTCCATTTAAATCAATAACAGCCCTGTTTATAGATTACATTTATTTTATTTATTTCAAGCAATCTATACATATATCTTTGATGAATAATTTGATCTCTGTTTCCGAACTTCTATGTAAGTCGGGTTGCCTTCTTTCTCGGCACTAAATAAACCATAAGGATTTATGATGTAACTCTTAGTATTTGAGAAATAATTTAGCAAAAAAAAAGATAAAATTTTTTCCTACATAAATTTTAATTTGTTAATTTTAAATTATGCAATTCTTTATTACAATATTAAATATAATAAACAAATTAATAATGTTCTAAAACAAGTATTAAAGTAAATTTCTTATTTCTTCAAAATAAAAGGGAGAATTTTTGTTACATAATATAAATATTATATAATTTTTTTTTAATATATTGAATGTTTTAAAAATAAAATAAATTAGTTCAAAAATGATATTAGATTAAACTACATATCTTTTAAAAATAAAATGTAAGAAACTACTTGGTAAATAAATTATATTTACTTATTTAATTTTAAATCATACATTTTTTAAACCACGTTTTTTTTCTTATAAAAAAAGAGATATACATTTATCTGTGTAGCATAAAATATATACAATTTATTGACAACATTTTCAGAAAAAACTGTCTCAAATTCCACCAATGCAGATGAAAATTCTAAACATGACAGTTAAATTTCAAAAATATTTGTTAACATGCCCAAGTTATTAAATATTTAACAAAAAAGATCTATAAAAACGATTTAGCTTTCAAGAAAGTGCAACATTCGCAGTTTACAAAATTTTTTCCACGACATTTGTAGAAAAATTATATTTTTGCTTCGGTCAACAAGCACAAAGTTTCTTATTTCTGATCTAAATTTGTTAAATATTCGATAACATGACCAAGTTATTAAATATTTAAAAAATTAAATCTATAAAAACGATTAACCTATCGTGAAAGTGAAAACTTCACATTTTACAAAACTTTTTCCACGACATTTGTAGAAAAATTTAATTTTTGCTTCGGTCAATAAGCACAAAGTTTCTTATTTCTGATCTAAATTTGTTAAATATTCGATAACATGACCAAGTTATTAAATATTTAAAAAATTAAATCTATAAAAACGTTTTAGCTTACGAGAAAGTAGAAAATTCGCAGTTTACAAAATTCTTTACACGATATTTGTAGAAAAATTTAATTTTTGCTTCAGTCAATAAGCACAAAGTTTCTTATTTCTGATCTAAATTTGTTAAATATTTGATAACATGCACAAGTTATTGAATATTTAACAAAATAGATCTATAAAAACGTTTTAGCTTACGAGAAAGTGGAAAATTCGCAGTTTACAAAATTTTTTACACGATATTTGTAGAAAAATTTAATTTTTGCTTCGGTCAACAAGCACAAAGTTTCTTATTTCTGATCTAAATTTGTTAAATATTCGATAACATGCCCAAGTTATTGAATATTTAACAAATTAGATCTATAAAAACGTTTTAGCTTACGAGAAAGTAGAAAATTCGCAGTTTACAAAATTCTTTACACGATATTTGTAGAAAAATTTAATTTTTGCTTCAGTCAATAAGCACAAAGTTTCTTATTTCTGATCTAAATTTGTTAAATATTCAATAACTTGTGCATGTTATTGAATATTTAACAAATTTAGATCAGAAATAAGAAACTTTGTGCTTATTGACTGAAGCAAAAATTAAATTTTTCTACAAATATCGTGTAAAGAATTTTGTAAACTGCGAATTTTCTACTTTCTCGTAAGCTAAAACGTTTTTATAGATCTAATTTGTTAAATATTCAATAACTTGGGCATGTTATCGAATATTTAACAAATTTAGATCAGAAATAAGAAACTTTGTGCTTGTTGACCGAAGCAAAAATATAATTTTTCTACAAATGTCGTGGAAAAAATTTTGTAAACTGCGAATGTTGCACTTTCTTGAAAGCTAAATCGTTTTTATAGATCTTTTTTGTTAAATATTTAATAACTTGGGCATGTTAACAAATATTTTTGAAATTTAACTGTCATGTTTAGAATTTTCATCTGCATTGGTCGAATTTGAGACAGTTTTTTCTGAAAATGTTGTCAATAAATTGTATATATTTTATGCTACACAGATAAATGTATATCTCTTTTTTTATAAGAAAAAAAACGTGGTTTAAAAAATGTATGATTTAAAATTAAATAAGTAAATATAATTTATTTACCAAGTAGTTTCTTACATTTTATTTTTAAAAGATATGTAGTTTAATCTAATATCATTTTTGAACTAATTTATTTTATTTTTAAAACATTCAATATATTAAAAAAAAATTATATAATATTTATATTATGTAACAAAAATTCTCCCTTTTATTTTGAAGAAATAAGAAATTTACTTTAATACTTGTTTTAGAACATTATTAATTTGTTTATTATATTTAATATTGTAATAAAGAATTGCATAATTTAAAATTAACAAATTAAAATTTATGTAGGAAAAAATTTTATCTTTTTTTTTGCTAAATTATTTCTCAAATACTAAGAGTTACATCATAAATCCTTATGGTTTATTTAGTGCCGAGAAAGAAGGCAACCCGACTTACATAGAAGTTCGGAAACAGAGATCAAATTATTCATCAAAGATATATGTATAGATTGCTTGAAATAAATAAAATAAATGTAATCTATAAACAGGGCTGTTATTGATTTAAATGGAAAAAAAACTTTTCAATTCTCCGGATGTCCAATATTGCATGTAAAGTATCGCAAATCATAAAAAAAACAGAAATTTGTGGATAAATCTTGAAAATTTTAATATTTTATTCGTTATAAAATTTAAAAAATTGTATTAATACAGATGATCAAAATACCTACAATTTACAAATTTTTGGTATCAAGTTATCAAAAAATAATATTAGATTTGTATATCTTCAAATCATTAAAAGTTATATAAATTCTAAACGTCAATGAACTCATATTCCAATTTGTACCAACTTTTAAATTTAAATTAATTTAAATTTCAATGCATCTTAATTCAATAATATTAATTAATTTCCATATTCACAATAATCCTTCCTTTGGTAATATTCTTACAAGATTTTTAAGAGATTTTACTTTCATTTTTATATTATAATTTATTATTTTTACAACATTTTTAAAATTTTTTCTCCGTTTAGGTATTTTTGATATTTTTTTTTTGGTATTTGTCTCTGTTCTTTTTAGGATTTTCTTTAATTTTCTTCTTTTTATAAAAATTATTTAATATTATATTACACAGTTTTCTTATTTATACATTCATTAAACTTTTTATTACGTTAATTTTAATAATTATTTCTATACTTTTAAAAGTAAATACACTTATTTTTTTGTAAATTTATTCAATTTCTTTTCACATCTTGTCTATTTCTTGAGAGTTTTTTTACAAACTTACTTACTTATTCTTTTTTACTTTTTACATTTTTTACAGTTTGTTAGATTAAGAAAAAAACATTTCTCCATTTTCTTCCTGTTCATTTAATTTTTTTGATATTACACTATTTTTTTAGTCCTTTCTTGCGTTTTAATTATTTCTTTAATTTTTACGTTATGTATAAAATATTTATGGAATGCTCTGTTTATTTAATTTTAAAAAATTAAAAGAAACACTTATTTCAGTTCCTATACAATATCTATTTCCCATCTTCTCTGTAAGTCGGGTTGCATTCTTCTGATAAACTAAATAAGCTCTACTATTTTTCCTTCAACTCTTAGATTTTAAAAAATATTTAAATTGTTTAGAAATTATTAATGCATGATTTACAATAAATAATGTACTTGTTGCATTTGAATGGTTTAAATTATTTTAAATGCGTCTTTTCATTAGAGCTAATTACACTTCAAATAACAAACAACTTTTATTTTTTGTACAAAGTTAGCAAAATTATGTTTGGAACTTGACATTAATTTTTTATATTAAATTTTTACAATTAATATCTAAACATTGAATTTTATAAATAGGTTGATTAATATAATGAATATAATGTACGCCTGTCTATAATTTCAAAGGCGGCGCCGTGTGAATTATAGTACCCGAAAATGCCGTATCAGAACAGCGCACGACAAACTATATTCTGCTACATTGTTTGACATTTTCATTGATGAAATTGAAAAAAATTTACTTTTCTCGAGAGATTGACGCGATTTAAAAACTCAAATACCAAAAACAAAAAAAGTGAAAAAGTGCTAATTAAATTTAAATTTTCACTACGATTTTCATTTTCGGAAAAAGTGTCTGGTTTTGCCGAAAAAAATTGTCAAAGTGGGAATCAGTGAGTGAAGTGTCAAGTGATTTTGTATTTCCTCGAGAGATTGACGCGGTTTAAAAACTCAAATGCCAAAAACAAAATAAGTGAAAAAGTGATAATTAAATTTAAATTTTCACTACGATTTTCATTTTCGGAAAAAGTGTCTGGTTTTGCCGAAAAAAATTGTCAAAGTGGGAATCAGTGAGTGAAGTGTCAAGTGATTTTGTATTTCCTCGAGAGACTGACGCGATTTAAAAACTCATATGCCAAAAACAAAATAAGTGAAAAAGTGCTAATTAAATTTAAATTTTCACTACGATTTTCATTTTCGGAAAAAGTGTCTGGTTTTATTGGAAAAAATTGCCAAACATGGAACATCATTGGAGGTTGTTTTCATCACACGAATTTCCTCGAGACACTAAAGCTCAGGAAATACTTGATTTATCAAAAGTAAGTATTTTTCTGAATCTTTATTTCAATAGAATTTGCAGTACGATGTTCTTTTGTGGGAAAAGTGTTGGACTTTGTCGCGAAAAATTCCTAAGTCTTCAAAACGCATGGGGACAGTCTTTGAGAACCACTGCTCCCCCCTACAGATTCTCTGCGGACTCTGTGTCTCCAACGGCCTTAAGTAAACACAGCAATTTTACATTGTTGCATTTAAATTAAATTAGTATACAAACGGAGCGTTCGCCTGTTAAATATTATATTAATTACTCTAAGAATTATAACATCTTTAAAAAAAAACAGATTTGAGGTTACAAATATGCTTGTGAACCTTCATTTTTTGATTAATAATAACACGAAAAGAAAGAAAATTTATACCATTTTAATATGCTTACTGAATTCAGAAAATGTTGGCGTTTCACATATTTTAAAATTAGAATTATTAAAAATATTGCCGCAACAGCTTACAGACAAAAGTCAGTGGATTGACGCATTTGAAATATTAAGAAAAAGTACGTTTTTCCCTAACCTCTAACCTAACATAATAAAATTTTAACAAGTTTTATAAATATTCAAATCTTCAGTCTCTCAGTGTAGTTTTGTCCAAATGTACATTTTTTTGAATGACGTCTATTACATTTTATAACCTTCTTTTAAATTCACCACCGGAGAGTTATCATTCAGGTCTAGACATTAACCATTCCTGTCTAGACAGGGTTCACTACTGTCTATTTCATTAATGTCCAAGACATTACTGAGTCCTTTTCAGACAGGAATGGTTCATGTCCAGAAAGCAATGAGTGCTGTCTAATTAAAATTTTTTATTTGGACAGGAACCACTCCTGTCCGGACAGTACTCAGTCATGTCTCATTTTCTCAGTGAATTCGACCGCTTTTTTTAATGTAACGTAACAGTCCAAAATCCCAAAAAGTTTTTTGACGCAAAGTCTATCACGTCAACTAAATGCAATGACTTAATTTTTTTCGAGCATTTTTATGTTATTTTCTAAATAAAATATAAAATCAGCAACATATTCAATTCTTTCTGTTTTCAGAGCCAAAATCAATTTGTAACGTAACAGTCTTTTTTCACCCATATCACAACATCCCGAAAAAAGTATCTTGATCTGTGAATAAAAACCATATACCTACTGCTATGTATTTTGATACACTGAATCTGAAATTGACACAAATTGATTGAACATTAAAAATATACATACATTAAGGGCATGTGATAGATTATGACGTCACTGGTATGGGCAAACTTTGTCTGTAACTCTTCTCTTAAAATATTGAATATTTTGTCACGAAACTTGGTGCTTTTACTTAAAACATCTTTAGGAAGGTCTCTCTGACCCGAATTTGCTCGAATTTTAGCCCAAAATTAATTTTGGACAATTTTTAAAAAATTGCATTTTTTTCAAAACTAATTTTAATTCAGAAAGATCTTCCTAATAATATTTTAGGTAATTCTACGAAGTTTCGTGACAAAATGTTCAATATTTTGGCAGAAAAGTTACAGAAAAATTTTGCCTAAACCAGTGACGTCATAATCCATCACATCCCCTTAATACATTATATTTAAAAAAAAGCGACGCGAAAATAGCGCAAATTGTACAAAAAATAGAAAATGTCATCCATGTTAGATCAAACTTTATCTTATTGATTAAAATTAATAAAACTAGTATGTGGGGATTTTTGGGGTCGGTGATAATGAATTCGCTCATAATTTTTCAAGATTCAAAATAGCTGATGTATAATGGCGGACAAAAAAGCATAATTTTCTACAAACTTAATGAAACACAGTATTTATGGGTTTTTGGGATCGCTGATAACTAGAGATAGGAACTTTGTGCTTTAGCATATCAGCACAATTTTGCTCGAAAATTTTTAAATGTTATAAAACGTCTAAAAACCATATAAAACATGTTTTTAAATAGAAATTTCTTTAAATTAAATCAGCACAAAAAAACACAATTTTGTCATTTAAGCAGCATAATTTTGTTCGGGTAATTGTGCCGCATAATTAGCGATTTTCAGCACATATTTAGCACAATTCGTATAAATTTATATTGATTATTAACGAAATAGTCATATAAAAATTTCGGGAAATTTCCGTTGTTTATGTTTTGAAGGAGATTCGCATAAAAGAATATAAAAGGGCCTTAGCAGAATGAAAATTTGAAATCATAAGGAGTGAGATAGAAAAGGACATACATAAATATGTCTGCCTTTTCTATCTCATTCTTGCGATTTGTCGGTTTCGATACAAAAATATGAGAAAAATAAATTGTTTACACAAATATAAATTGTCTAAATAATTGAGGCAGTTGGTGCAGAAACCGCACAAGTCCACTTTTTTTTTCGAAAATCACTTTTTTATAGAAAATTTATCTTTAAATTAAGCTCTACGATTTAGTAAAATGTTACATATGTTACTAAACTCTAAACCCCTTAAAATAAATAAACAAATTTTCGTTTCGTGCAGAAACAGCACAAGTCCATGATTCCAAGCTGCGCACAAAGATGCGCAATGGATGAAATAATATTTATTTGTAATATTTTAAAAGTGTTTTAGACGTTGTTAAATAATTTATATAAAACAGTTTATATTATAAATAAAATGCACTGAAAGCGAGGCAGAAAACAATAATAGTGAATTATGTGATAATTGTTAAGAAAATGTTGAAAAGTGATTTTTAAAAAATGTTTATTATTTATAAAATCCTAATAAAAACTATCCAAATTAAAAATGTTTAATAAATGTTACTAAAAATTTACTAAAACTGTGATACTTGACTTGATTCAATACATTTTCTGTGTTTTCCATTTCATTTTGTGCAGAAACCGCACAAGTCCAAAAGTTAATTTATTTTTTTTATACCCTATTATAATTAAAATATAAATCAATCATATTGAATTTTTAAACTTACAGGTCAGTAGAAAATAGTACAAAACGCAGAATTAAAAAAAAATCTCACATTTACAAGAAAAACAGTTTTTATTGATTCCTGAACAATTACGATTTGTGGACTTGTGCGGTTTCTGCACCAACCGCCTTAATTAAAGTCTTGAAAATTGCAGACGAAAAAATTTTTGGTATTTCTTTAATGAAGAAAGCAAAAAACGAAATGCTTCTAGGAGAATTAAATAAAATTTTATTTTAAACATTTCAAATTGTTTAAACAAATAAACAAAAAATTTCATCAACAAATTTTCTGTCAATCGTTACTAAAGAATCGCCAGCTATTAAAAAAATTATTTAATTTCGAAAATATAAGAAAAATAAATTGTTTAAACAATGGAATGTAGATTGCGAATTATGAATCAATAACTTTTTTTTAGTTCTTCAATGAAAATTTCAAAAGACTAGATAATTCTAGCTGAATTTAATAAAAATTTGAGTTTAAACAATCAATTAAATTAAATCAATTACCTAAACTGTTTTCCCTTCGCTATTTAAAAAGTTGTAAGCTTTTAAAATACCTATTTAATTAAAGTAAAAAATATGATAACTATTGTTTAAACAATTAAAAATGAATTTAAAAATGTATCAAGCCTTGTATTTTGTTATGTAAAAAAAATTATAAAAAAATAATATTTTAGACCTATTTACTTATAAATGCTGAATTTGTGTTTATTCGTTCTTTAAGGCACTCCTAGAGAGTGTTTATTTGCAAAAAAATAATAATAATCGACAGTTTCTTCAATTTTGAACATTTGTCGAGGTCTCATAAACTTCTGAACCTTTTTCGATAAAATTAAGAACAATTTTTCGCAATTTTCTTAAAGAAATAAAATTTTTCCTTGTATTTCTTATGAGAAAAAGTGACGGTACCACTCAGTATTGTTGGATCAAATTAAAAAAATAGGGGTAAATTTCTTTCTTTTATTTGTAGTCAACTCTCGAGCGCCTTTAAACCATATTTCAAATTTTTCATTTTTTGAACCACCCTACTAGACAGAAACGTCGAGTATTATAGAAAAAATAATTTTAATTATTAAAATTTAATACCTCAAAGTATAATTTAGACTAAAAAGGAATCAATTTTTCTATATATAAATAAACTGCAGTGTTAAAATTTCAATAACTACTAACCTTCCGTACATAATTTTAGTTGAAACAAGCAAATTGCCTTAAAATTAAGTAGCACATTTGAAGCACTTATGATAGCCAATAAAAGCATAATTTCAGCACAATTAGGCATTTTATTTTAGCATAATTCGACCTATTAAAAAAGCACAAAGTTCCTATCTCTACTGATAACGAATTTATTCATGATTTTTCAAATTTTTAAATGACAAATGCAAAATGGCAGACAAAAATGTTAAATTATTGATTAAATTAATGAAACTCATTATACATTCTTATCATACTATTAAGGGTCAGGATTTATTCATAATCTTGAAAACGTTGAACCTAGATTCAAAACGTACATCCAAATTTGAGTATTATCATTTTTAAAAATTTTAATTTTTTTCAGACATTTTGATTTTTCCATTATCAACTTTAAAAAGTCATGAATAGATTTGTTATCAGCGACCCTATAAACCCCCATATAGTGAGTTTAATTAAGCATTTCTTAAAAAAAAATTATTTTTGTCTGCTATATTAGCGATTTAAAATTGTTTTTTGAAGGTTCTAACTCAGACCCGTCTGACCAATTCAGCTCTCGAATTCGGATTTAGCTCTTCAAAATTCGTAGGAATATATAAGTCTTGTTCCCAGATCAAGATATTTTTTTGTGTGGCTGTGTATTCAGAGTGTTGTTGCTTGCTTGAAAGTTTATATATTCTATTGTAATGTTTTAATTGTTTAGTCGTAAGAGAACCGAATTAATGTTCATAATGTAAAATAAAACCATGGTAGCCATTTTTAATACCTTATTTCACTTTATAGATGAACATAAATCGCACAGGTAACGTAACAGTCTTTTCGTGTAACGTAGCAGTCCAAACATTTTTGTTTCTAAAAAATTTAAAAAACATTTTTTTAGTGTTATGGACATTTATTTTATTACTTGCATTCAAGAGCTACAAAATTATCTACTAAACGTTAAAAATAGTTCACTAGAAGAGCAGGCTTTTTCAACAATGTAGGACAACTCTAAAGCTTACTTCCAAAACTATGTAACGTAACAGTCCGTACTAAAACATTCATAACTCTTAAATAACAAAACATACGGAAATGTTTATATTAGTAAAAAATGTTATTAGAGAAGCATACTTTTAGATGCATGCATAAAAGATATTAAAACAATTCAATTTCATGTGGTTTTGGAAACTTTTTGTTGAAATGTGCGTACAAATGTAACGTAACAGTCCGCGATCTAGTCCATATGTTCGAGCATAATTTAAATATGAAAAAATACAGTCAAGTTGTGTATAAGAATCTTTACTAATAATTAATTAGGCAAAGAACTCACTTCTCTAAGCCGACTGTAACTTGATTAGGGTTCAGCAACCCTAAATATAAAAAGTTCATAAAGATGTTGAGCAATCTCATTCTTAAAAATTGAAAATATTAAATTTCATATGAAAAAATAATTGTCTTCCAGCAACATAAATTTAATCTGAAATTGGAAAATATGCTCAGTTTTAGTGCTGCATTCGATCCGAAAATTTCTCGTTTGTTTCTCAATTTCGATCGTCTTCGAGCCGACAACAAAAATGCAATTGATCGTTATTTCATTTGTTTTAATCGATGCCTTCTCGTGTCAAAATTAAAAGATTCCGAGCGAGAAGATCGGAAATGTTTTGAAACAGTTACGAAGATGAATAATCCCATTTATAAATTCAGGTAGTTCGAGGGAAGCTTTAAAATGACTTGCAAAGACCTGAAGAAATTATTTTCAATGAATATTATTTGACATTCTAATTATTATTAGTTATCGATATAAAAAAATCTTGTCTTAACCTCAATGATAATAACAAGGATGTTTTTTGTTAATATATTGCATTTTAAAAAAAAAAAATCTGTTTTGAAGCTTAAGAGTGGGGCTATACGATACCATTAAGGACAATGGAAAAAAAAATTTTTGGTAAGCCACAAAAAAATCCCGAAAATGTCAAAAATGGCCATTTTTTGACCATTTAAGCTAATATTACAAGAAATCCTGACGTGATGGGCCATTTTCAAGGTCAGATTCGGATTCAGCGTCAAAAAATCTACAAGAATCACCTATATAATCTGCAGGGATCACAGTTTCTCCCCTTTTTCACCTAATCCCCTTTTTTCCCCCTTTTCCCCTAATTTTCCCCTTTTTTTAGAAAAATCACCTAAAACACCTAAAATCAACATTTTTCTCTTCTTTGACCTTTTTTTCAAAAAGTTTCTATTTTTCACTTTCGGAAATGCAAAAATTTATCCTTTTTTAGGGTGTCTGTACAATGATGAGAAATTAGTTATTGAATTTAAATGTTTAAAAATAGTTTTTAACTTAAAATGGTTTTTTATTATTATTTATTGAATTTATTTAGATTTTACAAACAGGAAACATGAAAAAAACATAATTAAAATAAAATTATTTTAAAAAGTTATATAATTTTCTTATTACCATGTATTCTTAATTAATTAAAGCAAATTAATTTATTGGATAAAAAAATTTTTTATTAAATATTTTTTACTTGTTTTAAACAACTGTTACTACTTTTGCATCATAAAATAAAACCATGTATTCTTGCTGAAATACATCAAATTTATTTTATTGGATGAAAAAAAATTGTTTATGAAATATATTTACTTAAATTTTAAACAAAAATTAATTGTTTTGAATTAGAAAATATAAAAGCACAATAAAAGAGATTAATAAAAATAATTTCAATTGATTTTGTCATATTTCGCTGAAAGATTTTTAATTTAATTTCTTCAATATTATATCAAAACATTTTAAATCACAGATTTTTATGTTTCCTGTTTAAAATCTAATTATTAAATAGCTAATTTAAAAAACCATTTGAAGAAAAAAATTATTTTTCAAAATATTTAACTGCAACAACAATCTTCTCGTCATTGAACAGACAACCTAGTAAAAGAAAAATTTTTGTATTTCCGAAAGTGCTCTTTCTTTTGAAATTTTCAAAAACAAATTGTACAAAAACAGACTAAATTAATTAATAAAACTGTTTTGATAAAAAGAAACAATAAAATTTTGTAAAAGAAAACTTGAATTATAAATATAACACATTTTTCTTAATTTTCAAAATCCCCTTTTTAATAAAGAAAATTCCCTTGTTCACCTAAAATTGAACAAAGTAACCACTGTGATCCCTATAAATAACCTATAACGATTTTATAAATCTTTTTGTAAAATTTAAAAAATCAGTTTGTGGAATGCACAAATTATTTCGTGAAATTTACAAATCTGTTTGTGGAATGCACAAATTATTATGTGAAGTTTACAAATCTGTTTGTGGAATGCACAAATTATTTTGTGAGGTTTACAAATCTGCTTGTGGAATGCACAAAACATTTTGTTAAATTTACAAAACATTTTGTGAAATTTACAAAACAGTTTGTGGAATACAATAATCATTCTGCGACATTTACAAAACACTTTGTAAACTTTGCAAAACAGTTTGTGGAATGCACAAAACATTTTGTGAAAGTTATTAAACAGTTTGTGAAATGCACAAACCATTTTCTGAAACTTACAAAACACTTTATGAAATTTACAAATCAGTTTGAGGAATGCACAAATCATTTTGTGAAATTTACAGAACAGTTTGTGGAATGCACAAAACATTTTGTGAAATTTACAAATCATTTAGTGGAATGCACAAATCATTTTGTGAAATTTATTAAACAGTTTGTGAAATGCACAAACCATTTTGTGAAATTTACAAAACAGTTTGTGGAATGCACAAATCATTTTGTGAAATTTACAAAACAGTTTGTGGAATGCACAAAACATTTTGTGAAACTTATTAAACAGTTTGTGAAATGCACAAACCATTTTCTGAAACTTACAAAACACTTTATGAAATTTACAAATCAGTTTGAGGAATGCACAAATCATTTTGTGAAATTTACAGAACAGTTTGTGGAATGCACAAAACATTTTGTTAAATTTACAAAACACAAATGTTTATGGAATACACAAATTATTTGGTGAAACTTCCAAAACAGTTTGTGAAATGCACAAATCATTTTGTGAAACTTACAAAACACTTTGTAAAATTTTCAAATTCTTTTGTGGAAATAATAATGTAGTTTTTAATCAAAAGCCGGAAACTTTGATTAGGTTTACGGAATTTTTTGATATTCAACAAGTTAATAATATTCATAACATTTGTGGGGTATATTTGGACTTATTTTTTTCAAATCTTGAATGCCAAATTTTGCGTTCAATTTTCCCGCTTGTTAATGAGGACCGTTATCATCCCCCCCTCCATATTGCCTGAGTCAGGTTACTCGCTACGAGTAAATTCTAATTTGATTTTAAATAAGCTTAGATTTAATTTTAAAGCGGGAAACTTTCCAATGATTTTCTCGGAGTTGGTTTCTTGGGATTGGTCACAAATTAAAGAAATACAAAATGTTGAGGATGCTTGTCAATATATGGAAAATGTTATACACGATTTATTTAAAAAATATGTCCCTTACTTCGGTGACAAAAATAATTTGCATAAGTTCCCACCATGGTTTGATAAAAGTATTATATTTGACATCCAATTAAAAAATTCGATGTTTCGTAAATATCGATATAATAGATCTCTTCAACTTAAAGAGCAACTTCAATCTTTGTCTAGTAGTATAAAAAAAAGAATTTTTGATAATCGATTAAAGTATTACGAGAAAATTGAAAAAGACTTGTCCATAAATCCAAAGGATTTCTGGAAATTTGTCAATAGAAACAAAACTTCCTCCCGTATACCTAGTGTTATGAAATTAGATAATAAAGTTTTTGATACAAATCGGGCCGTGGTGGACGCTTTTGCTAAACATTTTGCTAGTGTATACTTACCTGCAGATGAAGAAACTCTGTCTGAAATTGAAGAACCTCTGAGGAGGAGACAATAAAGCATTTTTCATATAACTGAAAGAGAGGTGTCTTCGGCAATGAGATCTTTAAGTACTAAAAACACAGCAGGGGTGGATGACATTCCTAGTTTTTTTCTTAAATCCTGCTCTGAAATTTTATCTGGACCACTGTGCTTTCTGTTTAACAAAATGCTTGACACTGGGATATTTCCAAAAGCATGGAAAATAACAAAAGTAGTCCCAGTCTTTAAATCTGGAGAAAAAGATGATATAAAAAATTACAGACCTATCTCCATTATATCTAATTTCGCAAAGGTCTTTGAGAGATCGGTTGTTAAGCACTTTACTTTTAATTCCTTGTCTTTTATTTCTGAGGAATAACATGGGTGCATGACCAACAGATCTTCAATTATGAATTTAGTTAGCATCACACAATGTATTAATGAAGCAATTTTCTGGTGGTTATCAGCTTGATGTCATATACACTGATTTTTCAAAGGCTTTTGATACCGTAGACCACAGTTCCTTGTTTCATAAACTCTTAAATGTGAACCTTCCTTCCAATTTAGTTTTACTAATCAAATCATATCTATCACATAGGCCTAACATATATATATATATCGTCACCTTAACATGCAAATCTCGTAACTCCATTTGACGCAATTTTACAGGAGAGCAAGAAAACTGTTGATACGCACCATTGATTCCTGTACATTTCGCGATTTTCAATTATGATTTTTTGACATTATTTATTGTATTAGAGTTATGTCTTTTTAAATATGTATTCATTAATGGAAAATGCAACGAATTTCATTAAAAAGTCATTTTTGATAAAATTGGAGTTACGAAGTTTGCATGTTAAGGTGACGATATATTAAATAAGTTATAAATAGAGGAAAATAAGTAATTAACACATCGCTCAAAATTTGTATGAAATATTTTTTTTTATTAAATTTTATATAAGGTTTATATTTTTTAATGATATACAATAAGTAATCTCGTTTTAATTAACATCATATTTGGTCAATATTTACAAAATATGATTTTGAATGTATCGTATTTACAATATTCATCTATTTTATCTGCAAGATCAATAAAATAATTTTTCTACATAAAAGACTCATATTCACTCATTTGAGCACCAATTGAATCCAGTGTCGGCAGAACAGCTTAAGCTCGAGTGAATGAATAAAAACCTCACATTTCGAGTAGATCATGACCCTCTTACGTATATTTTGTAATTAAAATTTCAAAATGTTAACGTGTATTCTAAAATTTCGATTCTGTCATGACCTACTGGCTAGATTTTCGGGTGGATCATACTATACGCAGCACATAATATATATGTCCTACCGACTCTGATTAGATCAAACAAAATGGTTTTGACCATTTTTCTTATATACACACTTTAAAAGGTTTTTCGATTATCTTTCATTCATTCTGTTGTGCATTACAGTCTTCACATAATTATTAATTTAAAGCTACAACTTCTTAAAACAAGAATCCATATTTAAGTTTAGTTATATATTAGTTGTAAAAAATAACAATTAACGCTTAAATACATATTTTATTAAGTGTTCACCCACATACGTTTGGTCATTTAATTATTTATTAGAATAAGTTATGGAAGTCATTATTTTTATGCCGTATTACATACTTGTTCTAAATGTTGATCAGGATCAAATAAAAATTTGGAAGGAATTTTTCAGTGAGAAAAGAAATATCAAGCAATTGAATGAAATTAATGAAACTGAAATCTTTGGTCAGATTTGTTTGGTATTATTAAATGAATTTAAAAAATGCATTTTATCGTGTGCTTACTTGATAAAGTAATAAAAATATGTACACTAGAGTAGCCCAAAATACACTTGTGTTAGATAGTAATTATTCAAAATAATACGTTAATTTTTCGGTTAATATATTTAATTGTTGTTGATACAGGAACATAAGTTCCTGAAGTTTCCTTACGCGAAGTTTACTTTTGCATAAATCTACTATAGAATCATTTTAAAAAATATTTTTTTAATGTAATAAGAATGTCTTATTAATAATGAAAAAAAAATTCTATTATTTATTTCTTTAAGAGAATAATTCATATGAAATTAATAACAATATTAATTTTTGTTTATAAAAAAATATCAGTGAATAATTTTTTCTTGAAAATATTTAACTATTAGATATTAAGGGACAATATTATAGTAATTACCTATAGATTATATGCTAAAAACAAATACGTGATCTGCATGAAGTAAAGATAAAAAATAATCAAAGACTCATACAAACTCACATATAAAAATAATCTCACGTATTCCTATCCGAATTTAATATGAACTTAAAATATGTTATTCTCTATCAAAATCTAAGTGCCAAGTAATTTTAATGAAAAGAAAAATATTTTAAATGGACGAAATCAACCTATCAAGTTAAGAGCACAAATAGATGGTTTCACAATTTGATATAATTATTAAACTTTAATAATTGAATAGAATTGTGTATATCTCTCTGAATCGAAATATAGTATTAAATAATGAATCTAGTTTATTCACAGGAATAAATATAAATAAATATAGTGATTTTCGAAAAGGGCTTAGCTCTGGAAAGCATACGAGCTACTTTCATTATCAATTACCATAAAAATTACTCTAATTGTTTTTAAACTTGAGCTCTCTATTAGAAATGCAAACATTACCTACATGTCAGTTTTTCAACTTTCTAAAAAAAATTTCCATAATAAATTTTTTAAAAATCCAAATTATTTAACAAAATAATGCCAACTAAAGTTTATAAAATAAAAACTAAACTAAGTTTTAGAGTCCTTAGAATGTGAAAATATTTTTTTTTGTTTAGAAAAATATAATTGTTTTAATAGATGATACACTTTACAGAAAAAATGCGTGTTCTCAATTCTATACTATTTTTGGCAGTGATTAGAAAAGTTACATTATAACTGAAGAGTCTGCGGTCTAAACCTGTTAAGGGTCATTTTACAAATTTTACAGGACGGAGAAAAAACGTTGTCATTTTCCTAGGCCGCTCATAGCGAAATGCGATTTTCAAAAATCCATAAAAAAGAAACTAAACGGAATTTTCGAGTTTTCTCTGCGCGATATTAACAGTATATTTTAGAAGTATTAAAAAATGTAAAAAAGTCAATTTCGGGAAAAGTGGCGCTTAACAGGTTTAGACCGCAGACCCTTCAACTAAAATATAATTAAAAAAAGGTGAAAATAAAGTTTCATAAATTTAAGACGTGTGCAATAGTATAAGACCCAAATGAAATTCTATATTTATAGGTGATACTCCACGATGAAAGAGACATTAAATGTAAAGAAACTAATGTGTCTTTTACCGTAGAGAATATCAAATTTTATTCTATTATTTTATTTGAAAAATTAAAACTATAAAATAAATTAAAATAATATAAATAAATTATAAATTATAAAATTATCGTGAAAAAGTTTTAAGACATAAGGTCTGATATATTAATTTATATTTCATCTTATTTGTTTAGCTTAATAAGATTAATTTTTTAATTAGTTATTATATATATTTTTCTTATACAAGAAACTTCTCTTCCAATGCCTTCTTCAAAATTTGGAGTAATTAGGTATTTTGTTTAGGACAACAAACCCGTGTCAAAGTTTGATCAAAGCTTGACAGTCATTATACAAATAAAACGAGTTCGATCAGAAGTACCTTAAAACATAAATGTCTTTCTTGTTTTGGCACATTTTTTATATTATTAAAAACGTTAAAAACATAGATGCATTTAGAGTTCCATAAACTCAAATTCATTTGTTTGTCAGGTGTGACACTTGTCCTTTCTTTAATATTTTTGTTGTCCCTCCAGAGTTCAGACATTGACATTATTAAAAGAATATAAAGTGTGAAATAATTATCTTGTATAGTTTCGAAAATTAAGAGACAAAAAAATGTTTTTTTGTGGCTAACACACAAGTTTTAAAGAAATAAGGAAATTAAATATAATAGACTACATAAATCTTCCCAAACAAAATAAGAAGTTTTTTTTTTTAGACGAACTTTATTGACGATTTCCAGCCTCAAAATTTGCAAATCGATAAATAAAAAACAATTGTCTTTTAGTTTTTCAACCTCCACAGCAAATATCAAAATTGGAAGTCACTTGGAAAAAGATCCTTGTCAGTATAGAGTAACAAAAATTGCATAAATATAAAAAGAAAATGTGATTTTTAACAAGTGCATAAAAACTAATTATATACGACAAACCATAATGATATCATTCTAAATAAAGTTTTAACATAAAAAAATAAAAATTAGGGCCATTTTAGAAATATACATTTGCAGAGTTTTAACATTATGTAGAATAAAATCAAGCATATCTAACATATAATATACGACAAATGAGAAGTTGGAATTCTGGATAAATAATAGATAGCAAATTTTTAAACATTTTTTAAATGTTTACCTGCTTGGGATCTTCAAACAGTAATTCGTAAAAAAAAATATATATATATAAAAAATTCTACGTAATATATGAAGCTTAAGTGATAAATTTTCTGAATAAAAAATACAATAACAAATTTCAAGTAGGTACGGAAAAATCATATATCCATTAATGTCTCAACTCACTGACTTCATCTATCAATAAATGATCAAATATTATCTTTATAAGCAAATGACATACTTTTAATTTCTTCTTGTTTTTACCCTTCTACTTGGGCAAAATTGAAAAGAAAATATTTTTCCAAATTAAAATACTAAATTGTAATCAACTTATAATTAGTAACAAGTATGTTTTACTCACATAAAAGTTAAAAAAAATTAATGTTTTTACATCGGAATCTCGATTAAAGAAATTTTTATAAATGAAATGTTAATGTATAGTAGAAAAAGAATTAAAGTAATGTGAAGTTTAATTTGAAATGTAAATTCGATTTCTTTCTTTAGATATTAATAAATTTGAAGAAAGAACTTGGATTAAATTTCTCATTTTCGTCATTTTTAATTTAACAAAATTTTAAATTTTTTAATTTATAAGAATTTATTACCTATAAAAATGTTGTAAATTTAATCTTCTGCCTACGCTAACTTTTTTCAACGCTAGCGCTACCCTACCAGTATTCAGAAAAAAGCTTTAATCTCTTTGATTGAAGTTTCGGTGCACTTTGCTAATTTAAGGGCGTTGCAAGGCAAGACTTCACAGTCACGTGGAAAATTGTTTTTAAGCAACTAGTTTTCTCGAAACCGAGGGTTTTGTGGTTGTTACATGAATTTAATTGTTTCTGGTTTTCTTATGCTTAACTCTAATCAATATATGTATATGCTCTCATTCTCAAAGGAAATCTCCGGGAATTCCCAGAAATTTTCTAACAGCACTGCAAAAACTGGTGTCTTAAATTGTTCAAAAATGTCTTAAATTAAGACACTTTTGTCCAATTTAAGACACCATGTTTTTGCAGTGAGTTCACAGGAATTTACCAGAAATTTTCCAAGACTTTTCAGGAATTCCCAGGAATGCCTAAGGATTTTCCAAGAGTTCCCAAGAATTTCCCAGAAATTACTAGGAATTTCCCAAGAGTTCCCAAGGCTTTTCCAGGAATGCCCAGAAATTTTCCAGGAATTCCCAGAAATGCTTAGGAATTTCCCAAGAATTCCCAAGAATGCCTATGACTTTCCCAAAAATGAGTTGAGATTTTCCAAGAGTTCACAAGAATTTCGCAGGGCTTTCTCAGAAACTTCCCAATTGTTCCCAAGAATTTCCCAGAAATGGCTAGAAATTCCTAGAAATTTCTCAAGAGTACCCAAAGCTTTCCCAGGAATGCCTAAGATATTCCCAAGAGTGCCTAGAGATTTTCTAAGAATTTCCGAAGGCTTTTCCAAGAATGCCCAGAAATGCTTAGGAATTTCTTAAGAATATCCCTAGAATTCCCAGGAAAGTCTTCAAATTTTACAGGAATGCCCAGGGATCTGACAGGGATTTCCAAGGATTTCCCCGAAATTCGTATGAATTTTTCAAGAATAAGCGGGGATTTTTTAAGAATTCCCAGGAATTTCCTAAGAGTTCCCAAGAATTCCCAGAAATACCTAGGGATTTCCCAAGAATTTTATAGGGCTTTCCCAGGAATCTGACAAGAACTTTCAAGGAATTCCCAGGAATGCCTATGAATTTTTCAAGAATGAGCGGGATCTTTCAAGAATTTCGCAGGAATTTCCTAAGAGTTCCAAGAATTCCCAGAAATGCCTATGAATTTTTCAAGAATTTAGCAGGAATTTCCTAAGAGTTCCAAGAATTTCCAGAAATGCCTAGGAATTTCCCAGGAATGCCCAGGAATTTTCTAGCAACTTTAAAGAGTTTCCAAGAAATTCGCAAGTCTTTCCCAGGAATTTTCCAAGTGTTCCTAGGAATGCCTAAAAGTTTTCCAGGAATGTCCAGGGATTTGCCAGGAATGCCTATGAATTTCCTAAGAATGCCCAGGAATTCCCAGAAATGCCATGAATTTCTAATAAATACCCAGGAATTTTTCAAGTGTTCCCAACAATTTCCTAGAAATGCCCAGAAATTTCCCAAGAATTCCCAAGGCTTTTCCAGGAATTTCCCGAGAATTTTCAGGAATGCCTACAAACTTTCCAGGAATGCTCATGGATCTGACAGGTATTTTCAAGGAATTCCCAGGAATGACTATGAATTTTTTAAGAATGAGCGAGGATTTTCCATGAGTTCCCAAGAATTTCTCAGAACTTTCCCAGGAATTTTCTAAGAGTTCCCAAGATTTCCCTGGGACGCCTAAGAATTTTCCAGGAATGCCTAGGGATTTTTCAAGTGTTCCCAAGATTTTCCTAGGGCTTTTCCAGAAATTTCCCAAGAGCTCCCAACAATTTCCCATGGCTATTGGCTGTGACCGTCGGACGGTTGGACGACAAATTTTCGTTATATGGGTTTCGACCCTGCCCCACGAAACCCTAAATAGGTTCATTTTGGATATATCAACCTTTTTTATAACAAGTTTAGCTTTCGAGAAAACGAGTTGCCTAAAAACGCGACTGTGAAGTCTTCCCTTGCCAGCCCCCTTAAATTATTTGCAACGGTGCAAATAATGTTTTTGTAGTATTCATATTAAATGTTAAAAATATAGACAAAACTATTATTCTGAAGAAACTGCTTTTCAAAGAGCATTTGAAAACTAGTGCTCACTTATCTGTCGAATTTATTCTCTGAAGGGCAAGTGACATACATAGATAGCGGCTGATTATCATAATACCCATAAATCGGTTGAGGTGACATGTGACCCGGAATCATTTGCATAGGTTGAACAAAGGGCATCATGGGTACTGGAGTTGTTGCGTGAGTCCCATTTCCGTGACCCAGCGTCGATCCATTATATGAACCGACATAGAGTTCTTGATTACCCATCTTGCCCGAATACGCAACACTCGCTGGTCTAATCATGGAAGCTTCATGAATGCTCGAAGCCATAGCTGCAGTTATTTGTGCATCGTTTAGCTGACTACTCCATCGCAATCGACAGATACAAATAATTATGATAACAATTGCAATAAATGCAACAACACCACCAACAATACTTATTATTAATGTATCATCTGTTCCTGAACTGATAATAGTCGGGTTTCCAACAGAATCACCATTATAATGTTTATTCCGATTCTCTTGAAGAGTTGGTGCAGCAGTCCAAATAATTTCTGGCTCAAATGTTGTCGATTTAACTGAAGTTGTTGTTTCCGTTGTCGGTGTCTTTTTAGATACAGCTTGGTCACAAGACAGCATATCTTCACTTAAGTCATTAAGTATTTTACCTTCAAAGTAATCAGGACTCTTGCATTTTATAGGTCCAGAGATCGGTTTTGATGCAGGAGTCATTGATCTTAGCCAGCGCCAGAGGTGCTTTATCTCGCATTCACAATTTAATGAATCTAAACCCTTTAATTTAATAGAGCCGGATCGTTCATCTAAAGCAGTTAATAATTGAGGTGAAATAGTCTGGAATTTGCTTCCAGAAACGTCTAGTTCTATCTTGGTTGATTTAGGAACAGGGAAAAAGAGTGCAGGTGTAATGGCATTAACAGACGTATTTTTCAAGTTTAATGAAAAATTCGGCACTCGAACTCCTGCCAGGGTACTCGAAAGTATATTACGCAACCTTTCACCTCTCAATGACAATTTTCGAAGCCGTGGGTGGTTTTTTATGGATAATTGTTCATTACCAATGGATGAGTCCTTGATTTCTACATCTAGTTCCTCCAGGTTTTTCATTTCTTTTATAATGCCCTGAAAAATTCAAAAATAAAAAAATTACAAACTTCATGAAAACCAGGGGTATGGAAAGTTCCATACCTGAAATAATTCCAGGTACGGAATTCCATAACTGAAAATTTGAAAAGTTCCAGCTTCCCACCCTACTGTCCTATTCCTCTTTAATTCTTGTTTCTTCATTAAAAAGTCCACACCATGCAAAATGCTAGATGCGCCGACCCTGATTAAAGCCTCTTTTAAAGAAAACCATTTTCTAATTTTTTTACTAATAAGCAGAATAAATATTTTGAAACTTGGAAAAAGTTACGAAATATAAATTTTTTTTAGATAATACAATGAGTGGACAGTATTTTATTTAGTTAATAATTCTACTTATTGTATTATACATTTACACATTAATAGGATTAAAAACATAGTTACCTGTACATCGAAGTAACCAAGCTTTGGATAATCATAGACATGTAATGTGCGTAATTTATTATGTAATATTTTTAATGCTCCCTTTTCAATGCGAGTACAATTAGAAAAATTTGACATCTTCAGAGTACGTAGCATTTCTAATCCTTCAAAATTGCTCTCATTAATAGTTTTGAATAAATTGCTTGAGATATCTAAACTCTTCAAAATGGGAAGAGTTTTAAAAGTACTTGTCATATCATCAAAATCAGTTAAACGATTTCGTGAAATATCTAAACTTTCTAACATTGTTGTTCGTTCTAAAGCGATTGGCTTAATGTTTGCAATGCTATTTCCTGACAAATTTAAATACTTAAGAAAAGGCGTTTCTAGCCGAGCTATATTTTTTATACCAGTGTCTGCAAGGTTAAGAGATCTTAATATTTTAGCGTCACCTAGAATTCCACGAACAGCATTTTCACTCAGTGAATTTTCTGATAGATCTAGATGTTTGACGTTACCAACTATGTCTTGGGAAAATACCTCAACAAGTCTATTTTTGGACATTATAAGATTGAAAAGAGACGAGGATTGTTTTTGTAACGTACGAGTTGGTATTTCAGTAAATCTATTTCCAGAAAGATTTATTTTTTCTATTGTTCGTATTCTTGAAGGATCAAATATTGTTTCAGATAAAGAGACCAACTTATTGTTTTGAAGATTCAGATATTCTAGTCGAAGAACGCCTTCCAACGCACGCTCGCTAATTGCTTCCAAGTTATTGTTGGAGAAGTCGATAATTTGTAGTTGGGTTGAATTATGGAAAGCAAGTTCATCTACTGACTCTATTTGATTATTTGATAAATCTAAAACTTGAAGGCGAACCATCTGAAAAGTATCAATATAAACTGTATTTATTTGTTATAATATGCAAAATTATATATGCAAGTTATTCTTGCATGAAATAACGAAGAAATAGATTTTAAATAACGAAAAGTGAAAAAAAAAGAATAATTAATCAAATAAATGATGAGGCACAAGTAAATGAAAATTGATTAAGTTTGTATCTTCATATATGTCTATTGAGTATGTTTATATTAATATGTACCATAAAAAAGTCAAAGATATATACCGTTACTTTTCAATAAATAAAGGAAAAAGAATGGTCTGGTTCAGACCACTGGTCCAGTCAAGACCAGTATTTTACTACTATGAACATTATTCAATTTTTGTATCATTTTCTTGTTCTCAAGCAAGTTTGTTGTTATAAAATTTACTATTACCATTATAGGATTTAGTCGCTTTTTACTTAGTTACATAATTTTGCATAAATGTTAATGAGTTAAATGACCAAAGGCATAACTAAAGGTTTTCGTGAAAGCTTATATTATTGTAGCTTACAAGGTGTCTAGAGAATAATTATTTTAAACTTCTCGGATTTCCCGGGTCTTAAACTACAATTTTACCGCATTTGTTCGTATAATAATTAGTAACAATACTAGTTAAATTTTAAATGGTTTGAATAAAATCTTAAGATTTGTTTAAAAAATTACTTCAAAATTTTAATTGCTTTTATTCACATTTGTTTTTTTTTCTTAGAATTTAAAACTCAAAAGTATATAAGCATTTAACAATTTATGTTCTACATTTTAAAGATTAAACTAAATTTAAATTGTTATTTCTTAAAATTTATGAATTCTCATTAAAAAGAATTTAGACGTCTTTAAACAAAAGTAAGTAATTATTAAAATTTGCCTAGGCGCAGGGTTCTAAAAAAATTGTAAAACATAAGAAATAGGTATTATATATATATATATATATATATAAAACAACAATAGAATAAAGAAATTACAGAAAAGGTAAAAAATACTGAGTCAATAAAAAAAATGGGAACATTATTTAATATCTAATGAAAAAATAAAAACTTTTAAAAAATCTAAGAAATTATGAAAAAACGATAATAAAAATGTATCCAGATAATATTATTTGTTTTCAGTTTTTATAAATATGTTTTAATCTAGAGGGATTTGACGTGTGTCAGAATTTTTCTTGGAAATAACAAGAACTATTAAAAAAAAATTATAAACGCAAAAATAATAAAGTTTTAAATAATCTACTTTAAAATGGAGAAATTAGAAACAAAAAGAAAAAGTAAAAAGATAATTGAAAAGTCTACAATAAATAAAGGAATTTTTCAAAAATGAAAAAGTTAATAATATTAATAAGAAAACAGGCGGGAAATTCAGAAAAATGGTAACAATAATGTCTTGAAATATAAGAAACTGTTTGAAAAGATGCCTAAATTGTATTTGTTTTAAATCAAGTCACCATAAGTAATGTTATCAAGAATTGTAAAAAAGGCTGTCAAAAAATTGGTCATAGAAAATAAGTAAAAGTTGTGGAAGGGGTTAGATTTCAAAAATTTTAATTTTTTTTAAAATAAAAATTCTAAACATGTCCAAGTTTTTATTTTTTATTTATTATAAAATAATTTTATATGCCAAAAAAAAGGTCTAATAGAAAAAACTAAGAACATCAAATAAAGAATAATAAAGCAATATCTTGGAAAAATGAAAAACCTTTTTTTAAAAGAAGATAATAAGTTACCTATGAAATAATTTAAAAGTGTAAAAAAAAAGATAAAAAATATAAAAATTGTTGCAAATAAGGTAAGAAAAGTAAGAAACAATTTTTAGCAAATTATTTCCAAAATGAAGAAAATTTAAAAAGAAATTAGAAACAATTCTCACAATAAAATTTTTTTTAAATCATAAAATCTTTGTATTTTATGAAAGAGTAAATAATGTTGCAAAAAATAAACAAAATATAAAAAAATGTAATAATTTTACAAAAAATGAGTGAATCTACAAAAAAATCATAAAATTGAAGAAAAATTGTATTCTCCACCAAAGTATGAAAATAAATAAAATTTCCTCAATGTTTAAACAACAAAACTATATAAAATAAACTGAAATAATTTGCATAAAAAAATGAAAATTAAAGAAAATCTATAACTCAAAAAAACATTTTTGAAAGATGGAAAAAATTAATGATAGAGTTAGAGAAATAGAAAAAGTTGGAAATATTTGAAGTAAAATAAAATGAAATGCCAATAATGAATTAATTTTTAACTATTAAAATGTTAAATAATTAAAATTCAAAAGTTTGCATAAATTAAATTTTGAGGCGTTTGGAATTTATTTTAATTAGAATGACTTGGAATTAATAAACATTTAATATTATTTTTGTTTTTCTTACTGACCAAAATTTTGATCATTTCAAATTCAATTTTTGAATTTATTGAAAAATACAATGTTAAAAATTTTAGGATTCATCTACGAATTCTATCTAGGAATTTCTTAAAAATTCCCTGACTCTTTTAAGAATTTCCAAATCTTTTGACAAATTCTCGGCAAATTCATGGTTTTTTAAAAGTTATATTACATTCCCAGCATTTTTCCGGATCACTAGACACCCTGCTGTAAGAAACATTTAAAACTATTGCCGGATTAGGACAAATTGATTGATACTTTGGTCAGAGAATTTGACACTGTTAAAAATAACCTGAATCATCTTACCTGTGAAAATCCAAATTCACCAATAATATGTAGCATATTTCTAGAAAGATCCAGTTTTTCCAAAAACTGAAGTGTTTTTATGAAATCACTTGGAAACTGAGTAAACTGATTTCCAGCAAGGTTTAATTCTTTTAACCTGGGATGAATAACGAAAGCTGTAGGTGATAACTTGTCAATAATATTATCTGACAAGTCCAAAATGTGAAGACTCGTTCCAGTGTTGAAATGTTCTCCAATAAACGTGATTAATTTATTCCCCTTCAAGTTCAGTTTATATAGGTTTATAGTCCCAACAAAAACTCCTTTATCAATTCTTTCAATTTGATTGTCAGATAGATCAATAGATGTGAGATTATATAAGTGCTGGAATGTATTCTCGTTTATTTCCTTAAGCTTATTTCCAGCAAGGGAGATTTGTTCAAGGCTATGATGATTTAAGAACAGTATTGCTGGAAGAATTTTTAATCCCGTGTAAGATACATCAAGCTTTCTTAAAGACTGAGGAAATATTGGTGGAAATCCTCCATATAAAGGATTATTTCTCAAATTTAAAGTCACCAAATTTGTCAGATGAAGAAACATTTCGGGAGATATGCGCTTTAATAAGTTACCAGATAAATTCAAATATAAAAGGTTCTTCAACGGCAGAATATCTCCGATAGAAGCTAACCGATTGTTAGAAAGATCGAGACTCAAAAGAGTATCTTCTAAGCCAGCAAATGTGTTTTGAGTCACCGATGAAAGAATGTTCCCGGAAAGTTCTATGCTGACTAACCGCTGAAAATTGTGGAAAAGTCTAGCTGGAATTTCTCGAACCAGGTTTCGATTCAAACCTAAAACTAGAAGATTTGGTGCAATGGAACGTATTAGTTCCGTGGAAAGAGCAGCAACTCGGTTAAAATCGAGTTGTAAATGAGTGAGAGAAGGAAGTCGAACTAGAGCTGTTGATGGAATCAAAAGAATGTTGTTGTCTTCTAGCGATAGCCATTCCAAATTTGTTAATCCTTCAAAGGCTGATTCTTCGATCTGTAAAAGTTGTGAAATTTAATCAATAAATACAAGTTTATTTTTTTCACATAGTGAGAAAAATGAGTTAGCTGTTTAATTAAAAATATATATGCAGGCTTCACAGTGACAATGAAGAATATTTTAGGGGAAATAGGGGACAAAATATACAAAAATAGGGAACTTTTAGGGCACCTACTCTAAAAACGTTATGAATAAAGATAAATTAATTATATACAGTAGAAAATCGATTTTATTTGGGTAGGACAAAATTACAAAGTTGTACGATAAAAAAAATATAATTACAGAATTTTCAAATTAATAAAAAAAAAAAAAAGGAAAATAACTACAAATAGTGGAAAGTAATTTAAAACTGATAAATAATCATTCAAAATTATAGAAAATAAATACAGAACTTGAGAAATAATTGAAAAAAATAAGAATAATGGTAAATTAAAAAAAATTGAAAACTTAAGTAATTAATTAAAAAATAATGAACATAATTAAAAGTATTTAAAGACGATTATAAAACTAATCAAAACTAAAAGAAAGAGTTCAAATTTGAGATAAATAATTGAAAATTGAAAAAATAAATTTAAAAATGATGAGAATAATTGAAAAAAAATGCAAAATTTATGAAAACAATCGAGAATTGAAAAAAAATAATTGAAAATTTAGGAAACTTATTAAAAAATTATTAGGCTAATTTAAAAACGAAGACATTAATGAGAAGGTTATAAAACGAATTAAACATTGAAAACAAAGAATTAAAATTTAAGATTAATAAATGAAGATACATCAAACTGAAAACAATTTTAAAAATTAAAATTTGAAGAAGACAATTGCAAAATTATAGAAATAATTGAAAATTAAAGGCTGTGATTTAAAATTAAGAAAATATTTGAAAATTAAAGAAAACAATCGAGATTTGAGAAAAATAATTTTAAAAAATTACAGAATATATATTATATCAAATTAAAGGAAATAATTGAAAAATAGCAAAAATAATGATAAATTTTTTAAAATAATTGAAATTTGAGATAAATAATTGAAAATTTAGGATATTATTTACAAAATACCGAAAATAATTGTAAATTTGAAAATAATTGAAATTTCTAAAATTTATTAACAATTTTTTCAAATTAATTGAAATTTAAAATAAATAATTAAAAGTTAAGTAAATCAGTTAAAATAATTGAAAAAATTATAAATTGTAGAAAAAATTGCAAAATTATAGAAATAATTGAAAATTGAAGACAGTAATTTAAAATTTAGAAAATATTTCAGAATTGACGAAAACAATCGAGATTTGAGAAAAATAATTTAAAACAATTACAGAATATATTATATCAAATTAAAGGAAGTAATTGAAAAATAGCCAAAATAATGATAAGTTTTTAAAAATAATTGAAATTTGAGATAAATAATTGAAAATGTAGGATATTATTTACAAAATACAGAAAGTAATTGTAAATTTGAAAAAATAATATGAAAAATCTGAAATTCTTTAAAAATGTCTTTAATCAATTTAAATTTGATATAAATGATTAGAGATTTAGTAAATCAGTTGAAAAATAATTTTAAAAATTATAATTTAGAGAAAAAAATTGGAGAATTAAACAAATAATTAAAAACTGAAAACAGTAATTTAAAATTTAGAAAATATTTCAGAATTGACGAAAATAATCGAGAAATGAGAAGAATTATTGAAAAATGGCAAAAATAATGATAAATTTTTAAAAATAATTGAAATTTGAGATATATAATTGAAAATTTAGGATATTATTGACAAAATACCGAAAGTAATTGTAAATTTGAAAAAAATAATTTGAAAATTCTAAAATTCATTAAAACTGTTTTTAATCAATTGAAATTTGAAATAAATGATTAAAGATTTAGTAAATCAGTTGAAAAATAATTTTAAAAATTATAATTTAGAGAAAAAAATTGCAGAATTAAAGAAATAATTGAAAATTGAAGACAGTAATTTAAAATTTAGAAAATATTTCAGAATTGACGAAAATAATCGAGAAATGAGAGGAATTATTGAAAAATGGCAAAAATAATGATAAATTTTTAAAAATAATTGAAATTTGAGATATGTAATTGAAAATTTAGGATATTATTTACAAAATATCAAAAGTAATTGCAAATTTGAAAAAAATAATTTGAAAATTCTAAAATTCATTAAAACTGTTTTTAATCAATTGAAATTTGAAATAAATGATTAAAGATTTAGTAAATCAGTTGAAAAATAATTTTAAAAATTATAATTTGGAGAAAAAAATCGCTAAATTATAGAAATAATTGAAAATTGAAGACACTAATTTAAAATTTAGAAAATATTTGAGAATTGAAGAAAAAAAACGAAAATTGTGAAAAATTATTGAAAAATGGCAAAAATGATAAATTTTTAAAAATAATTGAAATTTAAGATAAATAATTGGAAATTAAGGATATTATTTAAAAAATACCGAAACTAACTGTAAATTTGAAAAAAATAATTGATAAATGCTAAAATTTATTAATAATTTTTTTAATTAATTGGAATTTGAAATAAATTATTAACGGTTTAGTTAATCAGTTAAAAAATAATTGAAAAATTAAGGAAATCAATTTAAAAATTATGGAATTATTTAAAAAATACTACAAATGACTGAAATTTGAGATAAATAAATAAAAAATGTAGAAAGTTTATGAAAAAATACTTTTAAAAACTAAAAATTGGAGAAAATATTTTCAAAATTATAGAAATGATTGAAAGTTTAAGAAAATAAATAAAATTTATGAAAAATAAGAAATAAAATTACAAAACATTTTTGTAATTAAATAAAACAACTGAAAAATGATAAACACAATTAAAAAATAAGAAAAAAAATTAGAATGTAAAAAAATAATTGCAAGTTTTAAAAATTAATTGAAAAATAGTGAAAAGAATGAAAAGAAAATAATAACAATTTAAAAAAGATTGAAAATAATTGAAAATCTCTAGATACCTTGACTTGAGATATACTTTCGTAAAAAAAAGGGTATTTTAGGGAAAAATTTTCTAAATAGGGGACTTTTAGGGACCAATCGCAAAATAAGGGGACATTTAGGAGAAAAAGGGAACGGTCTGTGAAGCCTGTATATGATATCAACTTTTGAAACTTTAACGCATTTTATAACATTTTAATAACTTACAGTTCTCAGAGCATTACGGCTCAGATCCAATTTTGTAAGAGCCGAAAGTCTGAAAAATGCATTAACTCCTAGGCGACCTATGTTGTTTCTACTTAAATCCAAAACTTGCAACTTGTTCACGCTAGACAAATGAATTTGCTGTATTTCCTGCAACAATATGAAAATTTACTTAATAACACTAAAAACTCTATAATAACTAGATAGGCTATTTTTATGGTCTCGCTAACCACTTTCCAATTAGAAGATTCAAAGCGACTCATTTTTTTAAAAAATAAATTTTATTTATTATATTTCCACAAAATAGACACATAATAATGATTTTTTATTTTTTTCTTTGCGCAATATTGACTTTTATTGATCTAGTTTCAAGTACCCAATAAATATTTGTATTTTTGTGTTTCTATTTTAGTAATTTGATTTTTTATTTATTAAAAAATCAAGTCAACTGCCTACTCACTTCAAAATAAAAATTATTGTTTTATAACTAGATTTTTATGCAATGGGCGCCAGCGCAAAATTAGTTTCTACAGCTTCTGTTACCAACAGTTTTAAAAATATTTTAAATACTTTATTTATATAGGACGGAATTTATAAAATTGTAGTATTAAAAAAATTGCAGAAAATAATTCGATTTCAAAAAAATAATTGCAAATTTTGCAAAAATCTAAATAATCATTGTAATTAGAAATTGGGGAAAATTATTAAAAAATCAAAGAAATGTTTTAAAATTGAAGAAAATAATTGAAAAAGGAAAAAATAATCGAAAATTGAAGAGAATAACTGAAAACTGAAAATGATTCAAAAAATTGAAAATCGAAAAACATAATCGAAATCTGATAAAAACAATGGTAAATTGAAACAAATAAATGAAATTTGAGAGAAATAATTGAAAAAATTACAGAATAATATGAAATAAAAGAAAATAATTAAGGAATTTAGAAAACAAACTTCAATTTAAGAAAATAATTTGAAAACATTATTTAAATTTAAAGAAAATAATTGAAATTTGATAAAAATATTTCAAAAAAATTACAAACTATAAGTTAAATAAAAGAAGACAATGGAAAATTATTTTAAAAATTTCGAAAAATAGGGAAAAAATGACAATAATTTGAAATTGGAGAAAATGATTGAAAAAACTACAGAATATATTTAAAATATAAGGAAATAATTGAATAATCATTTAAAAAATTGAAAATTGAAGACATTAATTCTTTGAGATAATAACTGAAAATTTAGGAAATGAATTAAAAAATCATAAAAATAATTTAAAAGTGGAGAAAATAAATGAAAATTCATAAAAAGAAAGGAAAATTGAAAAAAAATTATTGAAAATTGAGATAAATATTTGAAAATTAAGGAAGTTAATTCAGAAATAATGAAAATGATTAAAAATTTAAGAAAATAATTGAAAAATGATAAAAACAATGGTAATTTAAAAAAACAATTTTAATTTGCGATAAGTAATTGAAATAATAATTGTATGCATAATTTAAAAATTGGTTAAAATAATTGAAAATTAAACAACACTAATTAAAAAATACAATTAAAGTTTCAAGAAAATAAATAAAAATTTAATAAAAATTGAAGCAACAGAACGGATTTTTGTACTATTAAGGGCATATGATGGAATAGGAAGTCAATAGTACAGGGAAAATTGGTCCGCATTTTTCTGTTAAAATATTGGATATTTTTTTTACAAAACTTGGTAGAATTATACTTAAAATACCTTTAGGAAAGTCTCCCTGGTCAAAGTTTGTTTGTATTTTGGCTCAAAAATTTATTTTAAAAAATTCTAAGTACTTCAAAAATTAATTTTGTGCAAAAATTCAAACAAATTCGGCTCAGAGAGACCTTTTTAATGAGATTTTAGGTAATTGTACAAAGTTTCGTAACAAAATATTCAATATTTTAAGAGAAAAGTTACGCACAAATTTTACCTATACCAGTGACGTCATAATCCACCACATGCCCTTAAAGAATATTTGAAAAGTGATTATAGACAAGTGCGTACGCAGAGGGGGGGGGGGTTTGTCCCCCTCCTTCGAAATTGAAAGAATCTATTGAAAAAAAGTCATTTAAAGTAAATTTTTTTAAAAACCCTCCCTACAATTTAACAAATTTGCCTAAAATTGTAATCCCCCCCCCCCCCTCCAGAAAATGCTTTCTGCGTACGCCTCTGATTATAGAAGAGAATAATGAACATTATTGAAAAGGATAACTCAATTTACATTTATAAATTCAATACTTAAGAAAGAAATTGGGAATAAATATAATAATTAATTTAATCTTGACGAAAATAATTAAAATTGAATATGTAATTGAAAAATTAAAAAAATAATTGTAATTTACGGAAGTTAAATTTAAGATTAAGGGAAAAAATTAGTATATTTGAAACATGGATTAATTAAATTTTTAATCAAATTATAATTATGATAAATCCAACGATACTCACTGTAATTAAATTATCAGAGATATTTAAAAATTTTAGATCATCCAAATGTCGCAGAGTGTCAGTAGGGAACTCGTGGAGAAAGTTTGACGCAAGATTTAGCTCCCGCAGATTGTAGGCTCCTAAGTAATAAGTAAAAGAAAAATATTATCTTAATTATCAAGAAATTTTCATTAATTGTAACTGAAAAATAAATTTTATTGTAACTGAAAAAATAGGTTTAATGCTTCCAAGCATCAAACAATAATATGTATTGTATATATTGACTTTTTCAAAACTTCAATTTATTCTAAAATCAAATTTCAAGAAACTAATTGATTTGATTATCAGCAATCAAACTGTTTTACTTTCAAAAGTAATTTAATGTATGCACTTTTTAATTCAGAGTAAAATTATATGCTAACATTTTTTATTTTTTTAGAATTTTATTTTTTGAAAATGATCAGTTCAAAGTCATTTTTGTCCCTCTCTTAAAAACAATTTTTTTTTCCTTCGATAAAATGTACACTTCAAAAAGAGAATCTTAATTTAAGACGTGTCTTAAATTCAGCAAGCTCTGCTATATAAATGTTTATGTAAAAAATGCGGCCTTAATCAAGATGAATTTACAATAATTACAAATTTACCTTTTTAGATTAATTTTAGTATACTTCATGCTTTCATGCAAATTTGAAATTTAGAATATTTTTTTTGCTCATTTGAAAGCATAAGAGAAATCTGTAAAATAAGCAAAAACTGACTTAAAAATGTTGCGTCTTAAAATATGATAGCTTTCCTGCCTTAAAATAAGACTTTCTTTTGACAGTGTAATTTTACTAAATAAGAACATGTCCTTCAAAACTTTGTTTTTGGTATTTTAAAAGTTTAAATTCTGAAAATTCTTCTGATGACCTTTGGTAGAAGTTCAAAATAAAAAAGTAGATAAAGAACCTTAAAAAATGTAAATAATGATCTAGGCACAATTGGAACGGATGAGGAAGTTAAGAAAAAGAAAAGAAAAGGGGAAAGACAAAAGAGAGAATTTACGTGAGAGCAAAGTTAACTCGTGGGATAATTCTGAAATAAGACTTTATTGTTATTTCGAGGTCGAAATCATCTTGCTGCTTGCAAATAGAAGAATTCTCGTTACGCATATTCTTATTATAGGAAGTTCATTTGCATATAATTATTATACAAATATATATCATTAGTGTTGATTATGAAAGTTTGTAAATTTAAATTTCTCTGAATGGATGGAAATTAAATTGCACATCAGTTGTTCATTATTATTATATACATTTGACATATCTGACAAATTAGATAATATGATTTTCCAGCAATAATTTAAATTAAATCGAATAAAGTGAAACATTTAATAGAATGAATAAAAGAAAATCCAGTTTTGCATTAATTGTTAAAATAAAACTTGTTTTATTGCAATCATTTAAGGGCATGTGATGGAGAATGACGTCACTGGTATAGTTAAAATTTGTCCATAAACTTCCTAAAAAAATACTAAATATTTTGACACCAAAATTTTTATAGAATTACTTAAAATATCATAAGGAAAATCTGTCTGACCCAAACATTTCCAATTTTTTTAAAAATGAATTTTAAGGCATTATTCAAACAAACTTGGACCAGACAGACCTTCCTACTTATATTTTAAGTAATTCTACAAAATTGTGTCTCAAAATATTTATTATTTTAGAAGAAAGTTTAAGGTCAAATTTTGCCTATAACAGTGATGTCATTCTCTATCTCATGCCCTTAAGACACATTTAAAGCGTACGTATAAACTATTTTGACATTTTTTCAATGACCCAAAAAAGAGTCTTAATCTCAAAAAAGATTATTGAAATAAATATTGTCATTATACCTAATGGTGAAGGTATAGTAACTTGTAATGTAAGGGAGAGTCGGTTAGACCCGGACACATGTGAAATAAAATAAACGGTATATTTTTGAAAGCTAAAACCTTATTTGTGTCGTTCAACATGTTCATGAAATGTATTTTAGAAAGTTGGGTACATCATCATTAATTAGATTTGGAAAAATTCGAATTTCAATGTTCACTCTTTTCAAATCAATAGTCTCTTAAGCATTTAAGACCACATTTAACGTCAATTTTTAAAGTAACAACATCAAATATATAATAATAAATATTTTATATATAATATATAATAATAATAAAAATAATATAAATAATAATAAATAAAGATACTAAGCAGTTTTCTTAGCGTTTAGTTAACAATTTTCTTAGTGTCCGGTGATATCCGACACTTTTTTTTTCATAACCATTTTTAGTGTAAAATAGTTTTCTTATTCTTTTATTCCCTGTGACATTATTTTTTTAATTTGTTTTTTAAAGGTATTGGTAATAATATACCATAACTATAAAAAATAACAAACATTAAAATTAAGATGATTATTTTACAATTTATGATTAAAGAAGCTTAAGTGTCCGGGGCTACCCGACTCTCCCCTAATGTTTATTAAATCTTACCTTTAAAAACGTCACTATTAAACCGAGATAAATCATTATGAGCAATACTGAGGTAGTGTAGATTTTCCATACCAATAAAAGCACCGTCTTCCATGTGAGACAGTCCATTGTTACTAAGATCTAATTTGATTAAAGAATCAAGAGTGGAAAGAGCACCACGAGGTATGGAAACTGAAAAATTAAATTAAGTAAATTTGTGCATCAATTCTTTGATTATAAATATATTTGAATGTGATTATCTTAATAAGAACGAAGACTCACTTATATTATTTCCAGCTAGAGAAAGAATAGCTAGGGCAACAGGACCCTTAAGAGATTTGTTTGGAATAGAAGATAGATTGTTATTATCCAGGTACAATTCTTGAAGGTTGATACAACCTTTAAACATACCCTCTTCAATGCTTCTGATTCCATTTCCATTAATGTTCAATAACGCAAGGTTAGACATACCATGAAATTCATTACTAGAAAAAATTGGATTAAGACTATCTCCAAGAAAATTATTTTCTAGATAGAGCTTCTTTATTCTAGTCTGATCTTGGAGTATTCGATCCTTCAACCTAAGGATATAATTTACTTATTATATTATATCTACATACTATGTACATTGTACAATGCACATATAAACTTAGAAAAATTATAGTTCTATTGTGTCGTAACGCATTCTTTGACGTCTAATATCTCAAAAAAAAAAAAAAACGTCATTCTAAAATTTGGTTAACATCAGCTTTTGTTTAAAACCATTTATCTTAAAATAAAAAATATCGGTTTTGAAGAAAATAGTAAATTTATTTTTAATTGTAGAATTCCAAAGTCAAATTTTAAAAAAAATTGAAAAACAAAATACAGCAATTGAAAGAGCATTAAAAAATTTTAAAAATACGTTTCGATTTAAATTTTTTACATTAAATGTACAGATAGACAAAGAAATAGACATTGTAATGAAAAATTCCTAAAATGCTCCTCCCCCCGTCTCTATCACCGTCATATTTTCAAAAGAGTAAAACATTTTTTTTTTTTTTGTAATATTACTCAAAGTTTCATTTCGATTGGAGGTAATAATTTTTAGACTAGGGATATCTACAAAAAAATGCTCCAAAATTTGATAAATTGTTTATTGTCCTCCGATTTAAAGTTTGCAGCAAATTTTTTGCATAAATTAACAAAATAAAAAAATTGTGTTTTCTCAAGATGTGTACATTTTATTACATGCATACCTTCCCCTGGATGGGACGGTAATTTAAAACTACTGCGCATCTCTAGCTGCCATAGAAAGCTACTACGCATGAAATTCGTTAGTTATAGTTTACTTTTTTTCCGGGAAATTTTCATTTATAACATTTCGGAAGTTATCATTGAAAACTTTAAATCGGAGAATATTTAAAGTTAACAAGAAGTTAGTATTGATGTAAAGCGATTTATACTTTTTTTGTATATATGTTAAGTTCTTGATGCAGTTAAGCGGGGACCAAGGATAAAAATATGCTTGAATTAAGAGTAAATTAACCCTTGTTTAAGAAGAATTATCCTTAATCCAAGTACACATCACACGAAAAACCTAAGCTCATAATGAGCCCGTTTTATCTCATTTATGAGACGCAGAAGAAATGAGAATTCCTTTTCTGATGTTATAAGTTTTAGTCTAAAAAGTCGCAAAATGACTTTTTAAGACTGAAAGAGTCATATTGTGACTTATTGGACTAAAACTTAACATGAGTATAAAGGAAGTCTCATTTCCCCTGCGTCTCAGAATATGAGACAAAATGGGCTCATTTTGATCGAAGAATATAATAATTATACTACCTATTAGTTTCAATTCAAAGGATAATTTGAAATTTCTTTCAAAAAAAGAAATGATCCAATGCAAAAATGCATTGATATACAAGAAAGCATTTCTCTCAGTGATTATTAATATAAAGTATATTGAACCAATAAATTACAGATTTATGATATGAAAAACAATAAGAATTTCTTGAAAAAAATACATGCATAATTTTTCTATTTTTTGATTATAGGAGAGATTCTCGAATAATGCATCACTTTAAAAACATAAATTTCACTGAAAAATATACACACCTGTAAATCAGATTTTCTGAAAGATCTAGTTCTTCCAATGATGGAAGAGCATTTATTAGGTCTTCGGGTAGATTATGATAACCTACATTTCTCTGACTAAAAGCAACAATAGGTTGTCCTTTTAATTCTTTTGCTGTGTCGTGAGAAAAAACTACTCTGTCACACTTCATCTGTATTGTCTTTGGACGTTTGAGAGGAATTTTGCATTCGCAAGGTACGTGAAGATCTCTTTTCAATTCTACGCATGGTCGCCATTGTGCAAAGCTTGGAGTCACCATGAACAAGGCCAGAATCAGCTTCAAATAAATACTGAAATATTAAAAAAAATATATTTTATTTTATAAGTGAAGTACAAGATTTTTAGACTTTTTTTTTTTTAATTGTATACCCTTGCAGGGACTTTTAATAACGTGCACTATATTTTTTAGAAGATTATTTTTGGATATCCTAAAGAATTAAATGAGAATTATTAAAACAGTATTGAATTTTAAATTAATGATTAAAAACAATCACTTTACGATTAAATCAGTCGCTGTACCTATATAATATAAATACATATGGTCTTAACACATGAACAATTGATCTGAGATCAAATTACTGCATGCATTTGTTTAAAGTTAATTATGAAGTGAATTACAATTTTTTATTTTTTTACAACAAAATTTTGTTTTTTATAAAACAAACGAAAATAACAGAAAAAAACCAATTTTTTTAATATGACCTGTCATACACCAAAAACGACTTGGATATTCAAAAAACTTAATTTTGCTGAGCCACACTATATGTAGGTAGCACATTTAAAACAAATGCAATATCAAAAAAGACAAATTTCAATTTTAGCAATTTTCCTATTTCAAATAAAACTGCCAAACAAAAAAAAGTTTTTGTCTAAGATACTTAACCTACTGTAAAAACAGGTGTTTTACGAATGTCTTATTTTAAGACATAAGATAATTTATAAAGCGTCTTACAGTAATTTTAAGTTATTTCACTGGTTAATAACTTTGCCAGACGCTCGCTCATTGGTTGAAGTTAAGACAACCAAAAATGTCTTAAAAATGACCACATACATCTCGGAATGTAGCTTTTTCCATTTTTTAAATTTTACTATACAAAAACGAATAGAATTATTTCTTCGACACTTGAAATAACATGTAATAATAATTATTTATTAATACTAAAGGAGACAAATAAAATATTTATTAATTAATAATATTAATGCAAAGCTACGTAACTTTGGCTCAGACCCCTCTTCCCCCGAACAGGCCACGTAAATTATAGATGACCCCTTGTTTATAAACTTTTTGAACTACCCTAAATATCCCCTATTTTTATGTATATATTTATTCCCCTATTTCCCCTAAAATATTCTTCATTGGCACTGTGAAGCTTAAAAAACATACAAGTTCCTGTTTCAAATTATTCACTAAGAACAACGAAGTAACTATATGAATCATAAAGAAATGTAAGCAAGAATGGGACGGAAATAGCTTCACGCATAAATGTCCTTGTTGCGCCAATGGGTTGATTCATTCTTAATATAGAATGAGAGTTATTCTTATTGTATATTATCATAATATAAGAATCCATACAATTTATTCTATACATTTCATTGAAATATTAATTCAAGATTTTTTTAACTTTAGACTGTGCATACTGGTCGAACTTGGTTTTTATGCCTCTTACAGATGCGCTGTGGTTTTTTTCTGGAATCCCGCGAATGAACTTATATCATACAATTCAAAATAAGTATAAGTAAAAAAATGTTTGTTGGTGATTTATTCCCTAAATATTGCAGTAGTTTTTCTTGCGCGATATTTCGTAAATTTCTGCGAAATTCAGTGAATTCCACTGGTGAGTCAGAGAATTTCATATATATTGATTCACCGGTGAAAATCTCATTGATTAAAATCAGTGGCTATAAATTCTCACTGATCCAAAATTAACCAATTTTCTTAGTGAATTTTTCAACTTAACTCTAGTAAAATAAAATCAGTGTATTTTACTACTTAGTAAATTTTGTTACAACTACAATTTCTTAGTAGTTTCTACTACATTGTTTAACTTAAAAGAAGTCTATTAATTAGACTAGTCGCAATATCGTCACCTTAACATGCAAACCTAGTAACTCCATTTGACGCAACTTTACAAGAGAGCAAGAAAACTGTTTACACGCACCATTGATTCCTGTACATTTCGCGATTTTCAATTATGATTTTTTGACATTATTTATTGTATTAGAGTTATGTCTTTTTAAATATGTATTCATTCATGGAAAATGCAACGAATTACATTAAAAACTCATTTTTGATTAAAGTGGAGTTACGAGGTTTGTATGTTAAGGTGACGATATAGTGCTTTTACTACATTATCTACACTGTAAAAATTTTTTCGGAAATATTTCCGAAAGTAGTCGGGCAGCTGTAGTTCCAAATAGTAAGGAAATTTTTCCTAAAAAAACGTTGGATATATTGCCGTCAAGTAAATGGAAAAAATTCCTAATAAAAAGAAGGAAAATTTTCCGAACAATTTGGAACTGCAGCTGCCCGACTACTTTCGGAAATATTTCCAACCTTTTAATCGGAAATTTTTCCTAACTATTTGGAACTGCAGCTGCCCGACTACTTTCGGAAATATTTCCAACCTTTTAATCGGAAATTTTTCCTAACTATTTGGAACTGCAGCTGCCCGACTACTTTCGGAAATATTTCCAACCTTTTCATCGGAAATTTTTCCTAACTATTTGGAACTGCAGCTGTCTGACTACATTTGGAAAAATTTCCAATTAAATTTTTGGAAATTTTTCCATAAAAATACATTACCGACAATCAGATGAAAAAAATTAAAAAAAAAAAAAAAAATTGATTTTAAAAATATTTTCACAGCGGCTTCTTTATTTACTCATTGTTATTGACATTATTTATTAGTTAAACAAGTAAACGCACGCTTATAACGCTAATTAATCCTTACCGCTATTAAAGGATTCGAACTCCTAAACCTAACCCTAACCTAAGCCTAACAGACGCAACGCATTAACGAACCCGGCCACGGTGCCGAGATAGGATGCTTTCAAGAAATCTTGGTGAGATTCAACACTATATATTTGAAATGTGTTAGCAGAATAAAATGTATACACAGGGGCGGTTCTAGTCGCATCCAAGTTTCGGGATAAAATTCGTGCGGCGCTCCAAAATTGGAATGACCCCTTTACTGTAGGGGAGAGTGGCCATCAATGTACCAGTTTTTTCAATGAACCATTTCAATTTTCTCAGAAACAATTAAATAAAAATTCTCCTAATTTTAAATATAAATGAAGTTTGCGTAAACACACTACGTCCATAAATTTGAGACGTGTGGATTTATTCTTTACACAGAAAACTGGAAAAAACTGTTTTTGATGTACTGAAGAAAAAATTTACCTAAAATACAAACACGTTTTTTAATTGAAATAAGGCCATTTAAAAATAAATGTACTTACGATTTATTTTGTTTTGGGCCTTAACTACAATATTCTAATGAGATAAAGATTTTGAAATATTGGATTAAGTTATAAAAAACCATTTTTGTTGCAAATGTCATGTTGATTCAATGTACCGGGGAACAATGAACCACCTGGAATTTCAGTGTATTTTCGATTTCCAGAGTGGTATGCTTGATTATAAAACTAGGCATGCATACAGCATGTTACAGCGATTGTTATCAGTACTTTTCTTAACATAGCAAAGCTAAAATGCCATTTTAGCTAGTTAACTTAAATTTGAGGTATATTTATGTTATACATTATCAATTAAAAAGTGTTAAGTAACAATTTTTTATAGTATTTGATAGAAAACAAGTTTTTTTACAAAGTGAAAATTGCAATATTATTATTGTTGAACATTTTTAGTATTTTTATAGAGGTGGTTCATTGTGTACCCAGTTTGTTGAAAATGAAAATAGCTTGTTACTTTAGAAAAATCCTAAATTTTATTATTTAATCAAAATAAATCGTGTAAAATATGTGTGTATTACCTAGATAAGTGTTGTAGTTTTATATTGATGCAAAGAAGTGCTTGAAATTAGTGAAATTCAATAAGTACTATGACCTTGAAAAAAACCCGGTACATTGATAGCCATTCTCCCCTATACCAGAATAAAAGTTTAGTTTTATTCACATTTTGTAAAGTTAACTTTTTTAATACTTTCTTTTTAATAACAATTTCAAAATTTTTCTACAAACTTTAGAGATAAAATTTATGATTTCTGAATGAGATTTCAGATCTAAAATCTTGGACAAGGATTTTATTAAATAAAAAAAATTGACTACATCTACAACATTTAAAAAATTTATTTTAAAAAAAATGTTTCTTCACCTTGTAAAGGTATCATAATTAAATATGATAAGAATGTGCATTAAAGCAAAAGTTCTGATGTATATAATAAAGTAAATGTTTTATCAGAAATTTAAAGAACCATTCGTAATTAAAACATCAAAACAGTGCTTTTTATTTATATTTTTCATTGGTTATTTGAAAAAAATTTAACACATAAAATCATTTTTATTCTTACATTATAAATTTTCTGTTTTTGCATTATTTATCAAATTAATTGTGAATTTCAACTTTCAAAAAAATATTCAACTTTTATTTCCCTATTATAAATTTTCAAGTTTTTTTTATTACTTTCTCCATAATCGAGTTCATGAGAAAAATCATTTTGATGACGTGCAATAAAAATTTACTTTGAATACATAAAATAATTGACAAACACTCTTTACTAATGTCAATATTTAAATGTTTAATAAAAAAATATATTGTTGAAATAATTTTACAATTCGTATCTTTAATTATTATTATTAAATAATTTTTACAATGCCTTTTTTCGATAATATACACAATAAATTCTCTTTTAACTCATTTATTCATTTATTTTCATTCGACAACATGTTTCGACACACAAATTTAAAACAACAATTAACAATCAAAAATGAATAAAGAAACCTGCAAAAATTTTAAATTATAAATCCAATGAATACATTATAACATACTACTTATAATTAATACATAATAATCTACTTAATACATTATAATCAATTATAATCTCCTACTTCTACCAAAATAAACTACTTACCTCCGTAAAAAAGTTTTTTTTTAAAAAACCTTAAATTAAAAATCAATTAAAAATTGAATTTGAAGTTCTTTTTAATAATGTAAATGTATTTTTTTTCAAAAATTTCCTTATGAAGGTAAGTGGTTGATTTTGGTAGAAGTAGTAGATTATGATATATTAATTTGATTTATCATTTAACATTTTTGTAGGATTCTCAATTGATTTTGTTAATTGTTGTTTAATTTTTTTTTTAAATTTATGTTAGACAAAGACCTTGCAAAAATTATCTGCTAAAGAATATGTTGTATCCTTAGTGCACCAATTGTGGTTTTTGAGTGAATGAAATGTGTAGAAGTTAGTTTCGAAAATTGGGGAGGGGGGTCAATTATAGTTGGAAAATTTTCTAATCTTTTTATAGGAATAAGTTCAGATTTTATTTTTAGTAGGTGGATTTTTCCGAACTACAGAATTATTTTCATCTAGACTTAGGATTTATTTCCTAACTTCTGGAAGAAAATCCATTGCGTTAGGAGAATTTTCCAAAATTTTGAAAAAATTACAATTATTTAAAGAAAATATTATTTCTTAAAAAATTGGAATTTTTTCCACCATTTCTTGGGATTTATTTCCGAATTTTTGGGAAAAAATCAGTTGTATTCGGAAATTTTTCCAATCTTTAGAAATAATTTCCAACTTTTTTTTGGAAATAGTGGATTTTTCCTAACCTTAGGAAAAAAATCCACTAGTTCGGAAAATTTTCCAATTTACGGAAAAATTCCAATATTTCCTAAAGAGTATATACCTATTTTGCTCGGAACTTTTTAATTTTTCCGAATTTCGGAAATATTTCCATTTAAAATTAGGATTTATTTCCTATGTTCCAGTAAAAAATCCATTGACTTTGGAAATATTTCCTTCTTTCCGGAATAAATTCCAATGATATTTGGAGATATTTTTTTCCATTAATGTTTGGGATTTTTTTCCAGTATGAACTGGGATTTATCTCCGAATAATTGGTATAAAATCCACTTTTTTTGGAAATTTTTTCCACTTTTTAGGAATAAATTCCTATTTTGCTCGGAACTTTTTAATTTTTCCGAATTTCGGAAATATTTCCATTTAAAATTAGGATTTATTTCCTATGTTCTGGAAAAAAATCCATCGATGTGGGAAATATATCCTATTTTCCGGAAAAATTTTCCAATTTTACTGGAATTATTGTGTTTTTCCGAAATTTCGGAATTATTTCCAACATTTTGGAAATATTTCCTGATATTTTAACGGATATATTTCCGAAATTTTTTACAGTGATACTTACCATTTCTCTGTTACTTTCAAAGTTACTATACGTTCTTTCTAAATCTGAATTAGTGATTTTTTACTAATGAATTAGCAAGAAATCGGTTACTATAGTTAAATAGTGAATAATTTCACTAATTTTTAGTAGAAAACTATATACTAATTTGAAAGTGAAATATCTATTGAAAAAGTAAACGTTCACTATTACAATTAATAGACATTTCACTTTAAAAATAGTAGTTTTCTACTAAAAAATAGTGCCTGATTTCACGCTAATTCATTAGTAGAAAACCACTAATTCAGTTTTAGAGGGTACTATAGTTACTTTTCCTAAGAATTTGTAACAACATAAAAATGGTAATTTTAACTAAGTAACAACAGTTGAATTAATTACAAATGTATAATGGGTTTAACTACTTTTCACTTTACTTAGGTTCTGTAGTAGGATCTACCACAAGAATTTTTTTTCAGTGTGTGGGTATACCGAGTGATAAATTCCTATATATATATATATATATAATAAGGTCCGTGCATTAATATTATTTTTTCTTGACGTGTAAGGGATCATGTATGTTGTTTTACTCGCATTCTTACGCAGTAACTTTTGCTTGAAAATAAAATTGCAAAAAGCGGAAAAATATCTCTAAGATTAGTTTGATAATAATGGCCTCCATCATATATAAATGCCACATAGAAAAGTTTCTCTTTATAATTTTATGTGAGAGCATTTACTTAATACAGTTATTGTGCGTGTGTATGTGAATGTATACAAACATAATCATTTATTGGCATTCTTTTAGGTCAAGTGCATTACTTATTACACATTTCCTTTTAACTGAATAATACACATATTGGCCAATCAAACAATTTCTTTTTTCATTCTGCTTTTTCTATTCTTTCCGCAGTTTTGTAGCTTATAAAATATTATAGGCATGAGTTTCTGATTCCATGCCAACGAAATTACGGGATAGTCATTATAATTCTTTGTGAAATCGTCATTATGAAGGAAAAGAAAAATTGAATTAAAAGAGGTGTATCAAGGCGAAGATACACCTTTCAATTAAAGAGATATCTCATTTTTACTAAAAATCTTTAGTCGCAAATGTTTATTTCTCTGGTTTATAAAAAGTTTGGTAAAAAAACGTTATGAAATCAAAATGATTTCATTTCCAGAATAATTTATGATAATAAATTTTATTTAACATTAAAAATTAATAACTTTTAAAATATAAAAAGACATAATGAATTCGAAATAGTAATGTACGAGCGATAAAAAAAAAAAAAAAAAAAAAAAGAACTAAAATAATAAGTTCAAAGTTATTAAAATAAAAAAGTGTTTTGTTTTTATAATTTTTTAAAAAAAATGACGAAATTGGTGAATCCAAAAAAATTGATTGGAATTAAGACACATATATATGTCTATTATTGTTCTTGTAAGTAATTACTTCGGTTTTATTTATAAACATTCATTTTCTAATATAGATAAATTTTGTACTTGTAATTACAAAAAAAAACAATTAATTACAGCTCTGAAGAGGACCGCATTGATGGTCGAAACGTCAAAACAAATGTGTTTTATTTATTAATTAACCTCGTTTAAGAATTTGACTCGGAGAAATCGATAAATTCTACATTTGTGAAAAAAAAACAGTTTCTCACCTAGCTCCTCACCAACTCCAAAAAGGTCGGGCAAAAGATTTTTCTCACTTTTTTTCAATGGGTCGATAATCAAATAAATAAATTAAATAAAGTTCATTTCCTTATCAAAGCTTACAAATTACAATTTTATTTACCCCTCCAATTGATATCTAGTTATTCTTTTGTCTGATAAAAAGGTATCTATTTCATGTACAAACAAAGACCACAGAGGTGTCCTTAGTTACAGCATAATTGACAGGTTATATGAAATGATAGTTTTCTTAAATAAAGTTGATTTTCCCCAAAAAAAATTTTACTTTACAAATTAATATAATTTAATTTGACCCTCCGATTATTATCTAGTTATTAATCTATCTGATAAAAAGCTATTTTTTATATTTAACTTATGATACGAGATTAGTTCATATTGCAAATCCTAGGATTCCCTGTTGCTGAAAAGTCTGCAGTCGGGAATAATCCAGATTCCCTTTTTCGGCTTTAGACCCGCAATCGGGAATCCCTGATCTCGCTATTGAATTATTTTTACGCAGGGTTGAAATGTCGGCACAATTTCTTGTATCAAGGTAGGAACACACAAAAAAAAAAAAAAAAATTGATTTGGAATGAGAGGATTCCGCTTATTTTTTTAGAGGAATCCGCATCAATGTGAGAGGATCCTTTCATTCTAAAACTATTTTTTTTCGGTGCAGCACAGTGAATCCAATTGCACATTTATATTGTAGCAATAAGAAGTTTGTTTCGATTTGGTCAAAAGAAATGATGAAATTGTTCATTTATTAATGTTTTGTTCAACATTTGTTCCAAAATATTGAATTTATTCTTCAAGTGCTATTCATTGCCATTTATTAGAAGAAATAAACCATTTAACGATTTATACTTAAAATGTAAAAAAGCTACTCCTTTAAACTGAATCAGTAGAATTTCACTGGCTCAATTTAATAGGGCATAAAAATTGCACATAAAATGACAATAACTTAATCTTATATATCAGGGGTGAAATTCTTTCTGCTGTTTATACATATAGGTGTTTAAAGCTATATCATATATGAAAAAAAAGTTTGGGGCTGTTCTAAAAGTGAAAAAAAAACTATTAAAAACCTACTTCTATTCATTAGGATTCTTATATTAGGTATTTTTAATAGCGATTGCTAATTGTGTAATAAGTTGTGTCATTTCATTATGATATATGTATAGTATATATAGTTGTGCATAGCTTCAGCTACTATATAGTGTCTTGAGCACTTTGAAGTATTTTTCTTTGCTTACAAAAATATTACTTTGCGCAACATTAAATCATAAAATTTTGAAATGCAAAGGATAAAAATCGTAAGCATTTGTATGCTAGTGACACTGTACTGGATGTTCATGATGATTTTACGGTGCGCCGCATCGGAATTCACTTTCTAAGACTTTTCTCGTATGGAGAAACAAAGAATGTGTTGCATTATGACTCTTAAGAACTTATACTTAAAATTGCGTTTATCGTGTGCATTTTATTATAAATTCTCACGATTCTTTACAAATATATTACATATACAGTATCAGCCAGTAGTATATGGCCACCTGTTTTGACTGATTCAGATTAATCAGTTTTTATTTGATCTAATTCTAAAATAAATTTTTTTTCTCTGTAATTAATTCAAAACTAACTAAATTCTGAATAAAAGGAGCCCAGGATGAAGTCGGTTTTGTCCACTCGTAAAAATTTATTGTAAAAAAAGTATAAATTACAGCGTTTTTTTTCAATTTTTAATAACGTTTAATATAATAAAGATTTCTTTATGTTCTTGATGTGATTTCAAAGATAATTTTCTATAAAAAGTAGAAAATACATCACTATTGTTGCACAATTTTTTTCTCAGATTTTTCCTGAGGCTAAAGTGAGTACAAAAAAATGCAAAAAATTTAAATAATTAGTGAGAAAGTTTTGGCAGTTTGGCTGCTACGTCGTCATCGCATTGGGTACATCCAATCAATCAAATGAGAGAACAGGAGATAACTAATAATTACTAAAAAAAAAAAAAATAACGAAAAAATAGTTAAAGAAGTAAAAAATATAAACAATATTTGATTTGTTTAAATGCCTTTTTATTTTACTTGCAATATAATTTACAAAATTATATAAAGGATTGTTATACTCTATACTCTTTCAAATTATAATTATTGAAATTTCACTGATTCTCAGTCAAAATCTCACTTATTCAAATCAGTCAATATTTTTCATTTTGACTGAGAGTCAGTAAAACTCACATTAGAGAAATCATTCATGTTATCGGACGACATAGAGCACATAGATGAATTACTTGTTGCTGAGTGGGAACCTGGAGAAGTTATTGGTGATGTTTCAGGAGCACTATCATAATAATTATATAATGAAGAAGGATAGAAAGGAGTTTTTCTGTGATCATAAGGAGAATATTTAGAAGGATATCTATTATCTGGAGAAACCTAAGTTTGAGGTTGATGATTATGGGTGGAGATTGCATTATGGAAAAAGGATTGGGAGCTTGATAATGTTTTTTTTCCCTTTATGTTTGAGATTATTTGCAATACTCCCATTTGAAATTGTAAAATTTCATCATTGTTAAAATCCTTTAAATGAGGAACAACGCCCTGAAAAAAATACATATGAGGATTTGCTTTTTTACGGTCCGATTCCAACACTTCTAACAATGATGCTTCAAATTCGTTTATTTTTTGCCTTTTCTGTTGAGATTTTTGCCTTGCTTTTTTTGCGACCTAGAAACGTTCATTTCCATATTTTCTGAAAGAAACTCGACATCCTGATTTTCAGAATTCTCTTCAGTATTCTCGTCCAAGTTTAAACTGTCTGATGTTTCTGATGAATCGTATAATTTATTCAAGAACAATAATCGCTCATAATATGCATATTTTGTTATTTGCGTCGCTCCAGAACCACTTTTTTTTTGCTACTTTGCAAATTCTTTTTTGATCTTGCAAAAGAATCACTTAGATTTGTCCATTGTCTCATAATAGTTTTCACTGTAACAATAAAAAATATATATAAATAGAGAATAATAAAAAACATCAATATAAAGCAAGAAATGAAAATAAGTATTTTTTAGGTATCTGGCTAGTGGTTGTGCTTTTACTGATCTGCACTTCTACTTCAAAATTGGTAATTCAACATCAAGAAAGATAGTTAGAAAAGTATATGTTCAGATCTGGTTAGTCATGAAAGACGAATGTATCCCTGAACTTAAAAAGAAAGGTGGAAAACAATTAGATCAGATTTCAAAAAAACTGCAAATTCCCCTCATTGTCTATAAATAAACAAAACGTCTTTATTTTTTACGTAAGTCTAGAATCGAATTTTATCCCTCTGTGAATCATTGGCTATAATGATCTAATGATGTTTTAAACTACATTTAAAATTTGATGAAATGCCGACTCATTACTGACTTTTTATTAAGAATTTTTATCTGCTCTGGGGATTCTCAAATGAAACCCATAGAATCTTTGGATTTTATTTATTCTCTTAATTCGATTTTTTCGTAGTATATTTTTGTATTAAAAATCATTGCATCAACAAATTTGGTTGAAAATATTCTTTTATTTAAAATCTTAAGTTATTAAAACTTCTCTCCCGCGGACGCATCATTAAAGTATACGAGTTTTAACATTAAATAACACTTTCTCAAAAAATTAAAATAATTTTGTTATATTAGATAATTTAAGACATTTTTGTCCAATTTAAGACACCATGTTTTTGCAGTGTAATATCTCTCTAAATTTCTTAGAGTGAGTTTTCACTCCACTAAGAGTGGAAATTGAGCCACTCCAATCAGAGTTAAAGACCCACTCTAAAAGAGTGAGAACTCACTCTTAAAGAGTGAACTTTCACTCCAATTTGAGTGGAAATTCGCTCCAAAATTAGAGTGAGAGTTCACTTTTTGCTTGGAGTGAAAAATTCACTCTATAAGAGTGAGATCTCACTCTTTTTGAGTGGGTTTCTCACTCTTGATTGGAGTGGCTCAATTTCCATTCTTAGTGGAGTGAGAACTCACTCCAAGAAATTTAGAGAGATTATTTTATTGTAAGAAAATTTTCCACTTAATTTAAGTGGTTAATATTCTTGGCGCCTATTTAAGAAGTGTTTCTTAGAATAAGAATATCGTTTTTTCTGTGTTATATGCATGAAAAGTTAACAAATATGACTCTTGAAAACAATATAAAATTTTATACATTTTTTTTTCATAAAACTTTAACCACATAAGTGAAATAATAATCGTAATAAATATATAAAATTTAAGAAAAACAGTTAATTAATACTTACTATATACGGTTTTATGTAAATCATCCATTTCATCGAAGTCATGACTTGATTCTCCACAAACTTCTCCCCACGCTTTTTTAGTTTCGTTGTTATCTTGAAAAAGTTCGATTGTCTTGTCCCAAAGGACGGGTTTCGCTTGCACCAAAGAAATTAATATATCATAGTCTACGACTGCGTTTTCACTCATTTTATAGTATTATATATAAGAACCGCAACTTTGATCACGGAAACTACACAAGAACTGCACTGAAGAAGATTCTGTACAAACATCCATCTAATGGCTTTAAGCACTGCACTAATGACAATTTAATAATGTTTTAAACGTAGTTAAGAGTTGTATCTAATAATTCAAGAACATGTTTACAAAATTTATTCTTGAAAACTATAACTGCCTGTATTTGTGGATTTCAATAATGTTTTTAAAAAATTTGTTTATTAAATATTTATTAAATCAGTGGACGACTTATAACTATAAATAATTTAATTAAGGAGAGATTATAGTGATTTTTTTCAAAAAATCGATATTCATGTTCTTTCATTTTTGGATAGTATACATATTTATCTAAAAATACGGGAAAAATAGTCTGAAGTAAAAATAAATCTTGAAAATTTGTATTTTATATATATTAACTAACTGTAATTTGTTTATTTTTAAATTTACAGTTTTTTCTGATGCACCGCTTGAAAGAGCAGTTCTTAAACTATAAGAAATAATTATATATTGTTACATAAAAAGGGTTATATATATATAACTATTAATATACATTTTTCTTATTGTGCTTTACTATTTAAAAATATTGCCGAAGATTAAGTTAAATTTTTGTACATTTGGTCCTTCAACCTTTAAACGCGTTTTTCTCGAAACTGCATATCTTCAACTTGTTTACACTCTTATTTTGACACTATTCAACGAAATAACTTGAAATTTGGACAGCATGTTCCTTGAATGTGTAGTTTTCGTGTAAACTAGGATTTTTAAGATCCATTAATATTTAAAAAGTTATTAACAATTTAAGTTGCAAAATTATGGTTGAAAAATTAAAAAATCTGTCATGCGGTTATTTTTCAATAAATATTTTTTATCCTAGTTTACACGATAGCCAAAATGGTACAGATTAAGAAACTATTTAATTTTTTTTTATTTCACATTAACCGTTGCATTGCAGAGAAAAAGTGTAAACAACTTTTAGAGAGGTCCACTTTCGGCAGCCATTTTCTAAGGCTTTATTAAAAAAAAAAGTTTTTAATTACTTTAAAAGTTGTATTTTATTGTGTAAAAAAAATTTTATGTAATAAATATTTTTTTTACTATAAAAAACAAATCTTTGAAAAAAAGCTTAAAATCACTCTAATCTCCCCTCATATAATGTTTTATATTTAATTATGATTGCTATTGCATTTAGTAGATATTTCACTTTCAAATTAGTAGTTTCATACTAATAATTAGTAAGTTTTACTGAAAATTAGTCAAAGTTTTACTATTTACTATAGTAACCGATTTTTCGCTAATTCAATAAGTATAGAAAATGCATTAGTCCATTTTCATGGTTTCGAGATATACCGTTTGAATTGTAATATCTAACTAACTTCAGTTTCTTTTTAAATGTCTTTTTCCAGAAATGGTTATGATTTATTTTTTCTTAAGCTCTTGTTTAAACAACAAATTTTTAGGTTTATATGGGTGATTCTTCGCATAGCGCACAACTTTACTTTCCCCATGTTTAAAAGAATAATCACAAATAATTTTTATATTCTCTTATGATTTTAACTTAAAAAGGTAATTTATATATTTACGAACAAAAATCAACAGTTACTTTTGTATATAGTATTATAATTTTGCGTTAAAAGCGGTTTAAAAGACCAAAAACCTCATTATTTGATCTGTGCCCACAGAGAGTTTAAAAAAAAAGTTAATATTTTTAGCAATATTATATTCAATAATAAATACAATCACTATTAGCATTTTAGTATTGTATACTTTAATAAATTTGACTGCAGATATTTCTGTTATCCTCTATTTTATTAACAAGAATATAATTTTTTAAATAAAAATAAATTGTTAACATAGTTTTACTTTAGTATAAAGAACAATAAACTTTCTTATAGTTGATCTATGAAGAAAGCAATCAATTTCCTAATTGATTTACTCATTTTTTTACAATTCAATTTTCAAATTTGTTCAGGGCATCACAAAATCGTCTCCACCAAGCTCGAGCGGCCGTTGAATATTTTACAATAATTTCGAAAATTATTTATTATAAAAGTTTAATAAAGTGTAGTTGTATTATTTTGGCCCATCTAAAACCGATCTATGTGAGAATGATTGAAAATTAATGATAATTTTCTAAAAAAAAAAAAAGGATATTATTAATGACGGTTGAAAGAGTATCAACCGTCTTGACCGTCTCCCAACCTATTTTAAATTTTCGACCGGCATTTGTATATTATGAACAAATTAATGTAAGTTCGGTGTGTAGTGTAATAAACAATAAAATCGAAAATTCTTATAAACTGTCATAGTACAGGTAAGATTACTATAAATTACCATACATTACCGCTAGAATGTCTATCAATTACCCCAAAAATTTCCATAAATTACCATATAAATTTTCATAAATTTCCATAAATTACCGAAATACAAATTTTAACACAAATTTTTTTTAATGTCTATTATAGAATTTATTTAATTTTGAACGATTAATTGCATGATACCACAAACGTTTAGTATAGTTGTTTGGTACATATTAGCCGAGATATTAGTGGTTACAATTAATTTGTTTAAGAGAATACAAAAATTATAATTATTTTGTCCTGCCCACCATGGATTCTTCAGTTCAGACCCTTCGACTTAAAATATTTGTACTAATATATATATTATATAAATACATTATGATAAGCAGGCCCGGATTTGCCATTCAGGATACCGGGAAAAATCCCGGTGGGCCGCCGCTAGGCGGGCCGGTATTTTTGTAGGTCTAATTAATAATTTAATTTATGTAATTAAATTTCATTTAACTTTCAATTACTCTTTTCTATTTTCAATTAATTTTACAACATTCAATCATTTTCGGCTTCTTTCTATGTTCTTTTCAATCACAGAAATTGTAGAATTTCAATTAAATTGTTCAATTCTACAACTATTTTTTACAATTCTTATTTATTATTATCTTCAACTTTCAATTCCATTCTTCAATTTTCAATTTCATTCTTCAGTTTTCAATTATTATTTTTTTCTATATTCAAGAATTCTAGACTTTTTCAATTACTTCTTTCAATTTTTAATTACATTTTTTAAATTTCCATTACATTCCTCAATTTTCAATTATCTCCTTCAATTTTTTCAATCCTCAATAATTCTCAAAAAATTTTATAACTAATCTTTAACTTTTTAAATTATTTTGTTCTCTTGACCATTATTTCTTAGTGCTTTACGATATCAAGACGATATCATATTTGAGCAATATTGATATTGATCTCAAAATCTCTTGACCATCCAAAAATGTTCTCGAGTTGATAATATCGACCTAAAATAACTAAAAAATGACGAAAATAATTGACAAATGAAAAAAATTGGAATAATGACAAGATTAATAAATCGACAATTGACAAAAATAATTTAAAAAATTAAAGAACAAATATAATATTTTAAAAAAACAATTGGAAATTAAAAAAGGAAAAAAATTACAGAAATAATAATAATTGAAAAAAATTTTAATTTTAAAAAATTGACCGGGATTGAAATTTGAAGAAATAATCACAAATTGATAAGAAGAAAATAATATTAAAAATTGCCAAAATAATTAAAAAATGAAGAAAATAATTGTGAATTAGATAGAAAAATTGAGGAATTAAGGAGTTAAATTGAGATTTCAAAAAAATTATTGATAATAAATAATTTACAAATTACTATATCAATAAATAAATAAATAGTATAAAAGAGTGAAAAAGCCCAGGATTGGTGAATATTTAAGAAAATAATTGACAATTAAAAACTGAAGAAAACTGTAGGAATAATTATAACAAATAATTGGAAATTGAATGGGATTTCAAAAAGTTAAAGTTGGTTGAAAATCGAAGAAAATAATTTCAAATTAGAAGAAATAGTTGAAAAATGAAGAAAAAAATTCAAAATTAAAGAAAATAATAATTGTGAATTTAAGAGGATAGTTGAAAAATTGAATTGAAAGTTCAAGAAAAATATTGTTAATTGAAAAAATCATCAAAAAAAGCCGAGAATTATTAAATATTGAATAAAATAATTGCCAATTGGAAAAAATTCTAAACATGGCAAGATTATTAAATTAAAAACTGACAGAAATAATTTTAAACAGAAAAAGATAAACATGAAATTAAAAAAAACTAAAAAAGAAAGAAAATGATAGGAATAGTTCTAGAAACAATTGAAAGTTTAATTGCTTTTTGAAAAATTAAACTTTATTAAAATTTGAAGAAAATACTTTCAAATTGAGAGAATAATTGAAAATGAAAAAAAGTATCAATAAAAGACAAGAATTGTGATTGGATACAAATAATTAAAGAATTAAAGAACTGAATTGAAATTTCAAGAAAATGATTAATAATTGAATAATATGAAAGAAAATAATTGAAAAAAGACGAAAATAAAGGACAATTGCAAAAAATTCGAAAAATTGCAACATTAAAAAGTTTACATTTCAACAGAATTATCTTAAAAGTTAAGAATGTAAATTAAAATTTAGAACAGAAATAACTAAGAATAAAAATTGAAAGAAAATTACTGTAGTAATTGTAGAAAATAATTGTAAATTTAATTGGATTATAAAAAATTGAACTGGATTGAAGTTCTTGGAAAATAATTGCCTATTGAAGGAAACAAGTGAAAATTGAAAAAATAATTGAAAAAAAATCGAGAATTATTGAATATTGACTGAAATAATTAAAAATTCAAGTAAATAATTGAAAACTGAAAAATAATTGAAAAAATGAGAATATTTGAAAACTGAAAAAGTAATTGAAAACTGAAAAAAAATAATTGAAAAACCGACAATATTTGAAAATCGAAGAAAATAATTGAAAACTGAAAAAATAATTGAAAAAACGAGAATATTTGAAAACTGAAAAGAATAATTGAAAAAAACCGAAAATATTTGAAAATTGAAGAAAATAGTTGAAAACTGGAAAAACAATTGAAAAAATGAGAATTATTGAATATTGAAGAAAACAATTGAAAATTGATAAAAATATTGAAAGAAGCCGAAAATTATTGAATATTAAAGAGAATATTTGAAAATTAAAAAACATGATTAAAAATTAATTAAAATAATTGTGAATAGAAGATAATAATTGAGATTTGAAGAAAATAATTGTAAATTAAAGAAAGTAATTGGGTACTTATTGAAAAAATGATTTTCAGGTGAATGAAAGCCGACTTTTTTTATGCTAAAGGGGGCAAAGTAGATAGAAATTCATTCTGAGCGATTTTTAAAGCCGGGGAATTCGCTAAAAAACTTTTTATTATATTTATTTAATAAAAATTGTCCATTTCTTGATTGAAGATCAGGGAATGATTTTAAAGGGTTGTTTTTGATGCTGAAGGGGTTAAGGTAGATAGGAATACATTCAGAGCAATTTTTAAAGCCAGGAAATTCTCTCAAAATTTTTTTATTATATTTGTTTAATAGAAGTTGTCCATTTTTTGTCCTTTAAAATTGGTTAAAACCAGATTGAGGTGTTCATTAAACTAAGAAATTACTGCTGCTTTCGTACAAATGGCAGTAGAGAATGCTACTGTTCAAGAAATTCCAAATAATTAAATTATTGATAAGTTTAAATAAAATAATTTAATATTTTTATATTTTAGTTTTAAATGTTAATAAAAATTTCCAATTATATAGAAAGGGGCCGCTTTTAATTCCCAATTCGGCCCTGATGATAAGTCAATATAATTTTGAACATTTTTATCATTTCGCAACTATGATACTTTAAAAATCATATCTAAATGTATAGAAATATGATTTTATCTTAAAATTGAAAAAATTAAAGTTATATTGCTCTTTTACCTTTTAGCCACATACTTATATTACTCTCTAAATTCCTTGGAGTGAGGATTCCACTTCATAAGAGTGAAAATTGAGCCACTCTATAAGAATGAGAGTGTAAATTTTTTGAGTGTAAATTCACTCCAAAATTAGCAGAAGAGTTCACTTTTTGCTTGGAGTGAATTTCCACTCGAATTGGAGTGAAAATTCACTCTATAACAGAAAGATGTCACTCTTTTAGAGTGGGTTTCTCACTCTGATTAAAATTTAGAGAGTATCTAATCATATTTATAAAAAATTGTTTTGTCAAGACGTGAATTGTTTTTCTCAGTTTGAATGGAATTATGCAGTTATACCATTCTCTCTAAATTTCTTAGAGTGATTTTTCACTCCAGGAAGATTGAAAATTGAGCCAATCCAATTAAAGTGGAAATTCACTCCAAATAAAAAGTGAACACTCACTCTAATTTTGGAGTGAAATTCTACTCTAATTGGATTGGCTCAATTTTCACTCTTCCTGGATTGAAAACTCACTTCAAGAAATTTTGAGAGATCTGTCGCCGACAAAAATTATATAATATTTTTTCTAGATATGTAAATGAATAATTTCATCATTTTACAATTGGGTCAGAATTCGTGAAATCAGCATAAAAAAATAAGATTTTTCTTTCTTGTCGAAATATTGAAAAAATTATTATGTTTGATCATAAAAATATTTGCACCAAACGAAAAAATGTTTAAACATTTTTTACAAAATTTATTGCAAAATTAATATTTCCAACACTTTACATAGAAGCTTATATTTCATAAATATTTAAGTGTACCTTGGATAGAATCAAAGAGCATAAAAAATAGACTTTTAATTACAGTTCGAAAATATAATAAAAATTTGTTTTCATAATTTGTTTTCATAATTTGTTTATAAATTGTTTATAAACAATTAATTTTTTTTAATGTTCTGGACCTTTTAAAAATCGGAAAAAGATATTAAAATACACTTAAAACTCTAAGGAATCAAAATCCATTGAGAAAATTGACGAGCTATTATTTTTTTGGGGCATTCCATGAGAAATTCTGATAGCTTTTGCTTATACTTCATAATTTGGTAGTATTTTGGATGCTAAGTTAGTGATAAAAAATGTTGCGTAACTTTTTGGCATACTTACTTAGCACCTAGAACACTAAAGAAAAACAGAAAACTAAAAAATAATATCTATTTTCTATCGAACCAATTTCTCATGAAATGTCCCAAAAAATAATCGCTCATCAAATTTCTCAGTGGATTTCGATTTCTTAAAGTTTTAAGTGTATTTTAATATCTTTTCCCGAATTTTAAAAGGTCCAGAACATTGAGAAAAATTAATTGTTTATAAACAATTGATAAACAAATCATGAAAAAAATTTTTTACTCTGAGAAAAATGGATGTTTACCCTTAACATCTGAATGTTAACGCTTAACATATTTATCATATTTAACATACATATCACTTAACATCTACATATTAAACTTTAATATCTAGATGCTAAAATTTAATATCTTAGATGTTAACCTTTAATATTTAGAGGTTAAGCGTTACAATCTTGTTTTAAACATCTAATTCTAAACATCCATTTTTCTCATTGTCAGTGTATTTTTAAATTTTCGAACTGTAAGTGGAAGTCTGTTTTATGCCTTTTGATTCTATCCAAAGTACACTCAAATCGAAAAGCTCACTTAAGAAATGTAAGCTTTTATTTAGAAAGTGTTTAAAATTTCCATTCTAGGTATACAATAACTTTTGTAAAAAGTTTTTTAAAAATTTTTCGTTTAGTAGAAACATTTTGAGGATCTAACATAATAATTTTTTCAATATTTCGATAAAAAAGAAAAATCTTTTTTTTATGCATGCTGATTTTACGAATTCTGACCCAATTATGAAATCTTAAGAAGCGTATCTAATATATAAAGAATTCTGGTATTATTTTAATTTTGAGAAAATAGCGGTTATGCTGTTTTGCCTTCCAGATACAGAATTTTGTCCTTAAGGGTGTTGCAAGGAGAGAATTTTCCAGGCAGCGTACAATTTTGACACTTAGCCAATTTTTTCAGAAACAAAAAATGTAATTAAAAATATGACCATGTATTAATAATTTAAATTTTATGCAGATTCTAAAACTAATTTGACATTTTAAAAATATGTATTATTTGGGCTTCAGTTTCTAAACAAAATATTGAAAATTATGAACAAAAAAGTACACAATTTTCAATATTTTGTTCAGAAACTGAAGCTCAAATAATATATATTTTTAAAATGTCAAATTAGTTTTAGAATCTGCATAAAATTTAAATTATGGGTACATGGTCATATTTTTAATTACATTTTTTGTTTCTGAAAAAATTGGCTAAGTGTCAAAATTGTACGCTGCCTGGAAAATTCTCTCCTTGCAACACTCTTAAAACAAGCAGATTAATTTAAAAACACAAATTTTAAATGTTTTTTGCATTTAAAATTGGCTTTCACGAGTTGTCGCTCATTATGTAGAAAAGTTAAAGACGCAACGATTGATGGCTTATTCAACTTTCTACGACTTGCCATTAGAAAGTTATTAACTTTCAAAAAATCAAAATTTTTTAAAAATATGTTAAGCCTTTTTTTGTTTTATTTTCACATAAATTATCAAACTTTCCTCTAGTTTTGTAAAAACTTAAAAACTCAGAGATTGATTGCTCATCGAATACTATATATGTACAATTGTATCACACAAAACCAGAAAGCATCAAAACGTTGCATAATATACCATTTTTTGGATCAATTATGAGAAACAATCTAAAAAATGTTATCATTATGCAACGTTTTGATACTTTTGGGTTTTGTATATATACATACATAAATATACAATACAAAATATTTTCCATCATTTAAAAAAATTATTATCTTTTATTCGGATTACCTAAAAGTAGTCTTGGACAGCAAACTTTAGACCACTTGTTTGGTTGCAAAAATAAGAAAAATTTAGTTGCATCGGATTTTATCTATTTTTTTGTATTTTCTTTTTGTACTCCGTAAAAGTAAATATGAATTAGCGAACTTTCGTTAAGCGGTAAGAGCATTATTACAATATTCATATTCCAATTATATTTATGCTGATATAGATTGATTAACTTTACAGTTACACCCTTATTGTTGGTTCAATTGTAGAGTTTTGAAATCCTTAATTTCTCTCAAAAGAAATAGAAAAAGTAAATCGTATTACATTGCATCGATTTAATTTTTTAATACTTCATTTATAAATATTTTAATAAGAGTTTATTTAATCTTTCAAAAGATAATAAATGTGAAGATATATGTGTAAACATCAGTGTAACTTTTATGGTAACTTGAAATGAATTTATCAATTATATGTAACGAGTTTCTTTAAAGAAAGTAACTTTCTCAGCACTTCACTTAAACCAATTAATATTATATGCTTCACTTCTTTTTTACAGAATTGATGCAAAACCTGACACTGATAAGTACTTTAACAATAGGTCACCTTAATTATTAAAAATTTTAATTTACAGTTTTCATTCTATATACATTACTTCAGCTTTTTTACTGACATCTTAAGACGACCCATTAACAATTATTCTATTTAACATAAAAATGTCCATGATATATCATCTGAGTTATTATATTAATACGAATACATAGTCTAAATTTACAGCCTGCATACTATAATTAAAATTTTCTTTCTTTGACAAAAAGTAAAGTAGGTAAGGTATTACTTTTTATGTCGTAAAATGAACAAGAAAACAAGTTTTAAATGATGATTATAAGTTATTTCAAAACATTAAAATTGTTAGTTGTGAAACCTATAAATAGTAAAACAAGAGACTTTGAGAAAGTGAAAATTAGTCATTTTATATTAAAACTGTATATAAAAATGGTATTTTAGATGTTTCAGTTTTAACATTCTTATCTCATAAAACATAAAATAATCAGAATTATATTTTGATTTTATAAGTGTTTGATTGGTTTATTGTAATTATAACATCATTACTTTCTCGATGAGATGTTCAGAATTTTAATGCAGACACAGTTTTCACATTGCGTGCACGTATTAATCAGTACGTATTTGTGAACGAAACTACTACGTAGTGCCAGATCATGCATTATTCTCAAGGTTGGTAATTTAAGTTTCAATTTTGATAAAACATTAAAAAACTGTAAACTTGAATAATTTTATTTTACTTTCACTTATTACTTTTTTTATTAATAGTTAGTCAATTTTCACTAATCGAAACAGAAAGAACTCATTTACAATTTTACTGTTAATTTATTTTTTTATATCGTCAAATATTTAAAATTTCTCATATACATAGGAATGTCTTATTTTAAGATATAAGAAATTTATAAAGCGTCTTAGAATAATATAAATTTATTTCATTGGTTAAAAATTTTGTAAGATGAGTCGAGATTTCCCTAGATGCGCAGGTGTAGGTAACACACACACTATACCAAATTTCGAAAATACTTTAAAAATATTTATCTCTTTTTTATAGCAACGAAATTGAATTTCCACCACTTATGCCACTCTATTATTTATAATAAATCAACATTAACTAATTTATTTTGTCTTTTAAGAGCGAGAAACGTCAACATTGAAATCAGGCAAGAGCATTTTTTTGCACAGGTTTCATCAGCCTTAAGTATAAAGCTAAAAAGTAATTAAGGCACGTATGCGATAAAATGTTATAACTTCCTTTAAGAAAATTATGTTATTTTCAATTTTCTAGGAAACGCCACCATAATTTGGTTTCATTTTAGTTTCTGGCTTGATACAAAACAAAAGTAAAAGGGCCTAATTTAGATTCGGATCACACTATGAAACGAAAGTGAAAGAACTAATTTAGTTTCGGATCAAACGAAAACGTAAGTAAGATAGACCTAATTTAGTTTCTGATAACACTGAATAAAAACTCGCAGGAATGTAATTATTTGGTGTCAAACTAACATAAAATAAAATATTTTTTATTTTAAAATTTAATCCCAGCTGAAAAAATTCACCCGGATTTCCATCCGCTGTTGATTGATTCAAATCTTCTTACGGTTTTCCATCTAGAAAATCGGGCGAGATTTTTTCACCTGGGAATAATAAACATGCTCAAACTGTGTTTTATGATAGTTTCATAGTTGCAATGGTTATTATACTCCAGTAGAGCTGCCATAGAAAACTACTGAACAACGTTTAAAGTTTCACAAAATTCATTCATTTTCATATACGGTCATTTCCCTATAGAACTTTCAAATTTTGTGTTGTCGCTCATTATGATAGGGGAGGTGGGGGCAAGACGGGCTACCTGCCTTAATTAAGAAACTAATTAACCAATCATGATCATTTTTTGCATAACATAGCATCGTTACAATAGTTTTTGATTGGCCTAGTCACTGATTGATGAAACCGAGTTTTTTATTTGTTACATGTAAAAAACGGTTTTTAAAGATTTTCTTGTCATTTTTGCATTTTATTTAGAACGTGTTTGTTATGTTAATAATAACATTTTATATACTATATAATTTTATTCATGTTAAAAAAAGATTACACTTGAAATTAAGGAAGTTCTATCGTATGACAATACTAGTCAAAACATAGACCATTATTTTCAGGCTAATATAAATAGTTTAAAAAAATTGAAATCTCTTGGAAATCTTGTAAGAATATGAAAAAAAAGGATCATTGTGAGTATAAAAAGTATTAATATTATTTAATTATTTTGCATTAATTAATATCCATTCAAATTTGAATTAATTGAAATTTAAAAGAAATTTGGAACAAATTGAAATATGACTTAATTGGAATTTATATAATTATAAGGACATGAAGATATAAAAATGTAATATTTTTTTTGCTATCTTCATACCAAAGATTTGTAAATCGTAGGTATTTTGATCATCTGTATTAGCACAATTTTTTAAATTTTATAAAGATTAAAATATTAAAATTTTTAAGATTTATCCACAAATTTGTGGGTTTTGTTTATGGTTTGTGATGTTTTACATGCACCGGAGAATTGTAAACTTTTAATTTAAATCATGATTTTAATGCAAATTTTCCAATGATTTAAATCATGATTTAAATTACGATTTAAATCAAAGCGATTTAAATCAATAACAGCCCTGAGAACATGGTTTGTTCCTTGTTTTAAATGACTATTTCTATGATGAAAAATTTACAAATTAAAGTCTAATACTATAAAAAAAACTTAATTATTTTCATTTTAGATAATTTTTTTTAAATACCTGAAAATTTCCTTCTTTAGGAAGATGATAAATCGAACCAATTTTCGGTTTTTTTTTTCTCGAATTAACACGTTGTATAAAACGAACGAGAACAGTTTATTAAAAATTATCAAACAATTGACGAAACATTTAAAATCAAGCTTAATGAACACAGTAATCATAAGAACATATTATTATTTACTTTAAATAAATAAATAACTCACATAGAACGAAATGAAAAATCTTCATTAATTTACAAGAATAAAAATGTATAAAACGAACGAGAAAAATACAACGAATTTTTTTACAGTGTAGTATTATTAGCTTGTATTGGCGCCTAATTCAAATCCAAATATAAGCAATTGGAAGTGCAATATATTCTTTTCTAATTAATTAATCATTTAATGACTTAAGCTATGCAAAGAACAGTTACTATTACGCACTATTACGGGACTATTACACAATATTACTTACTATTACATAACTATTACCTATCAATACGCAATATTACTGACTATTACGCACTATTACGTGATATTACGAGTAATACATGGCTATTACCAAAGAGGTGTACACTCCAATACGCAAGAAAATACCCCCTCGGGGTTAACATCTACATATTAAACTTTAATATCTAGATGTTAAAATTTAATATCTTAGATGTTAACCTTTAATATTTAGAGGTTAAGCGTTACTATCTTGTTTTAAACATCTAATTCTAAACATCCATTTTTCTCAGTGCAAACATTTTGTATAGTACAAGTTTTAAAAGAATTACAGTATTTCTTCAAATATATTATTAAATTACTGATTTTTATGATAAAAAAAATTTAGATTATAAATACGTACATGTAAAAATACTACACAGTCAGAATTTTGGGACTAATACTTATTTTGAAATGAATAAAAACCATCTTAGTCTTTTGTCTTATTTCATAAAAGCTAAACAAAATTGTAAACAACATTGGCAATTTGGATCGATTTAAAGAATATATTCAAAATTGGATAAATTTAAGTTGGTATTATGAGTGAATTAGAACCAATAAATATTTAAAGAGATAAAATAAAATCAAAATAAAGCAATCCATTTAGAAAATAAAAAAAATCTTTTAAAAAAAGAAGAAGTAGTGAAAAATAAATTACAAAATAAAAAACAGTAAGAATAAAATAAGAAAATGTAAAAAGATAAGTAAAAATTATAAAAAATCCCTTTAAATAACAAAAAGGCTTCGGAGATGAAAGTATTTTATTAGTGTTTTTATACATATTAATTTAATTTCGCCAGATTGCTTAATTTTTTTTTAATAATTCTAAGTAAAAGCTAAATTTTAACTATGAATATTGACAAAAATTATTTCTAAATAATTTTTATAAAATTAATCGGGACATCCAAAAAGTCACTTTCAGTAGAATCACCCATTACCTTCAAACTTGCGCGATATAACTTTGTTAAAATTTGATAATAATATTTTTAGCTAACGTATTTATCCCTATCAGCTAATATGGATGTTATATCCATCTTATCTAATATTTGACAAATACAACTAGATTGTTTCTGATAAATTTTTTTAGCTACTGCAGCTAACTTAATTTTTTTCGTGTGCTCTTTAACTTATTTAAATTTTAAATTAATGTTTTTTACATATCATATTACATTAATTTCCAATAAACATGAAACATTACAATAAATAAAATAAAATAATTAATATGTATATTATTCAATATTTATAATATTAATAATAAATTTTATATGTCATATTTAAAATATAGGTACATATTGATGTAATACATAGATATAGTTTAATATTGCTCAAAGTTTGCTGGAATTTCTCATTAACGATGTAATAGTAATAAAATTTCAGAATTGAATTATTATATCAAATAGAGAAAAAAGTTTGATTGAATTCCAATCGGAGACAGGCGATTTCATGTGATTTAAAATTAATACGGTGCTGAACACAGTATAACGGTAATTCCGCATGAGAAGAAAAGACTGAAGATTCAACGTCACTTTCTTCGAAGAGTCGGTTACAGAAAATTTTCTTATTTGATAAAATAAACAGAAAGATTTTACATTTCTGAATTAACTTATTACAAAAATGACATATTCATTTAAATTAAATGTTATAAATCATAACATGTATGCAATGTGTTATTATAAAAGTAAATTAAGCAAATGATTAAATTTATGATTTTACGAAAATAAGAAAATAAAATGCCACTCAGGAACAATTTATATTTAAAAATAACATTATTATTTACTATTAGAATTGAACTATTATTAAACTGTTAAATAAATTAAAATTAACATTTATTATTATATCAACATTCTTCTCACTGTAAAATATTTTTGTATTTAAATTTATAATTAGGTATAATCAATCCCCTATAGTACTTTGTCATAATTAGTAGAAATAATTGATAGTTATACATATACAAGTGAGTAAATTACCATTTAAGTATATATTTGATAATTAATCCGTTTAATAGATGAACATTACTGTAAATATCTATTCTTGACTTCTCTGAATTAATTTAAAAAACTTTTAAATATGTGTATTTAATTTTAATCTAAAAACTCTTATTTTACCGTTATTTCAAAGTTTTAAATTATTATAAATTTTTTTTTTACGAATTTCCAAGTTATATTCTTTAAATCATGAAAAAACTCTTTTCGAATATTTGTATTTCATTTAACGTTTGCTCATTTTAAAAATGCTTATTATATGGTAGAAGCATTATATGCAAATTGTGAGAATGTAAAAATGTCTGAGGAATTTTTGTAAACTAATCCTTCCATCTTATTTATTTATTTCTCATCACAGAATGTTTTCTGTCTTTTAGTAAGAAATTTAATTGTTTTATTGCAAATTTTTCAGTAACCCACAAGGATTGATTACATTCTCCAAAATCTAAATATTCATATTGGTATAAGAGTATAAGTTAACGTCCCAGTTATTGTAACCTTGGTCCCAATACCCATAACGACATTGATTTCAGTTTCTAATGCATTCCTTAAATTATTTAAACATTACATTTTTGTAAACATTTATAACCGCGATTATCAGTATTAACAGTTATAATGAAAACTAATAATAAGAATATATAAATTAATAATAGTGATAAAAATTTATTATAACACAAATAACAAAAATAATTTGAATTTATAAAAAAACACATATTTTTCGGGTAAATGTATATGCCTACAAAATAATTTAGGTATAACAATTACAGTTTTAGTGATAGCAAAAATGTTGTTAAAAATATTATTCTCATAAATATCCTTTTCTTATAAACATGTTTCCTAATATTCAAGAAGAATTTCTCCTTTACATATTCTTTAAAACAAAATTGTCAACAAAGTAAAAAGAAAATATTCATTATAAAATAACTTTAATTAAATGAATTTTCTATAACATAAGAGATTCAATCTTGTTCTGAAACATTTCTTTAAAGAATGATTGTTTAGAATAATTGTAGGTATTTTAAGTACCTATATAAAAATATAAATTACAACTTACGCCATGTTTGAGAGTGTTGATCCTTGGATTTTTAATTAATAATTTTTCCTATTATAATCAGACACGCTCACTTTCTTATAAAAACCCCATGAAATAACTTCACACGTTGCTTTTCCATGCAAGAACTGACATTCACAAATTATCACTCATAAAAACATGTTTTATAGCACAACACCCGATAACTCCGACTAGGAAGGACGTAACAATATAAGACTTGACGTCAATGTACTCTTTGGTACTCGAAATTAAAGGACTTAACTACCAAGTACTGCTAACTTGTATAGCAGTCCAACTCGCGTGCTAGCTCGTACAGAACTACCTTCTTATTCTACCTTCTACCTGTAACCTGGTACACTCCAAGACCTAGCAGCAGGCCTGGTAGATCTAACAGTCAAATTGGTGAACGGATATACGGAGCTGAGTCTGAGGAAGCTCAGTAGCGTGTTCGAAATAGGTGTGAACCCCATAAAATGAAAGCAAGAGAAAGCTACAAAAGGGTAAAAACAGCTTTATAATTATAACGACACACTGAAACAAATTTTCTTTTTTATCTCATAGAAATACCTTGCAATAAGATTTCACTGTGTTCAAGCTTCCCAGGCTTGAACTATTTTCTCTAAGAGTGTCCTGTTTGGAAAATTTCCCCCTAATATCCCCTACTTTTTACAAAATTAAAGTCAGCAGGGTTGCCACAGGTCAGGGATTTCAGAGAATTCAGGGAAAAGTCAGAGATTTCCATCAAAACTACTGGAAAAATGCAAAGAATCTCTAAAATGGAAAAAAAATTAAATTTTGCTGAAATTTACTAAGTAGAGAAAATTACTAAACAAATTTTTGGAAGTCATTTAAACATTACTAAAAATAATTGATGTTTGCAATCTGAAAAATAATTATAATTCGCAATTTATATAATAATTTACAAGTTTCTTTCATTGATTGATTGATTCATTCGTTCATTCATACTATCCACACCTGAAATTTGTCACTAAATTTTTCTTTAAATTTTATATAATTCTTCACCTTTTTAAAATTGTGCCAATTTATATACTTATAGCAATTTTAATTCCTTCAAACTTCAATTAATTTAAACTTCCATTGATTAAAAATTCAATAAATTACACGCTTCAAAAATAAAATAGTAAATTTGAAGGGATTTTAAAATTTCTTCCATTTTGAATTATTCTTTTCTTATATGATTCCATTTAAAATTTACAAAATTTTCATCACTTTTCAATTATCTTTTTCAATCTTTAAATTATTGTCATTAGTATTTAAATTTATTATACCTTTTTCAATTATTTTCAACGAGTTTCAATTACCTTCTTCAAATTTCAATTATTTTTGAAAATTTTCAATTAATTTCTTCAAATTTCAATTATTTTTTAAAATTTTCAATTATTTCCTTCAAATTTCAATTATTTTGTTTCGATTCTTCAATTTCTGTCTTCAATTTTTTTTTTTATTCAATTTTTCAATTAATTTTGCCATTTTTTTGCCAATTTTCTTTCAAAATAAATTATTTTTGTCATTTTACAATTATTTTCTTCATATTTCAATTATTTTTAAAATTTTTCAATTATTTTCTTGAAATTTCAATTATTTTCGAAAATTTTCAATTAATTTCTTCAAATTTCAATTATTTTCTACAAATTTCAATGATCTTTGAAATTTTTAATTATTTTCTTCAAATTTCAATTATTTTGTTTCGATTCTTCAATTTCTGTCTTCATTTTTTAAATTTTATTCAATTTTTCAATTACTTTTGCTATTTTTTGGCCAATTTTTTTTCGAAAAAAATTATTTTTGTCAATTTACAAATATTTTCTTCATATTTCAATTATTTTTGAAATTTTTCAATTATTTTCTTAAAATTTCAATTATTTTTGAACTGACTATTTTGGAAATTTTTCAATTATTTTCTTTCAATTTCAAGTAATTTTTAATTTTTTTAATTATTTTCTTCATATTTCAATTATTTTTGAAATTTTTCAATTATTTTCTTAAAATTTCAATTATTTTTGAAAATTTTCAATAAATTTGTTCAAATTTCAATTATTTTTAAATTTTTTTAATTATTTTCAACAAATTTCAATAATTTTTGAAATTTTTCAAGTATTTTGTTCAAATTTCAACTATTTTGGAAATTTTTCAATTATTTTCTTCAAATTTCAAGTAATTTTTAATTTTTTAAATTATTTTCTTCATATTTCAATTATTTTTGAAATTTTTCAATTATTTTCTTCAAATGTCAATTATTTTCTACAAATTTCAATGATCTTTGAAATTTTGAATTATTTTCTTCAAATTTTAATTATTTTGTTTCGATTCTTCAATTTCTGTCTTCATTTTTTTAATTTTATTCAATTTTTCAATTACTTTTGCCATTTTTTGGCCAATTTTTTTTCGAAATAAATTATTTTTGTCAATTTACAATTATTTTCTTCATATTTTAATTATTTTTGAAATTTTTCAATTATTTTCTTAAAATTTCAATTATTTTTGAAAATTTTCAATAAATTTGTTCAAATTTCAATTATTTTTAAATTTTTTTAATTATTTTCAACAAATTTCAATAATTTTTGAAATTTTTCAAGTATTTTGTTCAAATTTCAACTATTTTGGAAATTTTTCAATTATTTTCTTCAAATTTCAAGTAATTTTTAATTTTTTTAATTATTTTTGCCATTTTCGAAGTATTTTGTGATTTTGAATTCAATTTTTTCATATATCAATTAATCTCTTCAGTTTTTAAATTATTTTCTTCACATTTAAATTATTTTGATTCGATTTTTCAATTTGTGTCTTCATTTTTTGATTTTTATTCAATTTTTCAATTAGTTTTGCCATTTTACAATTATTTGCTTCATATTTCAATTATTTTTGCCATTTTCGAAGCATTTACTTCAAATTTAAATGGCTTTTCTGAATCTCTATATTATTATCATGAATTTATTAATTTTTTACACCTTTTTCAATGATTTTCTTAAAATTCCATTTATTTTCTTCAATCTTAAATTATTTTTCCCCCTAATTTTCGAATTTTCAATTATTTTCATTCTGTATCGTAATTTCCAAAATTGTTGTCTAAAATTTCAATTTATTGCTATTTAATACATATTTTGTGATTATTTAAAATTAATTTCTAAGATTTCCAATAATTTTATTTAAAATTTCAATTATTTTCTTTTATTTCACAGATATTTTGTTATTTTCTCAATTATTTTTGTCAAATTTCCATTCAGATATTTAATTTTCTATTATTAATATATTTTTAAATTAATTTTTCAAACCTTTAATTATTTTCATTTTTTTTAATTAATTTCTAATATTTTCAATTATTTTCCTCAATTTTTAATTATTCTCATTTCTTCAAATAATTTATAATTACAATTTATAATAATAATTGACGCAAACACAAGTCCCAAAAATTAATAGCGCGCTAGCGCGCGTTGTATTATCTAGTTTTATAGTAAATGTACGAAAAATTAGTTTTAAGAACTCAAAAAGGTCAGGGAAAAAGAAAAAAATTGGTCTGGAAATCAGGGAAAGGTCAGAGAAAATTGTAATAAAATATTTGTGGCAACCCTGCAGGGGCATCTAGTGAGTCAAAAGATTACTGGCAAACACCAAGATAAAAACTGGGAATTTGTAAAAACTTGAAAAATTGTTTATGTAACTCGGAAATTTTTAAGAAATTCCAGGAATTTGTAGATAATTACAGAAAATTTTTATTTGAATCTCATGTTCTTCAAGAACTTGATAAATTGAATTTAAAATAGTTCAGAGTACGATCTAAAAATTTTGGGTAGAAAGAAAGTCAAACTAGGTGAAGATTATGTTCATTCATGAATATTTCGCTTCCATGTATAGGGAAGAGTCATGGCCATCAATGTACCAGTTTTTTCAATGAACCATTTCAATTTTCACAGAAATAAATGAATGGAAATTCTCCTAACTCTAAATATAAATGAAGTTTGGATAAACACGCTTGGACAAACATTAAAGTATACTTAATAAAATGTGTTTAAAACGGAAGATCATATAGGCCCAGAAAAATATGTTTTTGTATATACCGCATGACACCTACATTTCTTTTTGTAAGATAGGCCCGCCGTTCTGCAGACAGTGACTTTCTTCAAATGTATTTCACCAAAATCGCTGTAGATAGGGCAATCAAGGTCTAATTATATTATCTTTAAAACTAATTAATATTTTTAATCGTGGATTGAACAGATAAATTAATTTTTTTATTACTAGAGAAACGTTTTAGTTTTATATTGATGCAAGGAAGTGCTTAAAATTGGTAAAATTGAATAAATACTATGACTTTGAAAAAAAAAACTCGGTACATTGATGGCCCCACTCCCCTAAGCAAAATAATTTTCTTATAGAGGAAGGAATAGATTATAATGCAAAAGAAAAAAAATTTAATTTTATTAAAAATGAAAAGTAGCCATTAATTCTATTCAATTTCAGAAAATATATACTTTATATTAAACCAATTAGCTCGTCTTTCAGTCTAAAATATATTGTCTAAAGGACCTATGAATATAAAATAAACATTAGAGAAGTTGTAAAAAAAAAGAATTTTTAATTGTCCAAAAGCATCAATTTTTCTTTGGTCAACCGATCATTTTATTGTCAAAAAATAAAAAATAAGTCAAATACTTTGTGTGGACAAACAAGTTTAGGAATAAATTACAAAAACGACTTTTCGGCAATATTTGTGTGCCTTTTTCAAGTTTAAATAAAACATTCTTCTAAACCATAAATAAAATTTTTAACATCAACAGTGAAACAAAAACATAATGTGAGATAACAATTTGCCATTTTGAAACATCAACAATTGTGATGCCGCAGACACACTAAAGTGACTTTTAAAATAATAATTAAAAATTAAAATGACAATTGTTACCTCACATTATATGTTTATTTCACTGTTAATGTTAACAATTTTATTTGTGGTTTAGAAGAATGTTTTATTCAAACTTGAAAAGGCACACAAATGTTCCCGAAACGTCGTTTTTGTAGTCTATTCCTGAACTTGTTTGTCCACACAATGTCTTAGACTTATGTAGGTATTTATTATTTTTTGACAATACATAAAATGATCGTTTGACCAAAGAAAAATTGTTGCTTATTGACAATTTTAAAATAACGATAAAATAAAAATTATTTTTGGAATAAAACCTTTGAATTTTCTACTCGCTAAGAATTTTTTATCAATTATAGACTTTATATATGTCCAAATGTTGATATTTATGAGTTTAATTCGACAAATAAATTGTATTAAAATCCGTTAAGGCGTTCTCGAGATATCCCAGCGCGCCAAAAAAGTGACCACACACACACACATACATCCGAACTTTTTCTTAAAAATGAAAATATAGACTCATTAGATGAATATAATTCGATTTAGACTATTTTTGGAAAATCGAAAATCTTAACGATCACAAAGCTTCCTCAATATGGGAAAGCAAAATATTCGGTTTTAATAATTTCATGTACAATTTAGTAATTCTTTACAATTGAAATAAATCCCAAAATCCAGTCAGTTGAAACAAACTTTAAACAAAAACCAATTTTAAGGCCATTAATTCCACATTATTTCTTTCGAATTCACACTTATGAATCAAACTTTAATTTATTTAAACTTTTGAATTACAATGTTTTCAAAATTCAACAGTCAGAAAATAATTATTTTATGCTTCATTTCACTTAAAATTAAAATATTTACTATATTTTTAAAATTTTCTAACTTTATTATATTTGTAAAGATTGATGTTATATAACTTTATTATATCTAGATTTTTTCTTTCCTTGACAATTTTCTTTTTTCATTCTTTAAATTTTTTTTCGTCATAGAGGAAGAATATTTCGACCTCAGGAAGTAGAAAATGAAGTTTTTTAAAAATGTCCGTGTGTGTGTGTGTAGGTCCACATTACGTTTGGCCCAATATCTCGAAAACTATAATACTTAGAACTATGTTTTTTTACGAAATTATAGGTTCCTCAGGGGGACAAATTATGATATACGTTTGAACCCGATTGATCAATTCTAACTATTTTTACTTCGCATTTAAAAATGTAGAAAAAATCCTTTTTTTGCAAAATTGTATAATTGATTAAAAAGGTAAAATGTAATATTTTATTTGTTTTATTCTTTTGAAAATGCATCGATTTAGCTTTTAGCGAACCCTCTAGTGCAATTTAATCTAAAGTTATTAACATTTTAAAAATCGAAAATTTTGAAAATCTTGTTTTTGAATAATTTTTTAAATGCTTTTTTACAAGCTTCAATATATTTTCATTATTATGTAAGTGATTAAAAACCACATAGATTGAGCTATTTGCAAACTTTCTGGCGTAATCCTGTTTAGAGTAATCAAGGTTTCAAAAATGAAAAATTTGGAAAAAAATTAATTTTTTTAGTTTTTTATCATCATATATAAATTTTGTACAAAATGCTTTCTTCCAATTTTAAAGAAAATTTAAAAACGCATCAATAGGCATATATTTAAGATTTCTTTGGGACCTATCAATTAGAACTTAATATAGTGATGTTTAAACTTCAAAGAATTAAAAATATTTTTTAATGTAATTTTTAGGGATATTTTGTTATTTTAATTTTAATAATATAAAAAATACACAAATTAAGTAATTTCTGTGAGGAAGCAATATGTTAAAAAAAATGAACACACATAATTACTCACGCAACGGTTTTTTTTCGCTGTAGCACAGTGTATTTAAACTCAAACATATGCAAAATAAATTCAGTAAATTGATTTAAAAAAAAACCACCGCGGCGCGAAGTAAGTTTAAATGTTCAGAATTAAAATGAATTTTTAGTACAATTTAGCGATTAATAAAATGTTTAAATCTTTATTCACGTGGTATTCTCCAATAATGATATTAATAAAATTATAAACATTGATCAAATGAAATTAAAATAAGAACAATTTTTAGGCTGGACCATGCGAAAATTTAGGGATAAAAAAAATCAAATTCCTAAAGAATTTTAACAAACAAGTAAAATTCCAAATAAAGCGAAAATACACCATTTTGTAGTTTGCAATTAACTTAAAATACTTTAACTCTTCTTCTACTATCATATAACCGTTATCGTCAAAAAGCGTCAAATTATATGCCTGATGGTAGGGACTTTGTGGGAAACCCGTGGTGTAGCGTTAAAATAGTTATAGAGGAAGACTACCGTAAGGTGAGGGTTAAAATATAAGATAAGTATGCATATCCCGGCTAGAAGTTGCTACCAAATTGAAGAATATTTTGCCTTCTCGGAAGTATTTCTTTTGAAAACATTGACAACTGAAACAAATTCAATTCCTAGGTGGGACATTTCACTTAACATTTTCATTCAAAAATTGTTTTTACTTCGAATAAAGTTTTTAAGGGCTTTCTCAAATTTCTGAACAAAATTACGTATGGATTTAAACAAAAATTTTAAATTCTAAAACCATTAAAAAAATATTTTATGAATTTTTTTTTGCTTTAGGATAATTTTAAATCCAAAATGTTGCTAGAAAAAAGTTTGGCTCTTCTTTAGAAAACGATTTTTAAAATGTTGAAATTTCTCTGGTGCCTTCATTCAATTTAAATTTAAAAATTAAGTAATTAAATGAAGGGTGGCATGACAAAAGGGGTCAGCCACAATTTTTCGAAATTGAGATTTTTTCATGAAAAAATCAAATAAATTCATTTACACATTTGTGTAAAAGGATTTTCTTCTTAATTGCGTTTTTATATAAGTTTTTAATAAAAATTAGAATCACAAAATAGCCTCAATTTTTACTTGTAATGCAACTTAAATGAAAAACAAAAGAAATACAAAGTCAATATTATTATTCAGTAAGTCAACAAGGTTAAAAATATTATTTTTCCGAATTCGAAAATGCCACGTAGGTGCGGGAAAAAGAATATTAATAAAAAAGAAATGGAAAAAAATAAACGACGTGTAGGAGAAGCATTTACAAAAAGTAATGGGAAAGAAATTTTATCTGTAGGAGTTGTAAACAAGGTATACACATGTGTAACCTAAAATATGTTTTTGAATTACTTTTAAAGTATTTTAATCACGGTAATTTTATCTTTATGATAAACAAAGGCATGAATAAAAATTTTTTTTAGACTTAAAATTATTTTTCCTGTAGCTGACCTGTAAAGGTCAGCTACAAAATTTGGAACTTCTTGGTTAAAAGTAATCACTTAATTCATTATTTTCTCGAAAACAAACAACTTTTTTAAAGCAAACTTTTTCACATTCGATTCATCAATTCAATATTAAGAAATTAATTTCTCAGTTTTTTTTTAAATGGCATATTTTTTTAATAATTAATTTTAAAAGAAAATTTGTGCATTTGACGTAACCTTGAAATAACACACATTTATTAACTTTTCTCTTTAATTTCAGGGTTTAACTAAACAAATGTATTTTTAATGGTAAAACATTATAATATCTCAAAACCGTTTTTTTGGTTTTTTATTTAATGACCTGTAGAATTTTTAAATATGTTTTTTTCGTTTCCTGTAAAATCATGAAATTGTGGCTTGACCCCTTTTGTCATGCCACCCTTCAAATCTACTAAGAATTTTTTTGAGTGTTTAAAAACACGTGGAAGTATATAATTTGTTAAAGTAGAAACCTGCCAAAAAAGGAAAATATACTAAGTTTTTTTCATAAAAATTAACAAAGATTTGTAAGGATAAGCAAAAAAGAAAGTTTAATCAAAAGTAGGGTAAATTGACTATGCGAAAGGTTTCAGTGAGCAAATGTGAGGTAACTCGAGGGTAACGTTTAACGGGGGTTTGACAAATATGTGACAAGTTGTGACAAAAGGGAGACGAACATTTAAAACAAGGAAAAAAAGTGTTACATAATTTTTGGACGGCCTCTTAAAATTTTTTATTTGTTTCAAATGTATAAAATTTGTTAAATCCAAACAAAATTTATTTGATTTTAAAAATATGTTTGATTTAAACAAATTCTTTAATTGACCTACTTATATAAGTACAGGGGCGGCTTTAGGCAAAGTGTTCGGGAGGGGCGATATATGGGATAGAAAGAGATAGCACCATAGTGCTATCTCTCTCTCTCTCTTATACAAATATAAGATTCTCGGGGGGGGGGGGCGGTCGCCCCATTCCCCCCCCGTAAAACCGCCACTGTATAAGTATGTATTGAATCAAACAAACACTTTTCTCAGTAGAGCGTCTATTCAATTTAAATATTTTAAAAAAGTGTTTGAAGCAAAAAAAAATTAATTACCAATTTTTACATTATATGATTCCTATTTAAATATTTAAAATTTTTATCCATTTTCTTCAATACATTTCAATCCCATTCAAGTGTAACAGATTTTCACCTTATAAGCATTTTGTTTATTTTCTTACTATGTGTGAACACCGGATGAAAAATTGAAAAGTAAGTAGATTAAGATAATTTATATTAAGAATGCAAAAACGTCGCTGAGCTAATACCAAGTTGTAGTAGTCCCACTAAAAACAAATAATATTAAATCAAGAAAATTGAACTTGATTCGTAAATCGTAAATACCACGTTCAACCGTGAGGTTGAATGGAGACAAGTTAATAATTATGACATTGGTTTAAGAAAATAAATTCCTACTTGTGGTATGTTTTTAAAAAAAGCATATTTTTTCGATCCAAGAAAGTGAGTAGAATTAATCGTAATAGCTGCCTGATTATGTTTAAACCTAAATAAAATTAAATTGTGAAAATATATATAGTTAAGAACCAATGATATACTCTTTGAATAAACTTTTTTCGCGCATTTATAAAAGTGTTAATTTTGACTAATAAAAAAAAAAAAAAAAAAATATTTGCTTTATACGTGTTTTCAAAGAACAACTTTAAAAAAAAATTATAAATAGAATTTCTAAAAGGTTAGGAAAGGTCAAGGTTCAAAGTTGTTGCTCCGCTGAAACGGAAGAAGAAATGTCTGCATTGGCATCGACTGTGTAACGGTATTGTAATACATGTGCTTATGGTTTTGATTATACAGCAGTTGTAGGCAGTAAATAATTATCTATTATTGATTATAGTTTGCAAAAAATCAGTCACGGAACGGAATTCTGAAGATATAATAATATTATTCGACAAATGAAGTATAAATTTCGCTCAGACACTGTTTTTAAATAAATAAGTACTCTAAATCCCTATTTTTTTATTTTTCAATATTTCAATAAAATCGTTTTCAAAATGCACTACATGGAAGTAAACAATATGGAATTTCAAAATCTGTAAAAAAATGTATTAGTATCGATTTTGAAAAATTTCCAAAAATCAGTAAATTTAAAAAAAATTAATTTTCAAGCAAAATTTAAACAAACTCGGCTTAGGTCTTTTTAGATAAATTCACAAAGTTTCGTTACAAAATATTCAGTAGGGGAGACCGGGGTTGGTTGGGCCATTTTTCACTCTTCGTTGTTTAACTTCGTTAATATACAATTTATGAAAACCTTATCGTACAGGAAACCTGCTCTGATATTTCAGCTTTCATTTAAAAAAGAAAAACTCCCGTTATTACTTTTAGTTTTTTTGGGGAACATTGTTTTTGGAGAAATCCAAAGTGACCCAACGCGCCCCGGCCGGGGACAGATTGGGTCATGATTAAAATGTTACAGTTCAATTGTTAAAACATTACTTTATATAATAAACTTAGTTTTTAGGGTTATTTTATAATAAAAGAAATTGAAACATAAATATATTTACATTAGAGCAGTGAAAGTATAAGATTATAAATTAAAAAAATTGCTCATATTGAAAAAGACGTATTTTTTAATTCCCAATTGTTAAAAAGTATTACCATTAGTGTTAATTGACTGAAATAAATTACTGATAGTGAAATTTAATTAAATTAATGTCGTTTATTAATGTAGTATAAGTATATAGTAGATTCCTCATGCATTTGGGCGACCCAACTAACCCCGGTCAAAACGACCCCACTGACCCCGCCTGTGTTTTTTCAAATATTTGATTTTTTCTATCGATACTGCAAATATAAATTAAAATCTCTTCATTGCCCTTTAAAAGGAACTATTCAAAGATCAAAATTTGATAATTAAACTTTTTCTAAAACTATTACTCAGGAAGATATAACAAAAAAACCAAGTGGATAAAAATTTACTTTGGAGTATCAAAATTAGTTTTTCTTATATTTACTCCACATAAATGATGATATAATAATGAAACTTGGCACAAACTTTCATCTAACTATGTAACGTAATTTTTGTGTAGAGAGGAATTTATTCGACTAATAGCCTTTGAGTAAACTGCAATGACCCACTCTACCCCTGACCCAACTAGCCCCAGTCTCCCCTAGTCTCTTTTTCACTGTTTCAAATTTAGAGAGTACCTAATGGTCACCTGGACATTTAAAATATGTCTTCAGGACGTCTTCTTTGTCCCAGGACATTCTGGAATAATGATGATTTTGTCTTGGAGTCATCTTAAAGGCAACCCAAAGGACGTATTTAAAACGTCCAATTTCTGTCCCAAAAACGTCCCAAGGATTCTATAGATAATCTTATAAATTTAAATATTGTAATTATTTTACTTTTTCATATGGAATTTTGATTTTAGTTTTGACTTTATTTATTTTTATATAATTATACATTCCGCAGAAAGAAATAAAATTTTCCGGGCATGAGTGTCATGAATCTTTGATTTATTAATAATTTTGAAAAATAATTATATTATAGATAATGATGCATGACAAGACAAGAATTTTTTATTTCTTGCCTGACATTTCCCGAATTTAGACAGGTTTCGAGATCGATATTATTTTAAACTTCAATTGTTTAATTTGATATTTCCCGTTTTGAATTACGAGCAAGTTCAAGCAAGATTCTCGATTTTCTGTTGATATTTTATTAAAATTTTGATTTTTAAACCTAAAATAGAATAATGAAGACTTAATGGATCTTTTTTTATTTAGATTTTGAAGGTTATAACGTATATCAATTGAATATAAACATTGATCTTAATAGTATTTTTAAAAAGAGTAAATAATATTTTAGCTCTTTAGTGAATATTTTATAACTTTTAATGATTAAAAAAATATAATTTAATTTAAACTTACAGGACCAGACGGTGATGATTTTTTAAATTGTATTTTCAGGGTAAGGGGTCGTTCATAAACCACATGGACACTTTTAGATGACTTTCTGACTCCCTATCCCCATGGTAGACAAAATATACGAAAGGCTTTTTAAATAGGTCCGTGAACTTTTTAAATAGGTTTATAAATTTTCTTCTGTGAACTTAGACAATGAGTTAATGCAAAAATTGTGAATAGGTAGATTTTTATTTATTTTTAAAGAAATTTTAATTTCAACTACAATAAAAAGAAATAAAGGGATAAAATCAGAATTTTAATGGAAAAAATTGTCGATGTGGACATTTGCTAGGAACCCCCCCCCCCCCCCCCCTTAAGAAGAAAATCATGGACATTTGGCACACCTTCTTCTCCCCATAAACTGTCCTCGTGGTTTATGAACGACCTCTAAGCTTTGAATTTTATGATATAACATTCATTATAACATGCGTTTAACAATTATGAGTTTAAGGTTAATCTGTAGGCTGTCTAGATTGAATGAATTGTAGTGTATAAAACTTATAAAATCCCAAAATATTGTCCTACTTATATGTCTCAGTTACATAATCCTATAATAAATGTCAATCATTCATAGAGCTTATAGAGATTATATTTAGATGTTTTATCAGTCTAATATAATTTCAAAAAATGTATCAGAATCTTGCTCGATTGATTTCAAACGTTGCCTTAATGATGTACACTGAGAAAATGAGACATGACTGAGTACTGTCCGGACAGGAGTGGTTCCTGTCCAAATAAAAGATTTTAATTAGACAGCACTCATTGCTTTCTGGACATGAACCATTCCTGTCTGGAAAGGACTCAGTAATGTCTTGGACATTAATGAAATAGACAGTAGTGAACCCTGTCTAGACAGGAATGGTTAATGTCCAGACCTGAATGATAACTCTCCGGTGGTGAATTTAAAAGAAGGTTATAAAATGTAATAGACGTCATTCAAAAAAATGTACATTTGGACAAAACTACACTGAGAGACTAAAGATTTGAATATTTATAAAACTTGTTGAAATTTTATTATGTTAGGTTAGAGGTTAGGGAAAAACGTACTTTTTCTTAATATTTCAAATGGGTCAATCCACTGACTTTTGTCTGTAAGCTGTTGCGGCAATATTTTTAATAATTCTAATTTTAAAATATGTGAAACGCCAACATTTTCTGAATTCAGTAAGCATATTAAAATGTTATAAATTTTTTTTCTTTTCGTGTTATTATTAATCAAAAAATGAAGGTTCACAAGCATATTTGTAACCTTAAAACTGATGCTTTTTTTAAAAATGTTCTAATTCTTAGAGTAATTAATATAATATTTAACAGGCGAACGCTCCGTTTGTATACTAATTTAATTTAAATGGAGCAATGTGAAATTGCTGTGTTTACTTAAAATATAAAAATTAACCTTTTTGAGTATGAAATTTAAAATTTTTTAATATTTCCTAAACGAGGCAAAACACGTTCGTCAAACTTTATAGGCAAGTAGATTATATTAATATTAAATTATATTCAGAACCTCAAATTTGTAGGAGGTTCCATAAAAAAGTAATAACCTTCGAAAAATAGTGAAACTTTATACAAGTATAAATATTTTAAATCAGAGTATCACTTTAAAATAATAAAATTTTATAATAAACCCATCTTTTCTGTGTTCAGAATTAAATAATTTATATTTCTAATAATTCTCCAACCTAACATAATAAAATTTCAACAAGTTTTATAAATATTCAAATCTTCAGTCTCTCAGTGTTGTTTTGTCCAAATGTACATTTTTTTGAATGACGTCTATTACATTTTATAACCTTCTTTTAAATTCACAACCGGAGAGTTATCATTCAGGTCTGGACATTAACCATTCCTGTCTAGACAGGGTTCACTACTGTCTATTTCATTAATGTCCAAGACATTACTGAGTCCTTTCCAGACAGGAATGGTTCATGTCCAGAAAGCAATGAGTGCTGTCTAATTAAAATTTTTTATTTGGACAGGAACCACTCCTGTCCGGACAGTACTCAGTCATGTCTCATTTTCTCAGTGTACTTGTTTTACGAATTTTAAATTAAGCACAAAGATCAACTATTTTTAATTATCCCAATTGACCTCAAACACTTGCTTAAAAATTAAAAAAAAAGTTTATTCTTAATCAAATTGGCTAAAATCTATATTAATGTTTAAAAGTTTTTTTACACTCAGAGAGACGAATCCCCCCTCCTAATAATAATAACAGTTGTCTACAAATTTCAAATTTTTTTATTCGAATAAGATGGCACCAAGTGTTTCCGAATGGATTTTTTTTATGAACCCAGATTCAGCATGAAAAATCCATTTGGAAACACTGGGTGCCATCTTATTAGCAAAAATCACGTAGAGCAGTGTAATTATATTAACGTTAATAATAATAATTTTTTTTAATGTTCTAATCAACTATTGCGTTTCCCGTATTAATTGATATGACGAAAATATTTTAACGTATGCATTTATTAAGTATTTTAATAGAAGGTAGGTTAAAACAGGTTATTCAAGTAGACAATAGTCTGATGCTCTTGACAACTTTTTTTTTGATAGAAATGGTAATTCCCAACAAAAGTTGCCCACCCATAACAGCAATACATTTACTATTCTTTTATGAAAACAGACAATATCTTGGGTTCCAACTTTGGTAGTATAAGTTTCAAACTTTCGTATACAACAAAATTGTAAAGTCATGTCTGTATAATGTTGTATCATCTTTATAAGTGTTTCTTCCCAGTTTTGACATGGTCTTATGAGTGATTGATCCCATAAGAATTGACCCCAAGTTACTTCAATCTTTTCTCTGTACACCACTCTAACCCCTATCCTAAAATTTGCGTATGTTTTAGGCAAAGGTTGATGAAAGTGATAATATGCATAATATCACAGGATAAACTTTAGTAAGTACACTCCCCTCCCAATTCCTTCATTCCCCTTAGTCAAGAGAAATATATGAATTTTGATTTATTGTCAAAGAATAGAAAGGTATTCTAATTGTCGATATAGATATTTCATTAATTTATTGTGCAGCCTCAGCTAAAAAAGTCCGCCCGGATTACCTTCCGGATTTCCAGTCGTAAATTCCTGTAGATTTGAAACGATATGATCGAATTATATATTCCTTTATATAGAACATCAAAATACGTACTTCTTTTTTGGCATAGAAAAGTAATAGAGATTAAACATTTCAATTGTAGGCATAAAAAAAAAAAATTAAACCATTCAAGGATTTTATGTGTTAATAAAACGTGCCCATTCTGATATTAAACTTTAGTACTTTTTAATATAAGCGTTCTCAGACCGAAAAACTTGTAAAAAAAATTAACAACTTAATTTTTGCACAAATTAAATTTTGTTCTTGACCTTATTCATGTTTATATTTCAATTCATATACATATTTATTGAAAAAAAGTAGTCGAAAAAACCAAAGTAATAGTAAGTGGTTCAGACTTGGCTAAATAACTATGAGTTTGTTTCATGTCCTTCCTCGAGATTCTTATTCTTGGACTTCAACATAACGGAGAATCTGGCATGAAGAGGCAACTACCTCAATGCTGGACGCAAGTACATACCACCTCCCGATTAACTTCTCAGTAAAGAATAACAAGAAAAGGAGAGGTAAGGTAGTAGGAAAAGAGACACAAGATCTCGGAAAAGAATTCAGCGTTTCTCAGCCTTTCACTACAGCCGTACTAGTAGAGTTGTGCCACACCTGATGGGAAAAAGATATATGTATATTCTACTGAATTTAAGCCACGAGTCAAAAAGAGATCTAATTGTAAAAAAATGTTTCTAATATAAGAAAATTTTTTAAATCAAAATAATTTTAAACAGTTAATTTCTTCCGAACAAACATTATTTAGAAAATTTAATTTCGTCGGAAACCGATCGAAATAATTACCATCATGAGCTCGATTCAGAAGTTTAATGGCATTTGTCAGATGTCGCTTTGTGTCGGTAACGACGTTTTTGCTTCTTATTTGTAATAATTTAGTACATATAATCATATGAAATAAGAATAATTTTTCTTTAATATTTGATTTTTCTATTTGGGTCAAACCATGCCATAAAAACCAAATTTTCCCCCTAGTTTTTCGTATTTTGTGAAAAAATCTACAGCATGTAGATTTTTATTAAATTCGTTCGCTAATAGGCCAATGGATACCTTTTATAAAAAAAGCTTTTAGATTTTTTAAAAATTGTCGGAGTTTGATCGTCCAATTGCAATTTTAATCAAACGAACATTCGGCGGTTTCAGAATTTTATCAAATATCAGTTCGGATAAATATATATAACTTCATCAGGCAAATAAAGATTTGGTATTTCGGTACATTTTTTAATTTAACCTGTCATTTTTCCTTCTATACAATTCGGATGATCAAATTATTTTGAAAACTGCACGATATTTTACTCGAAGATAATCTTTAAGTTCACACAAATCTTGTGGCGTTCAAAGATATGTGTAAATTTTCCCTCCGCCAAAGAGTTGAAGATTAATCAAAAAACCATTCCAATCGCTGTGGAATACTTGGTATCTCAATGCACCGGAATCATAAGCGCATCATGTGAAAATGATGGCTGATTTATGGTCTTTATTTCTAGATTAGACACATATGTATCCAGAATAGTTTTTTAGAGTACAGACAGAGACAAGCGGGAGATGCAATAAGGTAAAGGAGTGACAGAGTCTAATTGGAAAACTCCTTTTTTTAAAGATAGTCATTACCTGTTGTATGTTGGATATTAGAACAAACCTTGTCCTCCACATAAGCTTTAGCTCCTTTATGTTTTTCACGATGTTAAATACAATGTCCAACCCTTTGTCTTAGACAGAAGCTATGAAAGAGTGACTATTCATAGTTCACTGAATGGGATGTATCATAGATGTTACTCCAGTACTGCTCTTGTGAAACTGGACCGATCCCTCGCTCAAAATTTTTTCAGTGAAGGCTGACTCTAAAAGTTAGTAGGGTGGAGGTACAAATGCATCTTGACGTATAGTTAAGACTGATGACACTCAAATGACTGGAGCAACCGACGGGAAGAAATTCCTGTTGGTTGGTTATGTAGGTCCCTGAGAGTCAAGTTGGAGCCCTTGTAGCCCTAGACTACAGACCATTCTATTACTTATGCAGAGTAACTTTTAAAGTCTCTGGGTGAGTGGAGAATAAGCCAAGAGTAGATGAGGTGAGCGACAAGCGGTCTTAATGGCAATTGACAAGCTCTTTAGTCAAATTAACTTGCACCACTGGAAGGACGTCTTATTGTTAGTCGTTTTCATGAGAGGTATGGTAGCGATGCATGTAGGTATTTCGTTAATCCAAGAATCGTGGGTTGTATGAGGAACCATTAGGAGGCTTTGGGGAAAAAGCTTTTGCATGTTACAGGGATCTCAAGATCTATCAAACCAAGAGCGTGAGTCTTACTGAAAGGTGTATCTGTTCAATTTTTGGATAAGTGCACTGGAGACTTAATGGTGGTATAATTATAGACTGAAGGAATTGGAAGGATTGTCATTGGATCGGCTTACTTCTTATACGACGACAAAATAAATAAATTTATCTCTATTAAGGTAAAGAAATGGAGAGTATCTAATGAGTTTTCAGTTTCTGATCGTTTACAGTACATAACCATTGAGCTGAAGACCGTCATCTGCGATACACTTAATGGATCTGTAATCTACGAGAAGGAATTTGGCCGGCTACAGGATTATAAGCTATCGAAAGCCTTGGTGGAAGGTAAGGGAAACTGTGACCCTAGATGGAGTGGCGGAAACTTTTGCGAAAGTCGTTCAAACGACCTACGAGCATAATCATATACCAACCAAAACTCGTGCGTCTGTGTGTGGAACGATAAACTACACAACTTCCGCAAGGAAACGAGAAGGTTGTTTAGACATGCCAGAAAAACCACACGGAAGAGAGTTGGGCCATCTTCACCAAGACAAGAAACATCTGCAGGAATGCAATAAAGAATACAAAACTAGGTAGCAAGACTACATTTGTCTCTAATATCAATAAGGAAAAAATGCATCCCGATTGGATAAGTGACCTTCTAAGAACGCAGATGCAGTTCTGGATACTATGAAGTTACCAGATGGAACTTTCTCGGGGTCAGTCGAGAAAATACTGACAGACCTGATTTGGTCACACTTTCAGGGCTCTTCGCTGTCTGGTGATAGACTGTCTAACAGGATCGTGACCGCAGCCGGAGTCAGGTGGCCCATTGAATTTTTTTGCCCCTACAAGTCTCCTGGGCCGGACAGCATCTCTCTCGCTTTTTTGCAAAGGAGAGGCAATTGGTTCGTTAGTAAGGCTTTTTTTTAGGACGAGTTTAACCTTGGGTTATATTTCGGAAATATGGAGGGGTACGAAGGACCTTCACACACAAATAAGGCAGAACTGACTATATTTTACCCAAGAATTTTAGTCAAATTAGCCTTACATCTTTTATTCTAAAAACAGTAAAAAGATTTGTAGATAGATATATCAACTGTAAAATCCTGCAAATCTATACGCTTCAGAGATCAACATGCCTATAGAGCCGGTCGCTCTACAGAAACAGCCTTGACTAGAGCTGTATACTTAATTGATGGACATCTGGAGAAAAAGAGATTTGTAATAGGGGTATTCCTGGTATTGAGGGAGCCTTTAATCATATCTCCAGGGAGGTCATAAAAGGGCCATGCGCGACCATGGAATTCCTGAGACGATCGTCGATTAGACTTATCACATGTTAGGAAAAGGAGGTTTCCGACAAGAAAAAGATAAGAAACGGTGCAATCTGGGTTGTCTTCTAGCACCCCTGCTTTGGTTTTAGGTAACAGTATGAATCTAAAACGAGAATCAGAACTTTCCCTGCTTAAAATGTCGGATAGAAAACGGACACAAAAACCGGCTAAATTTAGGACAGAACTGGATATTTATATCCATTTCTTATCCGTTTTCTGTCGTGCCCGTTAAAGAAAATCGAAATTCCAATCAAACGGTTTTCATCCGGTTTCATCCGAAGTCATACGTTTTCAATCCCAAATTCATACGTTCTTAATCCGACTTTTATACGATTTTATCCGAAAAATTACCCGGTTTTTTTGTCCGTTTTCGATCCGTCATTTTAAGCAGGGTTGTAAGCTCAATACGAAAAAAACTAAGATCTTTACTCAAGTTTTAACTGGACACGGAGATCTGCGTAATTATCGACATAATAAGGATATCATGAATAAACTCGAATGTCGGAAATGTAGGAGGGAAGACGTAACCTACACATATTCTCTGCTACATTCATTCGCTATCTAGCGAACGATATAAATTAGCATTCTCTCTTAAAGAAGCAAATATTGCTACATAAAGCTTTGCTGATATCCTCACCTTATGGATGGGACTTTGGGGCCAGGACTAAGTATCACGTACGGAGGAAAGAAAGGGACTACCCAAACAACGTTGGTTGCCAAACAAACATTCCTCTTCTATTTAAAAATATTACTAATAATAGAAATCTTTAGATGGACTTTAGTTTTTCTAGATCCCCACATACCACCGGAACTCCCATGAACATTCCCAACCTTTAGGGAAGTTCTGGAACTTCTATCAAACTTATTGAAAATTTTGAAACTTCCCTGAATGTTGGAAATGTTCAGGGAAGTTCCGGTGCTGTGTGGGTCTTTTGTTCTCTTCTTAGATCGTTGAAATAAGGGTGTTACTGTTGGAAGTTGAACGTTCTCTGAGGGTTCTTCTTCCTGGAGAAAAGGTTATTGTCTCTTTTCCACAGAGAGAATACCTGATCTCTTAGATTCAAAGGCGTTATTTGAGCGTATTGGAGGTACATATTGAACATCGTTCATACATCCTCAGCATATATCCTTTTCTGTTAAATGTGCTGTTTTACCAACACAACAAGAGTTCTTCCGGAGTTATTTCGTCCGTTTAAAACGTACTCGAGCTTGTCCCTCGTTATAAAGCTTCTGTTTATTGCCTAGGTTTTGTCTTATTGACACTACTAACTGAATCCTGATCTTCTATACGGGAGATATCTATTGTCACCAATGCTCATTGCAATTGTCGTTTCAACAAATACTCTGTTTGATAGTGGACAATTATTATCGAGATGCACACGCTTATTTGAATTTGGCCCAGGTATTTTAATTTCCTCGGCATCTCTCATAACTGCAAGGTCTCTACTATTCAATACCCGATTATGATGTCAGAAACCCTACCTCAAATGCCATTCAAGTACTTAACGGAGTCAGCGCAGAAATCTTGTAAAATGTAACTGGACAATCAATTGTCTTACCAACCCGATCAAGCACACTCACGATGCAATATTATGTAATGGCCATTTATGTACTGGGTCAAGTAGGCCCAATATTTTTAGCTGCTTGGTTACGGATGTTTTCAAACAACAAAACAGGATTCCAATTAATATTATTATTATTGTAAATCAAAAAGCAATTTACTTATTAATTTATAATTTTAGGAATACTATTTTATAGTGTAAATTCTTAACTATACTAAATTATGCACTGAAAAAAATACTGTGATCAGATTAGACATTTGAGTATGGTTGACAGGTTATGTAGGAGTTTGACATAATGCATCGGTGCGTCACTGTCGATTTTACCTTACCTTACAATGTCACTCGCGGTTTCACACAGTCGTATGGCTAAAACACAAATACGTATGGCAGTTCCCAAAACAGCAATAAAATATTGCCAATTTGCCCATATTTATTGCAGTTCCACGGAAATATTTTTTTCAGTGTGAAAGAATACAGTAATTTAAAAAACAATAATTTCTTTGGTTAAGAGTTAAGAAGTCTTTAGTTAAGAATCTAAAAAATCAATTAAACTTTTTAAATACATTTTTAAACAAATTTGAGTCAAATACAGTAGTACTTAAATTTTTCTCAACTTAACCTGAAGTAAATAAAATTCAATTTGTGATAATGAAAATTTATTATCTAATCTCATTTCCCTTTGCTTATAATATCGTAAAACAAGATATTAACATTAAATTTGTGGAATGAAACTGAATTACATCTGAGTACATGCAACCAAACAGTATTTACAGGCATCTCAATTTAGTACATATTTTCGATATTATTATAATAACAGTACTTTTCATTAACACGTAACAAACACACGCTCATAAACATAAATGTACATCTAACGTATTAGGTGTATAAACTCTTTAAAATTCTTTAGTGCTTGTTTATATATTTTATTTTTATGACATATTAAAGCAATCAAACTCTTACAGAACGCTTATCACAGGTGGAAAATGACTGAATATTAAAAATTTCACCTGATATGTGTATGCAAAAAACATTAAAAATAAAAACAACATTGCAGCTTTAAAATCTCTCAGTGAAGCTCTGTAAAATTTGCATTTAAAGCTGAGTATTGAATTGAATTAAAATTAAGCTTTTGTTATTCTCGTGGTGTTTTCCAGTAGTATTATTATAAAAACTTTACAATAAATCATTTTAAAAAAGATTTAAAACTCATATATATAGCTATTTATATGAACCTGCTCAGTTAACTTATTTCAAAACATATAAATAAAAATTAAGAAAGTCATTTCAATAGATTGGATTAATGTCTCAACTCTTTCAATTTGTTTAACGGTACTTTAAATTTACTGTACTTACAATTTTCCAATTATGTACAATGTTACAGTAGGTTATTGTCAGTAAGGGAAGTTTTTTTTATTTTTAATAAATAAAGTGTTAAGTATTTTGAACTTTTTTCTAAAATTAAAAAAAAAGCTTCTATAAAATATACATGCATAAATCTTTCAAAGAATAAATAATCGAAGTTCTTAATGCTTCACAATATCGATACCTCATTTATCAATTAAAAAAACAAACTTTAATTTCTCTTTTTAAACAAATAATAATAATCTTATACAGGGACGCTAAAAATATTACACTGCAAAAAGAAACATCTTAACATGGATTGTAGTCACTTTTAAGACGTTCAAGGGGTCTGCCTCATAGAAAATTTTCAAAAAATCGATTTTTCAAAAATATTTTTTTTTATATTGTATATATGTATATGCAGAAATCAGGAAAAAATAGTTATTAATATTTCCAAGCCAAAAAATAGAAGGGTGTCTCCGCACAGTGGGATCAAAATGTAATTTAATTTTCAAAAAGGTTTAGATCAAAAAAATGTCTGCCATATTGGATCCGACATTTTGAATTTTGAAAATCGGACTGTGGATTCGTAATTAGCGACCCCAAAAGTTGTAAAGGGATAAAAACTTTAAACTCGTTTTTCTCGAAACCATGTTTCTTGACACGGTTGACTCGATTTAAAAAAAATCTATTGCATGGATCGGATTCAAATTTTCAGGACTTCTTCTACACATAAGTGGATATCACATGAACTAAGATTTTAATTTTTCATCAATATTTACTAATATTTTTAAACAATTTAAGTTGTAAAAGCAAGGTCAAAAAATTAAAATGACCGCTATTTTGTTTTGTTTTACCTGATCACAAAAATCCTAGTTCATGCAATAGCAAGTGATCTATATTTTAAGAATCCGTGTTATTTTTTAATTTTTACTTTTACATGCAGCCTTCTAAAGATATCGTGTCAACCAGGAAAAAAGTGGTATAGTTTAAGCGATGATTCCTTGGAAAGAAACCTTTAAAAATCAATAAGCAAAGTTTTTTTTATTATAATCTAATATGTGCATTTTGATGTACGAAAACATAAAAAATTTTAAAATAAAAATTAATAAAAAAAAAAAAATCTTGAAAAAATGGTCGTTTGTATGAAACAGACCCCTTTAGTTATCTTATTTTTTCCAATCTCGAAAAATCTTAAAAATAAATGTTTATTAAGATGCTTTTTCTAACTTTCGGGAAACATCTAAAAATTGACTACAAATGTATCTTGAATTAAGATGCCTGATTCTTGCAATGTAGGTATATTTCAATTTTTCCTGGCATTTACCTGATTTCTTCATACATTTAATTATCCTTAATTTTTCTACGATTTCCCTGACTTGTGGCAACCCAATTATTTTTAAAAATGCCAAACTAATGATTTTTGAAAATTAATAGTTTTTTATTTAAAATTAAAAAAAGAGAAAAATAGTTTCTATTTGTTTGTTAAAATTTTTATTTTTAATAACGCTTTTGTAATTCAATTATATTTATAAAAAGAGTTGGACAAGTATACGTATAAGCATAGATTCACTGATTTTTGACTTCTTTCTCTCCCAAATAAGTAATATTTTTTCTAAGACCGCCCTTGTTTATAGCTCTTTTTTCTTTAAAAAAAAATCCGACGTAAGATTTCGTGGATCCCCTCTCTCCCCATGCGCAGGGCTCGAACTAGCTCCGTAAATCCCGTAAAAGTCCGTAAATTTACTTATGGTCCGTAAAAGTCCGTTTTTTTAAAAAAAGGTCCGTAAAGTCCGTAATTTGTTTAGAAAAGTCCACAAATTCCGTAAATTCTAAGATAAGAGGCCCTAAGCAGTGTAAAAACGGTTGAGTTTAAATTTTTCAATTCCTTTCTTCAACTTTTTATTATTTTATTTAATATTTAATAATACTCGCCTTTTTTCAATTATCAGTTATTTTCTTGAAAATTTAATATGTTCTTCAAGTTCCAATTGATTTCTTCAATTTTCATTTATTTCCTAAAATTTTTCCTACAATTTTCTTTAGTTTAGATTATAAATTAATAAATTCATAATTTGAAAAAAGTTTTTTCAAATATAATTATTTTCATCCACTTTTATAATTACTCTTTAATTTTTAAAATTACTTTGTTCTAATAACGATTATTCTCGACACATTTCGAATTTTTTTCAACTGTCAATTGTTTTCGTCAATTTGTAATTTTTCCTTCAATTATCAATTATTATCTTAAAACTTCAATTTAATTCCTTTACATTTAAAAATTCCCTGATTTTTTCAATTATTTGTTTCACTCATAAAAATTTTTAAATTTAAACTCAATTGTTCGATTCTAAAACTATCTCCTTCAATTCTCCATTATTTCCTTCAAATTTCAATTGCATTTTTTTCTTTATTATTAAAAATTCTTGCCTTTTGTCCATTTTTTTTTATTATCAATAAGTTTCTATGACTATATTCACATGTTCAATTAGTTTCTTCAATTCTGAATTTTTTTTCAAATTTCAATTCTATTTTTCAGTTTTTAATTATTTTCTGCTACATCTAATAAATCACGGCATTTATAAATTACTTTTTTGAATTTTCAATTAAATTATATAAATTTTAATTGCATTCTTCAACTTATTATGGTCATTTTTTCATTTTTAAATGATTTTGTTAATTATAAAATTGTTTTAATTTAGCGATTTGTCGAAGTTTGTTATCAGTTGTCAATTATTTTCGTTATTTTTCAGATATTTTTTTTCAATTCTTTAATTATTCTCGTCATAAAATGTTTCTTTCAATTATTATTCATTTTCCGCAACTTTCAATTAATTTCAACAATTTTTTCAATTTTTATTCATTCTCTTGAAGTTTTATAATTATTCTTCAACTTTTTAAATTATTTTGTTCTCTTGTTGATTATTCTTGAGAGTTTTTTAATTTTTTTCATTTGTCTATTATTTTCTTTAATATTTGATAATTTTGTATTTTGTTATTTTCCTTTTAATTATCTATCTCAATCTGTCTTCTTCAAAATTTGATTTAATTCTTTAATTTTCAATTATTTTTAAAAAATTTAAATACTTTTTCCAGTTTACTTTTCTGTTTATAATTTTTCTTTAATTCTCGGCTTTTCTCAATTATTTTTTTCAATTATAAAAATTGTTTTAAATTTAAATTCAGTTTTTCAATTCTACAACTATTTTCTTAAACTCTTAAATATTTTCTTCAATTTTACATTTTTTATTCAAATTTCAATTTAATTTTTAACTTTTCAGTTGTTTAATTCAATTTGCAATTATTTTTTTCACTCATAAAAATTGTTTCAAAATTTCAATACAATTGTTTAATTCTATAACTATTTTCATCAAATTTCATTTTTCAATGTTAAATTATTGTCTTTAATATTAAAAAATTCTCGCCTTTTTTAATTTTTTTTTTTTTTCGAGTATCGCAATAAATTTTTTTAATTTTAAAAGCAGTTATTTAATTATGTTATTCTATATTCAATAATTATCTTCTTTTTTCAATTTTAAGTTTATTCTTTGAAATTCAATTCCTTTTTGCAATTTCTAATTATTTTCTTAATTTTTCAATTTTTTCCCCCTTTTTTTTGTAATTATTGCTTTCAGATATAATATTTTTAAAATATTTTTTTCCAATTGTCAATTAATATATTTTTCAACTATTTCTTGCAACTATTATTTATTTTACCCAATTTTCAATTGTTTGCACACTTTTTTCAATTATTCTCTAAAAATTTTATAATAATTCTTAAAATTTTTTCAATTTTAATTTTTTTTCAGTCCTTTTGTAATTTTTTTTAAATTATTAATTATTTTTCCAATTTCAATTTATTTCTCGAAATTGTTATTATTTTCTTCAGTTTTCAATTATTTTCTTCAATTTCCATTATTTTGTCGATTTTCAATTCAGTTTTTCAATTTGCAATTATTTTCAATAATTGTTCTCTTATTTGCCTCAGACTCATTAATATTTTTCTATTTAATATTAATAAAATTTTCTATAATTTTCAAAGAAATAAATTATTTTAAACATAAAAAATACAATTTCTTTTTACTTTTCTACTGTATTTTAATTCTATCACACTCAAAATAGTCTTTCGGGATACAAAATGTTTATTTGTACGTAGTCCGTAAAAGTCCGTAATTTTGAATTTTTGGTCCGTAAAGTCCGTATTTTTAAGTACTTTTACCGGTTCGAGCCCTGCATGCGTGAGCACATTCAAGAACCTGACTAAACTTCTCCTCTCTGGTACACTGAGAGACTTTTCGTTTCACTAAATGATAACATTCTGTCAAGGTTTGGTATATAATCGTTCGAATTTAGAGAAAACAAGGAAAAATCTAATTACTAGAATAAAAAAAAAATGCATGGGGTTCCCTTTGGAAGTTAGGAAACTGTAAAATACTAATATAAGCGTGGATAAATTCAATAACTGCTTGTTGAGTATTTTTATAAATACATGAAAAAAACTGATATAATTCGTTTCATCTTCTGATACGCATCATATGAGTTTAGGAAATGAATTCCGGATTACCAAACTTTTAAACGCTGTTATATCAAATTGTGATATTAATTAAACATTTCTTCAATCGAAAAGTCTCTCAATGTAGTCGCTCACGTAATTTTTTGAACGAACTCAAAGAAATTGTAGTCGAATTTAATTTTAAATTACGAAAAAGAAAACCAACAGGATTTCGTTTGGACATTTTGTGTAAATAACCCTAAACAAATGGCTTTCATACCCCTTTTATAATATGAATACTTCCGTTTTAAAAATTCAATTACAAAGAATGTATTAAAAAGTGCTTGGTTCTTTGGAGAAAATTGAGGATCCTTAAAGGAGAATTAAGACAAGTGGGACTCTGATTCCAATTATATTTTTGCCTAATCGGAATCGGAAGTTCATTTCATTAATTCAAATGAACGATCTCATTTGAATAATTTCGAAACAGAAATTTTTAAATTAGCCAGCTCATTTCGACCAATAATACAAACTCACTTCATCATTACTTCCGATTAGAGTTAGACATACGGTTAATGGAAGGGGAACTTGTTTCAATTCTTCTCCTAGGATCTGTGGGAAAAGTGAATAAACCTTTCCTAAAATCAGGAAAAATTTGAACTTTGTCAAGTACTGTCATTTATGTTATTTGTTTTTATTTTTCTCTTTTAATAAGAATGATAAAATTTTGTAAAACATTATTAACTTACAATTTTATTAAAACAAACAAAAGATCGTATACACTTATTTATTCTAAAAGTGATGCAATTATTAAAAAATAGATAAGTAAAAATCCTTTCTATTAAGGAAGACATTGTGCTATTTATTAGTTTCCTATTTTCTTTTTTAATCAATTCAATGTTGTTTAGAATCAATAAAATATCAATTAACCATGTGTTAGTTATTGAATTCTAAAAGACTACAGTAAACTAAATAAACTATTTATGCAAAAACATTATTTTATAGGCGACCCCAGGCGGTAAGAAGTGAAGGAATTTCAAGTGAAATTCTAAACGCCGACTGCAATTAAAAAAAACTATTTGGATCATATTTTGTCCTTTAAAAAATAGATAAAAATGCCAAATAGACCAAATAGTCTATCGAAATAGCCTAATGTCTCCCTTAAATAAACTAAATTTCAATTAGATTATAAAATTAGAATTTCAGAATCAGAGTACCTTGAAAGATGTGATTCCAAGAACTTTCATATCAAAAAGTTAAAAATGTTGTCATATACCGTCAAACGGTGCTATTATGGTACAAAAATTGCATTTTTTTGTATTCTATGCTCCACCAAAATTCAAAATTTTATACAAAAATGTTTTCAACCAACTAGTTACTTGCAGGCCCGTGCGCAGTATTTGCTTCTGGGGGGGGTTTTCAAAAAATAAATTGTGTAAACATTGTTATTTATTAAAAATAATTTTTTAATCAAAAAAGTTGAAAATTTTTAAAGCAAGTTCAGACCTCTCTGGGGGGGGGGGGGGGTTTAAACCCCCAAAACCCCCCCCTTGCGCACGGGCCTGGTTACTTGGTTTACATTCTTCTGAAAGTTTTCTGTAAGTTTTAATATATTATAAAAAAACATTTTTTCTTCGAGTTATAAGAACTCAAAGTTTGGATTATAATAATTTCGCAGTAGGAGCTATTATGATATAAAACTTATTTTTGTTTATAAAATAAAGTAGGGGAGAGTGGCCATCAATGTACCAGTTTTTTCAATGAACCATTTCAATTTTCTCAGAAACAATTAAATAAAAATTCTCCTAATTTTAAATATAAATGAAGTTTGCGTAAACACACTACGTCCATAAGTTTAAGACATGTGGATTTATTCTTTACAGAGAAAACTAAAAAAACTGTTTTTGATGCACTGAAGAAAAAATTTACCTAAAATACAAACACGTTTTTTAATTGAAATAAGGTAATTTAAAAATAAATAAACTTACGATTTATTTTGTATCGGGCCTTAACTACAATATTCTAATGAGATAAAGATTTTGAAATATTGGATTAAGTTATAAAAAACCATTTTTGTTGCAAATGTCATGTTGATTCAATGTACCAGGGAACAATGAACCACCTGGAATTTCAGTGTATTTTCAATTTCCAGATTGGTATGCCTGATTATAAAACTAGGCATGCGTACAGCATGTGATCGCGATTGTTATCAGTACTCTTCTCAACATAGCAAAAATAAAATCCCATTTTAGCTAGTTAACTTCAATTTGAGGTATATTTATGTTATACATTATCAATTAAAAAGTATTAAGTAATAATTTTTTATAGTATTTGATAGAAAAAAGTTTTTTCACAAAGTGAAAATTGCAATATTATTATTGTTGAACATTTTTAGTATTTTTATAGAGGTGGTTCATTGTGTACCCAGGTTGTTGAAAATGAAAATAACGTGTTAGTTTAGAAAAATCCTAAATTTTATTACTTAATCAAAATAAATCGGGTATAATATGTGTGCATTACCTAGAGAAGTGTTCCAGTTTTATATTGATGCAAAAAAGTGTTTGAAATTGGTAAAATTGAATAAATACTATGACCTTGAAAAAAAATCCGGTACATTGATGACCACTCTCCCCTAAACATTTTATTTTGTGCATTAAACTATGTGCAAACCTTTTACTAGATATTCCAGACAAATTTTTAAAAATCGCCTTATAGTAATTATTATTATAGAAATTATGTATGAAAATAGGAAGTTAAACAAAGAAATTTTTCAAAATTTGTATTTTATGCTATTTTAATAATTAAATGACTTAATATGGTTCATAATAACTTTTTGAGCTATTTTATGTCAAGCAATATTTAAATTAACTTAAAACCCTTGTAAATAATATGATAATAATATAAGTGGTTTTTGAGGTTATAATGCACCCTTTGTCAAGTTTGACCAGGCCCCTGAAACTCTCGAGTTGAAAAAGACACAAGTGTTGACTAAGCGAAACTATGGCGCTGCATGTCAGTTGGGCTGACTCGAGCTGACAATGGCTGGCAAACAGTAAACAAATCGTGAAAAATACTGTTTTTTTTAAATTGTATTTATTTTAACTGATATTTTCTGAAGAATATTAAAAATATTGAGTATTTTTAAACAAATGTAATAAGAGCTTTTATTTAAAATGGGTGCGAAATGCAAAGTTTTTGGATGCAATTCCGGCTGTGATATAGTTGCGGGAAAAAGTGAATTTCGTTTTAGTTCCAAAAGATCCAGAAGTAATTAAAAAGTCATCACATTTTATTTAGGAACACGAATGCGACAGTTTTCTAAAATTCGAAATATCAAAGGACACAATCAAATGCGCAAAAGAAAAAAACCTGTCTAACTTATGTCAGATTGAAGTTTATATATTTTAAAAATTATAATTGTTAAAAATTTTATTTAAAATATTATATTAAAGAAAAGTCTAACATTAAATATTTAAATTATATTCAAAAACAGTATTATTTAAAAATATTAATTATTTATAAGCATTAAACTGTACAAACTTTAAATCTGTTTAAAAATAATATTATTTTTAAATATTAATTATTTCTAAGCTTTACACTGAAAATATCAATCTAATGAGACTGATAAAGAGATATATGAACTAAATATTTGATACTATGTAGTTTTACTCAGGGCTGAAAAAAATCATGATTTTTTTTAAAAAATCAACAAAATTGGTTTTTTTTATTTTAAATCGAATTTATTTGATTTAAATCAAAAATTGTTTTTTTTTTAAATACAATCAGTATATAAAATCTCCAAATGTTTATTTGTAAGTAGTTTATTTTTCAAACTGAGAACATTTATAAGAAATAATAAATAATAAAACATTTAATCAAAATCATATATCCCATGTCGAATAAATGAGAAAATTCCCAAAAAATATTTTCTAATTCATATAAAAAAGCAACGAAAAAATAATTAATTGTGAAAAAAAACGTAAAAAAATAAGAAAACAGTCTAATAAAAAAATGAGAAAATTCTTATAAATAAAAAATGTTATGGACATTATTAAAGAAATGAAGAAAAAATTAAAAAACAACACATCAATAAAACAGGGACATAGAAATATATAAAAAAGTAGAAACTCTTTTAAAAAAATTGAACCATTTACGGACATATTTTTTTAAGTTAAAAAAATAAATATGTAGATAATTAAAAAACCGTTAAAAAATATTACTAAAAAGAATCAAATTTTAAAATTAGGAAAATTAGAGAATTATTTCACAAATTGAAGAAAAAAATTAATAACAATTTTAAAAGAAATACAATTCTATGAAATAGAAGAACGATGTTAAAATGAGAATATTTAGTCCTAATAAAATGGTAAAATGATGACAAAAATTAAAAAATTAATTAAAACGCAAGGAAGAACTACAAAAATAGAGAAACGTCAAGAAAATTAAATAAATAGGAAGAAAATGGAGTAATATGATGATGATGGTGATATAATAATGATAAATTCATCAAACCAAATAAAATATAGTAATGTTCCTTTTCTTAATCTAACTAACTGCAAAAAAAGTAGAAAAAATAATAAAATTTGGTTAGAATCTACTAAAAAATTAGAATTGATAAAAATAAAATAAAAGAATGTATATACAAAAAGAAATTAAAAAATCCTTTAAGAATAAAAAAGTTTAGGTAAATTAAACCAAAAATATGTTTATAATATTACACTTAAAACAAGCCAGCAATAAATTTAGAAAAATAAAGAAAATCCAAAAATTTTATGAAGGAATAAGTAAGTTTGCAAAAAATCTCGCAAAAATAGGCTAGATGAGAAAACCAATTGAATAAATTTACAAAAAAATGAGCGTATTTATTTTTTACAAATATGAAAATACATAATTATGAAGGTCTGGGTACGAAATAAAAAAATTTAGTGAATGTTATAATAACAAAATTGTGTAAAATAATATTAAATAATTTTCATAAGATTAAGAAAATTAAAGAAAATCCTAAAATAAAAAGACAAATACAAAAAAAAAAAAAAAAAATATCAAAAGCAAAAAGAGAAAAAATCTTAAAATTTTCTAAAAATGAGAAATCAGAAGATAACAATTAAACAGCTTAATAAAGAAAAATTTCTTTAAAAAATTGTAAGAATTAAAAAAAAAGATTATTGTGAATATGAAAAATAATTAATATTATTTTCAGGGCTGTTCTAGAATTAAATCACTTTGATTTAAATCACGATTTAAATCATTGGAAAATGTGCATTAAAATCATGATTTCAATAAAAAAAACTTAACAATTCTCCAGATGCCTAATACTACATGTGAAAAATCGCAAACATTAAAAAAAAGGATAGAAATTTGTGGATAAATCCTGGAAATTTCAATTTTAATATTTTAATCTCTATAAAATTTAAAAAATTGTGCTAATACAGATGGTCAAAATACCTACGATTTACAAATTTTTTGTATGATAGCAAAAAATAGTATTACATTTTTATATCTTTAAGTCATTATAATTATATAAATTCCAAACGTCAATTAAGTCATATTCCAATTGGGTCCAACTTTTAAATTTCAATTAATTGAAATTTAAGTGCATAGGTACTATTAATTACTGCTAAATAATTAAATAATATTAATTATTTTTCATATTCACAATCACCTTTTTTTTTTAATATTCTTACAAGATTTCGAAGAGATTTCATTTTTTCGAAACTGTTTAATTTTTATCTTAATAAATTTTTATTTTTACAACATTTAAAAGTTTTTTCTTCTTTTACTTTTAATTTTTTTTTTTTGTAAGTTATTCAATTTTTTTTCACATCTTGTCTATATTTTGCGAGATTTTTTGCAAACTTACTTATTCTTCCATAAAGTTTTCAGATTTTATTTACTTTTCTTAATTTTATTATTGAACTTATTTTAAGTGTAATATTATAAAAATGTATTTGGTTTAATTTGCTTAAACTTTTTTATTTTTAAAGGATTTAAAAGTTTCTTTTGTGGACTTTCTTTTTATTTATCTTGATATATTGATTTTTTGTACTTTTTACATTTTTTTAGTTTGTTAGATTAAGAAAAAAAAACATTTCTCTATTTTCTTTCTATTTATTTAATTTACTTGATGTTTCACTATTTTTAGTTCTTTTACTGTAAAAAGAAACATCTTAAAATGCATTGTAGTCACTTTTAAAACGTTTAAAGTATCTTATATTTCAGCTTCCATATTAGAAAACTAATGAATTTTAAGATACTTTTGCTAACTTTTCGGAAACATCTTAAAAGTGACTACAAATGTATCTTCAACTAAAATACCTACTTTTTGCAGTGTTCTTGCTTTTTAATTAATTCTTTACTTTTTGTCATCATTTTTCCATTTCTAAGAAGCATTTTTCCTTCTTTTCAATTGTTTAGTTTTTATCTTATAATTACGAAATTTTGAAAACATTTATTTGGTGCTTTTATCTACATTTTTTAAATTTCCCAATTTTCTACTTTTTTGAAAGCTTTTATTCTTTTATTTTATATTATATGAATTTACTCATTGTACTAAATATTTTCATTAGAACATCGTTCTTGTATTTCATAGAATTTCTTTTCTTTTAAAATTTTTTTTTAAATTTTATTTAATTGATTCTTTTTTCATTCAATATGTCAAATAATTCTCTAATTTCCCTAACTTTAAAATTTTGTTCTCTTCAGTAATATATTTTAACGTTTTTTTAATTATCTTCTTATTTGTTATTATAATTTAAAAAATGTTCGTAAATGGTTTAATTTTTCTGTTGTGTTTTTAATTTTTTCTTTATTTCTTTAATAAACTACTTGCAAATAAACATTTAGAGATTTTAAATACTGATTATATTTTGAAAAAAATGAATTTTTGATTTTTTAATAAAAATCATGATTTTTATCAGCACTGATTATTTTATTATTATGCATTTAAATTTAATTTTATTGAATTTTAAAAGTTTGAAGAAATTGGAATATGAGTTAATTGACGTTTGGAATTTATTTAATGATAATGACTTAAAGATATATAAATTTGATACTATTCTGTGCCATATCTTCATACCAAAAATTTTTAGATCGCAGGTATTTTGATTATCAGTATTAGCACAATTTCTTCAATTTTATAAAAAATAAAATATAAAAATTAAAATTTTTAAGATTTATCTACAAATTTTTGGGCTTTTTTAATGTTTGTGAATTTTTACATGCAGTATTAGACGTCCGGAAAATTGTAATTTTTTTTTATTTAAATCATGATTTTAAATGCAAATGTCCCTATATGACTTAAATCATGATTTAATTCAATATTTAAATCAAAATAATTTAAATCAATAACAGCCCTGGTTTTAATGTTTTAGAACAAATGTTAATTATATTATAATGGAAGTGAATATTAAAATTACTGCTGTATTATTAAATAAATTGTATTTATAACAGAATAACTGTCAAAGAAGAGATTTTATTAAAAATACCTGATTGATTGATTACTTTCATTTTATTCATTGTTATTCCCGCGCGTATAATAGTTTAAAATTAATTGTGTAGTCAAGAATATTGTTTTATTATTGCTGATATATTGAATATTTTAATCTTTTGTCAGGTTTTTTTTTCTTTGCTTATATCTTTAATAATTTTATTTTGTCATTCAACAAAAATAAATGGAATAAAATAGTTCTTAATAAGATAAAATTAATTTTTTGTGTGTTACGCAAGGCAATAATTTAAATCTCAGCCCAACTGACAGGCAGCGCCGCGGTGGCCTTAGTCAACTCTCAGTACCACTTAAGCCCATGCAAAATAGACCGACTTTCAGGGGCCTGAGTTTGACTTATTTCCAATTTTCTGACAAAAAATAAAACATTTACGTAATAAAAAAAAAACAATTAATCCAAAGCACAGAAATTTTTTTTACTGCTTTAATACCTAAAACAAATTTTCATAAAATAATTAAAATAGTTTTGCACCAGAATAACCCCGCTATGTGCTGAACTTTCAATTTTTAACCATTTGTTTCTTAAATTCTTAATAAAAAGTTAGCCCATTCAAGCTGAGAATATAGTCCCAACTAAATTCTTAACACGTACCTTAAATATCTTTTACATTGTATTTGTCAATATTAAGATTAAAGCAGATTTTTACGGAACTTCCAATTTTTAAATGAAATTTGTATGTATAATTGTATACATATATGAATTTTTCCCGGATTTTCGACAAAGAATTTATTAGAAACAATACTGTTATTTTGTTTGCAAAATACCACACTAGGTATATTATTTACAAATAAAAATCAAATTTATAAATTTCAATATAAATATTTTAGAAATAAAAAACCAGCTTGTACCATAATAGCTCCCAGTGACATTTTTGACATTTTTCAAAATTATATAAAATCAAACATAATTTTTATTTTTATATATATTTTTTGTCTTAAATTAAAATGTATATTAAAATCAAGTTAAAAAAAAAGTTTAAAAGTTTAAGTTTTGTAAACCCGTGTATGGAATACATAAATAAATAAAAAATGTCAATTTCTACAATACGATAAAGTATTTGAAATAATAAAAAAACTACGTTTTTGGATATTTGGGAAGATTAGAGAATTCAGTCAGGCATCATTTTAAAAAATATACTTTATCAGACATTATTGATCGTAATTAAAGTGATTTTTTACAGTCTCTTAACGGCATTTATTAGATATTGTTTTGTATTTAAAAGCACTCCATATTTCGATCTATTTGGGCCTTTTCAGAAAGTAATTATTAAGAAATACATGGGAGAAAACATAGAAGAATCTTTGGTTTATTATAGGTGTTAATTCACTCATAAATTTATCAATCATGCTTTAATTAAAAAGAAGCCATCATTGGAATCTTTAACGAAAAAACAGATTAAAACATGTCTGGTTTTGAAACATCAATATCTAATAAATATCGTTAAAAAAGACATGGGAAAAAATCACCATAAAGATAAAACGAAAATGAATTTATAAAACTACAATTATTGTTGTTTTTAAATATTAGAGTTGCTAGTAACAGCTGACGACATAAGACATTTATTTATTTAAAAAAAAGACAATGCATTATTAATATAGATTTAATTCATGATTTCGTAAAGAAAATATTTTTAAAAACAGACTAAAAAGTACTCTTATTCTTAATATGCAATTCTGCAATTTATGGCTTTCATTTATACATTTTGATAATAAAAAATATTTAAATCACTAAGAATAAAAACAGGAAGACTTAACTAATTCGAAAAAATCTTGGTAGTTGTTGTTGATTTTCTACAAATTAAATGACAATATTTAGGTTTTAAACAATCTAATAACACTTTGATGCTGAAACATTGCATGCTTATTTCCTGCTATGAACATTTCACTTTAAAGTCATAGCAGAAATGTGTCCTTTAATTTACAGAGAGGCTGGTTACACCATCTAGCTTCTGCGCAGACGCCAATATAGAAAAAGAGCGTATCATAAGGTGATTTTTCGAAAGTAGCGTATCTTAAGGTAGGCGGTGTTAACCAGCCTCAGAGTCTCTAGTAGGACTCATTGGAACTACTGGAGGTAAATTACTCGAATTTTTTTTTTATTATTACAAAGAAAAATCATTTAAAAAATCAATTACACTTTCAGAGACAGGAATTTTAAACTGAGAAAAAGAAATATTTTTAAACCTATAGCACGCATATTCAAATACTTCCAAAAGTATAGCAATTAATTTAGCATATTTATAGTATTCGTTATATAAGTTTTTAAAATAAAAACAGTAATTTTTTATTGAAAGTGTTAATGTTTTTGAAATAGAAACTTTAAAGATTGATTGCGTATGCATTTTGAACCATTATGATTGTGCGGCAATTATGCATTGAAGAGGTGAATTAAGTGCCACTTACACGCTGAAACATTTAGTTATTCAAAACTATGCAGTGCTTTGGAAACAAAATATTTACCGTCGAGTGGGGCTACTTTGTGCACAAAACCCTCTCTTTTTCCACTCTATGCTTTATTAAAATTCAGAAATTGAAAAAATAAAGAATTTAATTATTCTGTTATGTTGTAGACATCCTTATAAAAATGTACAATGAGTTAGCCGACAAGAAAAACATTTTTGTCTTAATTATAGAAACTCAAAGTTGTGCACAAAATTTGCTTATTTATAAAGTTGTGTAGAAAATTGTTTTTTATCGTTTTTGCTGTATGAAGTAGTTTTTCTAGATATTCTAGAGTACAATAAAGAAAAACAAATCCAGAAATATTTTTTGTAGGAATTTTTTTTAACTAATTTAAAAGTAAAATACTGAAATTTTACAAAAAAGTTATTTCTTTAAGAAAATTTTACTTAATGTAACTTCTATTACGCTTTTTGAGTTATTTTAAGAGAATAACTTAAAAAGCATGTAATTATTAATGGTACTTTTTTTAAAATCCTGATTTTTTAGTTTTTTCTTAAAATATACAATAAAAAGTAAGCGCATTATGTAACACTTTTAAACTTTCAGAGATCTGAACAGAATGTTAAAAACTTTAAAAATTTTCAGCTTAATTTTCACGACTTTACGATTTTTTTTTTATTTCTGATAAAGAATTAAGTAATTTCATTTAGTACTATTTGTAGTCTAGATATCAGAAAATATTTATACCAAGTAGCAAACTTAAACAACTCAATATAAAGATTTTATTAATTAAAAACCTCGCGTGCACAAAATAGCCCCACTTGACGGTAATACATTTCCATGATAAGTATTCTTCAAAATAAAATCAATTTATCAACATAAAAGTTGTTTATATTTTAGAAATTAAATAAAATAGATTTTAGATATATATTAGAAATTACATGGTAATTATTTATATTCTATCAAAAAAACATTTTGAAAAAAAAAATGAAAAAAGGTTACCTTATTTTATTTCTAAAATCTTATTGTAATAAGCTGAATTAAAATTTCAAAATCATTTTTTAGAAAATTCAAATTATCTACTGTTTGTAATCTAAAATTCCCAAATATATTTAAAAATATTAATTTATCAAAAAATTTGAATATTTTTTATTGTGACAAAATGTTTTTTTCTTTGTTTTATAGTTTTGCAGAAAAATTCCCTTTTTACCTCCAATTTCAAGTCAATTTATTGATAACTAACCTTTGTTGTTAGTTTGCCAAGATTTACAAGTCTTAAAGTTTTTAAAGGTAGTGATTTTATTTTTAAATAGAAATAATAAGTTAAATTTAAATTTTTTAAAAGCCTAGTGAATCTACAAGTAACAATATTAGCAGCATTGATCAACAAAGAAATATTTCTTTGAGATTTATAAAATTAATTGTCTATGAGTTAAATAAAAATAATAGCCAATTTTTGGTGATATTTCTATTTAAATCACAGAAAAGTAATTTTACGGTATTACAAAAATAATCTATCCTCATTTTAATATTGATCAATGGCTAGTAGATGAATATCCTTATTTATTATAATTTCTTTTCTAGTAACGTTTGATTTGTTTTCAGAAACATTGTATAATTAATTTTTAAAATTGATAATCTCTGCTTCATTCATACCTTGACTTTAACATTGATATTTACAGTTTACCAAATCCTTGGACTTAAGATTTGCTTTTATCGACGTCAACGATAGGAAAGCGTAAGGCCATTAAATTAATGTTTATAACACACGTGGTTCCACCTCAGCATATAAAGAACATTTCAATTTTCCGACTCATCAGGATGGTCTGTTTTTATATGATGTGTGAATGTGTACTGTGTAGTGAAGCGTTTTTTACAATAAGGACACTGATATGGCATAAGTGGATGAGCAGATCGGAGATGTGCAACAGCTAAATCACGAAGTACAAACGGTGACTGACACACACCGCATCGATATCTGCAAAAAAATAATTATTTGTTAGCTTTTATAAATTTAGCAGAATATATTTACAGGATGTATAGCGAATGATCATTTTCAAATTTTCGGCAAATCCCCGGATTTTAAATTACAATTTTCTCAGATTTCTTCTTTTAAGGAGGTTCTATTGTAAATAGAATTAATATTACCATTTAAATTAAATTTGGTCCACTGGTAGATAATGGTTTTATAATGATACAGTTAAATTTTTGACACCTCAAGGTACTTTTGAAAATATATACAAATATATAACTATATATTTATATATAACTATATATTTATATATAACTATATATTCTTATCTTCCTCAATCGAATAAAAGTTCTTATTATATCAAACAAGGAAGGAATAAAACTTACTAATATATAACTATATATTCAACTATATAGTCGACCAAATTTGATTAAAATAGTAATGTTAATCCTATTTGCGATAGAACCTCCTTAATTGTTAACTCCTGAATATTTCAATATTAATTAATTATAAAATATTAAGAAAAACAGTTTAAAACATTTTTTTATATATCATTTTTAAATAGAAAAAAAATATACAAACTTAATTTGAAAACAAACTACAAGAAAAAAAAAATTATTAATCCTGACACTGGTTTAAGAATGAAAATTTTTGCTGTTTAGATGGAAATGAGTCAATTAAATTTGTTTTTGGAGAATCCTTATGATCACAAAGCTTCCTGTATGAGAAAGGAATTGTTATAATTAATCAGAAATTTGCATAATAATTCATAATTTTTCAGTTTTTATACATTTACAATTTTTTTCCTTCAAAAACTTCTCTAATTTTTATTTTTTAACCATCGTTCTTTTGGAAGAAATATTCTAGATTAAAAAACCGAACTAATTGGTTTACATAAAATATATATTTCCCCAGAAATTGATCAAAATAATGTATCTTTTTTATTTTTAACGAAACTTAAATTTTCTTCTTTTTTAATATTATTTTAATCTATTGCTTACATCAAAGCCAAATATTCATGAAATGAACATAATTTTTACCTATTTACTTTTTTTCTACATAAAATTGTCAGATCTAATTCTGAATCGATTTTTGAAACGTTAAAAAATGAAAAGCTGAAATTAGAATTTTCACAATTTATTTACAAATTTCCGGTACTTTTTGAAAATTCCCCATTCGTATTGAAAATTTCAAAATCTTTTTACAAATACCCGATTTTCTTTTTCATGCTTTACTAAATTTCCGGCAATTTCCCGGATTACAGGGTGTCTACTAATTTCGTCCCACAAAATTCCCGGTCATTTCCCGGTTTTTCCCGGTTTTTGTTCCTATTTTTCCCGGTTTTTTCTCTTGTTAACTTAAAATTTATTTTAAGTATAAATAGACCTACAAATGGCTACAAAAATTGAATATAACAGTTGATAATTGAAGAAAATAATTGAAATTCAAAGAAAATAATTGAGAATTGAAGAATTTAATATTAAACTTTAAAAAAAATAATAATTAAGAATTAAAAAAAACAATTAATAATGAAAAGAAATAATTAATAATGGAAAGAAATAAATTGAACAATGACAAAGATATTTGACAATTAGAAACAAATTTAAAAAAAAAGTAAATATTAATCTACAATTGAACAATAATGGAAAAAATTGAACAATGGTTATTAAATTCAAAGAATATAATTAAAAAATTGGTCAACTAGATAGAAAATCCAAAAAAATAATTTAAAATTTAAGTTAATAATTCAAAATTGAAGAAATAAATTGAAAATTAAATAAGCAAATTGAAATCAGAAAAACACAGAATTATTGAATATTAAAAAAAAAAACAATTGAAAATTGAGAAATAAAATTAAAAATCGAATACAATAATTGAGAATTAAAGAAAATTACTGAACAATTGGATTGAAAAAAGAAAATAATTTATTATTTAAAAAAAAAAAAAATGATAGGAACTATTTAATATTGAAGAAAACATTAAAAATTGAAGAATAGAATTGTTATTTAAAGAAATTAATTGAGAATTAAAAAAATAATTGAACAATTGAATAATTAAATTAAAAATAGAAGAAAATTATTGAAAATTGAAGGAGGTTTTGAAACATGAAATAAATAACTGATAATTGAAAAAAAAAATTGAAAAAAGTCGAGATTACTGAATATTGAAACAAACAATTGAAAATTGAACAAAATAATTAAAAATTAAAGAATATAATTGAAAATTGAAGAAAGTACTTAAAAGTTAAAGACAATATTTGAAAACAGCAGAAAAATTTAGAAATCGACGAAAGTAATTGCAAATTGATGAAAATAATTTAAAAATTATCAATTTAAATAAAAATTGAAAGAAAAACATAATTTAAAAAAGCTGAGAATTGTTAAATATTGAAGAAAATTGAGAAGAAATTGAAAATTGAAAGAAATTGAGAAACTGAAAGAAATATGAAAAAATAATTGGAAATTGAAGAAAATAATTGAAATTTAAGAAAAAAATTAGAATTTGAAGAAAATAATTGAGAATTAAAAAAAATCATTGTAAAAAGCCTAGAGTTATTGAATATTAAAAAAAAATTGAAAATTAAAGAATCTAATTGAATGTCGAAAATTATAATTGAGAATTAAAGAAAATAATTCAAGAATTGAACAATGGGATTGAAAGTAGAAGAAAATATGTGATAATTGAAGAAAAAAGAAATTGAACAACCCAGGAATTATAGAATTTGAAAAAAACAATAAAAAATTAAGAATATAATTGTAATTTGAAGAAATTAATTAAAAATTGTAGAAAATAATTTGGAATTGAAGAAAATGTGATTTTATGAAAATCGTGGAATAATAATTGATGAATTGAATTCAAGTTTCAAAAACATAATTGATAATTGAAAAAAATATTGAAAAAAGCCGAGAATTATTTATTATAGAAGAAAATAATTGAAAAATGGAGGATTTATTGGGATGTGAAATAAATAAATGATAATTGAAAAAAATAGTTGAAAAAAGTCGAGAATTATTGAATATTAAATTAAATAATTAAAAATTGAAGGAAATAGTTGAGATCTGAAGAAAATAATTAAAAATTGATGAAAATAATTGAAAATTGAAGAAAATAATTGAGAAATAAAGAAATAATTTTAAATTAAAAATAATTCCAAATGGAAGAAAATAATTGAGAATTGTAGAAAATAATTGGAAATTGAAGAAAATAATTGAAAATTGAAAAGAATTTATTATCCCAGAAAAAAATTCCCGGTTTGACGGAAAATTCCCGGTTAATTTCCGGTTTTTCCCGGTTTTCCCGGTTAGTAGACACCCTGCGGATTTCTAAACATCCTATATATAAAATGTTTGAATGATTGATTTCAATTCTAGTTTAGCTATATTGATTTAAACTAAATTACCCTCCAGCTGTTTTTATTAGAGTCCTTTTGACTGGTGCTGGTGGATTCGATTCAACAGCTTCTGCAGTTTGTTCAGTACGAGACATAGAAGTACAAGCGGAGGTTTCTGGACTAAGTTTTGGCATTGTATTTGCTTCCAATTCTTTTTTTAATTCTTGTTTTCGAACCTGATTCTGTTAAAAAAAAATAATAATAAATCTTGTCACTTAATAGTGTGAAAGTTTTATATTAATTTATTAATTAATAAAATCAATTTACCTTAAGATGTGCTTCTGAATGAACTCTCATATGAGAATTTCTAGATTGGGAGTTGTTAAAAGTCGCGTTACATTTAGAGCACTTATATTTTTTTGAACCACTAAAAAAGGCAGAATTGTTCCTTTGCGAAGTCTTTGGAATTGCATTTTTCTTATTAAATATAGGTTTCCCTGTACACTGATGCGTCATCAAAGAAAATTCCTTAAAGAAAATCTTATTACATTTTGCACAGTGGAACGTTTTATCTACAGAATGTTTTGCTTGATGAGCCTTAAAAGTGGATTTATCCGTGAAAATTTCATTGCAAACAGCACATGTAAAAGTAGTAATGTTTGTTCGATTATGGGAAGCCTGCATTGAAGAAAAATAAAATTAATATTTTATTTTACGCAAAATTTCTTAGGTTAATAAAATAATAACAAAGTTGTCTTACTTCATGTCTGGTTAATTGCCACTTTTCTTTAAAAGACTTTGGACACACACTACAAGAAAAGCTTTTAGGTGAATAAGAATCTGAATGTGTTTGTAAGTGAGCAACCATATCTGAACGATTACTAAACCACTGCAGGCAAACACCACAACGTGCACTATTTTTAATCGTGGTAGAATTAAGAAACGCTTTTCGTTTTACTGGTACTTCAATCACTGAACAGTTGTTTTTTTCCATCATCTGCAAGATAAAACGTAATTTGGAGTTCGTTTATATTAAGTTTTGTTATGAGTAAATTGATGAAACAATAACTTATATAGGGTAGTGGGCCAGTTCATCAATTACAAAGAAAATAGAAAGACTGTTTTTGACGTAGCGGAGAAAAAATTTGCTTGACATACAACATTGATTTTTATAGAAATTTTCCAAAGTTGTACAGATTGCTTTAAAAATTTCGCGCTAAATATTTGTAGGTTAAAAGGTTTGGTTCTTAAAGGTACCAATTTTACTTACTTTTTTCATGATAATCAAAAATCAGAATATATTAATGTAAAATATTTAATAATTAGTTGGCTTTTTACAACATTTAAAAATGTTTTCTACTGCATAATAAGTTTATTAACAATGTGCAAATCATTAGGTGTTTTAATAGCAGTGTACCACCATCCAAGCACAGAGTAAATAATCGAGTATTGTACTATCTTACAAAAATCTTAAATTTGTTATAATTAATCAAATAAGTACTGTATATGACGTGTGAATTATATAGTAAGCATCATAAATTTTCCACTAATGCAAAAAAATGATGAAAAATTAGTGAAATTGAAGTTTTAATATGAACTTGAAAAAAGGTTGCCCATTACCCTTGACACTACCCTACAATGTAATTTTTACGATTTTTTTCCCGAATGTAAATAGAGTTACATAAAAGTAGATATATCCATCATTATTTTTGATTTAAAAACAAATGTGTAAAATTGAAAAAATGTTAATTTAAGTAGTCTACCTCACTATAAGATCTCGTTTTGCCTCTTGTTCTAGCTTCTCTGGCTTCCCGAGCCTCTCTTTCAGCATTTAAAGCTTCTTCTTGTTCAACACTGGTCATACCAGTTGACATTCCTTGGTTATGTTCAGTCATTTTGTGTGTTGCAAGTCTTATAAAAAGGCCAAAAAATCGCCCACAAATGTCGCATTGGTGTTTCTTTGGCTCGTGAGTTCGCATGTGATTTGATAATGCACTTTGCTGTGTACAAACCTAGAAATGAAAGCAAGAAAATTTCAGTTACGTTTAAGAAAAATCTTGCGTAAAACAACGGAAGTGTAAATCATCAATTTTAAGGAGGAATCAGACACATACTCGAAAAGAGGTTATGTTTGAAATCATTTGTTTGCTTCTTAAAACAAAAAAATGAACTTTTAATATAATTTTATTAAGACAAAATGTGGAAAATTTAATTTAAAGCAAAATAAACCTTTAGAACTCACAATTGGATACAAATTTAAGATTTTTGAGATTTAAAAACGGTTTAGATGTTCAAGGGAAACAATAAATTTGTTTCTAAATCTAAAAATTTTTAAATTTTTATCCAGTTATTAATGTTAATGGTTCATTTCGTTTTGAATTAAATTTTCCACACTTTTTTGTAATAAAATTACAGTGAAGATTATTTTTTTATTTCATAAAGAAAATACTAACTTTAAACATAACCTCTTTTCGAGGATGTGTCCAATTCCTCCGTAATGAAAGTTGGTGTACATGTAATACTGATCTACTTTATAGAGTTAAAATCACCAATTGTGTTAGGGCTTCTAATTATGACTTATTAGCAAACTATTATTCGTAGCTAAAAATTGAATACAGCAATGTGGAAATAAGACAAAAATGCTTTGTATATTTAATAGCCTACAGCAAGGAGAAATCATAAAATTCTAATTTAAGTAATAATTGTTTAAACAAATTATTGCTACTACTAATAGATTTTATCAAAACTAGATGATAATTATGTTTATTTCATAGACACTTTGCTTCCATGTAAGGAAATAATTAATACAGTAAAAAAAAATCTTCAATTCAACCAATGGTTCATTATTCAATCTAGAATATTTTTCCTAAAGAAACTACGGTTATAAAAATGAAATTGTGGAAGTTATATAAGAAACTTTTTAGGCCATAAATATAAGATTTTTTTAATGATTTTTTTTCTCAGAAATTTTAATATATGTGACCTGGACAGTGAAAAAGGGGCTTACGTGACAAAAAAATTTTTTTTTGGTTTACACCACGTGAAAGAGCGTCAAAAAATCTATCAGAATATCTGCAAAAAACTGAAAAACGATTTTTTGACACGTAAGCCCCCTTTTCACTGTCCAAGTCACATATAATGAAGTAAAAGTTTTTAAATGTTTTTAAAAACGGTAGGCATCATAACTCAATAACCGTTGGTTATTGATTTTAAAAATTCTTTTTGCATTCGGTTTTTTGGAAGTTTTTTCAAGTACTGAACTTCTAATTTACTAATAATATTCATTATGGTTTTTGTGAATGATTTCAGATGGAAACAATTATTTTTTTTTCAGTTTTTTGTAATAAAAAGGTAAGCATTTTTTTTCTTTTTCGGAAGTTTTAAAATGTTAAAATTTCTGAAACTGAAGAAACTTTCGAAGAACCGAATGCAACAAGAATTTTTAAAATTGTCTAAACGGTTCTTGAGTTATGACAACTACCGTTTTTTAATCAGTGTTAAGTAGCACCCCCTGTAGAGGAAATTTGACAACACTTTTTAAGATAGCAATTTTCTTTTTTGATAGCTATTGATATACTCAAAAACTTTCAAAAACATTTACGTCATTATGTATTAAAACTTGTGACAAGAAAATGATTAAAAAACCTTATATTCGATGAAAATAAATCAATGGGGATCATTATTTGTAAAGCTCAGCTAAGAGGGCACCACAATCGCAAGATCTTTGGCACATTATGTTTAATATTAAAAATTAATTATTTGTAAATTCTTTTGATTTTATAAAAAATAAAAGTACTTATTGATCAAATTAATTAGGTAAAAGCTTATTAATGCATTTGCAACTCTTGCACTACATATTTTAGATCTTTTCTTCCAGGCACTGAAACTCTCATACATAACCTCAAAATTGCACCATTTTTAAACAAATAATTATATTAGAAAGGATCGATTATTTTGAAAATTTGATGATGTTTTATCATTTGTTACGAATTAATATATTTATTGTACTTTCTAAATTTAAAAATTTTTCATTTTGCAATAAATGTTATTTAAAATTTTGCGCCGCAAAATCTTGCGTTGATGCTGGTCTCTAATGTCCCAGTTTGGCTGTGAGGATCCCCATTAAACCTATTTTTGGAAAATCGAAAATCTTAACGATCACAAAGCTTCCTCTATTATGAGGAAGCAAAAAGTAAGAAACTTTATTTTATTTTGGTATTCTGCAACTTTTCATGCTAAGAATAACTAAAGACAAACATTAAGAAAATAATCATTATTGAAACAATTATGAAAATTAATTATTCTTGTTGTTTGTTAAATTTATAACAAATAAAGTTAAAATCTTACAGTTTTTTGTCTGCATTTTGCAATTTTTGCTTCCTCATAGAGGGAGCTTTGTGATTATTGAGATTTCCGATTTATCAAAAATTGGTTTAATCGACTGATCTTCATCTAAACAGCATTTATATATTATTTCATAAATATCTTAAGTTAAACACAGGCATTTTCGAAAATACCGAATCAAATTTTTTAAGTACCTTTTTCATCGGAAAATATCGTTTTTTGCCAAAAATATTTCTTATGCTAAAAATGCAACTTAATGAATAAAAAAATAATATTCCTTGTCTAAACAAATCGACTGACGTATGAAAAGTACATGATTTACCAAAAATTCGTACAATAATTCATGATTTTTAAGTTTTTTTAACATTAAAAATTCTTTTTCCTTCTATAACTTCTCAATTTTTATTTTTTAACCATAGTTCCTTTGAATAAAATATTTTAAATTAAAAAACAAACCAACTGATCTATATAAAGTATACTTTATATTTTATCCAGGGCTGTTATTGATTTAAATCGTGATTTAAATCATGATTTAAATCATTGGAAAATTTGCATTAAAATCATGATTTAAATCAAAAAAAACTTTACAATTCTCCGGATGTCTAATACTGAATGTAAAACATCGCAAGCTATAAACAAAACCCAAAAATTTGTGGATAAATCTTAAAAAATTCAATTTCAATATTTTAATCTTCGTAAAATTTAAAACATTGTGCAAATACATAATTATGATTAAAATAACAAATTAAAAATTTTTTTTTTTTAAATTAACAAATTTTTGGTATTATATAATCACAACAATTCTTTTTTTTAATATTCAGGGTTGCCACAAATATTTCATTATAATTTTCCCTGACTTTTCCCTGATTTCCAGACCAATTTTTTTCTTTTTCCCTGACCTTTATTGAGTTTTTAAAACCAATTTTTCATATATTTACTATAAATGGCTTGTGTTAGCGTCAATTATAAATATTTTTAATATAATATTTAAATATGAGTAAAACAAGTTTTATTTATGAATAACATTTTAGAATTGGAAAAAGAAATTGAAGATAATATAATTGAAATTTAAAAAATTGCATATTTGAAAATATGTAGTTTGACTTCAAATACTGGGAAAAATTAAAATAATTACAAATTTTGCAAATTCATTGAAAAATAATGAAAGCACTTAAAAATTAGGGAAAATTATTTAAAAATCACAGAAGTATTCTCAAATTGAAGAAACTAATTGAAAGTTGAGAAAAATACTTGATAATATTATAAATTATTTGAAGAAATGAGAATAATTAAAAATTGGGGGAAATAATTGGAAATGTTAGAGATTAATTGAAAAAAAATGAAAATAATTAAAAGTTTGGGAAAATAATTGAAAAATATATTAAGAATAGAAAATTAAATATCATAATGTAAATTTGACAAAAATAATTTAAAAAAATTACAAAATATCTATGAAATAGAAGAAAATAATTGAGTTTTCAATAAAATTATTGAAAATCTCAGAAATTAATTAAAAAGAATTCCAGAATATATATTGAATAATAGAAATAAATTGAAATTTTGGACCACAATTTTAGAAATTATGATAAATAATGAAAAAAAATAAAAATTCGAAAATTTGGAGAAAATTTTTTTACTACCGATAAAAGGGGAAAATAATTGGAACTGAATAAAATTAATTAAAAGTTGAAGAAAATAATATTGCATAAGAAGAAAATAAATGAAAAATCATTTAAAAGTAATTAAAGTTTAAGATAAATAATTGAAAAAATTACAAAAATCATTTAAAAAACAAAAAATAATTGAAAAATGATCTTAAAATTAGAATCAATAGGCAACTGAAATTTTAGAAAATTAATCGAAAAATAATAAAAATGTTGAAAAATTTGAATAAATACTTGCAAAATGAAATCCTTAAATAATTATTAAAAATTAAAGAAAGCAATTCAAAGTTCAGGTAATTAATTAAAAATTCAAATTTGAAAAAATTAATTGAAGTATAATGAAAATAATTAAAAATTGAGACAAATAATTTTAAGATGATATACATAATTTGAAAACGAAAAAAATAATTTTAATTAAAAAAAAATAATTGGAAAAACTACAAAATATATTTCAAGTGCAGTGGAAGAAAATAATTGCATTATGATGAAAATAATGGTAAATTGAAAAAAAAAGATAATTGAAATTTTCGTAAAGTAAATTTAAGACTTTACGAAGAAATTGAAAAATAATGAAAATAATTGAAATTTGAATTTAATAATTGAAAAGTAATGAAAATGTTGAAAATTTTAGTCGGAATCATAATAGAAAAGAACTGTTAAAAATTAAAGAAATTGATAAATTGTGAAAGATAATTATTTTTCAGATTGTAAACATTATCTATTTTTAGTATGTTTAAAATATGACTTCCAAAAATTTGTTTAGTAAATTTCTCTACTTAGTAAATTTCAGAAAAATATAGTTTTTCATCTTTTTTAGAGATTCTTTGCATTTTTCCAGTATTTTTGATGAAAATCCCTGACTTTTCCCTGACTTCCCTGACCCATTTCAGTTTCCCTGACTTTTCCCTGATTTCCCTGAATTCCCTGACCTGTGGCAACCCTGAATATTCTTACAAGATTTCTAAGAGATTTCAATTTTTCAAAACTGTTTAAGTTTTATCTTATATGTAATTTCTTATTTTTACAAAATTTTAAGTTTTTTTCTACTTTTACTTTGGATATTTTTTTTTTTTGTCTTTTTATTTTAGGATTTTCTTTAATTTTTCTCTTTTTATGCAAATTATTTAATATTATTTTACACAATTTCGTTATTACAACATTCACTAAACTTTTTATTTCGTTTATTTTCATAATTATTTCCATATTTTTAAAAATAAATACTCTCATTTTTTTTGTAAGTTTATTCAAGTTTTTTCAAAGTTTTTAGATTTTCTTTATTTTCTTAAATTTATTGTTGGACTTATTTTAAGTGTAATAATAAAAAAATGTGTTTGGTTTAATATGCTTTAACTCTTTTATTCTTAAAGGATTTTTAAGTTTCTTTTGTGGACTTTTTTTTATTTATCTTGATATATACATTTTTTAATTTTATTTTTTGTACTTTTTACGTTTTTTTATTTTGTTAGATTAAGGAAAAGAAGATTTCTCCATTTTCTTCCTATTTATTTAATTTTTTTGATGTTTCACTATTTTTTTGAGTTTTTCCTTGAGTTTTAATTAATTCTTTAATTTTTGTCATCATTTTTCCATTTTTAGAAAGCATTTTCCTTCTTTTCAATTGTCTAGTTTTTATCTTATAATTACGAATTTTTGAAAACATTTATTTGGTGCTTTTATCTACATTTTTTAAATTTTCTACTTTTTTTAAAGCTTTTATTCTTTTATTTTATATTATGTGAATTTAATCTTGTACTAAATATTCTCATTTGAACATCGCGTTAGTGTATTTCATAAATTTTTTTTTCTTTTAAATTTTACAAAATTTTATTCATTTTTTTTTATTCAATTTTTGTTCAATTTTTTTTATTCAATTCTGTTCTCTTTAGTAATATATTTTAACGTTTTTTTAGTTATCTTCTTATTTATTATTTTAATTTTAATTTAAAAAAAAGTTCGTAAATAGTTTAATTTTTTTAAAAGAGTTTCTACTTTTTTATCCTATATAATTATGTCACTGTTTCATTATTGTGATCTTTTTTAAATTTTTTCTTCAATTCTTTAATAAACTACTTGCAAATACACATTTGGAGATTTTATATACTGATTATATTTTAAAAAAATCAATTTTTGATTTAAATAAAAAAAATCCGATTTCAATCAAATAAATCCGATTTTTTTTATTTTTTTAAAAAAATCATGATTTTTATCAGCCCTGATTTTATCTAGTTTTTTATAACTTTTCTGGATCATTTATACTCTCTTTTTTGTCAACAATAACTACTTGTTTAAACAAATTAATTACATAAAATAGTTAGTAAACATTTGTTTGTATTTTTTTTGTGGATAATTATCTTTAGGGGAGAGTGGCCATCAATGTACCAGTTTTTTCAATGAACCATTTTAATTTTCTCAGAAACAATTAAATAAAAATTCTCCTAATTTTAAATATAAATTAAGTTTGCGTAAACACACTACGTCCATAAATTTGAGACGTGTGGATTTATTCATTACAGAGAAAACTGGAAAAAACTGTTTTTGATGTACTGAAGAAAAAATTTACCTAAAATAAAAACACGTTTTTTAATTGAAATAAGGCCATTTAAAAATAAATGTACTTACGATTTATTTTGTTTTGAACCTTAACTACAATATTCTAATGAGATAAAGATTTTGAAATATTGGATTAAGTTATAAAAAACCATTTTTGTTGCAAATGTCATGTTGATTCAATGTACCAGGGAACAATGAACCACCTGGAATTTCAGTGTATTTTCGATTTCTAGAGTGGTATGCCTGATTATAAAACTAAGCATGCGTACAGCATGTTACAGCAATTGTTATCAGTACTTTTCTCAACATAGCAGAACTAAAATGCCATTTTAGATAGTTAACTTAAATTTGAGGTATATTTATGTTATACATTATCAATTAAAGGTGTTAAGTAATAATTTTTTATAGTATTTGATAGAAAATAAGTTTTTTTACAAAATGAAAATTGCAATATTACTATTGTTAAACATTTTTAGTATTTTTATAGAGGTGGTTCATTGTGTACCCAGGTTGTTGAAAATGAAAATAGCTTGTTACTTTAGAAAAACCCTAAATTCTATTATTTAATCAAAATAAATCGTGTAAAATATGTGTGCATTACCTAGATAAGTGTTGTAGTTTTATATTGATGCAAAGAAGTGCTTGAAATTGGTGAAATTCAATAAGTACTATGACCTTGAAAAAAACCCGGTACATTGATAGCCACTCTCCCCTATGTCTAATGTTATCATTGGGTATTGAATTTTTAAATATCGGTAATAGTTTGTTTGCCAATAAGCCCTAATTAGGAGATTACATCTAATAACTTCAAAATATGATTTCTACCCTTTAAAATGGAACGTGGCAGCTTTAAAAAATATGTGTGGATTATTTATATGAGTACTACAATTGAACCAAGCTTCATTAAAATCGATACTTCCCTAGATTTTGTTAGAGATTCTTAATTAAAATGAGTTTTACCTTTCCACAAGTGGGACAAGCTAAAGATTTCACGCTTTCGTTCAAGTTCTCTTTCCTTAATTCTCGAGTAGGATTTTCTTGAGAAATAGAAGGTAGAGAACTTATTGGTAACCTGGTCATTGTATCCAGTTGATGCAACTGTTTATGATTTTGGTATGTTTCAATGGTAGGAAAAAATCTAGAAGAAATTGTTATTATTAGTTTAAGGATAATATAAAAATCGCTAATTGCAAGTATAGGCTTGCATTTAAATTCTAAATTGAAATTTTATCATTTACCTATTGCAGGGCGGACACCAGGTACTCATTCCAACTTCAAGATCTTCTGCTACATGATCACGAAGTCTGTGATGCCTCAACATTTCCCAACTAACAAATTCACGATCACATTGATGGCACTTTGTTACTAATTCGTCAAAATCTAGCGTTACTTTTAGATGATCAGTTCCATCATGTTTTGCTAAATCTTCGACAGTGTAGAACACTCGAGAGCACTTTCTGCAAGTATATCTTCTTGGACAAAAAACTTGCATGTGCTTGATTAAACCTTCTTTTGACCTAAATTATAAAAATATAAATTTGAAAAATTGCAGATTCGAAATTAGAACATTAAGATATCTACAATTAAGTTATAATTAAGTTATCAATAACTGAAATAAGAGACCAAAATGCCACAGAATCACATAAAATTAGCGACTAAGTTATATTTTTCTTATAAATTCTTTACTTCTACAAATGTGAGCCTCAAACCTTCTGCCAAACTTTCTTAAAATTAAAGGAAAAACTTTGTCATGAAAAGTTTTCATATCATCAAACTTACTAGCAAACTTTTTGATCTGAAAGTCGGAAAATAATGAAACGAACAAAAGGTCAGAAAAAAAAAGAAATACAAAAAACAAACTGAAAATCATGAAAAAAGAAACGAATAAGGAAGAGAATATCGTAAAGCACTCAAGTAAAATTTTTAATGACTATTATTTTTCAATTCAACATAGTTTTTGTAATTTTTTTTTTTAGCAAAAGTGTATTTTTACTAATTTGAATGATTGCATACAAAATATTTTTTTTACAGAGCTATCATCTCATTGTTAGCATCAGATTACTTGCTTCATAATTCTGATTTTTCTAATTTTTTACTATTTATATCTTATTTAAAAACTACAATAGAAATGAAATCTAAAAGAAAGATCTGAATTATCTAAAAGATGCAATAGCTTAAATATCAAATATGTGCTTGCAAATAAAATTTTAAAAAAATGTAAATTCAAATGTTAAAGGTTCCAGAGATTTGTTCATATTTATTAAAAGGCAATTGATTTTCAAATAATTTTGTTTTTTCAGTTTACGTTCGCAGGTGCTCACATTTTTAAAATTTAAATTTTACGAGATTTTAGTCACTGAACAATAATGCTACGTGATTCCGAGTGATTTTGTGGGTAGAGTCAGTTACTGGATTCGGACCTTCAATAACAGATTTTTTTTAGTGCTTGTTTTACAGTAAGAATAATTAAAAAAAAATGTTTTTAAATAATAATTATTAGTTTTTAAAATAAGTTGTACCTGTAATAATTATTACAAGGAGCACACCACCACTTCGAACTAAGTCCAAATTTGCTTTTGAGCTCTTTACGATCGTTTAAAGTTATATTGCCTTTGAGTACTTGCTCCAGTATACTAGTTTGTGGCTTTTCGCCGTCATGAGGATTTAGTTCACCATTTTTGTCGCATGAATTTCTATAATTATCTTCAAAAGCATTATTTGCATCTCCTAAACCTATTTTTTGCAAACACATTTCATCTAAATCTTGTAAGTCAGAATCAGTTTTAAGCATTGTATCTGAAGGTTCTTCTTTAATTTGCACTTCGCATGGCAGTTCTGGCAAAGGATCCCTTGAGTGATTTGATTGTAATACTTCAGGTGCATTGACTAAGGATGTCGTACTTTCTATTGGCAGAGTTGCTGGTAATGGAACTAAGGGAGGAGGAGCTCTACATTTTTCCTTGCACAATTGTACCTGAAATAAGTTTCATGATATTTATCATTTCTTCATTTAATTGTGTACTAAATTAAATATAATCATTTAACCAATCATTAAATTCAAAAAGAGTAAAATATATTATTATTGTATTTTATTCTATATATATTTTTTGTTAAAAATGTCCAGATATGAAAAATATAATATATTATCCAGATATCATCCACATGTTAGGTCACGCTCTATGGGAGGGAAAGGGGTAAGGTATATTAAGATGTGACAGGGGAGAGTGAGTGAGATCACATAACATCTTTTGCATAACATAATTTCAAAAATTAATTAAAATTTCAACAACATTTGTGACACTTTAGAAGTAAAACGGTGATTTTACAGGAGACCGAATAATGTACTTCTCAGGGGATTGTGAGGAATACATTAAAATTTACAGTCATTTCAGATATTAAAACATGTATGAATTGAGAAACAGTTTTTGAACAGAGCAGCAGTTTTTTTTTTAATTTTGTATTTCATTAGCTTTCAAATTATAATATATATCATTTAAAGACTAATAGAATACTAAATTAAAAAGAGATGAAACAAAATCAGGGTAGTGTCAAGGGTAATGGGCCACCTTTTTTCAAGTTCATATTAAAACTTCTATTTCACTAATTTTTCATCATTTTTTTGCATTAGTAGAAAACTTATTATGCTTACTATATAATTCACACGTCATGTACAATATTAATCTTATTAAATATGAAAAATTTAAGATTTTTGTAACATAGTACAATACTCGATTATTTACTCTGTGTTTGGATGGTGGTACACTGCTATTAAAACACCTAATGATTTGCACATTGTTAATAAACTTTTTATGCTGTAGAAAACATTTTTAAATGTTGTAAAAAGCCAACTAATTATTAAATATTTTACATTAATATATTCTGATGTTCGATTATCATGAAAAAAGTAAGTAAAATTGGCATCTTGAAGAACCAACCTTCCTAACCTACAAATATTTGGCGCGAAATTTAAAAGCAATCTATGTAATTTTGGCCTAGACACCGAGCGAACTCCCAGTAGTATCTAGTCCTACCCCTGCAAGCGGGAATTCTTTTCCCTAGCATCTCGTGGGAACCAAATGATGGACCCAAATAAATTAAATTATAATAATTTCAATCTTGAGACCAGCCAAAAGAATATGGCGGCTGAGGTCCCATCTGGGGCTGAAGGTTCAAAGGTCCCTATCCCGGCAGCTGGTACAGACCCACCATCTGGAACTTCGGGCACTTCAGGGTCTGTTAAGCCAGGTGCAAAAGAAACCTCTACTACTGATATGGCAGGAAGGCCTCTCGGCAGGAAACACATCCCTTGATCTGCAAAGAAGCGTTGGAGGAGAATAAATCTTGAAAAAGCCAAAAAAGGAGAGATAACTGGTCCCTCTGGTGATTTAGGCGATTCCGCTTCTGTGGTGGATGACGATCCGACTTTGGGTAAACCAAGCGGATCTGAGTCCATCAAGAGGAAAAAGGGACCAGACTCGTCTCTTCCGGGAAACCAGCGGTCTCTAAAAGGACAACACAAAGCCAAACTGCTGTCTCTCAGGAGACACAGGGAGGTGTTAGTGCGGCCATCAGGGCAAATCCCCTGACGATGGTGGTTTCTGACGTTGGCTATCCTGACGTGGCCCTTTCTGGGGAGCAATTTGAGGTCTTCAGAAAGGCCGTAATGCCGCTTCTAGTAATAGAGACGCCTTTGAGATTGCTGAGGTTCGAGGCTTTCTTCTGCAGGGGAGAAGTCTTTATTTTCGTCGCTTGCAACCTAGCGGCTAAGGACTGGCTGACCAATGCGCTGGATGGTCTGAAACCCTTGGAAGGGGCGACGCTTCGAGTTAGTGGGATGGAGGTACTCCAAAGGATGCTAAAGACCATCTCATGGATTCCGGGTGATCAAGAACAAGTAAAGGAGGTCCTAAAAGCACTGGAGGTGTACAATCCCTCACTAAAAACGTCGCCCTAGCGAATAGTCAGGACAGACGACACTCAGGTGGCTGGAGCAGCTGAAGGGAATAAATTCCTCTTAGATGTCAAGCGAGGGCTCTAGCAGCTCTCGATTTCAGGCCATTCTGTCACCTATGCAGAGTAACTTTTAAAGTCACTGGCCGAGTGGAGAACGAACCCGGAACGAGTGAAAGAAGTGACCAGTTATCCTAATGACAACTTATGCGCTTAAAATTACTCAGATTAACTTGCATCATTGCAAAGGCGCCTCAGCAGTACTGAAGAGAGCTATGGCAAGAATGCACACAGGTCTCTCGTTACTCAAAGAACCATAGCTTGTACGAGGTACCATTTGGGGGCTTCGGGGCAAAAATTTCATCAGTTACAGGGACTGTATCAGTTACTTCTTTGTTGGACATATGCACTGGTGACTTTATCGCGGTGATCACTGACTTTGAGGGAATTGGAAGGACCGTCATTGGATCGGCTTACTTCCTATACCTAACTGGTGTTGGGATGTGACGTTAATTCTCACCACACACTCTAGGGAGCTCTGACATTAATCAAAGAGGTTTGGACTTGTTGGACTATCTAATAAATAATAATTTGGACATCCTAAATACAGGTTCAACACCGACTTTCAGGACTAAAGACAGAGAGGACGTGTTAAATATTACACTCTGTTCTGATTCCATTTCCAATAAGGTAAGACTACGGTCAGCTCCACACCTAAATGGTTCCGTAATCCCAGGGAAACGGATTTAGCTGGCTATGGGACTGAGCTAAAGAAAGCGCCGTATGGATTTCCGAGAAAAATTAGGGATACTGTAACGCTCTATAGGGCGGCGGAGATTTTTACGAAAGTCGTTGAAACGGCATTTGAATGCAGTTGCATTCCAACTAAAACTCATAGGGCTACTAGCACCTTCTGATGGAATAATAAAAAGGACAACATGCGCAAGGAAACTAGGAGGTTATTTAAACGTGCCAGATCAAGTCGCACGGAGGAATTCTAAGACAAGGAATAACTATAGGTATGCAATCAGAAAGGCTAACCAAGATAGCTAGACTTCGTTTTGCTCCAATATAAATAAAGGAAAAGACGCGTCCAGACTGGATAAGTTGCTTTCTAAAAACCCTGATTCAATCATAGTCACTATGAAATTACCAGATGGAACCTTCTCCGAGTCGGACGAAGTGACATTGGCGCATCTGATTCGAACACACTTTGAGGGCTTTACAAGGTCTGCTAGTGGTGATTCCGTACCCTGGCCTACGGTTGGTCATCCGAGGGCTAATTATGGTCCTCGGAGAAGGCTGGCTAACAGGATCGTGACCGCAGCTGGGATCAGGTGGGCTATTGAATCCATTAGCCCCTACAAGTCTCCCGGACCGTACTGCATGTCTCTAGTTCTTTTACAAAGGGCGGACGAAGATGTACTCTGCCTGTTGGTAAGGCTTGCTAGTGTGAGTTTGACCCTGGGATATGTTTCAGAGATTTGGAGGAGTACGAAAGTGGTCTTCATACCTAAAGTAGGCAGGATTGGTTATACCTCACCGAAGAATTTTCAACCGATCAGCCTAACATCTTTCGTTTTAAAAACAATAAAAGACTCATGGATAGATATATCCACTGTGAGATCCTGTCAAGACATCCGCTTCACAGAGATCAACATGCCTATACAGCAGGACGCTCTACAGAAACAGGCTTAACTAGAGCTGTGCATCTGATTGATGGTCAGCTAGAAGGAAAGGATTTTGCTATTGGGGTTTTTATGGATATCGAGAGAGCCTTTAATTACACCTCTAGAGATATTATACGAAGGGTTATGCGTGTCCATGGAATCCCTGAGAGAATCGTTGACTGGACCTGCCACATGTTATATATAGTATATATATATAGTAGAACTCAAGTTAACGCAACTTGGGACTCCGGTAAATACTGCTTGGGTCTCAAGTCGACGTAATTGGAGACCCAAGCAGTATTTACCGGAGTCCCAAGTTGCGTTAACTCGAGTTCTACTACCGGAGTCACTCAGGCAATTCCTACTTGTGTCCTCCGTTGTAGTAACCTTTTTTTTCTCTCAGTGTGAGGCTTTCAGGACAGGAACTTCAACTGACAGCGTGAGCAAAGTATCTAGGAGTCATCCTGGATAGTAAACTGGCCTGGAATGAACACTTAGAAGACAAGTGCAACAAATTCATGGCAGCCCTCTGGCAATGTAAAAGAGCCATCGGGCATAGCTGGGGTTTAAAACCGGATACACTAATGTGGATCTATAAGGCAATTCTGCTTCCTAGGCTAACTTATGAATCTGTGGTCTGGTGGAGCAGAGTCGAATTGTTTCCGACAATTGATCGACTTGAAAGTGTAAGGGGAATGGTCATGAGAAGCATAACGGGGTCGTTGGGTACAATGTCCCTGGGCGCACTTCTAGGGCTGGAACCACTACACCTTACCATCAAAGCAGAGGCGGTTGAATCAGCCCTGAGAATAAATGATGGATTGGGGCGGAAGTATGACAGGGGAAAGGGATATATGACACTTCCTGCTAGTTTGGGGAAAAACCTATCTTCAAAATGAGGAAATATAAGATCAGTTTACAACAAGAGAGGAATGGTAAAATGGACTAGTGGTTCTCCTCACTGACGGTGACATCTAGTTTACGGATGAATCTAAAGGGAAAGTGGCTGCGGGTACAGGTTTATACCATGAAACAACTATAGAGAGCTCTGCATTTATGCTTGGGTCCACTGTAACTGTTTTACAAGCCGAAACAACGGAACTGTTCTGTGCGGCCTGTGAGATCGCGGAGCTCTATCGTGGTAGGAATATATTCTTCCTCTCAGATAGCAAGGTGGCATTACTGACTTTGAATCACTACTTAACTAAATCTCAACTAGTATGAGAGTGCAATTGTGCACTAAATCGTCTATCTGAGACTAACCGCGTCACGCTCCTATGGGTCTCAGGACACTTTGTGATTAAAGGTAACAAGATGGCGAATTTACTAGCAAAAGCGGGTAGCAGGAGCCGTATTATTGGCCCTGACCCGCCTGCTGATGTCTCTAATGCAGTGTTGGCCTTAAAATTCAAACAATGGCTACGTGCAGAACATTAAAAGGAGTGAAATAGCTATGCTGGTAGCAGACAGGCGAAGCCACTCCTTGGTAACACTATTAACCTCAAACAAGCTGCAGACTTTTGTAGGCTTAACAGGAAAGATGCTAAGGGGCCATACTTAAATTATGTAACGCTCTAGAAGGGGGGGGGGGGGTTCTGGAAAGTTGTTACACCTGTGTAAACTGTCAAATTTTTACATTATAAAAACTGTCACAGGGGGAGGGGGGTCTTAAAATTCCTGAAAAAAGCGTTACGTAATTTAAGTATGGCCCCTAATACCCTAACGCAAATTTTAACTGGCCATGGGGATCTCCCCTATCGCCGACATAGAAATGACCCTCGCTGAGTCATTCTGAGACGATTTATTTGTTGACAAAAATAAGTTTTTAATTTTTTGATTTTAATTTTCACGTGGGTGCAAGTCACCTCCTACATAAAAATGACACCCGGCAAATTATCCCGAAACGGGGTATTTTTTGACAAAAATAAGTTTTCAATTTTTTGATTTTAATTTTCACGTGGATGCAAGTCACCCCCCCCCCCCCCCACATGGAAATGATCCCCGGTGGATCATCCTAAATCGGAATATCTTTTGACAAAAATAATTTTTCGATTTTATTTTCCATGTGGGTGCAAGTCACCCCCCACATAGAAATGACCTCCAGCGTATAATCATAAGACGATATATTTGTTGACAAAAATAAGTTTTTAATTTTTTGATTTTAATTTTCACGTGGGTGCAAGTCACCTGCCACATAAAAATGACCACCCCCGAAATATCCTGAAACGGGATATATTTTGACAATAATAAGTTTTCAGTTTTTTAATTTTATTTTCCATTTGGGGTACCCCCCCCTCTTCGGGGTCAAGTCACCCATGCCTCCTTGAGTCACCACTGGTTAGGGGGCTAAGCTCTTTGCCACAAAAAACCAAATTTAAAAAGAGTTAAATGTGTAATAAAACATGTAAATCGACAAAACTGTAAAGTTCTGACAGCTATTTTGATGTCAGTGTGATAATAAAACCTTCTTTGACAGTCTTCGTTCATTCCTCCACTGGCCAAACCACCAGTGGAGGAATGAGGAACTTTTCTCCATTGGTGCCTAGCGTACAATAGTTCAATTCCACCGAAGGCGTTGGACAAAAAATTTTTCTCTGCTACGTCAAAAACATTTTTTTTCTATTTTCTTTGTAACTTTGTAATTTTTAACCTCTGAAATGACTGAAAATTTTAATTAATTTCTTAAAATCCTTTGAGAAGTTCATTATTCGCTTTACGGAAATAAAAACTAGAAGATTTGTGCTTTCCTTTAAGATATATTTTAAAAAAAATGGTAACAACGTGTTTTGAGATATTCGAAAGATAAACTTAGTAAGTAGAAGAAATAATTATTTAAAAATTGCTTTAAATTAGCCGAAACTGGCAATTGTTTCTAAAGGTGGTCGTTTAGAAATAAAATGACCCGTATATTTATTAAAATGCTTTTTTAAGTTTCATAACTGAAAAATTATTAAAATGTTTATTTCGTAGAAATAATTATCGACAAATGTTCTCATTATCTAAACTGAAGATATACCTATCAAGGATGGCATCGAGCAGGTCGTGTTGTATCGTATCGTGGCGAACCACAACACGATAGACTTAGTCGAGTAGTATCGTAGCTCGCCACGATATGATGCGTCTGAAGCCATCGTGTTGAGGCTCGATACGATACGATGGAACTTGTTCCATCGTATCGTGGCTTGACACGATACGATGGACTGAGTTCCATCGTATCGTGTCAAGCCAGGATACGATGGACTGGGATCGATCGTATCGTGTCAAGCCACGATACGATGGAATGAGTTCAATCGTATCGTATCTAATCACGATGCGATAGACTGAGCTCAAACGTATCGTGTCCAACCACGATACGATGGACTAAGCTCAATCGTATCGGATCAAACCAAGATTCGATAGATTGAATTCCATTGTTTCGTGGCGAGCCTACTACTTTCGTCGTAAATCGCGGAGCTTCGTTCAAATTCAAGCCCTCCTTATTATTTCATTTGGCCCTTTTATAGCATAATAAATGAATAAATAAATTAAAACAATAAATAATAAAATTTTTATCAGAAAAAAAGATTCTGTAAAGTGGAGAATATTTTAAATAATTAAATTTTACATTATAAATTGTTTAAACAAATTGTTATAAACAAATAGACAAATAAATTTAAAAAAAAAGATTCTGAAAAGTAGACAATGTTTTAAATAATTAAATTTTACATTATAAATTGTTGAAACAAATTGTCATAAGCAAATGGACAAATATTAAATTTTTCATCAGAAAAAAAATTCTGAACAGTAGAAAATGTTTTAAATAATTAAATTTTACCTTATACATTGTTTAAAAAATTAATTGTTTAAACAAATTGTTATAAACAAATAAACTCATACATTTATAAAAGAAACAAAAATTCTTAAAAGTAAAAAAGCTTTTAAATAATTAAATTTTACATTATAAATTGTTTAAACAAATTGTTATAAACAAATGGACAAATATTAAAACTTTTATCAGAAAAAAGATTCTGAAAAGTAGAGAATGTTTTAAATAATTTAATTTTACATTATTAATTGTTTAAAAAATTAATCGTTTTAACAAATTGTTATAAACAAATAGACAAATAAATTTTTATAAGAAGAAAAAATTCTGAAAAGTAAAGAATGTTTTCAATAATTAAGTTTTACTTTATAAATTGTTTAAACAAATTGTTATAAACAAATGGACAAATAAATTTTCATGAAAAAAAATACATTCTAAAAAGTAGAGAATGTTTTAAATAATTGAATATTTCATTAAAAATTGTTTTGAAAATTAATTGTTTAAACAAATTGTTATAAACAAATGGACAAATAAATTTTTATAATAAAAGAAAATTCTTAAAATTAGACAATGTTTTAAATATTTAAATTTTACATTATAAATTGTTCAAACAAATTGTTATAAACAAATGGACAAATAAATTTTTATAATAAAAGAAAATTCTTAAAATTAGACAATGTTTTAAATATTTAAATTTTACATTATAAATTGTTCAAACAAATTGTTATAAACAAATGGACAAATATTAAAACTTTTATCAAAAAAATAGATTTTGAGAAGTAGAGAATGTTTTAAATAATTAAATTTCACATTATAAATTGTTTAAAAAATTAGTCGTTTTAACAAATTGTTATGAACAAATGGACAAATAAATTTTTAAAAGAAGATCTTATAAACAAATTGTGACAGCAGCTTAACGTCACGTAATGTTTCACTACAGAAAACGCTGAAATAACGTTAATATATGTTACTATATTTTAAGCGGTAAAATATGAACGATTAAATAGATAGATATGAATTATATTTTAATAACGATCAACAATAGATTTTCTTTATGTTCTTTAAATCTTTTCTCGAATATTCATTAAACCTTTATAATCTTGAAGATCCGAAAATGTCACGTTTTCGACCAAAAAAAAGGGGTTTCAATTTTACGACTTGAAAATATTCGGAAACAAACATATGGTATCATAATTCCGGACCGCGGGTCTCTGCGCCTTTCTGGCAATAAAACATGAAATTTACCGATAGGAAAAAAAAAATAATTGTTATAGAAAAATGTAAAAACATTAAAACCGAAAAAAAAGGATTCTGAAAAGTAGAGAATGTTTTAAATAATTAAATTTTACATTTTTAATTGTTTAAACAAATTCTCATAAACAATTGTACAGATATTTAAACTTTTATCAGAAAAAATGATTTAGGAAAGTGGATGTTTTAAATAGTTATTTTCAACATTATACATTTTTTAAAAATTTAATTGTATAAAATTTAATTGTATTATTTCAAACATTCCCCACTTACCTCAATCTCTTTTTCTGATGAAAGATTTAATATTTGTCAATTTGTTTATAACAATTTCTCTAAACAATTAATTTTTTCGACAATTTTGCATTCTTTATAGGTTTTTCCTATCGGTAAATTTCATGTTTTATTGCCAGAAAGGCGCAGAGACCCGCGGTCCGGAATTATGATACCAGATGTTTGTTTCCGAATATTTTCAAGTCGTAAAATTGAAACCCCTTTTTTTTGTCAAAAACGTGACATTTTCAGATCTTCAAGATTATAAAGGTTTAATGAATATTCGAGAAAAGATTTAAAGAACATAAAGAAAATCTATTGTTGATCGTTATTAAAATATAATTCATATCTATCTATTTAATCGTTCATATTTTACCGCTTATCATATAGTAACATATATTAACGTTATTTCAGCGTTTTCTGTAGTGAAACATTACGTGACGTTAAGCTGCTGTCACAATTTGTTTATAAGATCTTCTTTTAAAAATTTATTTGTCCATTTGTTCATAACAATTTGTTAAAACGACTAATTTTTTAAACAATTTATAATGTAAAATTTAATTATTTAAAACATTCTCTACTTCTCAAAATCTATTTTTTTGATAAAAGTTTTAATATTTGTCCATTTGTTTATAACAATTTGTTTAAACAATTTATAATGTAAAATTTAAATATTTAAAACATTGTCTACTTTTAAGAATTTTCTTTTCTTATAAAAATTTATTTGTCCATTTGTTTATAACAATTTGTTTAAACAATTAATTTTCAAAACAATTTTTAATGTAATATTTAATTATTTAAAACATTCTCTACTTTTTAAAATGTATTTTTCTTATGAAAATTTATTTGTCCATTTGTTTATAACAATTTGTTTAAACAATTTATAAAGTAAAACTTAATTATTGAAAACATTCTTTACTTTTCAGAATTTTTTCTTCTTATAAAAATTTATTTGTCCATTTGTTTATAACAATTTGTTAAAACGATTAATTTTTTAAACAATTAATAATGTAAAATTTAATTATTTAAAACATTCTCTACTTTTCAGAATCTTTTTTCTGATAAAAGTTTTAATATTTGTCCATTTGTTTATAACAATTTTTTTAAACAATTTCTAATGTAAAATTTAATTATTTAAAAGCTTTTTTACTTTTAAGAATTTTAGTTTCTTTTATAAATGTATGAGTTTATTTGTTTATAACAATTTGTTTAAACAATTAATTTTTTAAACAATGTATAAGGTAAAATTTAATTATTTAAAACATTCTCTACTGTTCAGAATTTTTTTTCTGATGAAAAATTTAATATTTGTCCATTTGCTTATGACAATTTGTTTCAACAATTTATAATGTAAAATTTAATTATTTAAAACATTGTCTACTTTTCAGAATCTTTTTTTTTAAATTTATTTGTCTATTTGTTTATAACAATTTGTTTAAACAATTTATAATGTAAAATTTAATTATTTAAAATATTCTCCACTTTACAGAATCTTTTTTTCTGATAAAAATTTTATTATTTATTGTTTTAATTTATTTATTCATTTATTATGCTATAAAAGGGCCAAATGAAATAATAAGGAGGGCTTGAATTTGAACGAAGCTCCGCGATTTACGACGAAAGTAGTAGGCTCGCCACGAAACAATGGAATTCAATCTATCGAATCTTGGTTTGATCCGATACGATTGAGCTTAGTCCATCGTATCGTGGTTGGACACGATACGTTTGAGCTCAGTCTATCGCATCGTGATTAGATACGATACGATTGAACTCATTCCATCGTATCGTGGCTTGACACGATACGATCGATCCCAGTCCATCGTATCCTGGCTTGACACGATACGATGGAACTCAGTCCATCGTATCGTGTCAAGCCACGATACGATGGAACAAGTTCCATCGTATCGTATCGAGCCTCAACACGATGGCTTCAGACGCATCATATCGTGGCGAGCTACGATACTACTCGACTAAGTCTATCGTGTTGTGGTTCGCCACGATACGATAGGATACAGTCACATCGTTGTAGATCGTGGGCGCGCCCATCCTTGATACCTATATATGATTTTAATGTTAATATTAATTATTAATTATGTTAATATTACGTAAATATTCTTTTAACTGATTGTATTGCGACGAACTTGTATGTATAAATGATGTCTATTTATCCTTTAAAAATTCAAAAAGGCAAAACCAATATGGCGAAATATTCTTAATAAATCAGTCTGTTTTGCTGAAAACTTAGCACTTTTTGGGGTTTTGAAGTCGATGAATGAAAGTCTAAAGTCAGTTTTATAAAATTCAAAAACACGAATGTCACCCAAAGTTCAAAAAGTTAAGATTATTTAATAAAATTTCACAATTTATAAATCGAATTTTAGTTTTCAAAAATTTATTTAAAATGAAAAAGAAATATATATGGGCAAATCCACAGAACCGTACGATTTCATGTTATAAATTTTAGAATTTTAAAATTACAAGCACACTCTTTATTTATAGATATATCTGTAAGAAATACATTTAGAAACAAAATTTTTTTTGCGTGAACCTTTTTCATTTAGTGCTGAAAGAATTATAATAAAAAAACTTCAAGGAAATTTTTTGTCAAAGAATATTTTTTCAAAACGAAAAAACAAATGAAAGTTGCTAAACATTTTACCAAGATGAGCAACTTCTCGGAACTATACGATTTAATGTTACAAATAATATAATTTTCCAATTTGAAGCACATATTTTATTTCTAGATATATATGTTAAAAATATATTTAGAAACAATAATTCCTTAACTTGAACCATTTCTCTTTGGTGCTCAAGCAGTTAAAATTAAAAAAAAATTTGTTGCAAAGAAATGATTTCAAAAAACGAGGAAACAAATGCAGACTGTTAAGCTTAATAGCTATGTTCATTTGGATTCTTTTAATGACGAAAAGTTTAAAAAATGTTATATTTAATATTTTTTAAATGTTCTAATTGTCGTTGAAATTTAGCATTTAGAAATAAGATTTCTAATAATTATATCTATCATTCACGCAAAACTTCCAACCTTTATTCATCGATCTGTGAGTGTGCCATTAAAAAAGGTTCAATTTTAAAGCCTTTCACGTTCAAATATAAAGAGATAATTATTGTTATATTATCTTAAGCTTTAAAAGCACATTATTTGAAAAGGTCTTAATTTATTCGTTTTTTCATCAGCAATACACACGTTAAAAGAAAAATAGAATTGCGTTATCGCTGAAGAAGCAAAAAAAGAAAATAACTATAACTTTCGTTTATTGAAAAGTGGGAGTAACACTTTTTAAATAGTTGCCATTTAGTTTTAATTTTAGAGCACATCTTTTTTTTAAAGTGTAATACCTTTTTTAGAGTTAGAACTTTCATTCGTCATAAGTTTCAAATGATTTCGTCTTCTGCTGAAAAAATTATACTCATAAAAGTAAAAAAAGTAGCGAAAGTAACAAGTCAAACTTGATTGTTGACGCTTATATATGACTTTTTATTTCACTTGAAGAATTATAAATATTTGGATTGAATTAGCTATTTCAGTTAAATGTGGCCTTAAAAAGATAATGATACCTTGAAAATATTTATATTATATTATTATAAAGGTTTAAATCATGAATAACATGAAATCGTACGGTTCCGTGGATTTGCCCATATGAAGGGTGAACTCTAGTTCCTGATACTTTTTAGCAATAGTTCTAACCATTTTCAATAAAAATATTTTTCAAAAAAATTGCTAACCCTCCACTTTTTTAAAAAAATGTTTTCTGTGACGAAATCTGACAAACAAAAAAGAGTTTTAGAGTTTTCTGCTCGTTGTATATCAAAAACACCAAAATCAAAGAAGTTACAATAATTAAACAAAAAATTAAAAAACAATTCAAAAAAATTTTTTATACCTGAAATTTGCTGAATAGAATTATTTTCCCTCCAAAATAGGTCTACAAAAAATCCTAATACGTATAATAAAATTTTCTAACCTCAAAAACAAAAAACTTATTCTGGGAGAAAACAAAACTCTGATCAGAACTCGTAAAAATCTAACTTTTAGAAAATTGATTTTTTTAGATCACTTTGAATTTTGATAACTTATTTGTTTTTAAGTTTAAAAAATTGTTATTAGGAATTTTTTTAGAACTATTTTGGGGGGAAATAGAACTCTGATCAGAACTCTTGGAACTTTAAAAATTTTGAAAATTGTTTTTTTTTTTGGGTCACTGGGAATGTTGATAATTTTCTTTATTTTTGATGTTAGAAACATTTGTTATGAGGGTATTTTTTTAAGGCGTATGAATATTTCCCTAAAACCAGTGCCGGATTAAGGGGGTGGCAAGAGGGACAACTGCCCTGGGCCTCACTTTTTAGGGGGACTCCAAATTATTATTTAAAATTTTTAATTTCACGCTGAAAATCGACATAAAAAATGTGATTAAGAACATGATCGTCTTAAAATGTGAATAACTCTGTCAGATATTACCAAAATAAAATTTATCATAGTCCATTAGAAAGCTCATAAACATTTCCAATAAATGGTCCTATTTTAAAAAGCTTTTTCGATTAATAGAAACTGAGATTCAATGTGATAAAGACAAATGAATTTTTCGTTTTTTGTGAATTTTCATTGTTCAAAATTTGGCAGGCTGCATTTTCTAGAAAAGTACTTGGAAAATTTTGAAATCAAGCTAAATAAAACCTTGAACTTTTAACTTCAAAATAAGCAAAAAAAAATTTAAATATCTTGACTAGTTCTAAAGTTATAAGTAAATGTATGATACGAAAAAACGCTATGATTCTAGTGCTCGCTCCACTTTTGGCTGCTTAATACACTACAAATAGGCAGAGAGGGGAGGAAACGAAGGAATTGTTTCGTTTTGTTTTTTATACACATTTACTTATAACTTTTGAACCAGTCAAGATAATTTAATTTTCTTTGGCTTATTTTAAAGCTAATAGCTCAAGGTTTAATTAAGCTTATTTTTAAATTTTTCCAATTACTTTTCTAGAAAATGCAGCCCTCCAAACTTGAACAATGAAAATACAAAAAAAAACGAAAAATTCACCTGTCTTTATTACATTGAATCTCCATTTCTATTAACCAAAAAAGCTTTAAAATAAGACCATTTAACCGAAAATTTTATAAGCTTTCCAATGGTCTATAAAAAATTCCAATTTGCTAATATCTCACAGAGTTATCAACATTTTAAGGCGAACATGTTTTTAATCCCATTTTTGTAAGAGGTCCCACAATTTAGGTCGGTAGTGTATTATCCAAAATGGCGACTGGCTGGAAGACAAACAATGCATTATTGTCAATATGACGAATTCAGTTTTATAAAATAACTTTTTAAAACAAATTTTGGAACCAATGTTTATTAACAAATTATTTTTCATTTATCAAGAGCTATAACTGATATAATAATTCTATTGAATTTTATCATTTTTTAAATAAAGATTGTCTTCCAGTCAGCCACTATTTTGGATAAATGTCACGAAAAAGAATGTGTAATATTTAAATTTAAGTTACTTTTTATGTATCTGATAGTTCTTGTTTTAACGTTTTAAAATAACATTATTATAAAATAATACATAAGTTTGTGTTTTTAACATTCTACTTTAATTTAACAAAAAAGGGGGGCCTCAAAAAAGTGTTGTGTCCTGGGCCACAATTTGCCTTAATCCGGTACTGGCAGAAACTCATTTGACACAAAACCCACTTGACCGAATCCATTTCAAATGATGCAGGTAGTCCGATGGTACATCGAGAATTAACTTGATATGAAAGTATGTTTTTCTGCTCGAAAAATAAAGAGACACGTATTTTTTTAAATTTTCATAACATTTTTTTTAATTTTTACGATTTTTTTTAGATTTTAACAAAAAAATAAGTTTTTTATACATTTTTTCTTTAAAATCTCGTAATTTTTACAATTTTCAAGCTTTTTAGTTGCCTTTGGCACATTCTTTTTTATTTTTTATGCTTTCTAAAAATTTATCAAGATAAGTTAAAAATATTGATAAACAAAAACAATACTTTGATTTTTTGAAAAAACTAAAAAAATTTTTACACTCAAAGTCCCATCGGTGGAACTTCGATCGGTGGAACACTGTTTACTTAGTTCGCCGGAGTTTGTTGACGAAGTGGGATGGAGGGAAAAGCGGAGACTCTGAAGCGACGAATCAAATGCTTCAAATTCTCATTCGATCCGTGGGGTTCCATCCCCGATCAACCCCACCGATAGGACTTTGAGTGTATCTCAAAAAAGCCACCTTTTTTTTTTTTTTTTTTTAATTTTCAGGGTTTATAGCTATTTTGTTTCTTGGGAGAAAAAAATTATTTTCTATTATTTCGTAAAAACCTCCTAAATTTTCCAATTTTCAAGATTGAAAATCGTTCCTTGGGCCCTTTGTTTACATTTTTAATGCTCTTTTAAAAATATCATTAAAAGTAATAACAGCTGATAAATAGCAAGATTATCCAACTTTCTTGGAAAAACGGAAATGCTGTTTTTAAGTTGAAGACCTTTTTATTGAAAAATTTTGAGTCTTATAAAATTTAGCTATTTGGATGTAATCAATTTGCTTTTATATAAAATTTCCACATTGGTATATATAATTCGTTTCATAGAACTAATGTAACCCTGTAGTACGGGCTACAGGGTACCTGTGAGCAAGTTTTCACATCCCACGCAAAAAAAAAAATAATAATAACATATACATACTAGAAATATTTCATATTTTTATGAAACGTATATTATATGAAATGAATATATGAAAATAACATAATATTATAACATCAAAAAAGAATACTTAAAAACAGTTTTTTCTTTTTCCAAGAAAGTTCGATAATATTGCTATTTATCGTAATACCATCGTAATACCAATCACTTAAAAGAAGATTTACAAACTTTTTGAGTTCATTTTTACATTTCAATTTCAAATTCTCATCGTTTAATGAGACTTCAAAATTATAATAACCCTTTAATTTTCTCCCAAGGAACAATATTCTGATAATGCGTTATAAAAATTCAAAAAGTAACTTTTTTGGAGACAAATATATTTTAAAAATACTTGAGTTGATTTTTTGATTTTACAGAACTAAGAGAATATTGAAGTTCGTTTATCTCAAAATCATGAAAATGAAACTATATTCTACTTTTCATCTACAAAATTGTTTCAGTAGAATTGATTTTAAGGTATTTGTCGCGTGGAATGACTTTCGTCAGATTTTTTCAAAACTTTTCATCAGTATATCTGAGGTACTTATCTATGAAATAAGATATATCCTATCAATTTTGACCGTTTCTGAGCTTCAAAATATAAATTCAAAGTTCATATATTTTACATGCGCTGGTACTCAATGCACGTACTTCATGTCTCTTATAATCATTTATATGAAAACAAATCATCAGATTTTCAAATGAAACCACTAAGTTGCACGTTAAGATAAAATAAATGCTTTTAAAAAAATAAACTTTAAAGACCGTACAGAATAGAAAACCCATTAAGTTAAAAATGCAAAAATTTTAAGTTTTATGTAGTTTCCTTGGAGAATGTCGTTAACATAGCAATAGCACATCACGAGAACTTGTAAGGCGTGATTTAAAATCATAAAAAGTACGTACGTAACATTAGAACAGATAACAAGGAAGCAAATGAGTTGATATAAAAGTTTATTTATTGTTTCTTTTTTTTTATCATTTTTTTATTGTAGCCAGAACACGACAAAGACCTTAAATTCTTAGGATCAAATATCTATAAAGTTTAAATATTAAAAATATTTCTTTTAATACACTTACTTGACAAGGGTCTGGTGAGTTCTGCATGGCATTAAGAAAAATTTGCACAGACTCCAAATTCTTAATCACTAAAAGTTTGGCATGCATCGTTTTATAAACACTTAAACAATGTTCTCGAAATTCAAAGGCATCATCAAGCCTAGCAGCACAAAATTGACAAATTTGTTTGGGCAAAGGATCAGTCTTGTACACAAGAACAGGTAAACAAGCTCTAAGTTTCTGAGCCACTTTTCGTTGAATACCCTCAATTCCAAAAATTGAGAGCATTTCAGTCTTCTCTTCAGAACAGAGACGGCAGACATTTCCCCAATTATTAATAGTGGTCATTTTTTAAAAGAAATAAATTGTTCTTTTCGTAACGAAATACCAATAATAAAGCACTTGTACAAGACACAATATTAATTCTTTCTCAATGAAATTAGGTTAGACGAAGATAGTAAATTTGATCGATGATGAATAAATGAATTGTAAATAGAAACAAACAAAAACTGATTTATTAGAAAAATAAATTCAGAACATGATGGGGTAAGCCGGATTCTCTGTGAGGCAAAAGAGGTCACGACGAAATGAGGTTAGTTAAGGTGCACTTGGAATGAAACGTGGACACAAACAAAACGCATCTACTTTTTAACCACCAAATCATTATTCTTCTTTGTATTTACAAACGTGATCAGATGCAATTTAATTTATACTTCTCAGCATTTTTTATTAATTTTTTGCAAACATTTTCATTTGATTTTGTACGAATGAAATTTCTCAATTACAGTCATTAAATAATAATCTCTGCGTCGGTTTTCGTATGTTCAAATGCTTTTGTGAATCCATCACATTATTATAGTTAATTATACTGAATATTAAGTTACTTTTTACAAAAGACACAATTTTTCGTAAATATTTTTCACGCCTTCAGAGATTTTTGACATGTATTATATATATAGTAGAATATAATACGTTATAGATTCACCAAGGGTTGGCACTCTGCTTTCAAGCATCAGTACCAGGATTCGGAACGTGAAATCAAATGAATGCGTCAAACGCTGCGTTCTTGCGTTGTATGTTGAGAAAGAGAAGGACAGAAATATAGTCACATCTTTGTCACTCTCACCATTCAACGCAAAAACGCAACGTTCGACGCAGGCCTGTAATTGCGCCCTCAGGGCGCAATTACATGCCTGCGTTGAATGCTGCGTTTTTGCGTTGTGCGTTGTATCCCTAGGGACTGAGAGTTCGTGTACCGTGCTTAATGTAGTTCCCTGGAGTTTAGGTTTTATTTAGAAGTATGTATTCTAGTGTTTTGTTTGCTTATGGCCATTTACAACCTGTCAGATTTATTGTCTGCTATTTTTATTTCATAAACCGCAAATATAAATTGTATTCTAATTTGCGAAAAATGAATAAAGCTGTTGAGAAAAATGTTGAAGTAAATTATAAATTTGATCTGTTAATGTAGTCAAGAAATATAACATTAGTATATTTAAATATATTGCAATGTGGAAAATTCCATTTTTCTTCAAAATTCCTTGCGTGTGAGAGACTCTCTTCTGTAGTTAAATGTGAAAATGATGTAGGTTTCAGTGCGACCCAAATAGCTGTGCACGTTTCTTTAACAATCTTTGATACCAAACTTGGACTCACGCGGAATTGATATGAAATTGAATGCATAGAATCTCCTGAAGCGAGATAACGTAAACAAATATGCAACCGCGTGTACGTGCTGCTACCGGTTCCCGAATCGCAAATTGTTTTTCAATGTGTGGTTGTACTTTCTTAAGTAATTTGTTAAACAATTTCTTATTCATTCGTAAACAATTAAAATATTTTTCTCTATCTCCTGTATTTCATAAATAAGATTCTCACTGGCACCTTGAGCACGTCGTCGATCCACTGAGAAAATTGGACGAACCCAAAACCTATTACGTACTTTAGATTCCTGTCGATCCAGTTCTAAATACAAGATGTATAGGTGCATAATATGCTGTTGACTTTCTGCTGTTTCAGAAGGTGTCTGAACCAAAGTATTGCAGTATTGCAATAACCAAAAAATATATAGAACATCAAGGGCTTTCATTGTCTTTTTCTTATTTCAATAAAGCTAAAACCGAGAATGAAAAATTATACCTTCAGATTTTATCGTTTTTATCAATTATTAGGGACAAATTATAAACCATTATTACTTCTATAAAGCTCGATTATTACGATTTAAAATCAAAACTTTAATCCCTAGCTTGCTTCGTTCATAAAGAACTTACTCTAATAAACACATATATATAAATATATTTGAATTTTTTATCACAAAATTCAATTAAAACTAGGATATCTTAATAACAAATTCAGATAGAGGCTCAAATCTGATTATTTTAGTCGATAATTGGGGAAAAAATGTTTCCATTTTTTAAATGGAAAATGGAAATTCAAAAGTATTAAATGGTTTATATGCGATAAAAAAAGATTTCGCTTTTTTATAAATTATACGTATCTCTTTAATTAGTGCTTTTCCGTGTATGAAAAGCTATTGCAAAAAGTATCATAATATGTGCACTATACGTACGAAAGCGCATTTTCCGTCTTCGTGCAAATTTCTGCACTCGCTTTGCTCGAGCAGCAAACTTTGCACTCGTCGGAAAATAACAGCTTTCGATACTTGGTGCACAATGTACTGTTATGTTTTGTGGTATATATTTAACGTTTTTTTAAACCTACGATACTATTCAATCAGTTTCTATCATAATGTAAAATTAATCCATTTCATTTCAAACCTAGAAATTGTAATTCTTTTAAATCCTACGTTATTTCATTCCGACACAATCCATTCCAATTCTAATTGGATTTTAAACGGATTAATTCGGAGTGAAGTAAAACAGAATACAATTGAAAGGATTGAAACTCATAGAATTGAAACGCATTAATTCGGAATGATTAAGAAAAGAATTAATTTTCAAGTGAGAATATCATATATGAAACGTGTAGTAAAGGAGGAGAGGACCTTGTTTTTTTAGATGTGAAAAACTATAGGTTATCTTTATAATCGTTTTATTTTAATTATTGGTTTCTTTTTTAATTTTAAAAATCAAATTTTATTCTTATAGAATACTTTAAACCTAATGAAAACTGAAATTTCATTAGTTTGCTTTCGAAGTTAATCCTTTTTTATTGTATTTTTCCTTTTTAAATAAAAAAACATAACCTAAAACCTTCCTTCGTTCTCTTAGATTCTATCGTTTTTGGAGCGTGTCACATATATAAATAATTAGTTACATAAATATATATGTATATTTATACATCGAGAGATAATTTATGCTAAAAATTCGATAATGTTATTAAAAAAATGTTTATGTTTACGATTGTATTTACTTCCTCCATATTAACTTTTATAAATTAACTTTTTATAAGAATGTTTTGTAGAGTGTCATTTATTAGCTATCGGACGTAGTTATTTTTTTTTTATTATATTATTCAAAAAATATATAAAACAACACTGTTAAACAAATATTTGAATTTCGTTTCACGCAAACAATTGCGTTTCCTTAAATCCTATGTTTACATGCATGCGTTTTAACGTGCGTTCTGACGTACTTTATTTTTAATCGCGAATTGAATACTAGGAAATCTGCTGGTGCCGAATAAAGAACTACGTTTATTGGTTGACAAATCACGGGACTATTCTGCTTTTCTGTTAAAACGCATGCATGTAAACATAGGACTTCTATTTCCGCAAAAACTATGCGTTGCGCGGGATTATTTAAACCCATCTAAAGACGTTTCACTTACAACATAAAACAATATCTATAAACTGCGACTCTTCATTGTACTCTCTAAGACATTCGTGTTGAGAAATCTTTTTTAAATCTTTGATGAAAAAGCCACAATAACCACATTTTCCTTTAGACTGCAATTAAAAAAATAAACATCAAATTTAATTTTTAAAATATAGATTTAAAAAATTTAGTTATTTATCATTGCATTGCTTTTAGGTTTACAAGTTACAATAAACATATCCTTAAATAAATGTTGCTCTTATATATTTAAATATACTAATGTTATATTTCTTGACTACATTAATAGATCAAATTTATAATTTACTTCAACATTTTTCTCAACAGCTTTATTCATTTTTCGCAAAATAGAATAATATTTATATTTGCGGTTTATGAAATAAAAATAGCAGATAATAAATCTGACAGGTTGTAAATGGCCATAAGCAAACAAAACACTAGAATACGTACTTCTAAATAAAACCTGAACTCCAGGGAACTACATTAAGCACGGTACACGAACTCTCAGTCCCTAGGGATACAACGCACAACGCAAAAACGCAGCATTCAACGCAGGTATGTAATTGCGCCCTCAGCGTCGAACGCTGCGTTCTTGCGTTGGATGTTGAGAGTGACAAAGATGTGACTATATTTCTGTCTTTCTCTCTCTCAACATAGAACGCAAGAACGCAGCGTTCGACTAATCAGAAAATACTTTCCAATGTGACAAATTATCTGATTAGTCTATTCTAATCCACTGATACTAGGGATGTGCACTGACCAAGATGACAGCGCACCGCTTTGTCAGATGACCGTCATCGAGGAAATCATGTTATAAATCTAGTTTTAACGAATTTACACTTGATGTTTAGAATTAACAATAGTACAAAAACAACGCCTGAATCATTTATAACATTAGCGAGGTCTGCAAGTAAAAGATAATACAGTTTTCCAAGTTCTTACTATTAATTGAGAAATCTAACCTCGAAACCGTTGTTAAAGATTACGCAAATTTGTGATAATTCTTGAAAAATCCTCAAATGCAAATAATAAATCATTATTATTTTGTCATTTGAGTATCCTGGCAACATTTTATGTGCAAATATTGTCACTTTTTAAATTTCATATGCATCAGTGAATCAGTTCCTGTTTAATACCTATTTCTTGACCCTCTTTGTGTGTCGGGTTGCATCTTTAACCGACAATAAATATTATTTATTCTTAACGCTAGTTTGATGTATTATTGTAAAATATCGTTTAAACAAAACAAATTTAGATTAATTTTTACAATTTTATTAGACTTCATTTGCACTAAATTTTACTTCATATTCCCGAAAAAAGATGATGTCCACGATGACAGATGTTGACGGTCCGATGACAGTCATCGGTCACCTGACGTCAGATGACGGTCACTCCCCATCCATAACTGATACCCTAGTCCTTCGTGTATGAGACTTCACACTGAGAAAGAAAAAGACGCAGATACGTTTCTATCTCATTGCGACACAAAGTTTGACGCATTCATCTGATTTCACCCTTAAGGCGCTTTTATACCTCGTCCCGTAACTTTACTTTTGTCTCATTTCTACTACACAGCAGTGGCATAAGTTTTTCTGGTTCTCGCACTAGTTATAGCCCAAAGCACAACTGATACGGTTACGGGAGCAGGGCATGAGATAATAAATGACAGAGACTGTTTCTGTCCTTTTCTGTCTCATGCTCTGGTCCCGTAGCCGAATTTCTATCTGCTTAGGCCTTCAGACTAATGTGAGCGAACGTGCGACCGACATACAATCGACACTGAGAGAATTGTGGGTCATCAGCTGAACTGCTAGGCATCGCTCTTTGCTCTTACGTTACTCGTGCAAGAGCTATCTTTTTTTTGGGACGTCAGACGCCCCATACCCTTTGTCAGATTGCTCCCAAGCGTCTAAGATAAATTATGAACGGAAAAAACGTTTCTTTATTTAATTTTAATTTTGAATTTAGATATTTAATTCTAGATTATCTGTAAACGTCATTACAGCTTTAATTATTTACTTAATAAGAAATAAGATGAACTGTTTAAAAGCAGTAAATGAATTATTTTACTCTTTGAAATGAGAACAAATTATTTCATAGAATGCATTTTTCAGGGGATGGATGTATGAATAATTCAAGAAACAATGACATATTTTTAAATGAAAATTTATAAAATAATTATTTTTTCACATTTAAAGAATTATTTAATTCTAACTGCTTAGGCCTTATGTGCTCAGACCGTCCAGGACACATAATTAGTGCGAACATAATCTTGTGGTTCAGGCACATGCGGAAGAATAGGTAAATAGAGGAATAGAATAGACCAATCAGGAAATGCTTTCCAATGTAACTAATTATCTGATTCGTCTATTCTATTCCTTTATTCTCCTATACTTCCACATATGCCTGTAAATCGTGTTTTTCTGCTTTTTTATATAAAATTTGTATTTCAAATAAAGTCATGACAATCAGAAGTTCATGAATAGTCAATTTTATATCACTTAGATGTATTTATAGTGTAAAACACTTCGTTTGGAAACATTTTGTCAATTGCAAAGAGATTCCTAACCTTGAAAATCCAAGTGTTTTCTTAGAAATTATGAAAATTTGGCTCTTAATAAAGTATTTGTGATAAAACTGATCAGAGAATTCGTAAAAAATAGTTTCTTTTTTTAACCCTCTGCCTACTCAAATGACCGTTATCGTCTAAAATCGTCTATTTGGACGCCTGGTGGGGACTATAGGAAACACATAGTGAGACGCTAGAGTAGGGAGAAGTAAGCGTAGGCAGAGGGTTAATAAGATAAGTGTAAATGATAAGTATTAATGACTTAATAAATATTTGTGATAATTGATAATTTGAATTATTTGTGATAATTATTTTAAATCTATAAAGGTGCTTTTATACCTCGTCCCGTAATTTTACTTTTGTCTCATTCCACTACACAGCAGTGGTATAAGTTTGTCTCGTTCTCGCACTACAGTAGGTTCTTGATAAAGTGAAGTGGTCGGGACTTGATATAGTGAAGATTCCACTTTTCATTCGTCAGTTTTCCTCTTTTACTTTTATCTATGTGTGAGTTACTTGCTATGCTTGCGCAAATTGTTCAAACGATGTGCGCGTAAGGATTTGGGGACCTTAGGATCACTCCCGGCTAGCACTTTTCACGCGTATCGCCATCGGGAGTGGTCTTATATCCCCTCCTCTATCGCCAAAGCGACTTTCTCCCTTATTCTACGGGACCTTCATTCTTTGTCGATCATCGAGATCTTTAACCCTCATAACATAATGTATGAAGGTCTCGATGGTTCGCCAATCCTCGGGAAAGCGAGTCATAAGCGGGATCATGTTCTCCGGTGTAACCTTGCGATTAACACCGGTAAACATAACCTGCCTCTCCGCGTCCCAACGCTTACAGCTAAAGAGTGTGTGCTCTGGGTCGTCCACTGGGAACTTGCAGTACACACACTCCGAGCTATCGACTTTTTTAAAACGCTCCAGATAGGAGCCGAAACACCCGTGCCCTGTGAGAGCTTGGGTTAAATAGTAGGAAACCACTCCGTGCTTCCTACTTATCCAGGTGGCAAGTGTAGGTATCAGCCGATACGTCCATCGGCCTGTCTCCTCCCCGCTCCATTGTTCTTGCCATCTGTCGACGAGTCTGCTTCTCGCATCTCGGCGAATTTGGTTCTTGCTGGGTCTATTATCTTCCGTATATGCGGAAGAATTTCTCTTCTTCCGAAAGGGAGGAAAACTTCCTCCCTTTCTTGTGCCAAAAGATCTGCCAGCGGGACGCTGGCAAGGACCTGAGCAGCACACGTCGGTACTGTCCGATAGGCCGAAATGATACGTTTAGTAACACTTCTTTGCACGAACAGTATCCTTTTACAGATGGTTTTACTTCTGTCATTTCGCAGGGTAGGAGCCCATACGTGCTGCGTATAGCAGCTTTGAAAGGGCAACACTCGCCACCAGTCTCCTCTTTGCTTCAGAAGGCCCACCAATGTTCGGCATTAGACGAGCTAAACTTGCCGAACACTGTTCGGCCTTCTGACATGCTACGGCTATATGGTGTTTAAAGTTCAAAAATTTGTCGAGTTCGACACCTAAGTATTTGATATGATTCCTCCATTGGACCTCGAATCCGTCTATCTGAATACCAGGGGCTGTATAACCACGTCTGTCTGTGACTAGCAGCACTTCTGTCTTTTCCAGAGCCATTTGCAGGCCTCTGGCCTCTAGCCAGCGCTTTGCCCGTCTCAGACATTCGTTCATCAATACGCACAGGGCTTCTACAGTTTCGGCAGTGCATACGATCAACGCGTCGTTCGCAAAGCCGATGATTACCGCGCGTATGTTCATTTGTTTAAGCAATACAGTTGTACAAACAAATAAAAATAGTGAACAAATTTTAATTTATTAAAATTGGCAGAGGCACAAGTGACCCAGCGTTACACTTTAAGGGTTAATATTTTAAGTTCAGGTCAAGTTAAACATATTTCGAACTTCAATGAAAAGTGAAAAATAACAAAATTGCAGAATGCTTTGAAAATAACGAAATAAAATCAAACAAAGTTAATTAATGGTTTTAATTGCCAAAACCGTTTCATATCCGGTTGACTTCCAGTGGGGATAATTTTCTTCATTATATCGAGTCCCAAACCTTCACTTTATTCAGATTCACTATACATATCAAGAACCTACTATAGTTACACCCCTATACATAAATGCTGTTCTTCCGGTTTATTGTACAAACAATAGACAACAATAAACCGGAAGTTCAGCATTTATAAATCAAAAACACAGAAGTTTCTTGTATATTTTGTTATAAACTATTCTTAAAAAATGTTATGAAAATTTGTTTATTCATTATTAGTTTGATATTGTCAAGCACCTGACAACAAGGAAGTTATTTTTTAAGGGGAGGTTACCGCTCTCAATGGGGAAAAATTCATGAAATTTGGGAATTTTTTTTTTCATAGACGCAAATATTTTTGGAATTTCGGTTTTTTTTATTTAAATAGTACATAATTATATAAACTTTTTACATATTTATATTAAAAAAAAATTAAAAATGGCGGCTGTGGTTTAACTTATCGAAAACCCTGCGTGCCGTATTTTTTTTATGCGCCGTACGTCCCACAGCCTCGCCAGGTTATCTGAAGTAAAAATTCCTAATAAATTATTAAATAAAGTCTAGGAACTTTACTTTTGTCTCATTCTACTGTACAGCAGTAGCATAAGTTTGTCTCGTTCTCGCACTAATTATGTGTCCTGGACGGTCTGGGCACATAACTATTGCAATGCGAAAACGAGACAAACTTATGCCACTGCTGTGTAGTAGATTGAGAGAAAAGTAAAGTTACAGAACGAGGTATAAAAGCGCCTTTAGTGTTTTAGTATAATAACGGAGTTTTAAATCTTTGTCAAATAAAAAGGAACATAAATAAATCAAAACAACAGTAGATTTAAAATAATATGATTAACTACTTTTGAATTAGCAGTAGAACTTTTTAAATCACCACCTAGAAAAAAGGAGGTTAAGCCCTAAGCAGAATGAAACTTTAATCTTGAAATCGCATATCGTAAGAATGAGAGGAAGCAGGACAGAGATATATGTCTGTGCTACTTCCTTTCATTCTTACGATTTAAGATTTTTCATTGTGCTTGGGGCTTTATTGAGCAAGCGTTGTCTGCTCAATTGTCCAAGCGGCATTTGGACAATCGGGGTGCACTGAAAAAAATGATTCGGTAATTTTACCACTATGGAAGTAGGAGCCTTTATTACCTACTTCTATAGTAACAATTTTACATATTTTACGGATTTTACGCGCAGAAATGAGAATAATACTTTAACCTTGTGTAAAATTCCTAATGCTTTTGTGAAATTACAGAAAAGAAAATTCGCCAGTTACTACCCTTCATTACGCCTGCCCAGGGATGGGTGCGTATTATACGTGATGAATTATACATGTTTTTCTACAGTATAATACGTACGTATTATACATGAAAATTTTGAAAATAAGATGGTGAGGGGGGTTTCTACGTATAATACGTATCTTACATAATGTATAAAACCATGTATTATCAGGGTTGTGTACGTAACATACCAGAGGTATTGATAATTTGAATTTATCACTTGGTGAAAATTTTCATAATTAGGATGAATTAATCAATTACTCCAAGTCAATAAAAAACCATTTTTTTTAATGTTTCGACAGTTTATACTGTCCTCTTCAGAAACTAGAAATTTATTAACAATGTAACATACAGGGAGGTATGTTACATAGTTTGTTACTGTATGTTGCCTAGGTAAGTTACCTGCTAAATTTGTTACATAATGCATTTTTTTGGTGGTGGGGGTGTAACATACCTAAAACAGGTATGTTACTTGATGTAACATACCGGTAACATACGTAGAAAACCTCGAGTGACGCGTTATTACCCAACCCTGCTTTGTACACAACCCTGGAAGTACATACAATACTAGCCTAACGCACAATGAATCGTAATCGCTAATCCTTAATCGTAAGAATGAGAGGAAGTAGGACAGACATATATCTCTGTCCTGCTTTCTCTCATTATTACGATTAAGGATTAGCGATTACGATTCGTTGTGCTTTAGGGCGCAATTACATGTCTGCGTTGAACGCTGCGTTCTTGCGTTGAATGGTGAGAGTGACAAAGATGTGACTATATTTCTGTCTTTCTCTCTCTCACCATACAACGCAAGAACGCAGCGTTCGACGCAGACATGTATTTGCGCCCTTAGGCTAATATTAGACAGTTACGTATAAGTACGAAATCGGCGTAGTTTACGCCTGTGTTTTATAGTATTCAGTTCAAAACCCTGGTTCAGATAAGTTCAGCTGTTGACAGTTTGCGTGCGCATTCTGTGTAACATGAATGTTTACTTTTACTGGTGATCTGTGTTGTTTAAACGTTCAAACGAATGTATTGAGTATATTGTGATATTTGGGAATAGATTGAAAGTGTTCGAGGTGATTTTTGGATTCGTATATTTATTCTCAAGATGTCATTTCCTGTTGTTAATGCAAATTAATTAAAAATTCAATTAATTATGCAAATTGATAAACACACTAACAATAAGGAAGCAAAGCGCGACGGATAAAATTCATCTTGAGTAAGAAGAAAACATTAGTGTAAAAAAATGGGTGGTTATGCTAGCAGACTTCTTTTTAATATGTCAAACATTGCTGTTAATTCGGTATGTCGAGGTCGTAAGAGAAAATATATTGAAGAAGATGACTCGAATTCCGAATCTGATTTCATCGAAAGAACAATGCAAACACCAAAAAGGTAAGTCATCATTTCTCTTTTTAATTTACATCAATTTATTAAACTTTAATTATTGCTTTATCTAGTTTATTACTGAATTTATTTAAATTTAATCTGTCAGTCTTTGAATGTCCTTATGAATTTGTGAAATCTTTTTTTAAATTTAATCTTTTAATGTCAAGATCCAGAAACCATTTTTTTCATATTATGTATCTAAATACTGCTTATGTTATGTATAAAAGTTTTTAGAACTTTAATTCGAAATATCCTTTCTTTGTAAATTGAAATTCAGTTTCAAACAATTCTTCAATAACTATATGATAATAATACTGATTGCAATATTATCCGAGACAAAAAAAGATAAATATATTATGGATAGATAGATACCAGTTGATAAATATTGACAAAAAAAAGGATTAATTTTGTTATTTACAATCATTAATGTTTTATATATATTTTTTTATTTATATTCCATTCTTTAGAATGAATAAACTAATAGAATGACATTTGTAATTAAAATAATGTTAAAATATTTTCTAAATAATTGTTATAAAAATAAAATTTGTTAATCAAACCAGTTTAAGCAGTAGTATTTGGGAAAAGAAATTAAAGTAATTTTTTTTATTGTGCAGGCACAGAACTTTATTTTCTTATACAGTCTTCATTCTAAGAGTAAAAATACTTTCGCTTTTTATTCTGATGACAACATCATTACATTCGTTCGTAACACACAACACATGTGGCCTATAAACATAGACTCGTTAGTTGCCTAACATTCATATGCGTGAGAGAAGTTTATAAATCTTAGCATTTTGAACTTACAAACTTTAGATAACTGTTATTATTTTTTTTACTTAAGCTGGATAAATAATAAAATTATTTGATACCATAAAAATATTGTTTTCTGTTTAATCGGAAGAATAAAAATTTGATTTTTTAGGTATAGTTATTATAATCAGATATTTTAAAAAGGCTTTAAGCTTAAATTATAATTTTTTTACTATTTCTTCAAGTTTTTGATAGGAAGAACATACATACTCTAAATAATTAAAATACTTATCTATTAATTAATTTCTCGATTAATACCCTAATTTTCTTATTATCTTTGGAAATTATAAAATAGTATTTTTAAAAGTATTATCAAGCAATTCGTATTTACATATATGTGTACGTCCATATGAAAAGGGCCCAGGTTGTCGATTTTATTTATCGAGATATTCGCATTTTTCTAAAGAAGATTCAGATTTTCGAAATTTTTTTTATTGCTGAAAAACAAACTACGTAATGTCCTTCGTCGAATCATGCATTTACAATAACTTTATAGTAATTAAAAACACAAAGAAATCTTATTTTTAATTTTAAAAATGCATGGGCGCTAATGGAAATCTTGAACTTTAAACTCGTTTTTCTCAAAACTAGGATTTTGATACTTTTAACTTTGAATGCTTATAACTTTGTGAATTTTTCATCTAAAGGGGTCCAAGACCTCTCGAAATGTTCGAAATTTAATAAAGAATATGGTCATATAGATAAGTCCAATAGTGCCAAAGTGGGCCCTTTTCATATGGACGTACACACATATGCAAAAGTTCGAAACCACAATTAATTAATTTAATGTACCATACGATTTTAATCGATTTTTAAATAGAAAATGTAATCCTTGATATAAAAAAGATGCTATAGAATAGTCCCAAAATTTAAATTTATAATTACGGCATTTAATTTAGCTGAATGATCATTTATCATTAAGATGGATTCGAATAATTATTTAACATAGTTTTAATTGGTTATTATCTAAAATTCCCATTTTACACAATTTTAACCTTGTATAATTTTTATTTGTAAGAATATTTATCAGACTCAATTATTATTATTATTCATTCTAATTTTGAAGGCTGATAAAGATCAAGGAAATTAGATTTTCTAAATTGTAAATTAATTTTCCAATTTGAATAAATAGATATAGTTCTCGAAAACATTTTTTCTTTAAATATTTTTCTAATTGAAATATCATATAATAGAACATTCAACAAATACAATGGTATTTTTTTAAGGTAGTTCTCTTGGTTCAGTGGTTCTCAACTCAAATTTTGTCATTTTTTACTTATTTAGTGATGTTTAATGAATAGCGACAACTTCAAGGTGTAAAGTCTCTCTCTTTTGTATTTATTAAAAAAAATGAATCAAACGTCAAAACGTGTATTTCAAAATACTATTTTTCGAAATTTAATACCGCAAGCCACATTTTTCAAAACGGGATCTTATTCCTTATACTTTAAAGAATAATTTAGTAGTTTTTATTTTTAAACCTGAAGTTAATTCATTTCGTGGTTAGCAAAATTGTATTTTTTAACCATGGCTTCTACTTTCTTCCATGTTAAAAAGCCCAACTTCATTCTCAAATATCTTAAAAAGTAGCACCGCTTCCTAGTTTTAAAAAAATATCATTGAATTCGTTGAATGTTCTATTATATGATATTTCAATTAGAAAAATATTTAAAGAAAAAATGTTTTCGAGAGAACTACCTTAAAGGTATATTTAATCCACGTTTTGACGTTTTATTCATTTTTTTTTAAATCATTACAAAAGAGAGAGAGAGACTCTACACCTTGAATTTGGCGCTATTTATTAAACATCACAAAATAAGTAAAAAATGACAATGTTTGAGTTGAGAACCACTGATCCCAGAGAACAACCTTAATCCCAGAAGATTAAATCTACAAATCTTTATTTGTAAGCAGATTATTAAAGAAATGAAGAAAAAATTAAAAAAACAACACGAGAATGAAACAGTGACATAAAAGTATACGAAATAGTAGAAACTCTTTTCAAAAAATTAAACTATTTACCGACATTTTTTTTATTTTAAAATAATAAATAAGATGATAATTAACAAAACATTCAAATATATTACTAAAGAGAAAAAAATTTTAAAATTAGAAAAATTAGAGAATTATTTGACAAATTGAATAAAAAAGAATGAATAAAGTTTTGAAAAATTAAAAGAAAAATAACTTTTATGAAATAGTAGAATGATGTTCAAAAATAAATAATAATAAATACACTGTAATGTATAATAATTTTATTGATGGTTTTATTATAATAATAAATGTTTTGAAAAATTAAAAGAAAAATAACTTTTATGAAATAGTAGAATGATGTTCAAATGAGAATATTTATTACAAGATTAAATTTACATAACAGAAAATAAAAGAATAAAAGCTTTCAAAAAGCAGAAAATTAAGAAATTTAAAACATGTAGACAGAAGGATCAAATAAATCTTTTCAAGAATTCGTAATTATAATAAACCCAGATAGCCAAGCGTACTAATCCAAAATACCCGGTATACCAGCTCTGTACTTGCCATGTACCTTCGCATTGTACTAGTATTATACGAGTATAGCGTAATTATCTTGAGATACTTGCATTAAAATAGTACAGTACCAGTATGTGCATACTCTTTTTTATTCAACAGTATGACGTACTGGCACTGTACTGGTATTATACTCTTTCTAAGTACTCAAACTGACAACCCAGATAACCAGCGTACAATTACTGTACACACCATGTACCTTTGCACTATACTAGTACCATACGTGTATAAAGGTACTGATTTTCGAAGTACTGATACTAAATTAGTACAGTGCCAGTATGTATGTACATTTTTATTACATTTGTACGACGTACTACTATCGTACTAGTATTACACTTGTATGTAATGAATAGAAACTTTAATATTTTCACTTAGTACGGCGTACTAAATAAATATGGAGTCGTACCAGAGTCGTACTACTCCGCCATCTTGAAAAATAATTTGTCAGTTTGAGTACTTAGAAAGAGTATAATACCAGTACAGTGCCAGTACGTCATACTGTTGAATAAAAAAGAGTATGCACATACTGGTACTGTACTATTTTAATGCAAGTATCTCAAGATAATTACGCTATACTCGTATAATACTAGTACAATGCGAAGGTACATGGCAAGTACAGAGCTGGTATACCGGGTATTTTGGATTAGTACGCTTGGCTATCTGGGAAATTATTTTTCAAGATGGCGGAGTAGTACGACTCTGGTACGACTCCATATTTATTTAGTACGCCGTACTAAGTGAAAATATTAAAGTTTCTATTCATTACATACAAGTGTAATACTAGTACGATACTAGTACGTCGTACAAATGTAATAAAAATGTACATACATACTGGCACTGTACTAATTTAGTATCAGTACTTCGAAAATCAGTACCTTTATACACGTATGGTACTAGTATAGTGCAAAGGTACATGGTGTGTACAGTAATTGTACGCTGGTTATCTGGGAAGTAATTTAAAGTATGAAACAATTAAAATGTCTAATTTAATAATATACATTTTGATATTAATTTGCTTATTATAATATTTTTTAGAACAAAATATGTCAAAATAAAAGTATAAGATTCATATTAACAATAAATTTTTTTAAAAAATATTAAAAATGTTTATGTTTAACAAGAAGCTTGAAGCATTTATTAAATTTACATATATGGGCGATTCATACGTAACTGCCCTATTTGGCGGCGTTGAAAAAATACACCTAAATTAAAAATATATTCTGAAGTGTATTAGTGAATTTTGAAGGTATATATGAGAGTAACTGAAAACCAAATATACATATATATATATATTATAACTTCTATTATATTGCACTATAACTGCTGAAATTTCAGCTCCGTGGCGTGTCCCTTTTGCAAAATGTTAACTTTAATTTAATAACTTTCGGTGAAAATATCATTATTATAACTCAGCCTTTTTCAAGCATAAAGTGTCTATATTTATGAACAATTTAGGTTTATATTGCACTTCATAATACCTTTTTCATACTTAAAAATCTGTAAAAATATTTTGTCCCTCAATTTTCCAATTTTTGAACGCAATCTCTAGACTTATAATTAAGGTGTCATGTGTTTAGTAATTACGCCTTCTAATAAGTTAAATCTCAATTTTGATCCATTAGCACTAAATCACATGTGAAAAAAGTTTTAAAAAAGAAAAATTTTTACTTAAAAAAAAATTATTTTTGTGAAAATCGCATGGGTACAAAAAAAGCGTTCAGTTCCATGTCATTACTATTATATTACTGTAACAACTATTTGATAGTATTGTTACCATTTTCTTTAAGTTTTCATATGAAAAAAGCGATCTACAGAAGGAATAGATTTATTTTGCAATATTGTAGAAGTGAGGTTAGAATAAATGTCAAATTTCAGCTCCATGGTATCACGTAAAATTTCAGCTCTATGGCCTATATGAAGTGTTCATGTGCTTCATGCAGAGAAACTTTTTTATCTGTGGTGGTTATTTTAAAATATTATTCTATAAAGTAGTTTAGCAATGCCGGATTACATTGCTCGATCTCGATTTCAAATTATCCAAAAAATAAAACGAAATATTCATTATTAAATATTATATTTTCTGTTCTTTTATAAAATTTTATACATGTTAATGATAGAACGTTCAACGTCCTTCCGGCAGGACAAAAAAGCCTTCCGCGAGTACGTACGAAATCGCGTAATAAAATTAACATGAATTCAGATAAACAAAAAGTAGTATATATCGTTGGAAAGGTAAAGAATCAAGCTTTCAGCGCATGTAAACATGGAACTTGTAAATTCAAACCCTGAAGCTTGGTAGCTAAAAGAAGTTAAAATTTCCAAAAATTCACATAATTTTTAGTCACAAAAAGACGACGCGCGGTACTGCCGGCAGGACGTTTTCGTTTTTTTAAAAAGACTACCTAGCCCTTGTACATAAATTTAAAAAATCGATATTTACGTCATCTGAAAGCTTGTTTCATTACCTAAAAAACCATATATTCATTTTTATACTTATCTGCTTCCATATTGATTTTATAGAGCGATTTCCGAGGAACTCGCGACTGAGCCATTTACCACCGACCGCCATTACGTTAGTTATAACAATATTTACAAAAGTAATAATAAACTCAATTCCTTTGATGATGAAGATGATGAATTATGATGATAATGATGATGGTGATGATGATGATGATGATTATATGAAATTAAAATATTTTTTCACAAAAATGAATTGTCCTTCCGGAAGGACGTTTACTGTGTGAAAGCGCGTCCTACCGGCAGTACGCAGCCTTGGACGTTCTATCATTAACTAATATCTAAAATACTGTTAGAATATTAAATAATTTATGAATTTATTATTTAGTTTCGTTTTAGCAAAATATCAAAAAGAAATTTTTATTTTGTACAATATATTTGCAATAAAAGGATGTGGTTCAGCTCCACATGGCAGCCAATTGTCAAAAATTTGCTATTATTTTCGTATAAATATAGTTGTAGTAAAATCGTTTAAAATATACTTATATTACACCCTAATAAGAAAAATAAGTGCAGAGAAACATTGAATAAAAAATTTTTTTTTTTTACCAAAACTTATCTTGAAATCGGGCAGTTACGCAAGAATCGACCATATATTTCTGTTGGATATGACTCGCTTATCGGTGAGATGCGTGTAGTAGTAGTGGTACGGACTACTATTCTATTTTCAATAATTGTCAATAATTGTATATGGGGCCGTTCAAAAAATACGTAACGCTTTTTTGGAGCTTTTTTGATCCCCCTCCCCCCACGTAACGCACCGTAATTTTTTGCTGACCCCTCCCCTGTCTCTAAAAACGTTACGTAATTTTTTCATTGCAGCTATAATCAATAAAAAAACATAGAATTTTTGCTGAAAGTAAAGTTTGTTTTTATTAAAAGTGCCTTCCTCTATTATTCATGTAGTTAATAATTTGACATTAAACTAAAAACATTCAACACTCGAAGATTTATTTTAAATTTGGCTTAGTATTTTGGCGTGTAAGTACCAATCTTGATAAATAATGTATAATTTAAAAGTCGTCTTCCGCCCATGGAGATGCTAACCAGTTAGGGATATTTTCTATTACCTGTATGGAATAAGTAGGTAAAGAATCTTTAACAGAATACAGGACTCAAGGATACATCCACCTCATCTAGCCACTCTGCAGTTATCCCTCTCAGAGAATTTCTTTCAATAACAAACAAAATTTCCTTGCGCCGTCTTGTCACAATAGATGAAGGTTTGATTTTAGAACGACGAAGAGTTGTTTTTTTATGCTCTGATACATTCTTTTTTAAAGCGAAATATAAACCACAACCGTTACAAACACGATCATGAAGAACATCTTGTAGCGATGGACAGTAGAAGTCGTAAGGAATCTTTGGAAAGTTGTCACAAACAGGTTTGAGTTTAATACTAATGCGAGTTAACAATGAAGCTAGTTTCAATTTAAGAGCATCTTTTGGTAGAGGTATAGTTAATCTAGGCTGACGAAGAATAGGATAAAGTGGTGGAAAAAATCCTGCTGAAAGGGTTAAGCGAAGAGAGCTCCGGAAAGGAAGACAACAACATTGGTTGTTGCACTTTGTAATCTGTAAATAATTTGTTCAATTAGAAAAATGACAAAATTAATTAATAAAGCAATAGTATTCAAAATTTCGTTTCTCCAAAGTATCATCAACAGTTTTACAATTTTGATCTAGATGCGAACCAAAATAGTAGTGTGGAATAATAACTCCGGATAACCCTCTACTCAACGGAGCCATTCTTCTTTCAACTCTGTAGAAGGCACTTCTTTCAGGAGCGTTTGTCGCAATAAATATTGCATCAAGATCATTCTTCCTGAAGTGATTAATTGCCGAAAATATTACTTTTGGATAACGAGGATTTTCATCAGGGCCCCCGACTGAAGTAATAATTACAACTGGTTTTACAAGCCCATCAGACCTTTTCGTAAAAGAAGAAAAAACATCAATCTCTAGAAGTTTGTTAAAATCTTTGGCATGTGATATGGCTGTAGATGATGAGTGTTTCCCACTCCTGATGGCCACATACGTAGGGTTTGCACTTCAGGTTTGCCCATGAAATTTTGCGATACATTAATAATAGCATACACAGATGGTATAAGCTTACACTGTAAAAACAAGTGTCTTATTTTAAGACATTTTTGTCCTCACTTTTAAGACGTTTTAGGGTGTCTTAATTTTAAACCAATGAGAAAGCGTCTTTCAAAATTATTGACCAATGAAATTGCTTGAAATAACCATAAGACGCTTTCTTAATGTCTTGTGTCTTAAAATAAGACACTTAGAAGACAGCAGTTTTTGCAGTGTATGTTGGCCCGCAATAACCCAGTCATGATCGGGAAGTCGAACTCGATATTCCATGTTCATTAAAATTGGCGCTTGTTTGTTTGCAGTTGTAATTCCAATTGGCACCCGCGCTTTGTCGTCTTGAGAAATAAATAATACTTCATCTGGACCAAGTATAGATGCCAAAGTTTCAATCGATCTGATTGTTGCCACACAAAACTCTTGATCAGGGTGTTCCTTGAGGAGATCAGACTGAGCCCGATATAATTCAACTGGGACAGTGTTAACATTTCTTACTTTCGATTGTATCTCTATTTCTTGGTAGCAATCTGTAATAAGCTGTTGTTTTGCAACATTTAAATCCCAATTCTAATAACTCTTTGTGCATACTTTCAAGAGTTTTACAACTTCTGACGTTTTCAGTTCTACGTCGAGGATCTGCTGATGCACCAAAAGGTAGTAATATCAGCTATAACTCAAAGAAAATCTGACTGATCTTCTTCTATCTGTGGTCTACCTTTTTTATTTTCGGTACGAATTTTCAATTCTTTAGCTGTTTCAGGGTCCTTATCACATAAGCGCCTAAATTTTAATTTAAAATTTTTTCTATATTTTTGTTGTCAACTCGCATTCTTTTTAATTGAGGGAAGTGATTTATTTTTCTTTAATAAAGTTCGTTTTAACTGCTCAATTTTTTTTGTAGATTGAAAATCAGTAAGATCAGTAAGACCTGCATATCTCGCCATTAGAGCAACATTGAGTTTCTTTTCTATTAAAGAAATTTTAGTTTCAAGTAAATCTTGAGCTGGTGTGGGATATTCGCGTTCATTTTTACTTTCTTTAACTTCTTTTACATATGAAATAATTAATACTTATGGAAATAATTTTGTTTTACGTGTTAGAATCACAAATAAAAACTTGAAATTACAGATAGAGCAATGTATTCAATGATTATCATAGAATTACCCGGCAAGAAGCCTTGAAAAGAAAAGAATTACATTTATTTGACATTTACTCAAAATCGCAATGATTTTTTTTATATTAAATACTTGAATTTCCCTCAAATACTTACTTCCAGAAATAGAAAAGAATATTTTTGAAATTGATTCTGCTTTATTCTAAAATGATTTTGTAATTCATACATCAGAATAGAATTAAAATGTTTTTAATTCCAGAAACTTCTTCTATTCTGTAAAACAGCATACGCATTCATGATTTTTCTATTCCCAATAATTTCTTCTGATTTGAGTCTACAAAATATTTAATTCCGTAATAGAAAATACAGTTGACATTTTTTCTTTCCCTGGCAATTCTCTTCACACATTCAATTCAAAAGGTTCATTTATGTTTGTATTTTCAAGTCATGTGTAGCTCAGTGGTTACTTTCGTGGACTTGTAACATAAAAATTGGGGATCGATTCTTATATTTATTACAATTTTTTCAAAAACTGAATTATAAGGAATAGAATTTTGTTATTTTTAATTCATAATGCAGAATCATAAAATGAAGGGAAATTCAAGTATTAAGTAGAATTAATAAAATTAATTCTAGGTTATGCCACCCTTCTTGCCGGGTACTAAACCAAGAAACTTTTTTAAGCATTGTGAAAATATTTAATTCGTAAATTAATATCTCGATTAATAAATCGAGTAGTGATGCACGATGAGACGAGAATCTCAGTAATATCGATCATTTCTGTTGTATGAGAAGTGTGATCGAAAATGAGAATCTCAATTTTTCATTTGTTTTGATCGTCTCATCTCGTCTCAGTCTCGTGTGAATTCTCATTTTCCAATCTGTCAAGTCAAAAAAACTGAAGTAACATATCAGAAAATTAAATAATGTAAACAATGTGTTATTTTGTATAATCAAATATAAATGTTATATAATAATATAACACTAAATCGTGTTAGAATGAATTTTTAAGAAAGAAAAAAGTGAGTGTAAATGTTCATTTTATAAATATTGTATTAGTAAAGCGAAATATAAAATTTAAAGTCAACTTATAACCCTAAAATTTTTTGTTTGATAAAACTGAAAATGTTTTTTTTTAATATTTAAATGAGCATTATTTAATCCTATGTGCATTTAAATTATAAAAAATTATCTTTATTATTCGTGTAATATTATTTAAAGGTAATAAAATTTAAAAATTGTGGTTGTAGGTTAAAATATTCAAGATATATGGATTTCTTTCTGTCAATTCGAACAAGAAAAGTGTATTAAATATATTCACTCCCGTGCAAAAGAACATGAAATGATATTTATAATATAATTAGAAGAGAAAGAAAATTCACAATGTTTTGAAAAATTATTATTCAGCAGGTCTTTAATGGTTAGAAGTCAAAACAAAAAATATAAGGAACCTATTTTCGACACTTTGGAAAAAAAGAAGATTAATTTCAAATTAATGAATGAATTTTACTATTTTTAAAATATCATTGTTATTTTAAATAAACAATTTTTTAAATTCATATGTATTTAATATTTTAGAAATTTTTTATAAGTCCGTAAATTTTTATTATAAATGATTCATTATAACTGTATATGATTGTGATATTGTAATAAAAGTAATTTTACATATTTAGTGTTTCAATTCATTCAATTTTTCTTTAATGCTCAAACATTTAAATTCAAGGTTTGTTTATGACAAACATACTTTTAATTACAATTTTATTTGAACTTACAACTTTTACAACCCTTCCAATGTATGATTTAAAGAAAGAGTTTGTTAATAAAATAACAACAAACGTCAATTTTCATAAACAACCAAATTTATTCTTGAAAAAGCCTTTCTTTACAGTTTTTTAATCTCTTTTATTCATATTTATACATTTTTCAACAATTTTAATTTTATTCATTATAATTTATTTCATATTAACATTTATAATATTTAGTAAAGTATATTTTATATTTTTATTCCGATCTGCTGTAAATATCGTTTCATGTCCTATTAGAAGTGAACAAATTTGAAAAACTGTCCTTTTTTGGATAATCAGGAAAGAATTTCACACTTTCTTTGAAAGTTTAACCTACAAGCATAATTTTTTATTTAAATAAATATTGATATTCAATAATAAAATAATACGTATTAAAAGAATTGTATATTATATAAATCTACATAAATTGATTTAATATTTTTTTTTATTATTTTGATAGAATATTTTCTGCTGTCTAATACAAAAAAAGGTTAGGGTTAGGTTTAACATTAATTCAGTATTTCAAATTTCTGATGTAGGAGGTTTATAATTAGTGAAGGTCGATACTTACTTTTTAACTTACTTAAAACTATTTTTTATACAAAATTTCTATACAACACAATTACGTGTTAAATTAAAAGATTTAGACGATTTAATAAAAAAATAATACACTGTTTACATTATTTTATTTGTTTTTAGTTGGTGTTAGTTTCTTTGACATTATTGACTTATCACAACACAATCGCTTTATGTATTGGTGCGATATATGACAGTTGCTTGAATAAAAACGATATTTTGAGAATATCGTTTGAATGAGACGAGATGAGATGAGATTTGAAACAAACCCAAGTAGATATCGCCACAGTTTTGCCATACTTACAAACAGGGGCCATACATGGCGGTCATCGATGGGCCATCCGAGTTTTGTAACATTACGCCGCACTTTTGCCCGACATTCTAATTTCATAGAGATTAATTATCCTAGTAGTTTCTGACGTTATTCTGACGTTTATATTGCATCCTGCGTTGTCCAGGTATTGAGGAAAACATCTTTTATCTAAATATGGAAAACTCTAATCAGGGTATGTGCACCAGGTACTAAAAAACATCTTCTTCTGGTAGTTCTTGTTCGTAATCAAAGAAAGGACAACATTTATCGGGTACAAGATGTCGCCGTCATCCTAATAAATGTTTCAAGTGATCCAGGTATGGAATCAACATCTTCTCCTAGAATTTTTTGAAGAAATTACAATTTTATATATCTTTAAATGTTTTTAAATGGATGTCGTCAACCTGATGTATTATTCTACTGCTCTAGGTGTGAAGTAAACATCTTCTTCAAGGAAAATTTAGGGAAACTAAAATTTTACATCCTTTCTTGTTTTTTTAAAAGGATGTTGTTATCCTTACAAATAATTTTATTAATCTAGGTAATAAAAAAATAATTTCCCTTGGGAATTTTTTCTGAAAAATAAAAAATATAATGCATCCATCATGAGCAAAATGTTGCCGCCGTTCTTACAAATAAATTTAGTGATCTAGGTGACAAATTAGTATTTTCTCCGAAGAATTGTTTTGGAAACCAAAAGTTCATACCTTTTTTGAAGTATTTGTGCAGGCGACATCATCCTGGCACTAAAAGCTAAATATTCTAGGCAACCGATGTTATGTGAGTCTGTTTTTGCTTCTTAGTGCATACTATTCAAATATTTTTATTCCTGCATAAGGTAAATAGAAGTAATTTTAACATTTTGCTCATGTTATTCTTGAAATTTATAATTTAAAATGATATCAAAAAAGTAAAATTAATATAACCCTAAAGATAGAAATTTGTAAACATTGAGTTGTCAAATAGGTTAAAGGGTTATGTTAATTTACATTTTCCCTTTTCTAGTTTATACAACCAAATTTGATAAAAATACGGTTAAAATACTATTATCTATTTTCTTGTACATCATTTTCAATAAATTAATTTAGATATATGCGTCTGTTAATATAACATTTGTACCGTTTCTTAGAAGAACATCCCTATTTTGATGTTTCATTATTATCCCGAAAATAATACTTTTTATATTTTCTTAAATAACATATTTTTTCCAGTTTAGATCTCGAGAATGAACTGTGAGGATTACCTTTCTTAAATAGTAGATCTTTTATAAATGTTGATGTTTTACAGAAATTCCTGGAAGTAACCATATTTCCATTTCTATTTTTTGAGACGTATATATCTGAAATAGTTTTAATAAAATCAATGCAAAAGAAAATAAATAATAGTATTTTAACCGTTTTTTTATTAAATTTTGTTGTATAAACTAGAAAAGGGAAAATGTAAATTAACATAACCCTTTAACCTATTTGACAACTCAATGTTTACAAATTTCTATCTTTAGGGTTATATTAATTTTACTTTTTTGATATCATTTCAAATTATAAATTTCAAGAATAACATGAGCAAAATGTTAAAATTACTTCTATTTACCTTATGCAGGAATAAAAATATTTGAATCGTATGCACTAAGAAGCAAAAACAGACTCACATAACATCGGTTGCCTAGAATATTTAGCTTTTAGTGCCAGGATGATGTCGCCTGCACAAATACTTCAAAAAAGGTATGAACTTTTGGTTTCCAAAACAATTCTTCGGAGAAAATACTAATTTGTCACCTAGATCACTAAATTTATTTGTAAGAACGGCGGCAACATTTTGCTCATGATGGATGCATTATATTTTTTATTTTTCAGAAAAAATTCCCAAGGGAAATTATTTTTTTATTACCTAGATTAATAAAATTATTTGTAAGGATAACAACATCCTTTTAAAAAAACAAGAAAGGATGTAAAATTTTAGTTTCCCTAAATTTTCCTTGAAGAAGATGTTTACTTCACACCTAGAGCAGTAGAATAATACATCAGGTTGACGACATCCATTTAAAAACATTTAAAGATATATAAAATTGTAATTTCTTCAAAAAATTCTAGGAGAAGATGTTGATTCCATACCTGGATCACTTGAAACATTTATTAGGATGACGGCGACATCTTGTACCCGATAAATGTTGTCCTTTCTTTGATTACGAACAAGAACTACCAGAAGAAGATGTTTTTTAGTACCTGGTGCACATACCCTGATTAGAGTTTTCCATATTTAGGTAAAAGATGTTTTCCTCAATACCTGGACAACGCAGGATGCAATATAAACGTCAGAACAACGTCAGAAACTACCAGGATAAGTAATCTCTATGAAATTAGAATGTCAGGCAAAAGTGCGGCGTAATGTTACAAAACTCGGATGGTCCATCGATGACCGCCATGTATGGCCCATACATGGAACATGGCTTCCAGACATGGGCCGTAGATGGATTCTAGGTTTCATTTCTACTTCTGAAAGAACGAAAAATTTTCTCATTCCCGCTCATTTCTCAGATTTCTCGCTCAAGTGCATCACTAAAATCGAGGTATACAATTTTATTGATAGTAACATCATTTGAAATTTTTGTCATCGTTTGGTTTAAATAAACATTGGAAGTTTGTAATGAAGCTGTTTACATCACCTTACATAAAGAAAGTTACTTAAAATAATACATAGGGGAGTGGGCCCCAAGTTGGACACCCTTTCGATTTATTGATGTAGAATCCAAACCAAATAAAATATATTAAAATGTTTTATACCGGATGAAAGTACAAAGTATTAGGTAACTTATGGCCACAGGCATAAAATTTTATTTTGAACATAAACATTTTTTAAAGCATTTTTTCTAATTGTTAAAATTTTTGGTCTGATAAAAGTGGCCCCAAGATGGACATCTTCTTAAAAGTCTCTGAAAATTGTAGTAAATAAAAAATAAACATCGTGTAACAATTCTTAAATTAATTTTTAATCATTTTACGGAATTTATCAAAAAATAACATTTCTAAAAACTTCAATGTACCATTTTCTCTAACGAGAACATCACATTTTATGGTGGAAAATAAAAAATTTTAATTAATTCGCTCAAAAAATTATTGAAAAAAGTGTAAAATTGAAAATATGCAAATAAATACATTGAGATTTGAGGCTTGTCCATCTTAGGGTACATGTCACCATTTTTTAATCCCCAGTAAAAATATATAAACGAACACTGAATTAGTAAAATCATTTTATGATATTATTATACGATGAATAAAGAATATTATAACGTTAAGTACTCATTCTAAATCATAAATTTAAATAACTTTACCAACTTGAGAAAAAACTGTTACAAAACTTTTTTTAGACACAAAATTACGTGGTAGGTGTAGAAGAAAAGCCAACTGGTTTTTTTTCTTCAAATGTGCATCAAAATCTTTGTTTATACAAACAACAAAAATGACAGAAAGTATAAGGCGCTGTCACCTTAAACAAAAATTTTATACGAAATGTCCATCTTGGGGACCTGTCCGTCTTGGGACCCACTCCCCTACTTAAATCGTGTTACATACATATATTCGAGTCTGCGCAGAACACCAGTGCCTAGGTTTGCCAACATTATATTTGACATATTTATATTCCGAACCTCGAAATCAAAAGTTAGAAAATCGAACTTGTCAAAATGAATCTAATATAATGTTAGCAAACGTGGGCACTTCGGAATTTTGAGCCTCTGGAGTGTAATAAAAAAGAAATATTTTAAGATTTCCTTTTAAAAATCATGTTAAAATAATAATTACAGCTTTGATTTTTAGACGAGTATCCGGTAAGAATTTTTGCATAAAAAAGCATAAAATGTTGAATTTATGTAATTCCTTCCTCAAACATTATAGAATTGAGTATTTTAGGTGTAACCTTTAAAAATAATCTACTAATTTTAAGCTGTGAACATTCACAGGGATCACAGACTGTCCCCTATTTCCCTTTTTTCCCCTATTTTGAAGTTTTGTCCCTATTTCCCCTATTTTAAACATTTGTCCCTATTTCCCCTATTTCTAATTTTCAAATTTAAATATATAATTTATCAAAGTTATTTTTTACTTAATTCTGAATTTGTATCATTTAATAATCGCGCTAAGCTATTTGGGAGAGAGGGAGATTGACCACAGTTTATTTATTTTTTTGTTTGCTATTTTTAAAAGACTGCGGGTAATTTAAAATTCTAATGAAAAAGGCAGAGATAGCCGCTTTTTAAAAGAAAATTATAAACAATGTTTTAAGAATATATTTATTTTTAGATTTAGAATTATTAGCTTTGTTGATTTTAAACGCTTCTGTAATGCAGAGAACACAAAATTTTATTCATATAATTTGACTGTGATATAATTGACTTTCTTGAAATTCGACAATAGTTACATATGCCGTCGAAATGCATTTTGAAAAAAAAACTATGTAACACATAGGGTGGGGGGGGGGGGGGAGTTAGCGTAAAACTACTTTGGTTTTTCAGATATTTTTTCAATTATAATTTATTTTCCGCAATTTTTAATTAATTTAAACAATTTTTTCAATTCCCACTTATTCTCTCAAAATTTTAGAACTATTTTTTAACTTTTTAAATTGATTCGTTATTCTCTTCTTAATTATTCTCGACATTTTCCAAGATTTTTTTCATTTGTCAATTATTTTCTTTAATATTTAATAATTTTATCATTTTGTAATTTTCCATTCAATTATCTATCTGTCTTCTTAAAAATGTAATTTAATTTTGAATTATTTTTCAAAAATGTAAATAATGTTTTCAGTTTAAAATTATTTTTAAAAATTTTCTTTAATTCTCGACTTTTTTTAATAATTTTTTTCAATTATAAAAACTGTTTTAATTCACAATCAGTTGTTCAATTCTACAACTATTTTCTTCAATTCGCAAATGCTTTTTTTAATTTTAAATATTTCATTTTAATTTCATTTCCATTTTTTAAATATATTTAAGGGGAGGGACCGGTGAAATTTTAGCTTATGGAAATTCACGATGTTCAGGGTTACTAATTTTTTTTCTTGTGTAATTTTAGACCTAAAATTATGGGATAATGTCAAAAATATAAAAATAAATTTTTTGCGGAGTTTAAGATACATATTCTGGAAAAAATGCAAATTTTGAAAATTAAACCTCTTCCACAATTTTCATTTTTTTCCATCGCCAATTTTTTTGTGGCCTTTTTAAATGTTTTTCTACAATCTCTCGTATGAATTTTAAAATATTTTAATTTTTCAAAAAAATAAAAAATCGTAAAATACTGAAATGGTCAAAAATGCTAGAAAAAATTTTTTTTACACCTTTTGATTGTATATCTATATTCTAGATCCAAAATAAAGTAAGAAAAAAAATTGGCACCCCTGAGCATAGGCTTAAATTTTTTTGGTCTCTCATCTTAAATATTGAACTCCGTCTACAATTTTCATTATTTTTTATCGCCAATTTTTTTTCACGCGATTTTAATGAATCTTTACAATCAAGCGTATGGATTTTGCAAAATTTCTATTTTTTGAAGAAATAAAAATTCGAAAATGGTCAAAAAAATATTGTTTTTTATTTTTTATGTAATACCATAATTCTACATCTAAAATTATGTAAGAAAAAAATTTGACACCTCTGAGCATCAAAAATTTTGATGGGCTAAAATTTCACCGGTCCCTTCCCTTAATGATTCTCGCCCTTTTTAAAATACGTTTTTCAATTTTTAATTATATTCTTTAAATTTCAATTTAATTTGTAACTTTTCAGTTTAATTAAATTTTCCATTTTTTTTACAGTCACAAAAATTGTTTCAAAATTTGAATTCAAATGTTTAATTCTACAACTATTTTCTTTAAATTTCAAATTCCATTTTTCAATTTTAAATTAATGTCTTTAATATTAAAAGATTCTCGCTTTTTTTTCAATTATTTTCTTCTATATTCAATAAATTATCGTCTTTTTTTTCAATTACTTTTTTTAATTTTTAAGTTTATTCTTAAATTTTCAATTTCTTCTTGCAATGTTGAATTATTTTCTTAATTTTTAAATTTTTTCCTCTTTTTTTAATTATTTTCTTTAATTTTAATTATTTTTTTCAATTTTCAATCTAGTTGTTCAATGTTCAATTATTTCCAACAATTAGGTATTCCTATAATTTCCATAGTTTTTTAATTATTTTGTTTAAATTTAATATTGTTTGATTTTTTGAATTATTTTTTCTAATTGTAAATTAATCTACTTTTCAACTATTTCTTTCAATTATTATTTATTTGCCTCAATTTTCAATTGTTTGCCACAATTTTTTTAATTATTTCTTAAAATTTTATAATTATTCTTTAATTTTTCCAATAATTATTTTGTTCGATTTTGGATTAACCTGGCCATTGTTAAAGTTTTGTTTTCAATTTTAATTTATTTTTTCAAATTTCAATTCAATTCTTCAATTTTTAATTTATTTCTTCAAGTTTTTATTATTTTCTTGAATTTCAATTATTTTTGTCGATTTTCAATTCAGTTTTTCAATTCGCAATCATTTCCAACAGTTTTGTTTTTCGAGTTTTATTTTCAATTGTCAATTATTTTCGTTATTTTTCAGTTACTTAAAAAAAAAATTTAATTCTCCTAATTTTCATTATTTAAAATCCAAAAAATTTATAGTTTTGAATGACAAATAACAATGCAAAGTTTCTCGCGCGCCATAGCGCACTTTAATGTTTCTAGTATACATAATATTTTAATGTTTATATGAATAAAGCTATTTGTTTAAAAAATATTAATTTGACATTTTAGTAAACACTAAATTTCCTTCTATTTAAAAAGTAAAAACTATTAACACCATATTTAACATCTTCAATTTTTCAATGGAAGTCATTTTTCATAGACTTTAAAGCGAACTTTGTGTCCCCTTTTTGTCCCCTATTTTAAAAAAAAAATTGTCCCTATTCCCCTTTTTTACTAACAATAGGGGCTGTGATCCCTGCATTCAAGTTAAGAAAATTTATATTTTATTTTTATCTAAATTCTATTTTGATAATTTTTCTATTTTTGTTCTATCTGTCATAAAATTAATTTTTGAATATGAAAAAGGAACTGAATTTCTATTACTTACTATTATTACAAATGTTAAGTATAAAAACAGTTCAATGGAAATAAAAAATTCATTTACATAAACATTCAGAGCTTTTGGAATATAATTCTCTAATTAAATAAATTTTTAAAAATGCATTTTTTGGAACAGGAATTAGAAACTTTAATACCTAATAATGCAAATGTTATTAATACTGGGTACCTTATACGTAAGTATTGGTCAAAACTATAAAAATAAATTCGAAAGAAATTTTTGAAATAATTAATGACGGTAAATATGTTATGACTATTAATATTTTAGATGTATTGTCTACCTTTAACCTTCGGGCTACCGGACCGTTTTTTGTAACGCGGACTACCAGATATCTACCCCGGGTAGACACGAATTTGTTTATTTGTATTTCACAAAAAAGACTTAAAATCATCCAAGTTTTTTTCTATATTTGTTGCCTGTCAACAAATAGTACTTTTTACTAATTTTACGATGAATTTTGCGAATGTTTAAACAATTTATTATTGCAAATTAATAACATTTCCAAAGTATTACTTTGGGATTTTAGCAGCGAGACCAACAGAATGAAAAAATTGAATATTTTTAAGCTTTAATACGTACTAAATCGATAATTCATATAAGATATCGATATAAAATAGTTATAAATATTAATACAAAATTGTTTAAACAAATTATTATTAAAATACCCTGAGTTACCTTAGTAGACCTCGCTTACTTACATTTACAAATGTTATAAATAATCACGAAGAAATGTAAAACTTTTTTTTTTTAATTTTTCGAAAGTAAATCAAAAGTTGTTCAGTGACTTAAAATTGCAATTAGATTAAAGCAAAACTCTAAAAGTTATCTCAATTCAAATATTTTCGTGTCTACCCGGGGTTGCACCCGGTAGCGCGAAGGTTAACTAGGAATACCAGACGTCCTGGTTTTCCGGTACATGTCCTGGTTTTCGACGATTCGTGGGTCCGTCCTGGTTTTTAGTATTGACCATACAAAAACAATTTTTTAATTAAAACTTCGAAAAAAAATCATCTCAAAAGTATAATGCATAATTAAATATCTGGGGAACGATTAATGTATATATTATTTGTATAAAATGCATTAATAAATGTATAAGTTGCTATTATAAAAACAAAATTTCGTAATTTTTTTTTTTTTAATTTAATTTTTTTATTGAAAAAATAAGACTTTTAACTTATTGAGATTTTGAGAGCGTGTAGATTTGTGGCCTTTGGTCTCGTAGAATTTTTTAAAAAATTCTATGTAGTGTAGAAATGAAATTATTTTCTCTGATTTATTTTAATATTTTTTTGTCCTGAATTTTTTTCAATAAAATTTTTGTGTATTTTTTTTATCAGTGATAAGTACCTTCATGAGGTGATAAGGTCAACAAATCCTTCTGTCAAAGCGTCTCATTTTACAAAAAAAATTGAAATCTTTATATTGCTTTTTACAAAATATCTGAAGATATAAATGTAAAGATATCTTGTTTATAAATAAAAAGTGTATTGCAATGTCAGTTGAACAAACACACTACTTGTCGAGACTCATGTTTGTACCAATTTCTCGGTTCGAATCCATTTCTCACAAGTATAGTGTGACTATAAATAACCTCCTAACATCTAATACTTACTTACGTTTAAGAAATATATAAAGAATCCTTGCATTTTTTGGAAAAATCAATTTGTTTATCATTAATTGATTAATGTCATGTTTGAAAAATATGTTTTCTCATCTTTTTAATTAAAAAATAACACGCACAATTTTTGACACATATTCATCAAACAAAAATAATACTTAAAAGTTAAGTTTCAAAATTCATTTAATAAATTCAAATTCATGTTCTCAAAATACTTACATAAGGAGCATCTATAAAAAACGTTCCACTTTGGGTGGAGTGGGGGGGGGGGGGTACTTTCACTTTAAAACTATCGTATTTTTATGTCCTTATTCTAATCACAGAAAAAACTACCTGCGATTTTTGCTGCATGTGATTTTCAGGTGAATGGAATTCTTAAGATTAACTCTTAGATCATTGTTAAATGTCTCTTTATTTTGATGTTAAATTTACACATATGGTTGACTTTCTGCTGCAATGAAATTTTCACCCAAATCATATGTTAAATTAACAAAAATTTTTTTCAGTGATATTTTTTCTCTTCTTTGAGACTTTAGTTTAAAACGTCAGCAATAGAAACATTTTTGAAAATTAATATTATATTATATAATATATATTTTTAAAAAATCATTTGAATGTTATTATTATAGAATATATTTTTATAATAATCGTGTTTATTACCTACTAATGATAAATATATATGATAAATAAAACAGTTTGATTTAATTAATATATAAGAAAATAAATTTTGATGTTTGAGGGGGATTAAAAAGCTTTTTAAACGTTCCATTTAGGAGGGGTGGGGGGGGGGGGGGGAGGGTTCGTCTTTTGAAACCAAGTGCAACATAGAGGGGAGGTCAAAAACCTTGAAAATTGATTAAGGTTCTTCATGGATGCTTCCATATATTTCAATTTAAAAAATCTTTAGAAGAAATGCTGCTAAGTAATAAATATGACTAAAAACAGTTAATGAAACCTCCCTTTTGAGTTCTAAAATACACTTCAGGAATATTCATTTTTTTCCGTGAATGAAAACATTGTCATTACACACATTTTTATTACAACTTTCATGTTAAAGTTAAAGCTTGATAAATTTAAATGTTTACTATGGAAAAGAAAACCATACAGCACGTAATAATGTGTGAAAGGGTATTGGAAAAATTAGACTTAGAGTATAGAGAAAGATAAAGATAAAACGAAAAAAAACGTCGGGAAGGACAAAAAGAAGATACAGCACTATAAAAACAGGTGTCTTAAATTGAGTAAAAGTGTCTTAAATTAAGACATATTTCGTGTCTTAGTCGTCCTTGAGACATGAAAAATACCTTAATTTAAGACACTTTTGAACAATTTAAGACACCTATTTTTGCAGTAAGAAGACTGTGCTTGAACTTGTATAGAATAGAATCTTAAAAGTTTAAACTATTATAAATAAGATTTGTACAATTTAAGTTTTTCAAAATTTAGGTTAAGAAAAGTATTTAGATCTAATTGTAGAGTTAGTTATGGGTGTCTTATTTTAAGACCTAAGACATTTAGAAAGCGTCTTACATTAATTTCAAGTTATTTTATTGGTTAATAATTTTGAACGGCGCACTCTCATTGGTTAAAATTAAGACACCCAAAAATGTCTTAAAAATGACCACATAAATGTCTTAAAATAAGACATCAGTTTTTGAAGTGTATGTAGCATCAAGGAAATAAAAAATCTAATCTAATCTAAAAATCTTCAAAATGTAAAGGTAAACTTTATAATAAAATTTTATCCGCACATGTGAAATAATGATTGTAATAAGTCTTTAAATTTTTAATAACAATCTGAGAAAAGTCGATTTTTGCATTAATGTCCTTAAAGGAAAAATTTAATAAAAATAAAAATCTAGGTGATTGGCAAAATGTTACTCGTTTTACAATAAACCTAATAATATGTAGGTACTTGGATTTTTGATTTCTTTTCTACTCCCTTTTATTACCTCCTTGTTTCAAGTTTATATGACACAGTCAAGTTTAATAATCTTTTTTCCTGGTGTAAATGTCTAAATTAAAAAACAAAACAATTTTCTGAGTAATGCGGGCTTAAAAACATAAAACTGAAAAATTTACTTTAAAAAAACAAATAAATATTTTTTTATTTTCAGGAGAAAATTACTAACAACAGCGCAGTACATATACAAAACCTTATTTCTAGAAGAAAAGGGCAGCGATATCACTGTTCTTATGTTAGGAAGAGCATGGAGGCTTCACAAAGTCTACATAAGTCAAGTAATGTTTTGAAATATTTTAAACAATATGCTACATTAACGTTCTGCAAAAAACTATGCTATCTGGGTTGAAAAATCACCGTCTTTTTTAATATTTTCTTGTTGTCTAATGTAGTACATTTAAAAAAAAAATTAAGGCTTGAAAGAAAAAAAAAATATCTTTAACTTTTTTTACCTTATACCAAAATTTTGCGTCATAGCGTGACTCGTTAATAAAAATTAAACGTTTAAGAAAAAGCAAGTCTTTAATTAATAATACTAGGGGAGACCAGGGCTAGTTGGGTCAGGGGTAGAGTGGGTCATTGCAGTTTACTCAAAGGCTATTAGTCGAATAAATTCCTCTCTACACAAAAATTATGTTACATAGTGAGATGCAAGTTTGTGCCAAGTTTCATTATTATATCATCATTTATGTAGAGTAAATATAAGAAAAACTAATTTTGATACTCCAAAGTAAATTTTTATCCACTTGGTTTTTTTGTTATATCTTCCTGAGTAATAGTTTTAGAAAAAGTTTAATTATCAAATTTTGATCTTTGAATAGTTCCTTTTAAAGGGCAATGAAGAGATTTTAATTTATATTTGCAGTATCGATAGAAAAAATCAAATATTTGAAAAAACACAGGCGGGGTCAGTGGGGTCGTTTTGACCGGGGTTAGTTGGGTCGCCCAAATGCATGAGGAATCTACTATATACTTATAGTACCTTAATTTAATTAAATTTCACTATCAGTAATTTATTTCAGTCAATTAACACTAATGGTAATACTTTTTTACAATTGGGAACTAAAAAATACGTTTTTTCAATATGAGCAATTTTTTTATTTTATAATCTTATACTTTCACTGCTCTAATTTAAATATATTTATTTTTCAGTTCCTTTTATTATAAAATAACTGTAAAAACTATGTATATTATATAAAGTAATGTTTTAACATTTAAACAGTAACGTTTTAATCATGACCCAATCTGCGCCCCGGGCCGGGGCGGGTTGGGTCACTTTGGATTTCTCAAAAAAAAATGTTCCCTAAGAAAAACTAAAAGTAATGAACGGGACTTTTTCTGTTTTAAATGAAAGCTGAAATATTAGGGCAGGTTTTCTGTATGATAAGGTTTTCGTAAATTGGATATTAACGAAGTTAAACAACGAAAAGTGCAAAATGACCCAACCACACAGTTAAAAATTTTGTGTATATTTAACACAAATTAAATGTCCGAAACGGTCCACTCAAAATTTGTGTTAAAAGAACACAAAATATATGTTAATTTAACAGTTGTTCATGTTAAATTAACACAATCTTCATGTTAAATTAACACAATCTTTGTGTTAAATTTAACACAAAGAATATGTGGACCGTTTTTTATACAAAATTTTTAACTGTGCAGCCCCGGTCTCCCCTATAGCAGAAAGAATATTAATGTTTATTAAACGGTATCATATAAACTTTAACGAAACTGATACTAAAGTTTAATATTTATACTTAAAATGCACATAGGGAATCACTGAATCGTCATGGTTTTGCCACCTATTATTTTACTATAAATTCTAAAATTATTTTCCTAGATGTTATAACTAATGTATATAGATAGGCGTGTTGTGCTAGTGAATCATAATACCCTCAATATGACAAAGATGTAAAAATGATGTTATTTTTTCAAATAAACATTTCTTGAGCTTTATGGCGTGGCTTTTACTATGCTAATTTGTTTAAAAAATACAAAAAATGTAATTTTGTCAGGCCCAGATCACGGGTGTTACTTTTTTTACCCTTTTTCTTAAACCATTAAGGATGGGATGTACACATTTTTGTCATGAAGTTTGATAAGCTATATTTTAATACTTAAGACCTATAGCAAAATTTGTTGAATTATCGTTTCTTATTTCTCAAGAATCGCTCTTTTGGTGGACGTTAAAGAAAAAATAAAAAAATGTTGGATAGAAAAGCTATTAAAATAGAAAAAAAAAAGCAAAAGTCTATAAAAAAACCTAATTTTTTCAGATTTTATTTTTAGTTTTTCCAATTTTTTTTATAACTTACCCTATTAGAATACCTCTCAATGATATAAATATCGCGATTGTTCAGGCTATAAGATACTGCTAATGACAAAATTGAATTTGAAAATGGATGAACCAAAACATGTTAGACAATTTTTTTAAAACTTGGTACTCGGGGGACACCAATGAGTGTTCCTCGTAGGGAGTTCCTAGAATTCAGTACTTTGTATATATTCAGTAAGTGTTTTTGCGTCTACAGAACGGCTTTGAAATTAGGAATACTCGCATTTGCCTGGACCACCCGGTATATTGGGTTTGCTCGCCAGTGGAGAGGAAAACTGTAGAAAAACCTCTCCTGAGTACAACCGGTTTATCGACAGTCGAGTTCTAGTGATCTGCACAGGTCGATTACCGACAGTGCATATCATTATACCTTGACGTCTTTACCTGCCACTGAAGTTATCTCATACAACCGGAAAAAATCCCAGGCTCGCCGGGACGCGAACCAAGCAAGCTTGACGCTTGACTTGGCGCGACCGTAGAGTCCAGGACCTTAATCAACTGAGCTAACTCCGTGGTCTCTGATTATAAATCTAAAGTCCAATTTTATATATATTCAAAATGGAGTATCCAAAATGGCAGACTGAAATTAAAAATTGGAACGGAAACCCCTGAGTACCAAGTTTCATGTAAATTTAATGAGTTTAAAAAAAATTGTCTGTCATGTTAGATCCGCCATTTTGATTTTTTACAATTAGACTCCATATTCGTCATTAGCGACCTGAAAGCCTCCCAGATAGCAATGGGTAGGGTGTTGTGGGGTGATGTGCAACACTTTTTTTCGTTGCTCGTAAAACATGCCCTATAATCAAATTATTGAATATTAATTTCATGATTAAATAATGTAGAGGAAGATATATATTACATTTCTGCATCATTAGTTTTTTCAAATTTTTAATTTTTCTTAAAAAATTGTCGCTTTTTCAAAAACACCCGTTTTGGCATTTTGCAAAAAAGTTGGGTGATGTGCAACACAAGTATAGTTCACAGAAAAAATTGATAACTATCGATGTGAATCGCTTTGAATATAAAATTTAGGCTTCTTTAATGCAAATTAATCGAAATCCGCTAAAAAAACTATTTTCACTACGATATAGTTAACCTCTAAAAAGTGGAAAATTTCAGCATAGAGAAAAAAATTTTTGTATTTGATTTTTGATTTATTCTTTTGTATTCGTGGCATACTGACTAAAAACATTGTAAAATGTATTAAAACTCTTCATATATAGGTACATATTTAATCATAAAATTGCGATATACTAGCTAAAAAAACAGTGTTGCACACCACCCCAAATACGATATTTTGCACAGACTGGTGCGGCAGCAATATAATGTAAGGAAATCACAAATTCATTTTGGATATTAAAAGATACTTAAAAAACCAACAATATAAACAAATTTATTTACAAGATAATTCAAAACAATTCACAAAAGTGCTATAAATGTCAAAAGCGAAAAATACTTTGGATTCCAGAACTTTAACTCGCTTTACGTACAGCAAACCAGGGTGCGTGCTGTCTCGTGTATTATTTATCAAAAACAAGATACTCTGGATACAAACAGATGACAGAATTCGGTTCTGTCCAATATCGAAATGTAGATCAGAAATCGAAGGTGTTGCACATCACCTCATGTTCCACATCACCCCACAACACCCTACCATTTCTCAGATAAAAATGAAGATTCGTGTATAGAAGAAAGTTCTGATCAATCATAAATATTAAAGAAATTATGATTAATACTGTTAAATAATCACTACCTTTGACCCAGTCTCCTCTATGTCCTCAAATTTCTGTATTTATCTAGATTTAATTAATTGTTTTTTTCTTCTTTTCTAGAGTCCCTACTTCTGTAGTATGTTTTCTGGATCCTGGAGAGAAGCAAATGAAAAAGTTGTTAGCATTCCAATTGTAGATTCAAATATTACTTCAGATTGTAAGAAATGGTTACTTTATTTTATTATAACAATAAGAGAGAAATTTTACGAAGTGTTAACTATAAATTACGTAATCAGGCGCAGACATAGGGGGGGTTTGGAGTTTAACTCTCCCCTCAAAAATCGAAAAAATATGTTGATGAAAGGCACATTTAACGTACAATTTTTTTCAAAACCCCTCCTGAAGTTTTAAGAACACCCACGAAAATTTTTTCTGTGTATGCTTCTGTACGAAACATGTTTCTCAGAAACGTTGGCCTCCACCACCTCATTTTACCATTTCTTTCAATTAAGGGATTATTCTTAATTTTCACAAACAAAGAAAAAGAGATGTTTGACTATTTTTGGCTAACTCATACATAGGTGATAAAAGAAACTTTCAATTTTGCATTGCATGTATAAAGAAAATTTTTGCAATGTCTTTAATTGCGTTATGATTAGCAAATCCTGTTAAGTGGCATTGTACATATTACCTCATATTGGTGAAAATAATAAAAATTTAATTTTTTTTATATTACTTCTTAAATTGCAGGGATCACAGTTTCTCCCCTTTTTCACCTAATCCCCTTTTTTCCCCCTTTTCCCCTTATTTTCCCCTTTTTTTTAGAAAAATCACCTAAAACACCTAAAATCAACATTTTTCTCTTCTTTGATCTTCTTTTTTTCAAAAAGTTTCTATTTTTCCACTTTCGGAAACACAAAAATTGATCCTTTTTTAGGGTATCTGTGTAATGACGAGAAATTAGTTATTGAATTTAAATGTTTAAAAATAATTTTTAACTTGAAATGGTTTTTTATTATTATTTATTGAGTTTATTTAAATTTTAAACAGGAAACAAAAAAACATAATTAAAATAAAATTATTTTAAAAAGTTATATAATTTTCTTATTACCATGTATTCTTAATTAATTAAAGCAAATTAATTTATTGGATAAAAAATAATTTTTTATTAAATATTTTTTACTTGTTTTAAACAAATATTACTACTTTTGCATCATAAAATAAAACCATGTATTCTTGCTGAAATACATCAAATTTATTTTATTGGATGAAAAAAAATTCTTTATGAAATATATTTACTTATTTTAAACAAAAATTAATTGTTTTGAATTAGAAAATATAAAAACACAATAAAAGAGATTAATAAAAATAATTTCAATTAATTTTGTCATATTTCGCTGAAAGATTTTTAATTTAATTTCTTTAATATTATATCAGAACATTTTACATCACAGATTTTTATGTTTCCTGTTTAAAATCTAATTATTAAATAGATAAATTAAAAAACCATTTGAAGGAAACAATTCTTTTTAAAAATATTTAATTGCAACAACCATCTTCTCGTCATTGAACAGACAACCTAGTAAAAGATAAATTTTTGTATTTCCGAAAGTGCTCTTTTTTTTGAAATTTTCATAAACAAATTGAACAAAAAAAGACTAAATTAATTAATAAAACTGTTTTGAAAAAAAGAAACAATAAAATTTTGTAAAAGAAAACTTGAATTATTAATATAACTCTTTTTTCTTAATTTTCAAAATCCTCTTTTTATTAAAGAAAATCCCCTTTTTTGAAAATCGAAATCCCCTTTTTCACCTAAAATTGAACGAAGTAACCACTGTGATCCCTGAAATTGTCATCTTTTAGTAATTAATCCGCTGGAAAAAATAGTTTAATATAAAAACGAATCGATTCATCTACAAAAAGTATCTATTTCCTAAAAATTTATAGAATCAATAACAATTTTTTTTTTTACAAAATTTAGAATGTAAGGTGGCTCTTTTTTTTAAAAAAAAATCAGATTAGAATTGCCTTTTAGCGTAGAATGCATAAAAAATTTGGAGGAATATATAAAAAATTAATCTGTCAAAAATGTTCGCTTCGAGCAAAAGACTCAAATGTTTAAAAATACTTTCTTTATAAAAAGACAGGAATCAGTGATCAAAGTAAATAGTTTATCGTAGTAAATTTAAGAATTAATAATTATCAATTAAACGTATTTACTTTGGTCGTTTGATCGGATTGAGCTAAAAAATTCAAAAACTAATTTGACGTTTCAATACATATTAAGTAGGGGAGAGTGGCCATCAATGTACCAGTTTTTTCAATGAACCATTTCAATTTTCTCAGAAACAATTAAATAAAAATTCTCCTAATTTTAAATATAAATGAAGTTTGTGTAAACACACTACGTCCATAAATTTGAGACGTGTGGATTTATTCTTTACAGAGAAAACTGAAAAAAACTGTTTTTGATGTACTGAAGAAAAAATTTACCTAAAATACAAACACGTTTTTTAATTGAAATAAGGCCATTTAAAAATAAATGTACTTACGATTTATTTTGTTTTGAGCCTTAACTACAATATTCTAATGAGATAAAGCTTTTGAAATATTGGATTAAGTTATAAAAAACCATTTTTGTTGCAAATGTCATGTTGATTCAATGTACCGGGGAATAATGAACCACCTGAAATTTCAGTGTATTTTCGATTTCCAGAGTGGTATGCCTGATTATAAAACTAGACATGCGTACAGCATGTTACAGCGATTGTTATCAGTACTTTTCTCAACATAGCAAAACTAAAATGCCATTTTAGCTAGTTAACCTAAATTTGAGGTATATTTATGTTATGCATTGTCAATTAAAAAGTGTTAAGTAATAATTTTCTATAGTATTTGATAGAAAATAAGTTTTTTTACAAAGTGAAAATTGCAATATTATTATTGTTGAACATTTTTAGAGTTTTTATAGAGGTGGTTCATTGTGTACCCAGGTTGTTGAAAATGAAAATAGCTTGTTAGTTTAGAAAAATCCTAAATTTTATTATTTAATCAAAATAAATCGTGTATAATATGTGAGCATTACCTAGAGAAGTGTTGTAGTTTTATATTGATGCAAAGAAGTACCTGAAATTGGTGAAATTCAATAAGTACTATGACCTTGAAAAAAACCCGGTACATTGATGGCAACTCTCCCTTTTTTTAGGAACAAAGATTATATAATTAATAATTTATAAAATAGAAAAAAAAGTTAACAAACCTTAACGTAGATTATATTTAAGAAAATTTTTTATAAAAGAATATTTCTTATTAAAAATATTGAGATAATTGAAAAACAATATGGAAAGTAAATTTTTCAAACATGACATTTTTTCAGTTGTTTTGATATTTTAGAACAATTTTTAAAAATAAAAATGTATTTCCATTAATCGGAAAATTGTTTAATATTAGTGTAATAACTATCAATTTTTACTTAGTAATTACTGTAAGAAATTTTATTTCTATTTTTTTTTAATTTTGGCATTATAGTACCAGAGATAACGCTTTAAAAGTGAAAGTTCCTTTGTGGTATAAATCCTTCGTGACTAAGTAAGACCAAACTGTACTGACCCACTTTATGTTTACCTATATTTGGTTACATCTTACAGCTCAAGATGAGAGCAAATAATCATCCTTTGGTTTTATTTTAGACTTCATTATATTCATTTAAAAGCAGACATTAGATTTCCTTCTGAACATACTCGTAAAGTTAATTTATTCCTTGTTTCTCAAGGCAAAGATGTCACGTTTATTGTGATCTTTCTATAAAGCTTATACGTTTCAAAAATCAATTATTTAGTTACTGGAAACTTTTCTACTTAAAATCTATTGTAAGTAATTTCATTTTTATGAAAAAGTATGTTCTTTGTGTACTTACAATAAGCTTGGTAAAATGAGGTTAAATTTTGAATTTACCGTTTTCAGAATTATAAAACCAGAATACTCTCAAGTTGTTTTTAACATATTCAAATTAGACGTCAACACCTTTGACATTTCCTGTCAATTGTGTTCACAACTCATTTCTTCTTTTTTTCACCATTTCATTTCAAACTTTAAAGAATAATCAATGCTTACAGAAAATCCAATTATATAACTTTTTTTTAATTCATATTTTTCGTGGGACATCAAAATGATTTTAGTAAGTGATAAAATGAATTGCAATATGATATGCTTGAAAAATTTACTTCCGCATAGGAGCTGTCCATAAATTACGTAAGGCTTTTAGGGTGGGTTACGACCAGCAGAAAAAATGGCGCTAAGGTATGTAAAAGTGTCTTACAGACGGGGGTGGGTGGGTTAAAATTTTCAAAAAAAGCCTTACGTAATTTATGGACGGCCCCATATAAAAAGCAATAAATTAAAAAATATGCAAAAAGAAAGAGAAAATTTCAATTTTCTAAATAAGCTGAAAATTGTGTTCATTTCATAAACAGTTTGCTTTCATATAAGTAATTTTATAAAAGAAGAAAAATCGCCATTAATTCCATAACATTTCCGAAAAAGTAGGTTTTAGAGGCAACAGTTAATAGACATTTAGTGTTGAGTCGTAGAATTTGAATTAAATTTTGGAAAAATACGCTTGTAATTATGAAAGATATTAGTTGAATTATATATTTCTATACCTATGTGTAAAAATTTTTGTTGAAGATAAATATTACTTTATATTTAAAAAAATGTTTAAAATACAAGGAAAATAAAAAAATTAGTCACTTGCTGCAGTTATAGAACTCGAAAATCATTGGAGATCCAATTACCGTGCTCCAGTTATTGGACTCGTCAAATTATCTATTTAAAATATTTGAAAGTTCAGTGTTGTGTCTTAATTATCAAACATGAAATAACTTTAAAAATCTATTAAAATAAAGAAGATTAATGAAATAATGAAATAAAATAATTAAAGGTCAAGGTAAAATCATATTATTTACTAGGGTCCTATTATTTTAACTAAAGTCGTTGCGGCCTATTTTTAGAAAAATTTGATACTTTGTGGGATTAGTCAATGATGTGTGTACCATAGGTTTTTGACTATTATTTTATATAAATTCCTATATTTATCTTGTAATTTTAGCTTGGATGTTGTGATGCAAGGAAAAAAGGTTATTTTTACAATTTATTGAATTTAATAAAAAAAAGCACTGAAGCAATTTAGATAATATTAATTTTTTTATTGGTAGTTGTTCAAAATAGTCTAATTTACTTAAATTAACATAATATTAGATAAAAAATGGCAAAACATTGAGTGAAACTTAATTTTCAAACTCACCTGAGAAATATCAAAATTTTCCATGTTTTAATTACATTTTTACAGTAAATTTTTAAAAATAATCAAATTAAATATTATTTAATACTAAGTCTTTTTTGGGTATTTTCATATGAAATGCTTATTTTTTAATTTTATAGTGTAAAAACATGAAAATTTTTACTTTTAATATTGAAGTTTTGGGAAATTTTAGTATTTAATTTTTAAACAGTCATAACTTTTCTCCAAATAGACGCATAAATCCAATTTTTCTTTTCAAATTTAAGTTTGATCTTCTTTTCCAACGTATCAAATTTTGGCCTTGGAAAACCAGCTACTTTTTTATTTATTAGAAAAAAAAAAAATATTGAAAAATATGTTTTTACCAAAAACCTCTTATGATGGAAACGCCTTAAGTATATCATATTCTTTTTTTAATTCTTACAATATTTCTAAGAAATCTTACTTTTTCGAAACTTTTTTTATTTTTATCTTATAATTACTTATTTTTACAGAATTTTAACAATTTTCTCCTTTTACTTTTGATATTTTTTTGTTTTTGTCTTTTTATTTTTAGGATTTTTTTAATTTTCTTCTTTTTATGCAAATTATTTAATATTATTTTACACAAGTTTGTGATTATAACATTCACTAATCTTTTTATTTAATTGCTTTTCATAATTATTTTCATATTTTTAAAAATAAATACGCTCATTTTTTCTAAATTTATTCGATTTGTTTTTATATCTTGTCTATTTTTTGCGAGAGTTTTTGCAAAATTTTTTTTTTTTTTTACTTATTCTTCCATAACATTTTTAGATTTTCTTTATTTTTCTAAATTTGTTGTTGGATTTGTTTTAAGTGTAATATTATAAAAATGTATTTGCTTTAATTTGCTTAAATTTTTTTTATTTTTAAAATATTTTTAAATTTCTTTTGTGGAATTTTTATTTATTTTGATATTTACATTTTTTATTTTATTTTTATTAGTTCTATTTTTTTAGTAGAAAATTTTTTTCCCTTCAAAATTCACTATTTTTTTGTCCCTCCTTGCGTTTTAATTAATTCTTTTATTTTTGTCATCATTTTTCCATTTCTTAGAAACATTTTTCCTTCTTTTCAATTGTTTAGTTTTTATCTTATATTTTTTAAAACATTTATTTGATGCTTCTATCTACATTTTTTAAATTTCTCAAATTTCTTCTTTTTGGAAAGCTTTTATTCTTTTATTTTATATTGCGTAAATTTAATCTTGTACTAAATATTCTTTTAATGCATCGTTCTTCTATTTCATAAAATTTCTTTTCTTTTAAATTTTTTTTTAAATTTTCCGAAATTTTGATCATTCTTTTTCTATTCAGTTTGTCAAATAATTATCTAATTTTTCTAATTTTGTTCTCTTTAGTAATATATTTGATCGTTTTGTTAATTATCATCTTATTTATTATTTTCATTTAAAAAAATGTCCGTAAATAGTTTAATTTTTTAAAAATAATTTCTACTTTTTTATATACTTTTATGTCAATATTTCATTCTTGTCTTCTTTTTTAATTTTTTCTTCATTTCTTTAATAAACTACTTACAAATAAACACTTGGAGATTTTATATACTGATTATAGTTTTAAAAAAACCAATTTTTGATTTAAATAAAAAAAAATCTATGATTTTTATAAGCCCTGGTATGTATGTATGTATGTGTGTGTGTGTGTGTGTGTGTTTGTATATTTTTTTCTTATGAACACCATAACTCGAGAACGCTTTAACAGATTTAAATATAAAAATATTTTTTTGTTTCAGCATTACAGATGGTGCTAGGTTCATTTTATCAAGATGAAGTAATAATTGAGCCGAAAGATGTAGTTTCTATATTGGCAACGGCAACCCTTTTTCAGCTTCAAGGCCTGATAGATCAGTGTACTGAAATTATGATAGAGACTACAAATATTAAAACTGTAGTTCCTTATTACAATGCCGCTGTTTCATACGGCGTGTCCTCAGTAGAATCCGCAGCAAAAAGATGGTTAGAGGTGAATTTACTGGGATATGGATGGTTACATCCCAGTTTTTTGAGTGAAATTTCTTCAAATCTCATGACCGAACTCATCTCTAGCCCTGGCTTAGTAGCTATGCAAACGGAATTTTGCGTGTATATGATGCTTCGAGTTTGGTAAATTTAACTCTTTTTTCCAAACTATAACAGGGAATAAGAAATAATCCTCGGAAAATTAAAAATTGTAATATTTATTGTTTCAGGTTATTTGTACAAATAAATAATAAAGAAGAAACGGTACAAATTGATGAGTACTTTAAAAACCACTCATGGAAGGAGGCATTTTTTGCGACAGAAGAAGGGGAGAAATTTAAGACACCCTTTAAATCTCTAAGATACAAATATTTATTATTACATGATCAAGATGTAAATATTCTTAATAGTGATAACTTAATACCACAGGATTGGCTGCACGATGCTTACAAAGATCAGTGGCTGTATCTACTTCGTATTGACGCAAATAAAGATATGGGGTGAGAATTGTTTGATCTTAATACACCTTTATTAACAATATTTCTATGAATGAAAGGTAATTACAGACTAACTTCACTTTTCGTGATTTCGGAAAAAATATGTTTGTTTTTATTTCTTGGTTTTGTAAACTCGAAAAACAAACAAATAATTTTTTAATCTTATTTTTCAGTGTAGTTTTTAAATATGTTAATCAAATTTAACAAAATTCAAAGATTAAAAAAACATTAATTATTTTTCTCAATTTGAATGTAGTTAGGCGATTGTATTATCCAGTATTTTCTATCTACTTAACGCATTACTTAATATAGAAAAAACTGATGTTAACTTTTCGGTTAAACGATAGTTATACATATTTCTTTCATCTATAGATTTTTTCTTAGACGAAAATTTTTAAATTTATTAATTCTCATTAAGTTTCTTATTTCTTGTAAAAATATATTTCATCTGCATATAAAATTGCAATAAAAAGTGAAGTCTGTTTTTTTCAAAATGAAATTTCAATTGCTGAGTTTATGCAAAAGCTTTCTTCTAACCACGAATATGGTTTAGCACACTTTCTCTCTACCTTGACTCGACTCATGTAACAAATTAACAGTTTTTAGTGCCTTGAGGAGAAACTTGGGACTGGTTATCAAACACTTTCCCATTCTTTCTTGAAAATTTCCTCTTTAATAATTTTTATTTTTTGGAAATCCGACACATTTCCGAAAAAAGGACGTAGAACAAAGCATCTGTAGGTAATAATAATTTTGAAAAGGACTTCGCACTAAATGTATTGAAAATGGCTTAGTGTTAATTTCCTTAAAACTGAGATATTTTGCAGTTCCAAGGATTCTGAGAAAAGATATGTTTGAAATAGTCTCGACAAATAAGAAGTTTCGCCCAAAATTGTCCGCACGCCACAAAAAGTCGAGATCGGTTTTCTAAATAAAAAAATAAAAAAAAAAATCACATCACAGTGAATAGTGTTCGAAAACAAACGTGAAAATTCCTGAAAGTTCTCGACGTTTTGTTGCGTGAGGATATATCAGTTGTCAAAAAACAAATTATTTTCAAAATACTTGCTTTCTAACAAGCAAGTTTTTCTCAACTTAATTTAAGAGGAATATTCTTCTTCACTTGAGAGAAATATTCTTCATTTTAGAGGAATACTCTTAATTAAAGAGAATCCTCTTAAAAATGATATCAAGAGTAAATCTTCTTAGATTAAAAGTATTCCTCTCAAATTAAGTATATTATATCTCTTAAAAGAAGTAGAATTCCTCTCTATTTCGGTTGGTGGAATTTTGAAACCATATTGTAGAGGAAATCCGCTCAAAAGAAGAATATTTTTTTTCGGTCTGTTCTGCATCCTCTTTCTAGATAAGAAAAGTTCATAAGTAATTAACTAAGGGGCCATCCATAAACCACGTGGACAGTTTTGGGGGGGCGGGGGGGTCCATCAAAAGTCCACGATTGTCCACGAGGGGGGGAGGGGGAGTTGGAGCAAATGTCCACGTGGACATGCATTTAAGCATGTACATAAAGATTTCTAGCATGTCAAATTCTTGCCTTATGTTTGATCAAAAATGATCAAAACCAGGGGTTTCTGAGTTTCTGAGCCCTGTTTTTCAGAATCTTGACCTCATGGACCAGTTTTGGTCATGGTCAGATTCGTGTTTAGTAATAAAAAATCTACAAGAAAAACTTAGTCCGATGCTTAAATAAAAAAAAGTCATTTTTGTCGACCAGGGTAATTTATAATGTTAACAATTTAGGCATTCATGTTATTTTCCGTAATCAGTACTTAATAAATTATAAGATGTTCAATAGAGTGGTCCAAAAATTTTTTTGGATTTTTTTATGCTCTTACCCCCTAGGATTTTTTATCGAAAAAAATACCCCTATGATATTTTGTTAAAATTATATAGTAATGAGAGATAGCTCAAAGCTGATGAAGTTTCCCACGTATTTTTGATAAAATAAAGCTATAAACTTTTAATACAGCTTTAACTTTATAAGGTTTACAACCTTTTATGTTTGAAATAATTAAAAATAAACTATAACATTAAAATTTATTTATAAAAATGTTTAAACAATTTATTTTTGTTATTTATCAGCTCAAAAAAAATTAGAAGAGCATTTTTTAATGAAGTTTTCAACTTTTTATATTTTACATAACTCAAAATATATAGCAACTTTAAAATTTATTTACAACAATTGTTGAAGAAAATTATTAAAGCATTGTTAATTATCATCTTTTGATAAAATAAAGATAGTAACTTGCAATTTTTTCTTATGTACTATGAATTTGTAAGATAAAGTTATAATTTTAGTCATTGTTTAAGTTATTAAATAATTTTAACTTGATAATATTTTCAGACTGAAGCTAATAGAGCGGTTTAGTTTTTTTTTCTAAATTTATCAACTTTAGATATAATAAAGCATTAGAATTGTAGTTTTACTAGAAAATAAATTTTAAAAGAAGATTATCTTCAATTTGTATTTCTAGATCTCACAATAACAGTGTCCTTTCATTAATTTTAATTCAAAATTTAAAAACATTATTAATAAACTTTAATAGATAACTTACTGGACATTTTAAATGTCTAGAGCTATTATTTTATCCTTCATATTCATAATAAATAATTTATTCTGTTTCTGTAATAGTTGCAATACCGTCCCAAGCATAAAAGTTGTAATATTGAGAAAAAATGGCAAGTCTCTAGCTTCATTGTATCATAAGACGATAAATAACAACAATAAATTGTTTAAACAATTGTTAAAAATAAAATCTGGTATTACTGTATACTTTCAGATACTTGAAACATAAAAAGTTGCAATGTTGAGAAAAAATCGCAAGTCGTTATATTTATTTTATCAAAAGTTCATAAATAACAACAATAATTTCTTTAAACAATTGTTAAGAATAAATTTTCAAATTATTGTTAATTGTTAGTTACTTCAAACGAAAAAAACTGCAAATTTCAGAAAAAATTGTAAGTCTCTATAGCTTTATTTTATCGAAAGTTGATAAATAACAACAATAATTTGTTTAAACAATAATTGTTATAAATAAAAATTTTAATTATTCATTACTTTTAATTACATATCACACATAAAAGTTGCAAAAATTAAAAAAATTGCAAGTGTTAAGCTTTATTTTATCAAAAGTTAGTAAATAACAACAATAAGTTTAAACAAATTAACAATTACGTGAATTAAATAGTAAAAGCTTATAAGTTATTTTTGTAAAATATTGCAAAAAACTCCCAATAAAATAGTAAAAGTTATTTTTTAACGTTTTTTCCATAATTTTACAATTTTAGGGAAGGTTTTACGACCCTGTACAAAATATTAAACCACAAAAAATTTTTAATAAATTTTTGGATGTTATTTTTTGAACGTTTCTAAGAAGATGCAGAGTTGTCCTATTAAAAAATATTGATTTTCGTGAATTCTATACTAAATCTACGAATAAGTATTTTTTCCTGATGCAAAATTCATTTATAAAACTTCATCGGCTTTTAGCTACTACGTCTAAAATTTAGAGTCTAAATATTATTTAACTTAAAAAAAATAGAGGTATTTTTTTCGATAAATAAGAAAAATCCTAGTGGGTGAGAGCATGAAAAATTAAAAAATTTGTTTACAATGCGTTTTTGGACCACCTCAATGGCCAAAGTTATTTTTTAAGATCTATAAAGATTGTTTAAAAATGTATTTGCTAGTAGTGAAAATTGTCTTTAAAAAGAGGATAGTGATTTTCTTATTGTTACAAACCACTTCTTAGGTTTACGATATCTTATAGTATATTTATGCGTATATTTTAATTTTCCTTTTAAGAATAATGTAAATTGTGTTTATTTATTATTTTTTCATAAACTTCTTTATTCCAGCAGTTTTTTTTGAAAAATATTCAGAATTAAGCTTTATAATTATATTAACTTATTGGTTTATAATATACAAAGAATTTTTTTGCAATGTCCACGTGGACAATTTTGTAAGGGGGGGGGTTTGTAAAATGTCCACGATTGTCCACGAGGGGGGGCGGGGGGGTCAAAAATCAGCAAAAAAATGTCCACGTGGTTTATGGATGGCCCCTAACGCTATCTTTATACTTGTCCTAGGCCAAAATCCATAAGCGAAGAAGAATTCTCAAAAGAGTGCTTTCGATGCGGCCGGTGTGTAGAAAGACCAGGTGAACATGTTTGGAGATGGACTGCCTTTCATTTTGGATTAGATCTCGTTGTTTATTTAGACACCACTTCGCTCAAAATCAAAAGAAATCACAGATTAGACACACATCATATCAAGGCAAACCACAGCTTGCATAATATAATATTAAGGTAATTTTTTAAATTTTCTTCCATTTTAATCTATGGCACAGCAGCAATAACATTTTATGAAATATAAATATTTGTAAGTAAATATAAAATCATTAGTAAACAATAAAGTCACTAAAATTATAAAAGATGAGCACATTTACAAGCAATTATAAAAAAAATAATTTTAATCGAACGAGCATTAAAGAAGGAGAGAAATGTCTCTGGTATTTATTAATTTACGAAATTTTAAATGTTGATAAAAAATTAAAAATAGTAATATCTAACGTTCTATCAATTCAGAAGTATCAAAAAATAGCTTCTGTGAATTTCAAACAAATGATGTTCTTAAGAAATTTGAGTTTTTTAATTTTTAAAAAAATTGCCGTGATTTTTAAATTCTTAAAATTGCTAAGAAACATCATCTAAAACATTAGTAAAATCAAAGAACAAAATTGATAATTATCAATTTTCGAAAAAACTAGAGAGATCTTAAAAAAATTTGTTAGCGTTTTCGTTCAAAAACCACATCTTGTTCCTGAAACTTTCAAATTTTCGTAATTTTTTTGCGAAACAAAATATCGGGATATTACCAAATTTCTGAGCTGACTCGGTCAAGTAATTGAATGGCATATCCCCAGGTGGTGGATAGCGCAAAGCCTCTCACGGTGAGCTTCGTTTAAGTTCAACCCAAACTGCATGACCCTTCTCAGGTTTTTTTTGAAATCAGTTCGGTGATGCCTCACGATCATTTTAAGATGAAAATTAAAATAATCGTTGGAGGGAAACTCAAAATATATTGATTTTTCAATTTTTTTTGTAGGTTATTGAAGATATTTTCATTAAAATACCGTTTATTAAAATACTTAATGATTTAAAAGCTATAATTTAACATAAAAATAGATTTTTTATAAGAATTAAACCATTTTGATTCATAGAATTAAGAAAAATTTAGAAAATAGTTGAAAAAATTGAGATTTTCTTAATTTTTTTAAACTTTACTCCTCTATTGAACGTTATTTCATTAAAGTGATGCAGAAGTGAATTAAAGTTCACAAAATTTTCTGTAAATCAAAAAAAAAACTCTTCTACCTATCGCCGTTACCAAAATATGGTCATTTGAATTTTAAATTTAATGGAAAAATAGTTAAAATTTAACATTAGGTCTAGATTATTTGGTGACATTGTTTTCGTAGAACCTTACCTCAATACCAAAATTTAATACGTTTAAGAAGGTTCAATTTTGAACAGTTTCAAATTAAAGAAAACTGATTTATCTCACATACATCGAAAGTTACATTGAAGATTAAAGCGCGTTCTTTGTGAATACAACGGCCTTCAGGCATTTTGAAAATATCATCGTTGTATGTTACCAAATCTTTATACCTTACTATTTACTTTTCAAAGAAGTAAACATTGTTAATATGATTATGTTGCATTTTGCAAAATAAATAGATTTTTAAAAACCACTCAAAATTCTCTTATACAAACAGACATTCTTTATTATTATTATTATTTATTCATAGTCCTTGCCTTTCGGCTTTGGACGAACTTCCAGTTTTTACAGTTTTTACATTTTCAGTTCTTATTTAAACTTAATTATATTAATATAATTAAACACAAAAGAAAAATTAATTAATGCTAATTAAAGCCAACGAACAATTACATCAATAATCTAAATTTTCAATTAACATATTACCTCACTTAACTCTTGAAAATAATTATTTATTATAGTTTATTGTTTATAGTTTTCAAATTTATAGGAACACAGAGAATAAAAAAAAAAAATAATAAATAAAATAATCACTCAAACTGATTTAAAATAAAATTACACTCCACTTAACAGGTTTCTTTCTTTTTCAATTCTTTTCAGCACTTCGAGTCCTTGTCCATTTGCTCCTAATACCTTTCCAATCTCTTCTACCGTTTTTAACAGACATTCTTTAAATCAATGTAACTTTTGATGTATGTGAGATAAATCAGTTTTTTTTTAATTTGAAACTGTTCAAAATTGAACCTTCTTAAACGTATTAAATTTTGGTATTGAGGTAAGGTTCTACGAAAACAATGTCACCAAATAATCTAGACCTAATGTTAAATTTTAACTATTTTTCCATTAAATTTAAAATTCAAATGACCATATTTTGGTAACGGCGATAGGTAGAAGAGTTTTTTTTTTGATTTACAGAAAATTTTGTGAACTTTAATTCACTTCTGCATCACTTTAATGAAATAACGTTCAATAGAGGAGTAAAGTTTAAAAAAATTAAGAAAATCTCAATTTTTTCAACTATTTTCTAAATTTTTCTTAATTCTATGAATCAAAATGGTTTAATTCTTATAAAAAATCTATTTTTATGTTAAATTATAGCTTTTAAATCATTAAGTATTTTAATAAACGGTATTTTAATGAAAATATCTTCAATAACCTACAAAAAAAATTGAAAAATCAATATATTTTGAGTTTCCCTCCAACGATTATTTTAATTTTCATCTTAAAATGATCGTGAGGCATCACCGAACTGATTTCAAAAAAAACCTGAGAAGGGTCATGCAGTTTGGGTTGAACTTAAACGAAGCTCACCGTGCTCTCAGATATGTCAGGTACCGAGGAAATTAAAATACCCGGGGCAGACCAAAGTAATTTCTTCATCCCTCCTCCCCCCTCCAAAATTCTTAATAATTCCACACCCCGGAAAAATTTGTTCTGCCGGCCCTGCAGATAGGGTTGGACACCCTATATAATTGTCCATTCTGTGTTGGGATAACCACACACATAGATTATTTGCGATTACGATGACTGTAACGCGCAGTGTCACCCGTAATAGATCTCTCTCGGATGGAGATCAGGGTTCCGTTGGGAGTAGCAATAGGACAGAACCCTGGCAACGACCAGTCATTGTCCCGGGATAAGCTGGAGTATATTTTAAATGGACGGAAGGACGTAATGTTATGTTGGCAAAATAGTAGTCTCAGCAGAAGAGGATACATACTAAGGTTGCATGAGCAATGGGTCAATATGTAAGGGAGACTGGGGCTAACTGTCAGTAACAAAAAATGTCAAAAAAAGCTAAAAAAAATCTTTCCTTGTTTTTAGACTCATTATTTGGATCGATGCAACACTTTTTTTTAGAAATTATATTATTAGTGGTTCACAGAAAATCACTGTGAGTTATATAGCAATTCTGATTCGTCCGGTTTTGCTCCACCTGGTCATCTCATAAGAAAATATTTTAATAAAGGCGCAATATTTTTGTTCTTTTAAAAGTATTTGAAAAAACTTTTTTTTAACTAAATTCTAAATGTCACTACTTCTATTAAAGTAATGAAATGTCATTAAAACCTAATGTCCGGTTTAGCCCCAGTCTTCCCTACCCCCAAAACGCTCAAATGACGCCTTAGTATTTAAGATATCAAGTATTCTCCCTGCGGAAAAGGGAATATGAAGCATTTCTTTAGGAAAAAGAACCCTCAGAAAACATTCAGGCTCTAACAGTAACACCTACGCCAACGACCGAAGAAGGGAACATAAGATCTAGGGAAACCAAAGTCCATCTAAAGGTTTCAATTAAAATGGACAAAATCGCTGAAGGGAATAACCATCTCTCATTACTCTGAGAAGATGTAGATCTCTGGACATTAAACTATGCTGTGTATGGAAAAGCAAAGTTCCTACTTCGTGAAAGTAACAGAAAATCTGTTGCAGACCGCGTCGTTAGGTCCATTAAATGAATCAGACAAGTGCAGTTTAAGATTTCACAATTGCAAAGTGTGAATGCATATCTAGAATCAAAAAGAAAATTTACACGAAGAGTTTTGGAAATAATCGAGACTCTAAAAAGATTGCATTACACTCTAAAAAAATCGAAGTTGCAGACCATCAAGCAACATTGGATTTAGAAGATACGTTCTCTTGTTGTTATAAGGGAACGTTTCAAACGACAAGTAAAATGGATAAAGCAAAATAATATCTATGCTACTAATCCTTCTCGTTTGTTCAGTTTACCATCGCCAACTATTGAGAGACCCCCATATCGTGAAGATATTAAAAACTTTTGGATTAACATCTATGGGAAAGACCATTCAGTGAACGATGAAGAGTCATCTTGACACTTTTTTGTAGCTTCTGTCATAGACAGGAACTGGACCATCCTTCATAGGTAAGCCCACCAATTACTAAGGAGGAGGTAAGAAATGTAGTTGCAAAAACCAAGAACTTTTTAACACCCGGGCCGGATAAGATTAATAATCTATAGTAGAAAAAGTTTACTTCAACTCACCAACATTTGGCTCGTGAATTCTCTACCTTTCTCAACGGTGAACAACTGATACCACAATGGTTAGTGAAAGGACGAACAGTACTCTTACCAAAATCAGGAGATTTGTCTAATCCAAAAAATTATAGACCAATATCTTGCCTTAACACCTGCTACAAGCTGTTCACTGGCATCCTCAAAGAGAGGTTATTGACATCCATAGTGACAGTTTAGAGTACAATAAGTGAACAAGGGTGTAAGAGAGGCCTGGCAGGTTGCAGGGAGAATCTATTTTATTGATCGATAGGTATATTACCCACGACTCGATACTTTATCGACGTAACCTGTCGATGGCTTGGATTCATTATTTACTGAAAAGCATTTAACTCTACAAGTCACGAGCTGATCATCAAGCTCCTTGAGTGTTTAGAGGTACATCCAAACATCGCATCATGAGATGTTTAAAAGAGCTAATTCTCATGTGGAGACTGTGCGCTCGCACCATTGACGTCATCCACTTAGTCGCGGCTCTACTTCAGTACTAGTATGGCCCATAAACACGAAAGTCCGAAATGTTTTGCTCCTACCTCCCAAAAAGTTTTAAAAGCGAAAAAAATACCCATAATTCTTTATTTTTGAAATAGGATAATATTTAGGGCTCAAACCCCTTCAAATTTCCCATTGATTTTACATGGGGAGAAAGAACTTTTTCGTGAATTTGCTATAAAATCTTCAAAAATCACTAAAAACATCAATACAGCAAATAACATCTGGAAAAATCCTGAAAAACAATATTCCATAATTTACTTGATAACTTCTTTACAAAAACTATTTTTTATAGGCTTATAAACATCCCCCATAAATGCAAATAAATGGTATAGTTTTTTAATTATTAATTAATAGTTTCTGTAGGGGTTTTCCACAAAATTGATACATATCGTCAAGTTATGAAAGTTTCCCATGTAAAATCAATGGGAAATTTCAAGGAGTTTGAGCCACCCCTAAATATTGTCCTATTTCAAAAATAAAAAAATTATAGGTATTTTCTTCGCTTTTAAAACTTTTTGGGCAATAGGAGCAAATCAGGGCCCATCAGGGGAAAATTAATGCGCAGTACGTCTCTTCTGGTCTTTGCGCATAGACGTGTGAGTCCGACATTGCAAAGTATCAGCTGATGTCGTGATTTGGCTACATGTTGGGGGCTTAAAGTAGGGGAAACTTGAAACTATAGGACCTTAAAACTAGAGACGTTCTACTGTACAGTTATTTGTTTTAAAAAATGTTTCGCGTTATTTTTTTAAACAAATGCCCATATTTGCAAAACGGTGTTGTATAAAAATTTGTAAAGTAATTGTTTTTCTCGAAAATTGTTATATATATTATATTTCCTTAAGTGAAGTAGTAAAGGGACGCGACTTAATCCCACTAGTAATGGAATAGAATCTTTATCCTACTAATTTATGAATTTCTATTAATTTTTTTTTTCTTTACAGGGTACGACTTATATCACTTAACGAACAAAGACAAATTAAACACTTGCAAGATTCAGGAATGCTTAAGCTGTCTCTTCACAAGAACGAGGAAAAACAGGTAATGATTCTGGATAAACAACTGACTTATCCTTTAAGTGTCTCAGTAAATATGCAAGTTGTTACTCCTTTTGTGTCAAATGATGATGAGAAATCTGCCAAAATTACAGTTCTTTCGGATACCTAGCTAATAGGAACTTATAGCATTTTTGAAATGAATCATTGAAAATTGTTTTCATATCCCTGAATCCCTTGACTCAAAATAATAATTTGGAGAAAATTTAGCTTTCTAAATTTAAATTAGTGGAAAGTGTGTTAATGATTTAAATTAATAAAGGTTTCTACTATAAGTAGTAATTAGTAGAGATTTTTATTAATTTAAATTCGTAGCATACTTTTTATTAATTCAGACTGAAAGAAAGCATTGTCCCAAATCAATTTACAAACATTAAATAACAATGTTTGTATTAAAAAAGTGATAAATTTATAAACATTGTTTTATCCTGAAAAATGTTAAACTCATTCATATAATTTTAAACGAAAAAATTATTTCTTGAAACAATTAAAACTGAAATTTCTAAAAGTTGTTTGTCAATAAAAAATACAAATATATGTAAGTACAGATATTTACACAAATTGTAAAACAAAATAGATTCAGTAATTTATTTTTTTGATGTTTTTTTTTACTTTTTAGACTGGATAAATTTACATTTTGTAAAAAAACATAAAATAAAATTAAAAATTGTATATCTAGGTACTAATGTAGCAGCTCTTTTGAATTAAAGAAAAATATATAATTTTTTTGTTTTTTTAACACACTGAAAAAAAATATAATTGAGAAATTCAACTTTTTTAGTTAATTTAACGCTCTTTGTGTAGTTAATTTGACTATTTTTCATATTATAAAAATTAATATTTTGGTCTACTGGAATATGTATTTAAATTCCAACAACTACAAATTCTTTTTGTGTCAAATACTATCTTAGTTTTATTAACTACTTTTTCATAGTCAATACAACTTTTTAAATTTAATTGAGGACGTATTGAATTACTCAAATCAGTTGAAAAATAGTCAAATATACTAAGAATTTTTTTATCTACAGATAAAAAAATGACATTAATTGTCATTAATAGACATTGAAAATGAATAAAGGTGTGTGCCTTACCCCTGTTTTTTATTATTTCTATTTGTTTATATTTTTACTGTATACATTTATTTTTGAACTTTGACATGAAAAAATTCTTTTAATTTACATTCTGGTGTAAATGTTTAAATAAATTATAGTTAAGCTAATGTCTTGCACTTATTTGATTATTTTTGTAATGAAATGCAACAAGAGCGAACTTAGGTATCTTCGTTATGAGTAGGTATAAAAGTTTCAGAATTCTTTAGCGCAATATACAATTTTTTTTAGACTTTTGACATATGGTCCCTCATTCTACAACAAAATAATTTAAAGATTATGTATTTAAATAGTAAAAAATTAAGCAAGTAACTCTTATGTTTATTCTCTAAACGGAAGCAAAATGTTGATAAAATGAACACAAAAATTAGTTAGTGCATATTATGCAGTAATTTTTTATTTCTTTATTTTGTTCTTTCTTCTTTAAATAGTTTATTAGTTTGATATTATATTAATGAGTTAAACGTTTCAGAGGATAAAATTTCAGGGTGTCTACTAACCGGGAAATAACCGGAAAGTGAAGAAATTCGGGAAATAGTCGGGAAAGGAAAAATACTTTAAAGAACGACTGTACCATAGTTTGGTATATTGTATGCCAATTGATAAATCAAGATACATAAAATTTATTAGTCCGAAGCAGAATGTCATTTTACATCAAAAGTTTCATACACCATGTACTTTTTGGTAGTGGGAGGTTATTGAATACTTTTCAAGTTAATTAAAAAATTAATGGTTTGTACAGACTACTTTGCACACTTATATTTTCTTTTCGCTCTCCTGTAAAATTACCATTTTGCTTTTAAGGTACCTTTCTCCGAAGCGTGTCACTATGATTTATTATATAATTTATATGTAACAGAAAAGAAATTTAATGAATTCTCAGTTTCAATTTCTCATATCTTGTGCTATAAACACTGTTTCCTTTTGAGTAATATCAGACCACTCTAAAATTTAATGTATTATTAAACTGGGAAACAGACGGGAATCTAATGGACCAAATTTAGTAGACATCCTGAATTTATTTGTCACACATGGTCCCTATCATATATTATCATCAAATAATTTGTGCAATTAACAAGACTAGTCTGAAATTCGTTGCTATATTTCAATATTAATTATTAATACGAAAGCACAATTATAAGTATTGAAAATAAATCGAAAGTATAATATTGTTTAAATTTAAGAATCACTTTGTAGTAAATATTTGAATGGTGCGAGTAATTACAATTTCAAATATAGTTAATGTTCTTTCTTTAAGTAAACTATATTGATTTTACAACTTAAGTTTGAAGTATTCAACTTAAAAACAGTCTACTGAGTATTATTCACAAAATAGCTTACGTTGAACTGCAAAAGAAATTATATAATCCAGCTTAAATATAGTTGTTCATGTTTACCTAAAGACTGAATAATTTCTCAAACACTCTAAAGACTATTATCGCTTCTACTTATTTTTTTAAACTGTTTACGCCATAGATAGATTTCTAGTCTTTATTAACTATAATTTGTACCTATATGCAGGCATAAATGGGTACACAATTTTTTAAATAGGTATAATTTAAGTGTTTCTGATAACTGAAAGTTATCCGAAACAAATTGTGCAGAATGTAAATTTTGTAAAAGAGAATTTCATCTTTTAAAAAGATAAATCAGTATCAGCTACTATAAGAATGACTGAAGTTATTTCTTGTTGAGATTGAAAAATTGTTCCCAGAACAAGAAAAGCTTTTATTATAAATGTTTTTAATATTCTGTAAAATTTATAAAGGCTTTAAGCTGCTCAGAGCGAGTAATTTGTCATTCCAAATTACATTTTTGCAGTTCTTTTTTATTATTTTTTTTTAATAAAAATATTTAAAAAATCATTGATAATATCCACCATTTTATGACATATTATCAATATAAAACATGAATTAGGTATATATTGTTATTTACTCATTAATATATTTAAAGTAAAATTATCTTTCACTAAATTAGAAAAAAAGTAGAGAAACAGTAAAGAATTTTATTTTTTGAAAATTCTATGGATTACGAAATTTCTAAAAGTGAAATACATACAATCATCTTTTTATTAAATGTATAAGTTATATAAATGTAAATGTAAATTGAAAAAGAGTTTATAAAAGAGAAATTACAGAAATGATTTATTAATATTACTTTCAGGAAGATGTAGCTTTTTTTAATTTTTAATCATGTACAAGCCATCAACACATTGAGATGTAATATTCACCCTAGTACAATAAGTATGTCCTTCCGGTTTCCTACTTTTCGAAAAGCATCTTCTCGTTTTTATTAGGGCAATCAGGGTAGTTGTACCAGTTGTTGTCACCTCAAGAGTTGTTTTCAACTTTAAGAATTAAAATAGCAAATAACATTTTAAATAATAATATTTTTTTAGTGATTTATATTTTCTAAATTTAATGAAGAATATTATGACACATTTAATTTTTATGAAAACTTTATAAGAAACTGGTTTAAGCAAAATTTGTCCGTAAACTTTCTCTTAAAATAGGAAATATTTCAACACCAAACTTTTTCGGAAATTTAAAAACGTTAATTTTAAGAAAAAATTCAATCTAATTTGTGTCAGGCAGACAGTTTTAATTATATTTTTAGTAAATTTACGAAGATTGGGATCAAAATATTTATTATTTTAAGAGAAATTTTGCAGACAAGTTTAATAAGCAAATGTAAAAGAAGCTAAATATTCCGTGATTTTTGTAATTTAGAGAAAACTAAAAGGTTGCCAAAAACTGGGGGAGTGTTAACTACTGGAATAGTCACCCTTTGTGCCCAATTAAAGGACAGAAATTTTCAAATTTGTTTGTTAATGACCAAATATATAGACTATGATGCTAGAGAGTCTCTATCTTTTTCAAAAGTAGTAAAACCGGAAGAGCAGTATTATTGCAATTGGAAAACTTTAGAAAAGTTTCAGCTAAATTGAATAAATTTTATTTTTTGACCTTAATAGTTGAGAAATTTTGTTAATACATAAACTCTTAGTTGTTTTTTACTATATTGCAAGAAAATATATGTGTAGAACCTGCCAACGTGTCAATTAATACGACGTTTTGTAATTAAATTTAAGCTAGAATCCATCATATTGAAGTTGCACTTTCTAATTTTTAAGTAAACTTAAGCATACAAAGTTTTTTAATAAAAAATCAGTGAAAAACTAGATAAATGTAACAAATATTAATGTTCTTTATAGAATTATTAAATCTAAAAGTATAGGGTTACAAATACAGATTTGAGAATAAATTGGTTAAAAGGGGTAACGCCACTCTAGAGGCATAAAAAAGGCCTTACTTTTATAATTTTTCATAAAAAGATAGAAAAAGAAATCGGTTTGTTTTTTTTTTTCAGAGAATATTAAGGGTACATAGAAGAATGTAAAAAAAATTTTTTATTTAATTTTTAATACAAATTGGCATTTCTAGAGCCATTGTTCCAAAACGCCTTTTTTTAAGAGACCATATACGGGAGGACGCGTACCTCGGGAACCATAGCACCTAGAACAAAAAACTAAATTTTTTTCTTAAAATACATATCAAAAACTAGTGAAGTATATACGATTTTTTTTAAAAAATAATTTTGACAAAAAGGGCATGAGTTTGAAAAAAAAATCTATTTTTCTATTATCTATTTTCTATTATCCTCCCGACTATGAAAAAATGGTTTCAATAAAAACGCGTTAAATGTTTTGCAAGTACTTAAACCTTTAAAAAATTTAATTTACCTTTAGCCTACGATGCCTGCGCCGTACATTTGACCTTCCACATTATTTGGTTCGTCTTTCTGCTTTTTTTTGGACGATTTCAATGACAATCGAGCTTTTTTGCAGCAGGTGAAAGCAAAGACTCTAAAGTATACTTTAAACAAAAAAAATTGTTTGAAAATTTCAAAATTCTAGAGTGGTGTTACCCCTTAATAATAAAAGTTAAAGTTACCGCTCACTCTGAGTCAAAGATAGTAAAGAATAGAGAAAGCTTTGTATTCGTTCAAATTTACAAATTTTTTAAAATGCTTTAAATTAACTTTATTCTATCTAGAAATGTGTTATATGAGTTCCTGATAAAATGTCCGAATTTTGATCTGTTAAAATCTGGAATCAGACACAAAGGTTTTTAAAAATAACCATTAAAATTTTTTTATTGATTTTTGATTTTTTTAAATTTGTTTTATCAGAAAAATATTTTTTTACTATAAACTCAACTTAATATAGTTTAAAAAATCGTGTTCCTTGCTTAAAAACATATCGATTGACCTATATAGATTTTTTTTCAAAATTTTAAAAAATAAATCGCATTTTTCAAATTTTTAAAAATTATCTCTTTATTTCCTCTATGAGAAAGCAAATATTTTTGCTGACGTGGAAGCAAAATTTCCATGAAATGAACATCATTATTGGCTTATTTAAATTGTTCTTTTAAATAAAAGTTTAGTTTCGGAATTGGACACCTTGCTGTCAAAACAAAAAGAATTGTGTTTTTTTATCATCCTTAAGTCGGAGTGATCAATATCTTCAAATTTTATTATTTAAGTATGACCTTATGATAAAATTTTTAATTTTGTTTTAATTAATGTTAATATTTTAATATGATAATTTTAGTTTAGATTATTATTAATTAATCTTCACTACTAAGTTGTGACGACACACTAGGTGCCTTCGAAAATCGATATGCTAAGCTGCCTCGTTCATTGTTATAAATATATATATATACAAATGAAACACGTGATACGCTATTTTTGTCTTTTTGACAAACTTTATCTTTTTTAAAATCTTAAACTGTATTTAACGAGCGGAAATTTTAATTGTAATAATCGTAATTTTAATCAAATGAAAGAAGCTGCGTCTTGTTATTTAAAAAATAAAATAATTGAACAAAAAACAAAGTTAAATTTTAAATGGACATTTAAAGAATAAACCACTTAATTGATTTTTTTGTTATTTTATATTATATATAGATATATAAAATGTAATATAAAATAACAAAAAACTTTTATAATTTATAAAAATAATGATACAAATATAATAACAATCTTATTGAAGTGGAGTCTTTTGCAGTTATCTGTAATAAGGAGACTATACAATGCTTAGAGTAAGACAATTGTGGACATTTATTACTTAAAATAATAGCGTTAAATACAAGTAAGAAAAATGTGTATTTTACATTTTATAATAAACAATTTTTATAAAAGTAAAAAAGAAGGTATAATGTTACTACCCGTCTGAAAGAATCAATGTGCAATGTGCATAATCTTGTATGTGTACATAAAAATACATATGAGCAGAATGAAAACATTTTTTGTGAACAAAAATGTACAAGAAATGTTTTCATTTATTTTCCATGTCTCTTTCTATGTTTATAAATAAATAATTCAGGTTTTTGTAAAAAAACAAACTACAAAACATGTGCAGAAACAAACTTTTTTTTCATTAAACAACAATAGTATATGTGCAACAAGGAAAGTAACACACGAGACGATAATCACTTTTTTACTGTGTTACACATACTATTTTTCTAACACACGTATACCGAAAGTATAAAAACATTTGGCGAAAAAATATTAGTCAACATTCGCAGAGTGACGAGTGAAAAGTTTTCTGCTCGCGAGAAGCGAGTGCAGCAATTTGCACGAAAACGGAAAATGCACTGTCGTACGTGGTGCACATTATACTTTGTGTAACACCTTTTCATGGAATAGCACTAATTAAAGAGATTACCATGCTCGCTACTAATCTTCTTTTTACTTCCCTGGGACAACCAATGTTAGGCATAAGTCGGGAAATGGTTTCTTCACATTAGATAGCTTTGATAGTCGCAAACGTTAGGTGCTGGTTGAAGCTAATCTTCCTAACCAACTCGACGCCCAGGTACTTTATAGTGTTTTTCCATTTCACTTCAGTCCCATCGATCTTAATGGATGTTGCAACAAAAAATTTCCGGTCTGTGATAAGCAGCGCTTCGGTCTTTTCTAAGGCCATTTCCAGACCATTTGCGTCCATCCATCACTTGACTCGTCTTAGAGTTTCATTGACCCTTATGCCAAGGATTTCTATAGTTTGCACACCGCATACTATAATTTCGTCGTCCGCGAGGCCGACGATTTTGGTGTTTTAGGTAGTTTCATCCGTAGTGAACTATCATACATGACGTTCCTCACGAATGGCCCTACTTACTCGATCCAACGATTGCTAAGATAGTTGTCCATCATTCGTAATAGGTAGGTCGGTATCCCTTTCCTCCTTATCGACTCGATGCAGATCTTCCCCGTGCCTTCCCTGGTCTTCGTTTGTGTCTTCTACCACCGTAAAAATAGTATCGACGGTGGATCGGCCTTTGCGAAAACGGAAATGGTTTTCTGATAGCTCATTTTCGCCAGTTAGAAGACCTTGAAGTCTCTGCAAAACCATACCCTCTAGAAGTTTACACATTGTGTTCAGAAGACATGTGGGTCTATAGGATGACGTTTTATCTAGAGACTTGTCTTCTTTTCTAAGAAGAACTAACTTTTGCTTTTTCCAGTTCATAAAGAATCTTCCAGCCTTGAGGCAGTTTATCAAAGGGTTAAGGAGTTTAGGATACACTTCGATCACCAATTTCAGGATCTCGTTGAGTATTCCATACCTCCCTGGCGCCTTGCAAGATTTTAATCCTTTTTCCGCAATTCTTAGCTCCTCAAGCGTAAAAAGATCTTCGCTCCATACTAGGCGAAAGAAATAGTCCTCTCGAGACCATGGTTCGACATATGGAAATGAGACCCTGATGATCTGTCTGAACCAATCAGGTTTGTCTAGATCAGGGGTCTGTTGTTTGATAACCAATTTCTTGGTCACAATTTTAAACGCCAGGCACTATGGATCGTTTTCGACGTCGCCGATTAAGTCTTTCCAGCACTTCCGTTGACTATGTATTATTCCCTGCTTAAAAGCCTTTCTTGCTTTGTGCCATTCCTGCTCTACCCAGGTGTGCCTTTTTGAACGGGTATATCTCCGTCTCGCTTTATTGCACCCTTTTTTAAACTGGCCAATACATCTTTCCACCAGTATGTTGAGTTCTTCCTGGAGCAATTGCATCTACGTCAGGGCGAGGAATGGTTGCAAACAGCAATCACCTCTAGCTTCACAACACTACCCCATAGAGATATAAGAATGGAGTGCGCGAGTCATACAATTTCCCATGCGAGGCAGGCGTGAGATCCATAAAAAGAGACCTCTGTTCGAAGCACCCCTTATCACAGCTTGTCTAACTCATGCTTTACGTTAGTAAGACAAGAGGCGACAAGGGGTGCTTGGGACGCTACCTGACTTTTTCTATCCAATAAGAACCATCTTACGCAAAAACAGGCCTCTTGCGCGCTCTATTCTTATATCTCTATGCATGACCCTCTCTTCAACCATTTCCGGTTCCCTTACCCAGCCAAGTCTGGAGATCTGCTTGGCTTCTTCTTGATACTTTCTTGTCTTGACTCGATTTAAATGTTTATATTACTTGAAAAACAAATGCAGGTATTATAAATGATATAGTACATTATGATACAAGTGCTGAAAATTGGCGATTACCGAAAGTGTAAGAAATTACACTACTCGCCTTTAGCTCGTGTCGTAATCTCTCACACTTTCGGTAATTGCTGATCCGCACGCGTATCATATACTATTTTTTAGCACACTGTACGAAAAGGCCGAATAATTAAAAGAATTAGACAAGTCTTATTTGCGAATGTTTAATAGCAATTTTGGCAATTTACTTGCAATTTTATCAACTTCTGGTAGGGCCCAACCGCCCACCTAGACTTCTGCCCAAATAGCACTTCAGTTTCGAGACAGCTAACGGGAAGCTAACCAGGTTAAGTTCGGTAGTTAACTTGGTTACCTTCCTGTTAGCTTCCTAAAAACTCTAAATGTCCTCCCCCTTATAGTTTCCTATGTTAGCTTCCAGAAAGTTATGAATGTAAATTTTCCGAAAGTATTTTTAGTAAGTTTGCACAAATTTTGCAACATGTATAGTATTTTACTACATGTATAATAACAAAATTATAAATTGTGACGCGGTAAAAAGTTACTGCGCACAATATTTTAAATTTAATTTAAAAATAAATTATTGCACATCAGTCTGGAATCAATTGCAGGCTATTGTTCAGCCTTAATGTAAACTTGGCGATTTGTGCCTGTTATTATTTTGAGTTTACATTATTTAATTTTATTAAATATTTAAAATTCACTTTAATTTATATTTATTGTGATTCTTGTCGAATTTAAGATTTAGTTAAATTAAGATTTATTTCAATTTTGATTTTATATTTAATTAATTAAATTGATTAAATAATATTATTATTTGAACTTTCGGTTTTTATCTGCCAACTTGTCAGATCGACCAATTATTTGTTTTGTGCTATAAACATTCCCACACAGCACCAGAAATTCCCTGAATTTCCCCTGAATATTGGTCCACATTTCCCGAATATTCAAACCTAATATTCAGGGAAGTTTCGTGGAAGCATCAAAATGTCCGCCATAAAGAATATTGGATGCTAAATTTCCCTGAAAATGTATTTCTAATTTTCAGGGAATTTCCGCATCTAATATTCCTAGAATATTCTGGGAAAGTTAAAAAAAATTTCCAAAATTTTTTTGATCTGGTAATTGATAAAAATTGTATGTCATATTTGGCACCCGTAGGATTCTAGAACATTAAAAACTACTGCGCAGCCGTAAGTGTCACAGAAACCAAGTTCGACCATTGCGCATTATGTACAGAAGATTTACGAATACTGTGAATATTGAAGGGATATTAGATGCGGAAATTTCCTGAAAATTAGAAATACATTTTCAGGGAAATTTAGCGTCCAATATTCTTTATGGCGGACATTATGATGCTTCCACGAAACTTCCATGAATATTAGGTTCGAATATTCGGGAAATGTAAACTAATATTCAGGGGAAATTCAGGGAATTTCTGGTGATGTGTGGGTTAATTGTTCGCACTTATATTTTACACGCACGAACACTACTTGACTCCGATGTGTAGTATTCCACATCATAATGAATCGTCGAGGAGGTGGTCCTGGTGGTCGTCATTGTCGTGGTTTGCATTCCTGATCATTGTGGGATTGTGCTGGCACATGGGTCCAGATGTGAGTCCCGTTCTCTCAAGAGTGCCAGGACCAGAAGATAATCCACTACACCTGATTTACGTTCCACGGTCGATTGCCGCTCGATTTTAAAATGTGATTCGTGAAAGCGGCACCGCGGCGCATGTTGACGACGAGGCGTTCTCGCTGTCGTGTATTTTGAACTGGTGTGTTCGACCGTTTGCTCGTAAATTGTTTAATACTTAGTTGGAAACTTTTTTTTGTAAAGATGTAAAAAAATAAGTTCCGGGGTTCTATTCGGGGACATTGTGCTCTATCAGGTGAGCTCCATTATTAACATTTTTATTTTATTTGATAGAGTCGGTTCTCCGACTAATTTATTAAAAGTAGAGTCAGGGTTCAGTGCGCGTCTTTTGTAAAGGCCCTGCCATGCGGCCGACTATTTTGTAATCCTTTCGATATATCTTGAATTAATAAATGTCAATTTATAGTGTATCTTAAAAAATTCGTATTTATGCTGCTCCTTACTCTCCACTCTCCGGCAATTTGGTTAGTCGTGGCGTGTTAGTTTTAATTTAATTTTAATAAATAGAATAATTTGATTTAATTCATTAGTCTATTGTTTTTGTTATTTTGTTTAGTTATTTTTCGTTAAAATAACTTGGCGCTCGGGCTTTGTTTCTGTATTGTTTATTTGTTTTTATTAAATATTATAATCTAAAACATTAAACATAAGCTGGAAGAATGCGCCACACTCTCTAAATTTGAATTAGTGATTTTCTACTAATGAATTAGTGAGAAATCGGTTACCATTAAATAGTGAAAAATTTCACTGATTTTTAGTAGAAAAATCTTAATTATTAATAGAAAACTATTAATTATTAGTAGAAAACTACGTATTATTAGTGGAAAACTATTAATTTGAAAGTGAAATATCTACTAGGGGGTCGTCCACATATCACGTGATATCTTTAGGGGCGGGAGGGGGATAGGCAAAATATCACGGTCCATGGAAATTAAATTTTTTAGCAATAGAAAAAGTATCACGAGGAGGGGGGAGGGGGTTCAAATTAGCTAAATTTTGTATCACGTGATATGTGAATGATCCCCAGTTGAAAAACAAAACTTTCACTATTACAATTAATAGATATTTCACTTTAATAGTAGTTTTCTACTATGAATTAGTCTACTAAAAAATTGTGAAATTTTTCACTATTTAATAGTAACCGATTTCTCACTAATTCATTAGTAGAAAATCACTAATTCAGATTTAGAGAGTACACTGAGAGAAATGGATATTCAAATTTACTATCCTGGATATTAAAAAATAATTATTTTAATATCTGGACCTTAAGTCGAATATCTAAATACTATGTTTTAATAAATTGATGTTAAACTTGAATATCTATCAATTTCATTTTTCTCAGTGTACGTTCTCCATTGGGATGGTTATTTCAGGGTCTTTAGCGACCGAAAAATTCGGGAAAACCGGAAAATTCAGGGGAATTTTTAAAAATTTCCGCTAATTCGTTAAATTGTTCAAAACATTTTAATTTATTCTTAATCTTCTTCAACAATTTTCAAAATCCGCACTTATCAATTTTTAAAAATTGAAATTTTCATGTTTTATTGGAAATGTTCAAGTTGTCTTTTAAATTGTTTTATAATTTCATATGTTTAAAAAATGAATTTTTTGATTCCTCAATGAGCAAGCAAACCTTTTGGTTGCTGAGAATAAGCAAAATGTTCATGAGATGAACATAATTTTCAACTTGATTTAATTATTGCGTAGTTTTAATTCTTTATATAGTGGGAAGAAAGATTTTTTGTCTTTAATTTTCTGATTTATTTTTTTATCTTTTTTTTGAAATTTATTGAATTCGTTTTTATATTTTGTCTATTTTATTCATAAATTTATTAACTCTTATACAAGCAATTTCTACAATTTGTTGTTTTTTAAAAAAACTTTTGTTATAATGTTCATTTTTCATTCTTAATATTTTCTCTTTTTTGACTGAATTATTTTTTCGTAGATTAAGAAACTGTTTTCCTTATTTTTTTCTTTTTTATTTGTTGGTCGTGACTGGAGTCAACTGAATTTTTTTTCAATTTTCTGATTTCTTTTTTTATCATTTTGTAAATTTATTGTTTAATTATCTTTTTTTTTGTCTGTTTTATTCGTAAATTTATTTACTGTTTTAAATAATTTCTAGATTTTTTGGTTTTTTAAAAAAAAATTTGTTAGGATGAAGGTCTAATATTTTGTAATTATTTTTTATTGGATGTTCTTAGAATTTCTTATTTATTGAGACTTTTTGACTTTTCATTTCCTCGTTTTTTTGATGATTTCTTTGTGTTTTCATATACTTTCTGATGTTTCTAACCTTTTAATTTATCTGATTTTTTTAGATAGTTCTTCTTGAGAATAATTTTACTGTCAAGAATTTTACGCAGTTTCTACACACGAAATGTACTACCACACCAAATTTCAGGCTTGCACCTGAATAGTGAATTCTTATAAAAAAATTTCAACTTTAGCCGCACTACAGTGAGAAAAAAGTAATTACTTTTGGACAGAAATCTGCCTACTCCTCAATTTTCAACCAATTTAAAATTTTTTTTTTAAATACTTAGTGAGGTTAGCATTACCAGACACCACTGCCTAAAAATGGTAAAAATTAATATTAACCTAAAAAAAAAAAATTTTCATCATAATAATTCCAAAACTTAAAATTTTAGTAATCATCTGAAGCATATTGTCAGTCTAGAATCAAAAAAAGAGTTCACAGAAAAACTGGCTAACAGAAATAAGTAATTTTTGTGTTTCTTGATAGAGTCTCACAGGCTGAATTTTAATAATTAGTTTATTGAACATTCGTATTGCCAAAAAAAGGGTTAATAAAAATTTCTCATTTAATTTCAAATTTTTCACCAAACAGGAAGTATTGATTTTGCATTTTTACATTTTGATAATATGACGTAAGATTTATATACAATTACTATATTAAGATTTTGACTTCGGTTTCAGTTTGACCGGAAACTGAATTAGGTTTTTGAGTTTGGTTTCAGTTTGACCTGAAACTAAATTAGGTTTTTGACTTTGCTTTCAGTTAGACCAGAAAGTAAATTTGGTCCTTGACTTTGGTTTCAGATTGAACCGAAACCAAATTATGTTTTCGACTTTGGTTTTGTATCAAACCCGAAACTGAAACGAAACTTAACTTCGGTATCGCTCTCTGATCTAAATAGAAATTTCAAATTTAAGGCAATTATTTATCATTAATATTTTTAGGCAGTAATGGCTGGTAGTGCCAATATTCCTGAGTAAAAAACTTTTAAATCGGTTGAAAATTGAGAAGTAGGCAGATTTTTGTCCAAACGTAATCACTTTTTTCCCAATGTGCACCTGTCCCCACTTCCGGTTACCAAAGCGACTTCTGGCGGCAACTCTATGTGCTTGTATTTCCAAAAGAAAGGTTTTTATATAAAAATTGAGACAAAAATGCCTTTTGTATCTTATCAGTGCCAATTTTTGTAGCCAGTTCATCCGTCTATTATTTTTTGATGTACAATGATTTGAGTGAAAAATCTTTTAGAATTTAAGTATTTTTTTGCAATATACCAACTAAAGGGTCGCCCACATTTTCTCCAAAACTCAAGTGTCAGAATATCCATTTGACCGAATTTTATTTATCCAAAATTGCATTTATCAGATAACTCATTTATCTGAAAAAGCATTTATCAGAAATCTCTTTTGACCGAAATTTAAATGATCAGAAATCTAATTTTGATGAATCTCGTTCTTCAAAAAATTAAATTATTACGAATTTAATTTATCAAAAATTGTATTTATCAGAAATCTCATTAGTCTGAAACTGCATTTGTCAGAAACCTAATTTATTAGACAAAGCATTTAACAGAAATCTCATCTGTCCGAAATAGCATTTATAAGAAATCTAGTTTTCCCAACATTGTAATGATCAAAAAACCCATTTATCCAAAAGTGGATTTAACAGAAATCTTATTTGTCCGGAATATTATATATCAGAAATTTCATTTGTCAAAAATGTCAATTATCAGTCATTTTATTTATCGAAAATTGCATTTATCAGAAATCTCATTTCTCAGGAATTGCAATTATTAGAAATCTCTTTGGTCAGGAATGTCAATTATCAGTAATCTTATTTATCAAAAATTGCATTTATCAGAAATCTCATTTCTAAGAAATTGCAATTATTAGAAATCTCATTTGTCCGATATTGCATTTATCCGAAATATTATTTTTCAGAAGTCTCTTTTATAAAAAATGTTAATTATCAGTAATCTTATTTGTCAAAAATTGCATTTATCAGAAATCTCATTTCTCAGAAAATGCAATTATTAGAAATCTCATTTGTCTGATAATGTATTTATCAGAAATCTCATTTGTCAAAAAAATCAATTATCAAAAACCGCATTTATCCAAATTTTAATTTGTCAAAAATCTAATTTATCAAAAATTGAATTTATCAGACTTCTTAGTTGTCCGAAATTGCATTTAACAGAAATCTAATTTGTCAATATTTCCAATTATCAAAAATCTAATTTGTCCATAATTGCATTTATCAGAAATCTAATTTGTCAAAACTTGCATTTATCAGAAATCGCATTTGTCCGAAATCACACTTACCGGAAGTCTCATTTATCCAAAAGATTATTCTTCATAACCTTTAATTGTGCGAAAGTCCATGTACAAGATATCTCATTTTCCCAAACTTCCATTATCCCAACATTTCTCTTTCGAAGCGAGTTGCCCGTCCCTGGTGGAAATTCGATGGTTTCGGTGAAACAGAATAGATGTCGCTCCGAATTCCTACTGAACTGCACTCTGTTTTACCGATTAGACCAGGGATGGGCAACTCGCTTCGAAAGAGAAATGTTGGGATAATGGAAGTTTGGGAAAATGAGATTTCTTGTACATGGACTTTCGCACAATTGAAGGTTATGAAAAATAATCTTTTGGATAAATGAGACTTCCGGTAAGTGTGATTTCGGACAAATGCGATTTCTGATAAATGCAAGTTTTGACAAATTAGATTTCTGATAAATGCAATTATGGACAAATTAGATTTTTGATAATTGGAAATATTGACAAATTAGATTTCTGTTAAATGCAATTTCGGACAACTAAGAAGTCTGATAAATTCAATTTTTGGTAAATTAGATTTTTGACAAATTAAAATTTGGATAAATGAGATTTTTGATAATTGATTTTCTTTGTCAAATGAGATTTCTGATAAATACATTATCAGACAAATGAGATTTCTAATAATTGCAATTTCTGAGAAATGAGATTTCTGATAAATGCAATTTTTGACAAATAAGATTACTGATAATTAACATTTTTTATAAAAGAGACTTCTGAAAAATAATATTTCGGATAAATGCAATATCGGACAAATGAGATTTCTAATAATTGCAATTTCTTAGAAATGAGATTTCTGATAAATGCAATTTTTGATAAATAAGATTACTGATAATTGACATTCCTGACAAATGAGATTTCTAATAATTGCAATTCCTGAGAAATGAGATTTCTGATAAATGCAATTTTCGATAAATAAAATGACTGATAATTGACATTTTTGACAAATGAAATTTCTGATATATAATATTCCGGACAAATAAGATTTCTGTAAAATCCACTTTTGGATAAATGGGTTTTTTGATCATTACAATGTTGGGAAAACTAGATTTCTTATAAATGCTATTTCGGACAGATGAGATTTCTGTTAAATGCTTTGTCTAATAAATTAGGTTTCTGACAAATGCAGTTTCAGACTAATGAGATTTCTGATAAATACAATTTTTGATAAATTAAATTCGTAATAATTTAATTTTTTGAAGAACGAGATTTCTATTAAATGCTATTTCATACAAATAAGATTTCTGATAAATGAAATTTCGGACATAGGAGATTTTTGATAAATTCAATTTTGAACAAATTAGATTTTTGATAATTGAAAATCCTTACAATTGAGATTACTGATAAATGTAATTTTTAATAAATAAAATTCTTGATAATTCAATTTTTGGACAAACGAGATTTCAGATAAATGCTGTTTCGGATAAATTAAATTTTTGATAAATACAATTTTGGATAAATTAGATTTCTGACAATTTACCTTTCGGACAAACGAGATTTCTGGTAAATGCATTTTCATCAAAATTAGATTTCTGATCATTTAAATTTCGGACAAAAGAGATTTCTGATAAATGCTTTTTTAGATAAATGAGATATCTGATAAATGCAATTTTGGATAAATAAAATTCGGTCAAATGGATATTCTGACAATTGAGTTTTGGAGAAAATGTGGGCGACCCCAACTAAAAAACTTTTTGGTTACGTACACTGAAAAAAAATGTTTATCTGATCCACCTAAAAGTATCGCTGGATTTCATCTTGCTAAAAAATGTTGGTGTAACAGCTAAATATATAGCTGTTTTTGCTAAGTGTTTAGCACAGGTAGCCTGATTTCTAGCTGTACCACCTAAATTTTTTAGCAAGATGATATCCGTATAGAAAGGACCCACTTTGGCACTATTGGACTTATCTATATGACCATACTCTTCACTAAATTTGAAACATTTAAAGTGGTCTTGGACCCTTTTAGATGAATAATTCACAAAGTTACAAGCATTCAAATTTAGAAGTGTCAAAACCCTAGTTTTGAGAAAAACGAGTTTAAAGTTCAAGATCACCATTAGCGCCTATGCATTTTAATAATAAAAATAAGATTATTTTATGTTTTTAATTACGATGATTTGATGTGGGACATTACGCGGTTGGTTTGTCAGTAATAAAAATAATTCAAAAATCTGAACCTCCTTTAGAAAAATGTGAATAAATCTAAGAAAATAAAATTTTTCATGTGGACGTACACATATATTGTTTGGTTAACTAGGGTGGCTTGTGGTAGCACGAAGGTTAAGACATTTATCAAAGATATTCACTGATATAAAACAATTGCGAATGTTTTGCCATAAGTCATTAACAAGAAAATTTGTGTTTGCAGTGCAAATATTCATGATACGAACACTATTTCCTCCTGGTTTCTTTTTCTTGTTCTTAAAAAAAGTAGTTATTGATGTACGGAAAGGATGGAAGGTATAAACGGTGCGGTGATTCCGCTTGGAAAAGTCGAAGGGCACCGCATCGCGTCGCTCTACGTATAGCACAGTTGACGGTAGGCGTCGCAACGTCGAATTCTATCACTGCGGCTGCGAGCCGCAGAAACATTCGCGTTCCCGTATTGTGCGCATCGTACGTTGTTTTACTACTTGCATCCGTCCTCCTGTGCGTTCAAATTGGCGATCGCGATCAGCTTCCAACCTGTCCGGAAACAGGCCATTTCAAATTTGGAAATTCTCAAAAATCTCAGGGTCACTCTCTCGCTTACGTCATAGCAGATTTATTGCATTTTATTTGTCAAATATTCAAATAAGCGCTTTCAGGTAAAGTTACAATTTTTAAATAATTTCGTAAAACGAGATTATTTAAAAATAACGTAAATTTCATTTTCAAGCCCTTCTTTTATTAATCATACAAAAATTTGTTTTCTCAATCAATTATAGCTTAAAAATTCTATAAATTAAGTCAATTATTGTATTTAATAAAATACTTTCATCCTGATTGCATTTATAAAAGGTCATTAAAACTGTCAAAAATTTGTACAGCCCGATATTTAGAAGAACGTGATTAAAAGAGGTGATTTTTATCTATGTACTTGGAATTGCGTTAAAAGTGACGTTTTGAGGGGGAGCCAGAAAACTCGCAAGTGATTGTTACGAATAACTGAAACACATGATCCGGTGATCCTGAAAATGAGGAGTACTACCGCTTCTCGATTCGCAGTGATCGTCACATTATTCTTCTTCCTTACACTTTTTAGCAGTGGTAAGTTACTGTTAAGAGAAGGTACTACCTTCATTTTAAACCCTTTAAATTTTTAAGATCCCATAAAGTTATATTACTTTTACACGTCATTTTGGTTCTAATAAAAACACTCAAACTGCTCAGAAATGGAAAATCTTAACTTCTGACTAGTTGTAAAATTGTATTGCAATTTTTATTTTTTTCCACGGGTTTTAAAGGATTTTTCAGAATCTATCGCATCGATTTTTAGCAAATTTAAATTTCCAAATCAGATAAAAAGTTAAAATTGGTAAAATAGATATTTAAGAAAATGTTTAATGCAGTATCATAACATTGAATTTCAAATTGTGCTAGCAAAAAAATTGGAAACCCTAAGTAATGAGTTAAAATTGTCACTGTTTTTATCGACAATTTGTTACTTTTACTTTTAAATCATTCTTCACAGTCAATTATATAGTTTTTCAAAGGTTATAAAAAGATTCAATAAATGAAAACTCTAAGAAGGTAAAAATTAAGATTTTCTATTTTTGACTACCTTGTATATTTTTAGAACCCAATTAATGCAAAAAAAACCATCCTACGATTATTAAAATTTAAAGGGGTCAGAATAAAGGTGGTGTCTCCCCTTCAGATTATGTTATACTTATTTCACTATAATGCACGAAATTAAAACTTAAAATGTGAAAAGAAATTAAAAGACTATTTCATTATGCTGACAAATTTTGATTTTGAATGGAAGCACTAAAAAGTCTTTATGTCATATCATTTCCTTGTTTCTTTATTCCTATATAAAATCTTGGAAGATTGCAAAAATTATGACATAATTAGACAAATTTTTTGTTAAATTAACAAGTGATTATAATGTTAACATTTAAAAAGAAATTAAACTTTTGAATTAGGATTTGCAATTGACAAAAATGCAGAATAGTTGATAGCAGTGCCTACTCTAAACCAGAACGATCAATTTCTTACATAACTTGACAAAGGAAGGGATAGAACTTTGAAAGATATATATATTGTATATATTGCATGTCTTATATCAAAGAGATTTATAAGTTAATCGTCAAGCAAAACATTTCCAAATGACATTGAGTTTTCTAAAAGAAAAAACCTTTGGAAATTATATGCTGTAATTTATGTTTTGAATTACTTAAAGTCAGGGGAATAGAATTTTTCAATATAGCACATTTCAGTTACATATGGTACTCAGTTCACGAAACACTTAATCGACCATTTTACTTCTTTTATTACTTAATAGAAAATTCCTAAATGGGATCAAGTTTTCAGCTATTTATAACTTTTTCATTATGATCGTATCAAGGATCTAACTCTTAACCCTTACCTTGAAAATGTTCTTTTATACTGAAAGATACTGGGGGTAATTATACCTCGAATTATACTCGATTCAAGAATGTAAAATTTTATTCTAGTTTTTTATTCTTATCATAATTCTAGTGATTTTTCTGTTATGTAAAGTAAGAATATAAAAAAATTGGTTATATTAGCAAAAAAAACCAGGGCATCCGCAAGACAATCCTTTCCTTTTCAATGTTTTCTTATTTTTTAAATTAACTGTTTATTTAAAATAAAACCATTTATACCTACCAGTACAATTTGTATAAAAATTCAATTATATAGCTAAGATGGTTATTTAATTAGTTATGAATAATTAAGTCCATACAGTTGGCATTTTATGTGCATATAAAAACTGTTAAGGATGAGTCACAAGGTTTTGTGTAAAATATAAATATTTCATTATTTAGAAGCAAAGTGGTTATAAAATAGTTAATTGTTAGTAATTTTATAGCAATATTAATTAACAAATATATATTATATAACTTTGTCAGTTTTTAGAAACAAGAGCTGTTTTTCTTTCTGTTGTGTACATATGAGTGAACTACATTAAATCATCAGTCACGTTTTTTGCCATAGATAAAGAAATATAGTTTTTACTATTTTTTTCTTTTACCTATATAATTTCTACTAATGAGGCATAATTTAGAACAACTAATTTAATTACGAATATATGCACTTATCGAATGAAAAAAGACTTATAACTTTTAAAAATTAGTAAACTTTATGTTATTGGTGCCCACTCAGAATTAGAGAATGTAGTGAAAAGTTTGTTCTTTTTTCTGCTAAGATTAAATGAAATTTTAATAATAAAATACAGGCATATTACCTTTAAAACTCATTTTTAATCGATTATTTATTATTTTCCCAAACATGTAGGACCCATACTTTTACAACAAGGCCTAACAGGGAGCTCTCCTTGTTATTGCAATTTTTTATATATTTTAATAAGAAAAAATCAATAATTTAATTGTCTAGATTGATAAATTAAAGTATAAAGAATGCTTTTGCATTAGAATTTATTTAAAAAAAAGGAATAATATTGTTATTGAAAAATGTCAATATGTTGTGTTGGCAATGTGGGTATGTTTTATGTAATTACACAAATAATTTTTTTTTCACAAATTATTCTTTATTGTTTAATTTATCAGTCTCAAGAATAATTACTTTAGGCGCTGATTTTTTGTTATTAACAGAAATAAAAAGTTGCAACTAAGAGAGTTCCCTGTTAGGTCCTGTTATATAAAGGTGAGTCCAACTTGCTAGGGTTGCTGTGAACTTTATTTAAAAACAAACTCTCAAGATGATCAGAAAAAAAGTCGAGGTTTTCTCTGTTTGTGTGCTGTTTTGCATGAAAAGAAAAATTATGATAAACTCTTTCCCAAGGCATCATCAATTGAACTATTATATAAGTTTGTTTCCAATTCTAAACATCAACATTTTCTCGTAAAGATTATGTGTGTTAATAGTAACAACGGAAGTAGTTGCTAGAACAAGAATGGTTTAAAATTTCAGTCGCATTAAGTGTCAGCCATGTTAAAAACATTTGTTGCTGCTATTCCGCTAATTGTATAAATATGAGATTAAGCGCAATAACCTTTCATAATGGTATCCCTAAAAAGTGGACATTCTAATTTTGTTTATCTCGTCTACCAATTTAATTTTAACATATAAAAATAAATTTTCCTACAAAATCTCAGAACGATTGATTAATATTAAATAATAGTCAATGACGGGTCTAAAACTAAATGTTGAAAAAGAAAAAAGAATAGAAATGAGTATATTCTGTCCAAAATAATAAAAAAATGCAACGACAAAACTTCAAAACAAAGTTTTTTTTGCATTTTTTGATAGATATTTTCATTTTTATTGGTTTTTTTTTCAGCACTTACAGTTTTATACCCAGCATTAATGGGTTAAGCCGTGTCAGTAATCAATCGAAATTTCCAATTGAAAATACCTGGGAAGATGTCTTTTTGAAAAACAATTCATAACTTTTTCCATTTTTGAGCTAAAAAAATTACGAAATTTAAATAAAAAATTAAATCTTCAAAATGCCCAACCCAATATCTGGCCATGGTAGGCTTAAAAAAAATCTTAATTTTGGATAAAAAAATCGTAATTGCGGTGACCCTAAAAAACTCGGGGTAAAGGTGTTTAAAACGTTTACTTAGAAAATGTTACTTCTACAAATGGAAAAAGGGTTAAAAAAGTTTATAAAAAGTGTTTCAAAAATATATTTTTATTAAAATATCAAAACAATATAGTGAAGTATTTTATGAATTATGCATGAAACTATCCAAATACAGCAATATTTTATTGTCTGATTTATCATGGTATTTTCTACTTGATAAAAACGAAAATTCTTTATTCATCAAAGTTTATGCTGCATGAAAATTTATGGAATAAATAAAAAATTATTAACATAATCGTTCAATAATTTTTCAAAATTATATTTTCATTGAAATTAATGTTAAAAAAACATAGTGAAGTATTTTATTAATTATATATGAAACTGTCCAAATACAGCAATATTTTATTGTCTGACTTATCATGGTCTTTTCTACTTGATAAGAATGAAAATTCTTTATTCATCAAGCTTATGCTGTATTAAAATTTATAGAATACATATAAAAAATTATTAACATACTTGTTTGATAATTTTTCAAAATCAAAAGAATCATGTCTTGTTTAACCACCTTTTTTGTATATTTCATCAATTTGGCACAGTATATTTGACTAAAAAAATCGAAATAATTATGAAATAATTTATTAAAATTTCCAAATCCAGCATACTCTTCAGTTTTTTTTTCACTTTAATTAAACGAAAATTGTTTTTTCATTCATCTTTGTAAGTCAAAAAAATCAGTGTGTCGTTAACACAGTTTTTCTACTTACATACTTTTCTACTCTAAACAAAAAATGTATACCTAGAATTTTTTTTAAATGTGAATTTAAATTTTGAAATAGTTTTCAAAAAGTTTTTTATAATTTTATGAATGAAACTTTGTATTAAATTTGTGTCTTTTCCCAAAATAGGTGTTAAATACATGAATAAACTTTTTAAGGAATAATTAAAGATTAAAATTAGCAGTTAAGGCTGAAACTGTGAATAAAAATGCTCTCGCCTGATTTTAATGTTGACGTTTCTTGCAATTAAAAAACGAGATAAATGAATAAATCTCAATTTATAAGAAAAACTAGAATGGCACAAGTGGGACGTTTGTAATTTTTTTGCTATAAAAAAGAGCTAAATATTATTTATTATTACTTTTTCAAATTTCTAAAATAGCTTTAAAATAATATCTAGCTCGTTTTCATAGCAATCAAATTATTAACGTCCCACTTGTGCCAATCTATAATTTTTAATTATTCGACATCTACTAAATTATCTTGCCTCGAGCGAGAAATGTGAACATTGAAATAAAAGAAAGTATTATTGTTCCTAGATTCATTTAGACTTTAAAAAAATTAGACAATTTTTAGACATATTTAACAATTATATGGGTGATTCTCCTGAAAGGGATCACTTCACGTGTCTCCATCATGAGTTTCAACATTTACAATAGTTTTTTATTGATATTCCCTTCAATTTGCAATTTTTAAAAAAATTATTATTAATCTGTGTAAATTTATGTATCTTTATATGTTGTTGTAAAAATTCCAGTACAAGTTTTTCTTATTAAAAAAACTTTTTGTATTTTGTCTTTTAGTTTTGGTTAAAACTACTAAGCAATTTACGATTCTATTTTAACCTTATTTAAAAAATGTTAATTTAGTATTATTGTATAAGAAATTAAAGGTCAGAATCTAACGTTTATTTTTTACTTATATTTGTTCCATATAATATTGAAAATGTTGTTTAAATTATTAATTAAAATTGTATTATCAGTGCGAGTAAAAATTCAGATTCATCTCTGAAGCCTCATTTTCTCGTTAATAAAAACATATTTTTAAACGTTTGAAACGTTATATGGAAGCTACTTCAAAATGAACGAAAATGTAACCCGAAAATATTATTTCATGTCTTAATTTATATTTTTAAATATTAAAAAATGTGCATTTTTCTTTTACGAAATTTTTCATCTCCGAAGCCTTTTTTAAATTTATGAGACGATCTTGTTTTGTTTCTGATTTAGGATTAATTTTTTTGAAAAATCTAACCTTTAGTAAAATGTGATATTTGTTTATAAAATATTGAAAAGAGGATTTTTGATACTCAATTTCGGGAAAAATAAAATTGTATAAGATTCATAATTTATAAATCTAGAAAATTAAAATAAAAAATTTATGACTTGACTCGGAGTTAGTCTTTTTTAACCTCAAAGGTATGGGACAATAAAATGCTTTTGTAGGCCGTAGATTTGCAAATTAATTTTGCGCAACTTATGTTTTTCTTTCTGAATCTCTTTGGAACTTATATAACAAAAAATAATTCAGAAAATTTAAAAATTTTATTTTGCACTTTTTCAAACAAAAACAGGTCCCTTTCAGAAGAATCACCCATATGTAAGAAACCCTTTAGTTTTAATGTGGGTGTAACTCGCACTTGTACGATGTTCCTTTTTTTTGTAATCTGCATATGAAAGTACACTAATAATCTTCGTGATATTAAACTTAACTAAATAAATAAAAAACATTGAGAAACTATTCAAACAAATTTTAAAATATATGTTACAAACAAATATGAGCGACTAGAATGAAAAAATATAAAAATTAAGTATTTTCTTGGTTAAAATGACACCTAAAGTTTTGCTGTTTATTGTTGTTTATATGTAGGTCAGTTCGTAAGGGTGAGTATGGTAGGCAATAAATCAATAAGGATATTCAGTATTGGCCCTAAAGATTTGATGTATTTTGCTTTTTCATAGAGGAAGCTTTGTGATCGTTAAGATTTTCCATTTTCCCAAAAATAGTCTAAATCGACTCATTTTCATCTAAAAAGCGTAAATTTTCATTTTTAAGCAAATGTCCAGATGCATGAGTGTGTCTGTGTGCGTTTATTACTTTTGTAATAACGTTTACATCCAATAAATTTTGGATGGCTTATTCTGCTTATAAATTTCTAAATTTGGACACATGAATTTTTGAAAATATCAAATCAAAATTTTTTGAGCACCTTTTTTCATTGAAAAAAAATCGTTTTTTGAAAAAAAAATTTCCATGATAAAAATACAACTCAATGAATACAAAAATCATACTTCTTTTCTGAAAACGAATCAATTGACTTATATAAAGTTTATAATTAATCAAAAATTCGTAAAATAATTCATGTTTTTTTTTTTTTTAATAACTTCTCCAATAATTAATTTATTGCTTCCTCTATGAGGAAACAAATTTTTTTGCTTACGTGGAAAATGAGTCTAAAAACTGGAATTCAATCATTGAAGTTTATTTAATTCGAGAATTGAGAATTAATCAATATCATCAATTGAAATAATACAAAAAAATTTATTAATTAATCAGGAAACACTTGTTTGTGATACTAAATTAGATTATAGAGTGAGAAAACTTGTATCAGTTATGGGAGGCAATAGTAGAATCACGAGTCACTCCCCTTCTAATTTTACATTTTTGAACGAAAGGGGTAAATTTACGATTGATCTAGTTTGGCCTAATTTGCGAGGATTCCATGCGGTAGTAGATTTACAAGTCAAAATGTTTCCTTTCGGATTCTGATAATTTCCTGGTTAATGGCAAATCGATGAGTTGGGAACGCAGAATAATATTAATGAAATAAATGACTTTGTGTCGAAACATAAATGGAAAGAGAGATAGAGATTATAATTTCAACCTTAGAAATCAACATATTTTCTGTTAATTCAAACACAATTTTTTTTCTTATTATATTCATTAAATAACACAGCCCTTCCCTCCAAATTTTGTCCCCATGAACACAAATCCGAAGTAGCTTTGCTTCATCACATCTGGGTTTTTGCAAACTACAGAAAACATGTCGGATTTCAAATCAGGGACGTAATTACCATACAACGAAACCCCGAATTTCTGGTGGCTCGACTTGAGGGGCTGGGGGGGGGGGGGTTCTATCCCAATACACCCTAGTTCGAACAAATTTTTAAATATAAAAATAAAAAAAATGAAATAGTGACCGAAAGTTAGGGTGCCTCAAAAAAAGACCAACTTTTAATTTTCTATAACACAACCAAACATTATTGATCTTTGGTGAAAAAAGATATGTATTTTAAATCAAAGGTATATGGGCATATCTCAGGAACATTTAACTTTTATGTCCCTGAAATATATCTAGATGATTTTGATATATTTTTGATTGGTTTTTTTTTAAAATGTTAATTATAATATGAACTACCTCTCCCAATTGATATTACATAAATTTGTAGCTTAAATAAGGTCCTATTAATTTTTAAATGTTTGACTTTACTCTTGCGAGTATACTTGTCCCTAACCTTAGTTTTGAATGTTTTAAGTGCTGAAAAATAAAAAAGAATAAAAATAATTGACTCTGTGTTACATGAATTTAAAGTTAGTGAAATAAGGATTAACTTTACACTAAAGAAAATAGAAAATTTTAATTACTTTAGAAATTATGAACTCTCAAAAATTGTCCCTCCATTTTAACCATTTTGACTATAATCATTTTGTTTATTTATTTACTTGAAGGAGACTCGTGACAAATCAAAAACTCTTAGTGAAATTAAATCTTTAGGTATTTATAAAGATTTTAAGATATTATAAATGAGTGTGCCTTATATCTCCTTAAAGTAATTGTAATTTGAAGAACTAAAAATACTTTGTAACAAAACTAAACAACGCCATAATTCATTAAGTACTCAGTGAAAATCAATTAAAATTATTTCAAACCTTCTGAATTTTGTGTAAAAAGTGATTATGCGATTTCGTGTTGATGTGCTCCAAGAAAAAATACTTTATTGATAAGATACATTTAAAATTATAAGATTTTACACGATTTTAAAAAATAAATAAATTTTTTCTTTCAAGTGAAGTTATAGCTGTTTTGTTATTGATATCAACTATTTTGCTCAAAATGTCATAATATACAAATCTGGGGTTAAAAATGTGCAAAATAGAAAAGTTTTAGTTTTGTATTATATTAACAATTAGAGTTTTGTACATAAAAACTGAAGAGAGAAAAAATAAATGTTAAAAAAAGAAAATATGCCAAGAAACTGAAATAAAAAGTAATTGTTTTCAGAAAATTAGTTAAAAAAAAGTTCCAAATTTTAAAATGTGCGGGAAATTAACAAATTATTTTTCCGGGTGCAGGAAATTTCCCAAAAACCCAAAAGGTCGAATATCCAAATGGTCGAATATCCATTTTGTCGAATTTCCAAATTGTCGAATATCTACTTTTTCGAATTTCCAAATTGTCGAATATCCACTTTGTCGAATGTCCAAACTGTCGAATTTCCAAGTTCTCGAATATCCATTTTATCGAATTTACAAATTGTCGAATTTCCAAATTGTCGAATATCTATTTTGTCGAATTTCCGAATATCCAAATTGTCGAACGTCCATTTTGTGGAATGTTCAAATTGTCGAATTTCCAAATTGTCGAATATCCATTTTGTCGAATCTCTAAATTGTCGAATATCCACTTTGTCGAATTTCCAAATTGTCGAATTACCAAATTGTCGAATTTCCAAATTGTCGAATCTCCAAATGTTCGAACTTTTTTTTATGTGAGTTTCCTATCTATGAAACGCGTTGGTATCGTTGGTATAGTAGATTGGACAATTTGGAATTTCGACTATTTGGATATTCGATCATTTGGAAATTCGACAAAATAGATATTCGACAATTTGGATATTCGACAATTTGGAAATTCGACTATTTGGACATTCGAACATTTGGAGATTCGAACATTTGGAGATTCGACAATTTGGAAATTCGACAATTTGGAAATTCAACTATTTGGATATTCGATCATTTGGAAATTCGACAAAGTGGATATTCGACAATTTAGAGATTCGATAAAATGGACTTTCGACAATTTAGAGACAATTTTCACATAAAAAAAAAGTTCGAACATTTGGACATTCGAACATTTGGAGATTCGAACATTTGGAAATTCGATAAAATGGATATTCGAGAATTTGGAAATTCGACAGTTTGGACATTCGACAAAGTGGATATTCGACAATTTGGAAATTCGAAAATTTGAATATTCGACAATTTAGAAATTCGAAAAAGTAGATATTCGACAATTTGGAAATTCGACAATTTAGAAATTCAATAAAATGGATATTCGACCAAATGGATGTTCGACAATTTGGAAATTCGACAATTTAGATATTCGATCATTTGGAAATTCGACAAAATGGATATTCGACCATTGGGATATTCGACCGTTTGGAGATTCGACTTTTTGAAATTCGACCATTTGGATATTCGACCTTTTGGGTTTTTGGGAAATTTCCTGCACCCGGTAAATTTTGAATAGCGTGCTTAAAAAAAAATTGCAATATATTTTTTCATTGAAAAGTTAAAGGTTTCTGAGATACGCCCATATATGTAGGTTTGTTTTGGAGGTTCTATTGAATTAAGGTATTAGTCGTGTAAAATGACTTTCGTCAGATTTTTTTAAAACTTTGTATCTGAATTCATGAAGTATTTATCTATGAAATGAGATCTATCCTATCAATTTTGACCACTTCTGAGGTTCAAAATAGAAATTCAAAGTTCATACCTTTTACATACAATAGTACTTAATGCATGTAAAAAATGTCTCTTATATTCATTCATATGAAAACAAGTCGTCAGATTTTCAAATAAAACTACTAAGTTACACATTAAGATAAAATAAATCCTTTAAAAAAATTAACTTTATTGACCACGCTGAATAAAAAATACAATAATTTAAAAATTCAAAGTTTTTAATTTTTACGTGGTTTCATTGAAAAATGTCGTAAACGTGTCAGCAATTATCACGATAACTTATAGTACATGACTCAAAATCATGAAAATTGCATACATTACATTAGAAGATGTTACAAGGAAGCAAGTGAGTTGATATAAAAGTTTATTTATTGATATTTTTATTGTGCGGGAGTTTTGCGGGAGCATTTACGCGACTAATACCTTAAAAAGATGAGATTTCACGGTTTAAGTATAAAAATACTGCCAAAAGACAGTTACTTTTTTTTCTGAGTGAAGTTGCTGAGATTTCTTGTGTCCGAAAATATTTTGCATTTAACCTAAAAGTAATCTAAAAGAAGTTAACCTACAAAGGATGATGAAGGTTTACGAAGTACCAAAAACACTTTTGATTGATGATTTTTTGAATAAAATAGGTTTATAAAACATTATTTTCAAGTTCTTTAAGGTGCTGACTACGAATCCAATGACAGTTTTTTTTTTAAATTATAATGTCTGATTCAATATGGCGGAAGATATTTTGAAAATCGATTGGATATGTTCACATACTTTCTGCAGTTTTTCTGAGGACTGTTTCACTTGGTTTGGTGTGTTTGGGTTTGCTGATCGCGAATCTAATGTGAAATTTAAAAATTCAGAACGGAGGATGCAATATGAAAATGATCAGCTTTTTGATATTTGCTTCTTAATAGGATTTGAGATCTTAATTTTGCGATTTTTAAATCAGTTTTCTTAAATTTCTGAATTTTTAGTGAGGAAAAGGAACAAAACTTATTGGCAAAGAAATGGGAAATGATTGTAAATGTCAAGGGTAATAAAATATAATGCTGTTTTCACAAAAAATGAAAGCCCAATGCTGCACTGTAAAAACAAGTGTCTTATTTTAAGACATTTTTGTCCTCACTTTTAAGACGTTTTAGGGTGTCTTAATTTTAAACCAATGAGAAAGCGTCTTTCAAAATTATTGACCAATGAAATTGCTTGAAATAACCATAAGACTCTTTCTTAATGTCTTGTGTCTTAAAATAAGACACTTAGAAGACAGCAGTTTTTGCAGTGTGTTATCAACGAAACGATAATTCATTACTGTTTCTTAAGAAACAGACATAAGTTTTCTTTCCTTTGTGTTTATTAATTATTTGTCACATTTTTGGCAACAATAGCGAGTTATGATTATTTTTGTAACAACATTGAGTTGTCGTTCGCCTCGCATCAGTCCTTATTTATATCAACTCTAACTTTTCTCTGCATTGATTTGCGTATCCCTGGGCAACAATATTTATTTATTATTTCTTCTGCATCAGCAAAAATTCTGATCGATTTTCAAAATATGGCGGATGATATTTTGATTTGACATCAGATTCGTGATTAGCGACCCTAAAAAGCCTCTAGTAACAAGTTTCAAATGACTGCAATCGATTTTGAAAAATAACGTCCATCTTATATGTCAGAAAAGTTGGCAACGCCATTTTGTTTTTTCCGAAACACAACTTTCCTTTTTTCATTTATACAAAATGGCGTTTCTGATGCAAAAAAATTTTTTGTGCAACACCTACAAGAAAAGTACCTCTTCACAGAAAAAACCCTGAACTTATATTAAGCCGGTTTTGGCTCGTTTTGAGACGCAGCGAAAATGAGATTTTCTTTTCATTTGTTAAGTTTTAGTTCAAAAAATTGCAAAATGACTTATTAAAACTGAAAAAGTCATTTTGCAACTTTTTGGACTAAAACTTAACAAAATAAAAGCAAATCTCATTTTCGCTGCGTCTCAAAACGAGCCAAAACGGGTTCAATATGAGTTCAAGTTTTTTCTGTGTTATCATGCGTCCAAAGAAAACGCAAAATAGGTCATTCTTGCACTAGTGCAGCAAAGTAAATTTTGCTGCATTCTTAGCCAAAAACTGAACAGAAAGTATATTTTGTTGTACTTTTTGACAAAATTGTTCAAGAAAGTGTTCTTTTATATACATTTTGACAAAAAAATGTTTATATTTTTGCCATAATATCGGTTTTTGCGAGACCAGAAATTCAGCGAAAACGGAGCCACAAAAATAATGCTTTTTCGTAAATTACACATATCTCTTTAATTAGTGCTTTTCCCTGAAAAGGTGTTGCACAAAGTATCGTGTACACCACGTACGAAAGTGCATTTTCCGTCTTCGTGCAAATTTCTGCTCTCGCTTAGCTGCTTTCGATACTTGGTGCACAATTTTTTGGTCAAAAAAAAATTTGTTTGAAAAACTTTTTACGGCACAATTGGGCAAAAACCTAGCACAATTCAGCATAATTTTGATTTTTTGGAAAAAAAGAAATGGTGTTTCCAACTTCTCTGACATCCATCACATTTGATCTGCAATTTAAGATTTAAATTTTTTCATTTTAGATTCGTAATAAACAGTCCTAAAAACCTTCGAGGAACAAATTTCAAACCGGTCCGATTGATTTTCAAAATATCGTCGCCAAATTGGATTTGTCAGTTGGCATCGCGTTGTCAAGGAAAATTTTTTTTTAAAGCGTGCCCCCCACCCCCTTGGCGTTGAAATTTTTAAATTAGAGTTCAGAAATTCGGTACACAGATGTAGTTTCTCATTCAAATTACACAAAAAATGTAGATTTTATGTTTGGAGTCGATGACCATAGCGTTGTCAAGGAAATAACAAGATTTTTATCAAAAAATGCATTAAATGACCCTGACCCACACTATAGCGGTAAAAGTATATTTGATCAAGGTAGATGAAATTTGGTATAGGGGAGGCCGGGGCTAGTTGTAACAATTTTCAGAAAAATGTATATATTGTGAAATGTATCAAGTATTTTGTAACTATTATTGCTTTTATCGATAAAGCAATTATTCATACAGCAAATCAGAGCAAAAAAAATATCCAAAAGTACACCTTTTTCTTACAATTAATGTTTTTTAAAAAAAAGTTGACTGTTACAACTTGCCCCGCGCTGGGGCTAGTTGTAACAGCAATGGGGCACATAGTAACAATAATAAAATCATACAATTTTATTATTGTTCTCGAAAAATAAGTATCACAATAAGTTTTTTACAACATCTTACTGTATTAAAACACTTTACCGTCTTTCAACTTGCCAATTAATAATAATAAATCATAAAATTAAAACTGTCAAAACATTGATTTTTTATTTCTCATCAAATCTTAATTTTTTAACTATTTCTTATCTGTTTATGGCAAATTTGTAAATGAAAATCTTGAAATTATGTTTATTTTATTATTTAACATCGAAATCACCAATTTCAACTTAGATAAGAAAACAATAAAAAATTTTAAAATGTTTTTAACTGTTTCAATTATAAAAATTAATAATTAAAGTCCTTATATTAAGTTGCAATGTAGCTGTAAGCAATATTTTTCCGATGTTGATGTTCACACTTTTCCGTAGCGAGTTTTAAAAGTTAGGACTCTTTATTTTTAATTATATTTAAGGTTATGTTTGACACATAGAAGGAGCTGTGAGAAAAAGTATTAAATTTAATTGAATTTATTCTTTATTATATTCTTTTTATTATAAATTTACAATTAGGAATTAAAATAAATTAAAAATATTAATATTATTTCATGCAATCTTACCTGGTAGTTACACAAATATAAACATTATGCTCGCGAAGCATGTTACAACTAACCCCAAGAAACTGTTACAACCTGCCCCAAAGCACGAAGGTTAGGTTAATTGTATTTTTTAATGTTATTTTGTTATTTTCAGTAAAATTTAATAAAGTATAGTAAAGACAGATATATTTAGAATATTTATGCTCAAAATAGAGATAATAAAATAATATTATGTATTAAAAAATCAAAGTTTACGAATTTCATTTTTCCTTGTTTACCTGTCAAAACTGACGCATTTACAAAAAATCTCTTATTATGCTTTCTGGTACCCTACTGGTAGTTTTTATCTATTCTCATGGTTCTAAAGATAAAAAATAGTCGAATACTTGAAGTCATAAAGTCAAATATACTGTGAAAATTGAGTGTTACTTCTTACCCCTGTTACAACTAGCCCCGGTCTCCCCTACATATGTAGTTTGCTATAGAGAACCTGATTGAAACATAGAAAACTGATTTGGATTGAATTAAGCTACAACGCTCTTTGTTTATACCAAATTGACTTTAAGTAATTTGAAATTAGTTTTAAATAACAGCGCTGTAGATTATTTTAATATATAATAGCTTTCAGTGAAGCAGTTAGCATCGTCAAGGAAATAATTTTTTTTTAAGAAAAGCGTGTTTCTAACGCCCCCTTAACGCCCAGATTTTTTTTAATTATAATGTTGAAATTTGGTACACAGATGTAGTTTTGCGTGAATTATATAATATATTTAGTGTATAATAAAAATTATTTTTACACAAACGTTTTCCAGTGGACAATTTCAACTCTCTATAGCTCATATATTTGAAAAAAATTAGGGAGGTACGGAACCCTTCGGTTTTAGTACCTATACTCGATTTTGTTAATTTATCCGAAAAGTTTGCTACAAACTTCCAGGAAGTGATCATGGAAACTTTAAATCGGGGGAAATTTAAAGCTATCAGGAAATTAACATAAAGTTAACAGTGTTAAGTTCCGAACTTAAAACGGGTAACTTCCTGGAAAAACGGTGGTTTCTGGGTATAAACCGAAAATCGATTTTTTACTTCTAAGATCCCTTTCTTCGTAGCGCATCACATAATATATATATAATAAAGTATACAAAAGTAAACAAACGGCGATTTATTTAACATATGGTTGAAAGAAGCAACTCAAGAGATTTAATTTGTAACTTTCATTTGATTCTTCAACTGAAATATTCTGTCTAAATTTTTAGTGAAAAAAATAGGACAGCTAGGGTTGAAAAAAATACGTCGAGTGGATTATGGCGTCCCAGGTGTTCGACACTGAAGTCATAGAACATTGTTGGCACTTGTAGCACTTCTTGCGTCGAGGCGAGTACTCGATTTCCCTGCGGAATCCAATTTAAAAAGCAATCGCAATAAGTCAATGACTTAATGAGAAAATTAGCTAAGGGCCTTTTTTTCTTAATTCATAATTAAAGAAGCAAATCAAATAGCGGATAATTAAAAAAAAGTATTTTATTTTTCCGAAACATACTGTTTTTGAAAGTATATTGCTACTTTTCAAAGGATTTTCATCAAATTTTTATATATTTGACGCACCGAAAAAAAATGTGATTTTGAAATTACTTGATTATTATATAAAATATACATTATACATGGATATTTATTTGTAGCAAACAATTATAACTTTAGTTAATTAAATGGAATTTGTTTCTAATATATAAATTATTAATTCGAAAACAATTAATTGATCGGCAACCAGATTATTTAAATCAAATAATTTTATTTTTCAATAGACTATACGCATTCCTATTGCAGGGATCACAGTTTCTCCCCTTTTTCACCTAATCCCCTTTTTTTTCCCTTTTCCCCTCATTTTCCACTTTTTTTAGAAAAATCTCCTGAAACACCTAAAATCAACATTTTTCTCTTCTTTGACCTTCTTTTTTTCAAAAAGTTTCTATTTTTCCACTTTAAGAAACGCAAAAATTTATCCTTTTTTAGGGTGTCTGTGTAATGATGAGAAATTAGTTATTGAATTTAAATGTTTAAAAATAATTTTTAACTTGAAATGGTTTTTTATTATTATTTATTGAGTTTATTTAGATTTTAAACAGGAAACATAAAAAAAACATAATTAAAATAAAATTATTTTAAAAAGTTATATAATTTTCTTATTACCATGTATTCTTAATTAATTAAAGAAAATTAATTTATTGGATTACAAAAATTTTTTACTAAATATTTTTTACTCGTTTTAAACAAATATTACTAGTTTTGCATCATAAAATAAAACCATGTATTCTTGCTGAAATACATCAAATTTATTTTATTGGATGAAAAAAATTGTTTATGAAATATATTTATTTATTTCAAACGAAAATTAATTGTTTTGAATTAAAAAATATGAAAATACAATAAAAGAGATTAATAAAAATAATTTCAATTGATTTTGTCATATTTCGCTGAAAGATTTTTAATTTAACTTTTTTAACATTATATCAGAACATTTTATATCATAGATTTTTATGTTTCCTGTTTAAAATCTAATTATTAAATAAATAATTTAAAAAACCATTTGAAGTTAAAAATTATTTTTAAAAATATTTAATTGCAACAACCATCTTCTCGTCATTGAACAGACAACCTATTAAAAGATCAATTTTTGTATTTCCGCAAAGTGCTCTTTCTTTTGAAATTTTCATAAATAAATTGAACAAGAAAAAACTAAATTAATTAATAAAACTGTTTTAAAAAAAAGAAACAATAAAATTTTGTAAAAGAAAACTTGAATTATTAATATAACCCTCTTTTCATAATTTCCAAAATTCCCTTTTTTGAAAATCGAAATCCCCTTTTTCACCTAAAATTGAACGAAGAAACCACTGTGATCCCTGATATTGAGAGTAACAATTACTTTTTCCTTTATTCCGCGTATTTTAATCTTTCGTTAAAATATTTTACCTTGCTGCGTTTAGGTAACATTGTGTCTCTAGTCTTATAAATAAAGTTCGTCGTATATTTTGCTACGATAAGCGAGAGTTATATATATATAAGATGGCCCTATTATCCTTGTTATAATATACCTTAAATATTTGTTTATGAATGATTTTTAAAAAAATAATTTTAGCTGACCAACAACACAGCGTTGAACGTAATGTTGAGTTATATATATGTATATATACGATTTGCAGAAAATCAGAAAATCTAAAAGTGTTACTGTAGTCTCTGTTAGTAAAGCTTATCGAGCGACCCAGTTTCCCTTTTCTTTCTCTTGCTCTTTGATTTTCTTTATACTATTTATCATTTATGTCTATATGCTATTTTTCTTACATCAGAATACAATCCACTACATTCTTGCATTTTATTTTCTACTATTTATTGTGAGTTACAAAGTATTTACCTAATACATAAAATTTAATGATGATGTTTCAAAAGTTTTCACTTATAAGTTGAACATTCTTAGAACAGATTAAATAAATTTCACATCAAGTCCATATAGTTTAAACTTTTGATGTATAAGCAATTCAGCTACATATCTTAAGTTGAGGAGGATCCACACATGTATAGTCCAGAAGCCTACAATAAAAGTTTAGTTTATAGATCTGATCTGACAATTATTGAAATTTGTTCTAAGAAAATATTTTAATAAATATTTTAAATAAATAATAAATAATAATAAATATATAAATATAAATATAAATATAAATATAAATATAAATAATAATAATAAATAATAATAAATTTTAAATAAATAAATAAATATTTTAATAGACATTTTATTTAAAAAAAAAGAACGGGCAACTGCGAGTCTGACTCACGTACCGAGGGTTCCGCACACGAACTTAAAAATTTATTAAAGGAGAAACTTTTTTTTGGCATAGACATCAGTAGTCTTTCCAAAGATTTAAAATAATAATAATAATATTATAATAATTATAATATTATTTAGCATTTTATTTGTATAGTCTTTCTATAGACTCAGCTTTTTTATATAATTTTTAATTTTAATAAAAAGAAAAAATTTTCTACCACACACACTGCAGAAACAGGTGTCTTAAATTGTTCAAAAATGTCTTAAAATAAGACATTTTTCGCGTCTTAGACACCAAAAGTATCTTAATTTAAGACATTTTTGGCCAATTTAAGACACCATGTTTTTCCAGTGCATGTACGAAAATCTCGTGTTTTGTACGCGTTAGCGGGTCAGCACTCGCAGTTTTCAGGTTAGTGACGTTAGATATAAAAAAACTTCCAAAACTCTCATCGCGCAGGCGCATTGCGGTGCGCCGCAATTTTTTTCACTGTTCGGAAGTTTTTTTATCTCTAACGTCACTAACCTGAAAACTGCGAGTGCTGACCCGCTAGCGCGTACAAAACACGAGATTTTCGTACATCTGTGATAGAAAATAGCATGTGCACCTCGGGAGGCCGATTTTTTGTCTCGCACAATGTTCTCTGAACATTTGTGCTTGACAAAAAAACACGGACTTCCCTCCCTTGATGCATAATATACTATTATTTGGTATTTTTTCATTTTAACCTTTTAAAATTCTACCAACGCCCAAGCTTTCAGGATAAATAGGCTGAGGTCTAGCATAGGGGTATTTTGTCATTTTTCAATTTTTCATTAATAACTTTTGAAAACTAAGTCCAATAACGTTCGCTATATTTTTCCTGTAATCTACACCTAAAAATATCCAGGTATACCAAGTTTCAAACCTCTAGGTCAAATAGTTTGGAAGATAATAGGAGGGGGGGACACGTTTTTTTTAAATCTTGTTATTTCCTTGACAACGCTATGAATATCAAGTTGAATCATGTTCGCTATATTTTTCCTGTAATTTACACGTTAAAATGCATATGTGTACCAAATTTCAACTCTCTATCTCAAATAGTGAAAACATAAGTGTTCCGTTTTGACAGTTCGTGTCCGGAACACCCAAAATATTTGTTTATTTTTCGATTTTACAGAAATCAGAAAAAAAACAAAAACACGTTTTACTCGAAACCATGAATAAGGTAACAGTACCCATTATGAAACACTTTTTACAGGCCCGGATTGGCCATTCGGAATACTGGGAAAAATCCCGGTGGGCCGCCGCCAGGTGGGCCGGTATTTTTGTAGGTCTAATTAATAATTTAATTTATGTAATTAAATTTTATTTAATTTTCAATTACTCTTTTCTGTTTTCAATTAATTTTTCAACATTCAATCATTTTCGGCTTCTTTCATTTTTCTTTTCAATCACAGAAATTGTAGAATTTTAATTAAATTGTTCAATTCTACAACTATATTCTACAATTCTTATAACTATTATTATCTTCAACTTTCAATTCCATTCTTCAATTTTCAATCTGATTCTTCAAATTTCAATTCCATTCTTCAGTTTTCAATTATGATTTTCTACTATACTCAAGAATTCTAGACTTTTTCAATTACTTCTTTCAATTTTTAATTATATTTTTTAAATCTCCATTACATTCTTCAATTTTCAATTATCTCCTTCAATTTTTTCAATTTTCAATGATTCTCATAAAATTTTATAACTAATCTTTAACTTTTTAAATTATTTTGTTCTCTTGGTGATTATTTCTTAGTGCTTCACGATATCAAAACGATACGATATTTGAGCAATATTGATATTGATCTCAAAATCTCTTGACCATCCAAATATCGTATCGATATATTGTTGACAAAAATATCGTCTCTAGTTGATAATATCGACCTAAAATAATTAAAAAATTACGAAAATAATTCACAAATCAAAAAAAATTGGAATAATGGCAAGATTAATAAATCGACAATTGACAAAAATAATTTAAAAAATTAAAGAATAAATATAAAATTTCAAAAAAAAAACAATTAAAAAAGGAAAAACATTACAGGAATAATTGCAAAAATAATTGAAAAATGAAGAAAATAATTGTAAATTGGACAGAAAAATTGAATAATTAAGGAATTAAATTGTGATTTCAAAAAAATTATTGATAATAAATAGTTTACAAATTACTATATTAATAAATAAATTAATAAATAAATAAATAGTAGAAAAGAAGTTAAAAAGCCCAGGATTGTTGAATATTTAAGAAAATAATTGACAATTAAAAACTGAAGAACACTGTAGGAAAAATTATAAAAAATAATTGAAAATTGAATGGGATTTCAAAAAATTAAAGTTGGTTGAAAATCGAAGAAAATAATCGCAATTTGAAGAAAATAATTGAAAATTAGAAGAAAAGAAAAAAAATTAAAGAAAAAAATTCAAAATTAAAGAAAAAAAATTTTGTATTAAAGAGAATAGTTGAAAAATTGAATTGAAAGTTCAAGAAAAGTATTGTTAATTGAAAAAATCATCGAAAAAAGCCGAGAATTATTGAATATTGAAGAAAATAATTGCCAATAAATTGGAAAAAAATTCTAAACATGGCAAGATTATTAAATTGACAATTAACGGAAATAATTTTAAACAGAAAAAGATAAACATGAAATTTATAAAAAAAACTAAAAAAGAAAGAAAATGATAGAAATAATTCTAGAAACAATTTAAAGTTTAATTGCTTTTTGAAAAATTAAACTGTATTAAAATTCAAAGAAAACACTTGCAAATTGAAAGAATAATAAAATGAAAAAAATAAGTATCAATAAAAGAAAATAATTGTGATTGAATACAAATAATTGAAGAATTGAAAAACTGAATTAAAATTTCAAGAAAATAATTAATAATTGATAAAAATAATTGAATACCTACAGTCGTGAATTATCGAATATAAAAGAAAATAATTAAAAAAAGATGAAAATAAAGGACAATTGCAAAAAAATTCGAAAAATTGTAACATTAAAAAATTCACATTTCAACAGAATAATCTTAAAAATTAATAATGTAATTTTAAGATTTAGATCAGAAATAACTAAGAATAAAAATTGAAAAAAAATTATTGTGGTAATTGTAAAAAATAATTGTAAATTTAATTGGATTATAAAAAATTGAACTGGATTAAAAATCTTTGAAAATAATTGCCTATTGAAGGAATCAAGTGAAAATTGAAAAAATAATAGAAAAAGATCGAGAAATATTGAATATTGACTGAAATAATTGAAAATTCAAGTAAATAATTGAAAACTGAAAAATAATTGAAAAAACGAGAGTATTTAAAAATTAAAAATAATTGAAAACTGAAAGAAAATAATTGAAAAACCGAGAATATTTGAAAATTAAAGAAAATAATAAAAAAGTGAAAAGATAAAAAACGAGAATGTTTGAAAACTGAAAAAAAAATTGAAAAAAACCGAGAATATTTGAAAATTGAAGAAAATAGTTGAAAACTGGAAAAACAATTGCAATGCAAAAAATGAGAATTATTTAATATTGAAGGAAACAATTGAAAATTGATAAACATATTGAAAAAAGCCGAAAATTATTTAATATTGAGGTTGAAGAAAATAATTGTGAATTAAAGAAAGTAATTGTGTATTGAAATATTAAAAAAATATTTTCAGGTGAATGAAACCGACTTTTTTTATGCTGAAGGAGACAAAGTAGATATAAATTCATTCTGAGAGATTTTTAATGATAGAACGTCCAACGTCCTTCCGGCAGGACAAAAAAGCCTTCCGCGAGTACGTATGAAATCGCGCTATAAAATTAACATGGATTCAGATAAACAAAAAGTAGTATATATCGTTGGAAAGGTAAAGAATCAAGCTTTCAGCGCATGTAAACATGGAACTTGTGAATTCAAACCTTGAAGCTTGGTAGCTAAAAGAAGTTAAATTTTCCAAAGATTCACATAATTTTTAGTCACAAAAAGACGACGCGCGGTACTGCCGGCAGGACGTTTTCATTTTTTTAAAAAGACTACCTAGACCTTGTACATAAATTTAAAAAATCGATATTTACGTCATCTGAAAGCTTGTTTCATTAGCTAAAAAACCATATATTCATTTTTATACATATCTGCTTCCATATTGATTTTATAGAACGATTTCCGAAGGACTCGCGTCTGAGCCATTTACCACCAGCCGCCATTATGTTAGTTATAACAATATTTACAAAAGTAAATAATAAACTCAATTCCATGATGATGAAGATGATGAATTATGATGATAATGATGATGGTGATGATGATGATGATGATGATGATTATATGAAATTAAAATATTTTTTCACAAAAATGAATTGTCCTTCCGGAAGGACGTTTACTGTGTGAAAGCGCGTCCTACCGGCAGTATTAGAGTAGCCCAAAAAAAAAATTTCGATTTTCATAAACCTTACCCCCCAATTTTGTTCTTTGGCGAAAAATATGAGATACGTATTTTTTTATTTTTAATATTAACCCGTGCCGCAAAGCCCTTGAAAATTACCATTGAATTCCCATAGGAAAAATGCACTTTTCGTAAATTTGACATAAAATCGTGAAAAATTGAACTTTTTCTTTCTGTAAACGATATTTTTGTTCATGAATGTCCAAATAATAAAAGTCTGTCGTATATTTATTAAATAAATTATTTGAACTATTTTTTATATGACTGTAAACAAACCGACAAACGTAAAAAACCTGGAATTTATTAAAAAAAATATTAATTATTATTTTAAATGCTTTTTCTTCATTAATTGATGTTATTATCAAAATATATATTATTGTTTATATTTTACCATGTTACATAATTTGTTTAAACAATTTATTGGTGTTATTTTCTTACAAAATGACAAATAAATCGAGCGTTTTTGCAATTTTCTTAACTTTCTAACTTTAGACGCCTAATAGAAACATGAATTTATATATATTTATGTTATATAAATATTTATTATCAAATTAAGACGCTAACAATTGTTTAAACAAATTATTGTTGTTATTAATTAACTTTCTCAGAATTGCTTAAAAAGAGTTGTAGTTTTTTCTTAATTTGCAACTTGCTTTTCTTGAATCAACCACATTTTAATAAATTAAAGAAAATTATTATAAAAACAATTATTTAAACAAATTATTGTTGTTATTTTTTAACTTTTTCAAAAATACTTAAAAAAGTTACAGGTTTTTCTTAATTTTGCAAATTGCTTTTTTGAATCAACCACATTTTAATAAAATAAATAAAAATTATTATTATAACAATTATTTAAACAAATTATTGTTGTTATTTTTTAACTTTTTCAAAAATGCTCATAAAGAGTTGTAGTTTTTTCTCAATTTTGCAAATTGATTTTATTAAACCAACCACATGTTAATACAATTATTAAAATTATTATTCTAACAAATATTTAAACAAATTATTGTTGTTATTTATAAAATGTTTAATAAATGCTAAATAAAGAGTTAAACAATTTGTTAAAAATTTATAATGTTAAAAATTTAGTCAATTTTTTAAATTGTGGTTGACTTAAGAAAAGTATTTTTCGAAATTAAGAATAAATTACAACTCTTTTAATGCATTTTTAAAAAAGTTAATAAATAACAACAATAGGTTGTTTAATTGTTATAATAATAATTTTAATAATTTAATTAACATGTCGTTGGTTTAATAAAATCAATTTGCAAAATTGAGAAAAAACTACAACTCTTTACAAGCATTTTTGAAAAAATTATAAATAACAACAATAATTTGTTTAAATAATTGTTTTTATAATAATTTTCTTTAATTTATTAACATGTGGTTGGTTAAAGAAAATCAATTTGCAAAACTAAAAAAAAACTACAACTCATTATAAGCATTTTTGAAAAAGTTAATAAATAACAACAATAATTTGTTTAAATAATTGTTATAATAATGATTTTTATTTATTTTATTAAAATGTGGTTGATTCAAGAAAAGCAAGTTGCAAAATTAAGAAAAAACTACAACTCTTTTTAAGCAATTCTGAAAAAGTTTATTAATAACAACAATAATTTGTTTAAACAATTGTTAGCGTCTTAATTCGATAATAAATATTTATATAACATAAATATATATAAATTTATATTTTTATTAGGCGTCTAAAGATAGAAAGTTTAAGAAAATTGCAAAAACGCTCGATTTATATGTCATTTTGTAAGGAAATAACAACAATAAATTGTTTAAACAAATTATGTAACATGGTAAAATATAAACAATAATATATATTTTGATAATAACATCAATGAATGAAGAAAAAGCATTTAAAATAATAATTAATATTTTTTTTAATAAATTCCAGGTTTTTTTACGTTTATGGGGTTTGTTTACAGTCATATAAAAAATAGTTGAAATAATTTATTTAATAAATATACGACAGACTTTTATTATTTGGACATTCATGAACAAAAATATCGTTTACAGAAAGAAAAAGGTCAATTTTTCACGATTCCATGTCAAATTAACGAAAAAGTGCATTTTTCCTATGGGAATTCAATGGTAATTTTCAAGGGCTTTGCGGCACGGGTTAATATTAAAAAATAAAAAAATGAAAAAATACGTATCTCATATTTTTCGCCAAAGAACAAAATTGGGGGGTAAGGTTTATGAAAATCGAAAATTTTTTTTTTTTGGGCCACCCTAGGCAGTATGCAGCCTTGGACGTTCTATCATTAAAGCCGGGGGATTCTTTAAAAAAAAATTTATTATATTTTTTTAAAAAAATTGTCTATTTCTTGATTGAAGATTAGGGGATGATTTCAAAGGGTTGTTTTTTATGCTGAAGGGGATAAGATAGATATAGGAATACATTCAGAGCAATTTTTAAAGACAAGGTATTCTCTCACAATTATTTATGATTTTGGAATAATTAAAAACAGAATTTGAAATAAATTAAAAATTATATGTGTATCATCCGCATGAAAAGGGCATAATTTGAAACTATTAGACTTATCTATATGACAATATTTTTAATTAAATTTCGAACATTTTGAGAGGTCTTGGACTTTTTTAGATAAAAAATTCACTAAGTTACAAGCATTCAAAATTATAAGTATTAAAACCCTAGTTTTGAAAAAAACGAGTTTAAAGTTCAAGATTACAATTACGTAGTTTGCTTTTCAGTAATAAAAAAGAATCCGAAAATCTGAACCTTCTTTAGAAGAATGCGAATATCTCGAAAAATAAAATCGACAAAATGATCCCTTTTCATGCGGACGTACACATATATAGTTGGACAAAGTTTTATCTATTTAAGCACCACACTATTCTTGGAGTATAAAATTATTTTAAAACTATGTTTGTTACACTTACCTCGTGATTAGTTATAATGTTCAGACGCTTGTGAGTACGCAACATTCCCCTTTCTATTTATCAAGATCAGTACACTGAAAAACTTTAGGAATTAATTTTTATTACCTTGATTTTTAATCTGGGATACTCGCGTAAAACGTGAATTCTTTCCATGGTAGATTGTAAATTTTCAAAGCATGAAAGGAATTTTGTTTTTAAAAAATGTAAATATTCCTATTCGCGAATGAAAACTTTACTATCTTCGCTTGGAAATTTTTTCGTTTTACACGATTGTACCAAATTAAAAGCTTTTATTGTAAAAATGAATACCTAAACCATAATAATTACCATCTAAAGTCTAGTTTAAACGCCAAAGTACTAAGCCAAATTTAAAATAAACCTACGAATGTTGGATGTTTAAAGTTTGAAGGGATCAAAGGGTAAAAGGGGGGTAATATTCCTAAATTTAGTAAAAGTAATTTACGCACTTGAATCGTCCTCATTTTAACCAGTCCGATGGAATTATTGATACTAATTGCTGCTACTCTGCGTGTCGCTGACAGCCCAGAGGTATTTATTTTTTTTGTGTTTCGTTAATTTCATTAATAAATCGGGCAATTTTGTTAGTGTATTCGGGGGTCATTTTATGTGCTTTTATTTTTAAATTAGAGTGGCGATTATTAATAATTATGGCTTGGTGAAAGAGCAACGGCGTGTTCGGGTCTTTGCCACTCAGAAAAAAACCAAACTTCAGTTAAAGAAACAAATTTTTCCACTGTAAAGTTCCACCGGATGGATAAGTTTTTAAACAATTAATTATTTTTATTCCTTGGACAATATTTATTCCTTTGATCTCCTCATTCACTTTCTCCTAAATCTTAATTTTTCCAATTTATTTATTATTTTATGTTTATTTGTTATATTTCGTTATTATATGGTTTTTATGATTTTCTGTAAAAATCCTTTTTGTTGTTATCATTTATATTCGGTCCTTTTGGGCATTTTATTTGTTTTAATATTATTCGTACACTGATTTGTGAGTGAATGAGAGAATTGCGATTTATTTTTCTTAATATTATTTTGTATGCGTTTTTATTTTATTACCCATGTTTCTATGTTTTTATCCGTATTTATCATTATTAATATATTTTATTTTATTATTTGACGATAATTTGTGTTTATTTCTTTTTGGATAATTTACCCTCGTTTACGTGTTTATTTCTGAGTCCATATATAATTTTTTATGTACATTTTTATGCACCCTTATTTAATTTAATTTCATTGAATTGTTTCAATTAATATAATCGTTACAAGTTTAATGTAAAATAATTAATTATATGAATCATAGAGGAAAGCATTTTTGATGACGATAAACTTTACTTTCAGCAAAAATCCTATCTTTTTCAATTGATTAGCTACAATGAAAAAATTACTTAACGCTTTTAAAGGGAAGGGCGTATCAATACATGTATTTATTTTTTCATTTTCTTTTTTGGAGCTGCAGCTCCAAAAAAAAAGTTACGTATTTGTTTAACAGACACTATTTAATTATCCTGAAATCACTGTAAAAACAAGTGTCTTATTTTAAGACATTTTTGTCCTCACTTTTAAGACGTTTTAGGGTGTCTTAATTTTAAACCAATGAGAAAGCGTCTTTCAAAATTATTGACCAATGAAATTGCTTGAAATAACCATAAGACGCTTTCTTAATGTCTTGTGTCTTAAAATAAGACACTTAGAAGACAGCAGTTTTTGCAGTGAATGTTTCAATTTTTTCAAAATTTTGGGGTAATAAAAAACAACAGTTTCTGTCCAATCAAGGTCACCTATATATTCTGCTAACCCATAACATTATTCTAGGTAAATGGAGTAATAAGTTAATGCAAAAGTAAGCAGAAAGCCTTTCTTTTGAAATAAAAAACTTGCATAATTGGTGTAGATTAGGAATTATATTTTTTATTATCCCAACTGACCCTATAATTTCAAGTTCTTTTAAACTTTAAAAACTCATTTCCATTTTACTAGTGTCGTAATAATATTTAATTACAAATTTAGAACACCTACAAGTCATTTTAAAAATAAGCAACACAAATTTTTAAAGCTTTATACCCTATATTACGTACATAAAAAATTAATAGTGTTATATTTTTCTCATCCATTTTAACTACCGAAATATATAGCCTCAAACTTTATGGAAAATCTTTGTAATAGGTTCATAAACACTCGAAGCACGAATGAAGGCATGATCACGACTTGGTTAATTTCTATACTTGTAAAGTATTATAAACTAGCCTTCTAAAACAATAATTCTAAAGTAATATACAATACTTTTTTTATGAGGAAGAAAAATTAATTTAAAAATGACGAGAGAGAATTAAACAAAATGTTGATATAAAATCTTTTAGAGAATATTCCTGCTTAATAAGTCGGATAGAAAACGGTCGAAAACCTGATGGACACCGCAAATGTTTCTATCCGTTCTTATCCGAAATATGTACCGTCCTAATATTAATAGTTGAGAAACATACGAAAACATTCGGATTATGTCCGTCAATTTATATAAAAATTAAAATGGATACCGTCGAACCGGGCTATTCTGGTACACCGCACAGGGGGCTATTATGATACAAGTTGGTTTTTTATTTCTTAAATATTTATGTTGAAATTTATAAATTTGATTTTTATTTGTAAATATAGTAAAAAATTATATCTATAAAAAATTTACTCCTTGTGTGTGTATTAAAATGACGTTAGGTCCAATATCTGGAGAACCATAATAGTTAGAATCATCTTTTCTACGAATATATAAGTCTCTCAGGAGGAGATAATTAATTATGAGAGAATAATAGTACATTGTGTACCGAGGAGGCAAAATAAGCCTTTTTTCGCAGAGCGAAATTTTGTCAATACGAGGCTTAGATGTAGCCAACGAGCCAACGGCGAGTGGCGGAAGTCAAAGCCGAGTATTACAAAATTTTGCAAGGCGAAAAAGCTTGCCTCCGAGGTGCACATAGTGCTTTATATAACAAAAGCATTAAAACATCATTGACACTTTAGGCGGCACGCGTCGCCTCGTCGTCTCGTAGATGAAACGAACTCCCGACGCGACAGATACGATTTACTATTGATTTTAACTTAATAAACCTTGTAATATTAATTTATTGACCGAATTTAAGTTTAATTTGATTCGCGAACGCGAATAAACACGAAAATAGTGATGACAGTGAGTGACCTGTTAACCTGTAAACAAATAGAATTTTTAGGTTACGTCCGCTGTTACATTTAAACTGTTTAAAAAACAAATAATACCGAATTACTTTCACAAGTAACACAATGATGGCAGCACTGTATTTCAAATAATAAATCATATGACAAGATGTTCTAAGGCTCTAAATTGTTAAAAGTGAATAAATGCACAAGCCCAGATTTTGAATAAGTCCACTTTTGCGTACAGTACGTAAAAGTAGTCTTTTACGGACTACGCACATGTGCACTAGCAACGCTAGTAGCCAATCACAGAAAAGGTCACTTTACGTACAAAAAATAGGCGCAAAAACACATGTTTTAATGCTTCAGTTATATAAAAATATTTATTAAAAAACGGGTTCGTATACATAAAAGTACATTCTTAAAAGTGTATAATAAAAAATAAAAAAATAAATTTTTTAAATAAAATGTCAACGTATCAGCTGTTTTAGTAGGGTGCTTTATTTCTTGGTCACCGCATCAGGCTTACCGCTACACTGAGAAAATAAGTTTACTAAATATAACAAATTTTTTACTACCGTAGCGTAAAGAGGTTGTTGATATAGCACCTGCAAACCACTTTGTCTACTGTAACCGATTAATCGCGTACTGTTAACCTTCAAGTTCACTGTGTTCGCAGGTATCTTGTTTGTTTTGTCACGAGCACGTTAACAAAGAAATATGCTAGAGGCTTATTTTCTCAGTGTACAGGTGGCAATTTTGCACTTAGAACAAAAATCAAATTTTTTTCTTAAAATTAAGCTTAAAATCTAGTGCACGTCGAGGGTTTTTGTCGAAAAAAAATTTTTAATCGAAATGGCGTCAATTTGAACTTTTTGTATTTATTTCGTTAAAATTTGCTCAAAAATCGGCTGTAGAATCGACAAATTTTAATTTTTTGAAAAAACCTCGATTTGCACTAGAAAATCATGTTGTCATGCTACAGTTAAAATTTGAAGTCAATCGGATAAAAATTGTAGGTGCTAGAGAAAAATATAAATAGACGCATTTAAAGTTTTCACTTAAAAGAGGACACAAATTTTACAAAACTTTTAAGGATATTTCTTGCCATTGAAAAAAAAATTAAAAATATTTGAAACAAACCATTTTCGACATAAAATTTATCGCTCTTGCTGATTCTGTTATCAAAATTTGTTTATAACAAACACATAACAAGTTATAAACAATTATTTGCAAAAAAACACGATTTTGCTGTTAAAAAAGATTTAACAATCAATATTTTCATATAGAACAAGAAAAGAGATTGCATTAAAGCCTCAAAATCATGTTTGCATATCATTCTTAGATAGTTTAAGGAGTATTTAAGCCAATAAAAAAAATCGAAATAGTTTTTTTTTGTGGAGTTTTAAAAACTTAAAAAAAAAGTTAAAAATCGACTTTATATGTGATTTTCATTTTTACGTTAAATTTGGACATCGACATTTTTGATACGAAAAAGGTAGAAAAGTATAGTTTACTTGTTTCAAACAAACATTAATAATTTTAAATCATAAAATAAAATAAGACACCGAAAAAAATTAGTTAGTTACTATAAAGATAGCAAATTCTCAGCTTCGGTAGCTAAAAATTAGTTAAGTTATTTTTAAACATTTAAATTCAATTACTAATTTCTCATCATTGTACAGAAACCCTAAAAAAGGATAAATTTTTGCATTTCCGAAAGTGAAAAAATAGAAACTTTTTGAAAAAAAGAAGGCCAAAGAGGAGTAAAATTTTGATTTTAAGTGTTTTAGGTAATAAAATCTTGATTTTAGGTGTTTTAGGTGATTTTTCTAAAAAAATGGGAAAATAAGGGGAAAAAAGGGGATTAGGTGAAAAAGGAGAGAAACTAAGTTAGCTGACACTTTTAGGTATCTAACGAAGTACATAAATTCTTTTAACTCTTTTGCCAACAAATTTATTTTCTTGTATTAAAAGGTGACTCACGCATTAAGACATTCCTCTATATTTCATTAAAATAAAAATTTAAAATGTAAGTATTTTATTTTATTTTTTTATTTTTTGAAAACGCATCGATAAAGTCTTGGCGAACACTCTAGTGCAATTTTATCCCAAGTTAGGGGTAAGTTTAAGGGGGTTTACCGGATCTTTTCATAGGGTACATTCGAAAGATATTCAAGAAAGATAATTTTTGGCGTTTTTAGATTTTAAATCGGCGAAAGCGAAAATTCACTAGGTCACTTTGAAACATCAACCCTCTTTGGGGGTTGTTCTCAATAAATAAAATTGATTGAATTTGTCCTTATTTTCAAAGAAGTAAAAAAGTCGATTTTAAAATTATAGTTAAAATCAGTTTACGAATTTCGATCACTAGTTGGAGTCGATGATGAAAAATCGATTTTATTATACCTCTATCCATGAGCGTGACTACGTTGGGGCAGGGGGAGCAGCTGCCTCCCCCCCCCCCCCCAGAAAGCCAGTTTATATGAGAGAGAAAGAGATAGCAATATATTGTTGTCTCTCTCACTCCCACATGAAACCCCCACCAAGAAACTTTTCTGGGTACGCCCCTGGTTTAGACCCTGTCTACAAGCATCCAAAAGCACCATGTTTGTGCCTGTGGGATAAAAAATACTTTTTCTTTCGTGAAAAAACATTACTTAAAATGTTAATTAATTTTATATAATAAAATATATGTGACGCGCTCCGAAGAAAGGTACCTAAGAAGCAAAAAAATCGATTTTTGGATTATGATTGATTTAACTTCATTAAAGGGTCCTTTTTTATTAAAATGTTTTTATTGAATATTTTTTAAGTTAGGACAATTCAAACATAAGTGGTTTCTACAGAATACCATGCGCCATCGACTTTTGTTTTCGCTCTTCTATAAAATAACCGATTTGCTTCTTAGGTACCTTTCTTCAGAGCGCGTCACATATTTACAATAAAAATTTGTAATTTAAGTTCTAGCTCCCCCTCTCCTCAAAAAAATGTCCATACATAAAAATTTTTGGTTGCGCCGCCTCTGGCAGTTTTTCACCCGAAATTTGAAGAATATTTATTTTTTATGATTGATACTTTGTATATTCATAAGATGTAAGTCTTTGAGGGTATATCAATGGGGAAATGGTGGGGGGGGGGGGGGGTCAATGAAAAGCTATTCTTTTGGCTACACGGGAGTGAGAGGGTAAAAATCGTCCAAAATAAAGCTACGTGATTTATGGAAAGCATCTTAAGACCATGTGTTACGTAAATTAAATTTTGTATATTAGGATCTATGTAAGAAATGTAGTTTGCTTAGCTCATATCCTTAAATATATAAAGAGAGTATTCGGATAGAAATCGACTTATTATTATTTGAACTTGAAATACTGAAACAAATTAATGACCATGAATATCAGATACTTGTGGCATAAATTAGTTTGAGCGTTCAAGCCCATTTATGCCCGAGTGAGGGAGCACGTGCAATGCAATAACTAGCAAGGCGCTTGCACTGCAAAAACAGGTGTCTTAAATTGTTAAAAAATGTCTTAAAATAAGACATTTTTCGTGTCTTAGACACCAAAAGTATCTTAATTTAAGACATTTTTGGCCAATTTAAGATACCATGTTTTTGCAGTATGGACGTGCATTTTGAAGGGAGTCAAGTGATAGTAAGCGGCTCACTGCCGATATCGCATGTGCACCCTCAATTGATTTTCACCTAGATTTCTACATGCAGTGCTTTTTCAAGCAATATATGATCAATGAATCAATGCAGTATTAATTAGAAGTGTGTAGGATCATTTGTGATTCCTGTTTTATTAATTTTGATGGAAAAGTAGTTTAATTTAAAAAGATAAGAATTTTGTATAATTTTCGTTTATTCAAATAAAAAGCATTTAATGAGATTCGTCAGAAATAGCATTGAAATTCTGTGACCGATCGATAGGGGCTGCTCTTCTTGACGTCACAAGCATACACATTCGTACACTGACCTACTTTTCATTAGACACTCACGAGACTTTGTGGAACAGATTTATTTCATTAATTACTGATTTGATAATAAAGGCTTATTAAATATATCGCAATTTAAACAGTATCAGTATATTTTAAATTGATTTAGTATCGGGTTCTTTAATTCAATTTTTAGCTTCCTTTCTTTCTTGAATAGTTAGTTACACACTGTTGAAAATATTCCCGATTCAAATATACATGATGTACTAACAATTTAATATATATTTTTTAGCAGTACAGAAGCTTGTTAGTAAATATTGAATAAATAAAACAAATAAACATGAAAATGTTAGGATGGAATTTTTTGGTTTAAAACATGATAAATTCATTAGTGGAACAAAGTAATTTCGATTGAGTTTGACTTTCTATCAACCCTGCGTGAAGGGCGAAGGGGATAAGGGATAAGGGAACTCTCACACCTTCTAGATGCAAAATTTTTGAAGATAAATTGTTTTTTTGGTTAGGTAGAAATAGAAAATAGTAGTTTGCTATTAGAACCGACTAATAAAATTACCGTTACCCAGATAGCACCATTTTTTCCAGGAAGTTACCCATGTTAACTCACTGAAAGTTTGCAGCAAACTTTTTGCATAAATTAAAAAAATAAATAAATTTTTGTTTCTTAAGGACGCTTATACCCTCAAGCGGTTCTCATTCTATCGGACCATGTTAGTCAATATTTTTTTAATTCCATTTCGTCTTATAATTTGGTTTCTAAATAGTATTTTGTAGTTAAAATCATTACACAAACAAATTTTATTGAAAAAAAAAAATTTCTGTTGAAAATTCCAACTTTTTAAAATTTTTTCTTTCTGATTATTTCAAAAAAGTGAAGGATTACTATCCTTAAATAACATTTTCTTAACAACGGAACGGTAAATTAATTAAATATTATTGTAAAAGTTGTATTCCATTACAGTTTAAAATATATTAGTTTTTTAAAAAAATCTGTAGAACCGTGTTTTTTTAATTAATTAAAATATAGTCATTTTGCGCGTTTTGTTACTTTTTCCATGTAAAAGTCCCAACTTTATAAATTTATATCTTAAAAACAGAACGGTAAAATTCAATAAAATTGTAACAGTACATGTAAAGTAATGTATTTAATATGTCATTAAAATTTTTTAAGAATCTGTAGAAAATGGTTTTTTGGATAAACATCCTTAAAATGTGTGCATTTTATTATATGCATACCATCCCCTGTATAGAAAGGTTAAACTACTACGCATGGAATTAGTTGTTTAAAATTTACTTTTTTCCTGGAAATTTCCATTTATAATTTTTAGGAAGTTATCATTGAAAATTTGAAATTGGAAGACATTTAAAGTTAACAGGCAGAGCCATAACTTAGGTTTTTTGCGCCCAGTGCGAGATAAATATTTTTGCGCCCCCCCCCCCCCCCCCCCCCTATATTTTATAGAAGAATAGAAGTTAAAAAATATGTTAAATTAGAGACAGACTTGTAAATTTTTGCCATCTGCACACTTAATGTTGACCGGTGGAGGAAGGGGGAGAAGAGAAATAAAACAATATTAAATTAAAGAGTCTCTTAATTATCGCAATTATTTTAACACAAAAGTTGACAATTTATTTCATTTCGAGTAAATTTTCGGAATTATTAATGAAATAATCAAAATAATATAAAATTTTTGAAAATAAATCATTACAAATTAAAAAAAATAAATAAATAAAAATTGACGAACTTGATTGAAATTTGAGAAAAATAATTGAAAAATGATTAAAACATTGAAAAGTGTATACTATAACTTAGATTTGACATAATAAATGAAAATTTAGAATATAAATTGAAAAAAAATTAATATATCTAATATTAAGTGGACAAAATAAATGCAAAAAGATGAAAGAAAATTCAAATTCAAAAAACTAATTAAAAAATCAAATAAATAATTGAAAATTTAGGAATTCAATTGAAGAATGAAATTTGAGAATAACAAAAATTTGAAGAAATTGATTGCAAATAATAACAATAATAATTGAAAATTGGAGAAAATTTTTAAAATTTAAGAAATATATTTTAATATCTAGGAAATTAATTGACGAATAATGAAAGTAATAAAAACTCCAAAAAAATATTTGCAAAATAATAAAAATAATGAAATATTGAAGACAATAATTTTGGTTTGTTAAAAATAATTGAAAAAATTACAACATATAGTTATAATAAAAGAAAATTATTGCATAATAATAAAAATAATTGTGAATTGAAAAAATAATTGAGATTAGAGATAAATAATAAAAAAAAGTTAGAAAATTTATTAAAATATAATTGAAAATGACAAAAACTAATTTAAAAATGATAAAAATAATTGAAAATCGAAGAATTTAATAAAAATTTGTGAAAAAGTAATTGTAAAAATTACAGAATGTATTTGAAATAAGCAAGACTACTTAAAAAAGGATGAAAATAATTGGAAACTAAAGTTAATTATGGAAATTTAAGAACACAAATTGAGAAAATTACAAAATTTATTTGATGTAAAAGAAAGAAATTCAAAATCCAAGAACATCATTGAAATACTTGAAAAATACAAAAAACAAAACTCATATTTTGTAAAAATAATTGAAAAATGACAAAAGAAATTGAAAGTAAATTAAAAAATAATGTAACTAATTTGATATTGAAGGAAATAATTTAAACTGAAAAAGTTTTATTTGAAGAAGTTAAAGAAAATAATTTAAACTTGCAGAAATTTGGAATTTAAAAAATAGAGGAAAAATAATGAGAATCATTGAAGACAATTTTTGAAAAATGATAAAAATAGTTCAAATTTGTAGATATTAATTGCAATCATAAAAAAATAATTTTAAAAAATACAGAATATTTGTAAAGTAAAAGTATTACAAAATGGTTTCAAGAATTTTAAATTCAGGAAAATAATTACAACATTATAAAAATAATCGAAAATTTATTAAAGAAAATGAAAATTTCAGATATATTATTGAAGTTCTCGGAATTAATCAACAAAGATTCAAAATAATATAAAAATTGTGAAAATAATGAATATAAAAAAAAATAATTAAAAATTTACGAAGTATTTGAAATTAGAGAAAAAAATTGAAGAATGATTAAAACATGAAAAAGTGGATGCAATAGCTTAAATTTGAGATACTAAGTAAAAATTTAGGAAATTTATTGAAAAATAATTAATATATCTAATTAAAAGGTGAAGAATTTAGAAATGAAATTTGAGAATAACTAAAATTTGAAGAAATAGATTGCAAAATGAAAAAATAATAATTCAAAATTAAAGAATATTATTAAAATTTGGGAAAAATATTTTAAAATCTAAAAAAATAATTGAAGAATAATGAAAGTAATAAAAAATCCGAGAAAATATTTGCAAAGAAATAAAAATAATGAAAAATTGAAGACAATAATTTTAGTTTTTTTTAAAAATAATTGAAAAAATTACAACATATAGTTATAAATAAAAAAAAAAAATAATTGTAAATTGAAAAAATAACTAGAATTTGAGATAAATAATAAAAAAATTTCGAAAAGAAATCAAAAAATATTTTAAAAAGACAAAAATTAATTGAAAAATAAATTTAATAAAAAAATAATTCATAGAAATAATTGTTAATTGGAGAAAATAATAAAAATTTGTAAATAATAGTTAAAAAAAATTACAGAATATATCTGAGATAATAAGACTACAATTACAATTATAGGTATACTATAATTCATCGAACGTGAATTAATTTGAAATTTCATTGATTAAAAATGTAATTAATCCTCGCTTTGAGAATAATAAATTTAAAATTATTTAAAAATTTCTTCAATTTTTAAAAATTATTTACTATTATGATTTTAATTATTTGCTACAATTTTCATCTATTTTTATCATTATTTAAAAATTTTCTTTTAATTCTAATTATTTTCATTATTTTTTAATTTTTCCCCTAAATTCTAAATTCAATTTCTGCAAGTTTCAAATATTTTCTTTAATTTTTTCAAATAAATTAATTGATGGAATTTTTACTTAAAAACTAAATTCTACTAAATGAACGAATTATTTCCTTTCTATTAATAATTCTTATACTTATTGATTTTAAAAGTTTCATTAAAATGATGTTTTAAATACAGTAAATAAACACTTTTTGTTTAATGAAGTACTTACTTAAATAACTTAATAATTTTAACTTTGACTTCACATTTAACAATCACTTCGATCACATCATTTCCTCTTCTACCAAAGCCTTGGGAGCCTTGATCAGAAACTCCAAATTCTTTACAAATGCTAGTACTTTAAAGACTTTATATAACACATTTGTCTGTTCACGGTTAGAATATGCATTTATTATTTGGCATCCAGTACTTAAGGGCGTCATCTCTGACATCGATTATATTCAAAAACGTTTCTTAAAATATCTTGGTTTCAAGATCGATAGTTATTATCCCCAAAGAGGCAGTAATTACAACAATTTATGTCTTAGTTTTGAAATGTCTACTTAACTTTGGAAGAGAGACGAATTGTTGCTTCTGCAGTCTTTATTTTTAAATTAATTAATAGTTTGTTTGACTCCTCTGAATTATTTCGTTGCCCAGTAAGAAGGCTTGAATTAGATATAATTAAATATTTCAGAGTTATAATGAAAATGTGATCGTTTTTGTATTTAATTTAATTCCTGATTTGAATCCAAAGCTCAATTCATCCAGGAAAATAAATTTGTTGAAAATATGAATTATACACCATTCGCATAGCGCATTCAAATTGAAGTTGAATTCTGTAGAGAGAAATGACAAATTATCATTTTTAATTACGTTCAATTCTGGCTAGAACTTCTTGGAATGCTTTGGTTCTATTCCACTGACAGCAATAGGTAAAAATTTTCTCCAATTACATCCAATTCTTTTAATAGAAAAATGCAGTACAGTGCTTCCTCTGATCGTTCCTACTAAATCAAAATTAAATATTGTTTGTTTTTCATGCTAAAATTTTGATTTTTTGAAATTCTAAATCTAAAAGTCCTAACAATTATGGATATCCAAAAAATTTTGAAAAAGACTTAGAATTAAAGAAATAGCAGCTTATCTCGTAAAGTCACAGATATTACAAATCTGACATCAATTTTGAGTTTGGGTAATAAGTATATAAATCGAATTTATAAATCATGAAAAACAAGTATAATATTAAAATACTAAATATAAATTATTTATACATTGTAAAAAGGAACAATTTTTTTTTATCATTATGTCTTATTAATTATTTCTACATTTACAATCTGAATATTATGTTTGTATCGCCTTGCATTGGTTCACATTGGACCGCGTGGAGTTATATTCAATAAATAAGTAATATTTGAAGAACAGTCAGTGATTTTCCGTCAAAAAATATTAATAACAAGTCAGTGAGAATGAATTGACGGAGGCTATTTAAAAAAATATGTTTTGCGGTGTCCACGATAACTCTTCACAGAATCATCTGATTTAATGCAGGTCCTAAACCTTGAACTACTCAAAAAAATAAAAAGTGCAAAGAATGGAAAACTTCTGAATTCAAAAATCTAAAAAGACAACAATATTTTGACCTTAAATCATTCACAAACATTTTTTAATAAAACAGTATATTAAAGGTTGATGACCTGCAAAAGCTTCAGAAGGATTGAATGGGACCAGAAATTTTGAAATCGGTCAAACGGTTTTCAAACCATTTTGAAAAATAATGTTTTGAGAAAAACGCGTTTAAAGTTTTGATTTTGTTAAACAACCTAAGTTTTTGAACAAATAACGATCTAATATTTTAACCACATATTCTTGACATATTTTCCTATGGAAAAAAGAGAAGAAATTTTTTTTTGATATTTTTGACCCAAAAAAGTTACAAAACCCCTTAAAGAGTATTACTCCGAATGACCTGAGGTTTTAGGAAAATATCTCTAAAAAGTTGTATGTACTTTAAAATGAAAATTATGTAAATTCTTTTAATGCTTTTTAACCCCTCCTCTATATTTGGAATTGGTACTATTATTATACCAGAGTTTCGTTTTTAAAATCTTAATTTGGTCAACAAAGAAGAGACAGTAAGACATTTTTCTCATTATTCACGTACCGATTTTCTATATAAAAGTAGCAGCTTTTAATCATAGCACAGAAATAATGTAAAATAGTTTTTTTTCTTTTTTGGTCATAGATTTATTAAAATCTTATCTTTAACCTAAAAACAAGTATTATTTCTAGCTTCTTAAATAGGTATAGGTATATTAAACTTTGAAAGAAGAAAATTCTCATTGTCAGTGCACGGAAAAAAATGAATTAGCTACCGCAGCTAAAAAATTTAGCTGATACTTATTTAGTCACCACAGCTAAATATTAGCTAAGATAGCTAAAACGTTTGCTACTACAGCTAAAAGTTAGCTGTGGTTCCTAATATTTGTAGATATCATAGCTAAAAAGGTTTAGCTGTCCCTATGACAAATAACTATTTTTAGCTGTGGGATCCACTTCTGTTAGCTTCCACAGCTAACTTTTAGCTGTCTTAGCTAATATTTAGCTGTGGTGACTAAAAAATTGACTGCTAAATTTGGTTAGCAGCAGCGGCTAACTTTTTTTTTCCGTGTGTAAAAATGTAACGTTTTAATATTTTATTCTGTAAAAAATATTGAAAATATTTCTAATTAATGTTTTAAATTTACAGGGGATGCTATAACGTGTTATCAATGCAATAGTGCATATGACCCGAGATGCGGTGATCCTTTTGATCCATACAGCTTAGGAACAGTTAACTGCAGCTTTCAACCCCGTCTAGAACATCTCAAACATCTTGAACCAACAGTATGTCGCAAAATCACCCAAAAAGGTAAATGAAAAATAACATGTTTTTAATTTTTTAATTATTTAATATTATTTAAAGCTAGACAAAAATACGCGCGCTAGAGAGCGCGAGAATTACATTTTCCATTGACTAGTATAGTTTCAATACGAAAAATAAACTGAACTTATTTAGATTAAATCAATTATACTATCAAATTAAATTTTGTGAACTAATTTTTATTTATTAAAATGTGTTATAAATTAATAAATACAAATAAATTTTAGAGAATAACTCCGATTTTCTACCTGTGTTGAAAATAAAAAGTTTTTATAGTACTTTACAGAAAAGTTAGAATATTTTTTTTAATAGTTTTTTGAACAAAATATTTTTTATAAATACAATTATTACAATTTTATATACAAATTTTATTTATTTTAAACTTCTATTGATGTGAAATCTTTATTTTTAAATTTTCTTTAAACAATATTAAAATCTTCAAATTATAAAAAATATGTATTATATAGTATCAAAACTTAAATCAATCCAAACTTCATGATTACAATTTCCATTATTGAAGTCAAAAAATATCGTAAAAAATTGAAAGCAATTGAAACTATTAATTTCAACTTATAGAAATTTGGAAATTTCAAATCGATTCAAACTTATATTTAATTCAAACTTTAATCATTTAATACTTGAATTTACCGATTCTAAATTTTTTTTATTGATGCAGACTTCTTTTCTTAAGAATTATTTGAAACAATTTAAAATCTTAATTTCCAAAATTCTAAATATCATTCAATTTAAATTTCTACGCTTAAAATTTTAAGGAATTTTTGTATCAACCGAATTAAATATATTTAATTTAACAAACGTAAGTCTACCAAAAAAAGGAATAAATTATAAAGACGGCATTTAAAAGCCTTAAAAAATATTGGAAAACTGTGCTCACTTTCTTTAATTTAATTTCATGATATCTCATTTTTATTCTTCTTTATGTTGTATTCCATAAAATTATAATTAAATCGTAGAATATATTGGAAACATTAAGTTATTTCGAATTATTTATACATATTTTTTCATTAATTTACACATTATGTTTAAAATGTTGTAAATCTTTATTAAAAACTGTAAAGTAGTTTGACATAAAAAATTCAGGGAAAATTTGAAATAGTTAAAACACGCATTTATATTTTAATACACTATTGTTAACAATAAATTATAAATTTAATACTTAATTTAAAAATTAAATTCCGGAGAATTCATAAATAAATAAATAAAATTAGAATTCATAAATAAAAATACATTTTTCAGAAGTTATTGGTTTAAAACAAAAAACATCTACAATAAAAGAATGAATGAATGAAGAATTGCATTTTTTTTGCTAATATAGTTTAAATACAAAAAATAAACTATGAGCTTTATTTAGATTAAATTTTTGAATTAATTTTGATTTATTAAAATTTGTTACAAATTAATAAATGGAAAGAAATTTAAAAAAAATAAATCAGATTTACCAGTTAAAAATAAAAGACTTTTTTATATGTTACAAAAAGTAAGAATATTTCTTTTTCAATAGTTTTTTGAACAAAATATATTTAAACTACTATGCAAACTTAATTTATTCCAAACATTTTTTAATGAAAAGAATTCCTTATTCTTAAAATTTCTTTACAAAATTCAAATAATAACAAACCATTCTTCAAAATTTCTATCAATACTTTTCATTTTTCTAAATTAAAAAATTCCCAACTTTTATCGATTCAAATTGAAATTATTTCAAACTTGAATTAATCAAAATTAAAATATAACTGAAGTATTAGGATTTATAACTCATTTTTATTTTAATCCATGAGAACAAATATTCCAATCTTTTACCTTTACAAATTAAATTTAATTAAAATTTTTAAACTTGATTTTATTAATACGAATTTGAATTGCTTCAAACTTTAATAGTTAATATATGAATTACGAATTATTCAAATTTTAATAATAATAAACTTGAATTATTTAAAACTTTTAATTGTTCGAATTTGCTAAATTTATGCTACAATTATTATGAACTTTAAATATTTTCAAATTCTAACAATGCTTATTTTAGGTGTTTTAAACTTAAACCCATATAATTATAAAAAAACAATACTTCCTCTGTGAGGAAGCAATTATAGAAATTTGGAAATTTTAAATTGATTTAAACTTTAATCAATTAATATTTCAATTTATCGATTCTAAATTCTTTTATTAATTCAAACTTCTATCAATAAACAGTTATTTTTCTTTAATTTTATGTAGTTATTTTAAGTACTTGATTTTTTTAGACTGACGGGCTTGGCAAATCTGTAATATAGTGAAAACTATATTTTAGTCAATCTTATTTTTTGTTCTTCCAATTAAACTGATTAAAATTATAATTGATCCTAATTTCAAACCTATAATAAAATTAGAAATTAAATAAGTTTAACAATTTACGAATAAAAAGTCAGCATTTTGAGATAAAAAATACAAAATTTATTTTGAGAAATTTAATTTGGTAGGTATTTTTATTTAAAATAGGATAGAAAGTTCTAAATTAAAAAAAAAATGACTAAAAGAGGAATAAATTATAAAAAAAGCTAATAAAAGTCTTAAAAAATATTTGAAAACAGTGCTCGCTTTTTTCCAATTATATCATGATATTTCATTCTTTATTCTTATTTATATTATATTTTTTAGAAGAAATTAAAAGAACGAAATATTATTATAAAAAGTATTAATATATTATTATAAATTATACTATAAAATATTCATTAATTTTCATATTATATTTAAAGTGTTTTAAATCTTTATTAAAATCTGTAAAGTAGTTTTAAAGAAGACACGTTTGTATTGTAATACATTATTATTATTTAAAATAAAATATATAAATTTGTCAATTGATTTAAAATTTAGATTCAGGAGAATTAATAATTAAATAAATAAAATTAGAAATCTTATAATTAATATAAAAATACATTTTTTCAAAAGTTATTGATTTAAAACAAAAAACATCTATTGTGCCAAACTTCAGGTATGGACAGAATGAAAGAATGACAGAATGAAGTTTGCGATTATTATTATTAATTACAATATTTAAAAAAAAAGTCTATTCCATAATTTAATATTAACTATTTGCTGGAAAAGTAACCTATAAAATATATTAAAATATTGTATTTTTTTAAAATAATTTTATGTGAGAATGCATTTTCATATAACTACAAAAATTAAACAATTAAAAGTGATATTGTATAAATCTGATATCGTAGAGAAGTGAAAGCACAATATATTTAAAGTTTATTATTAACAACCTAATTTAAAAATTTTAAGAACTTTGTGATTGTTTTTTTAATTATATTTTTATTCCTCGCTAAATACATATTATTATCAATAACGATGCAAAGATGAAATTGCTACATTGGAATATATGTATTGAATCCAAAAACATCCTGAAAAAGCCACGAAAAACCTCAATATTTACATTATTGTTGTAAAATTTGCAATTACTTTTGTCTAGAAGTATAATTATTATAAACCAATAAAGCATACAAATTTTGTTTCGCTGTTATGTACATTACAACAATGTATTTTATATGTGTACGCAATATAAAATAATTAACAGTCTGCCGAAAGTCACACGATTTCAACAACTGCAGCAGTATTTGAATATATTAAGTTCATCAAAAAGTCAAACTGCAAAAGCATCCTTGAGATTAAAAATCTTGTTTTTCCCATACAAAATTATGTTGTCTCTGCCTGGAACTAAAAGATTTGATTTTTTAAACAAGTATATAAACCTATTTTGAATTTTCGTAATTAACTAACTTTATATTTTAAAGTAAGACATTGTTGCAAAAACCTAAGACCTATAATTTAAGACGACTACTCTTTTATGAAACGTTAGGATATAATAGCGACACCATGAATTATTTGTACATATATTATATTATATAATTATTTAAATTTTATTATTTTGAACTTGAACATGATTTAACTATCTCCTTCTAAATCTTATTTATCTTTTTTAAAAATTTTACTTCAAGAAATTCATTTTCACATCTTGTTTTGTATTAAAGTATTGTATGTCATAAGATAATAAAAATCGATTTGATGTAATGATCGTATAAGTTGCTTGAAAAGGCAGGACAGCTTTTACTGATGGAGACAAGGGAGACATTTGGCAAATGCTAGGTAGGGTAAACCTGCATTGCGACAACCGCGTATTCCGGTCTGTCTTCACCCTTTTCAAAGGGTGTTACAGTTAAGTCCTATGTTTATTTTACTATCACATAATTTCATCAAAAGTTACTGACAACATTTTTCATAAACAGTAACAGTATATAAATTTTTTTTTGAAAATTGTATTTAAAATTTTTGTATAATTTAATTTCGGATAGCGTTTCATAATATTCAATATTTACCTACTGAATAACGATTTCAATAGAAACATTATTAACTAACTTTTTAACTTTAAATAAAAACATTGACTTTAAAAAAAAACATTAAAGTAAATTCAAGACGTCTACTAAATTTGGTTTTTAAAACTCTCGGTTTTAAATATTAAACTTCTTATTGTAAACAAATAACAAATCCTACCTTTTCATTATTTATATATTATGGATTTATCAACAATAATAATTGATTTTCAGAATTTAAAAAAAAAACAACAAAATTGTTTGATTCTATAACTTACAATTACAACACAAACTGTATTAAAGTTTACAATTATATTTAATTTCCCCGACTACTTTCCTGGGTTTTTTTTTCTCTTCCCGGCTATTTCTCGGTTTTCCCTGTTAGCAGACACCATTTTATAAATGGGTCATTCTCTCAAAAAGGTCAAATCAGTCGTTATAAATTGTATTTTGAAAAATAATGTTTACCCTCTAATAAGATCAATCCAGAAAGAAAATGAAAAATTTTAATTATCTGAAATATTCAAGTTCGTGCGTTGTGAAAATTCCACCGTCAGTAAAAGTAACAAATTTTACATTAAAACAAGAATTATTCATTTATGTTTTAAATTCATTAAACTAACTTTAAAGAAATCTTATTTATTATTTAATTTTTCAATTAATTCATAAATTGTCAATGCAGAATATTTGTAACTTTATTTTAGAAAATTAAATTCGTTCTGTGTATCACTTTAAACTCCACTCCGTCGCCATACTTTTTTTTATACTTAGTATAGGTAAATGATAAATATTACAAATAATTATTAGAACATTCATTTCTTTTCATATATTCTCGCAAATATCACCGATTTTGTTAATATATTTATAGAAAATATAACCTAAACATAGAAAATTAAAAAAAAAGATCGAATTCATATGGCATTTTTAAAAATAATAAATATTAAAAATAAATAAGTTCTGTGGCCCTTTACAATTTTATGAAATCCAAAGATTTATTTTGAAAAAGATGTTTGATTTATCAAACTAAAGAGAATTTTAATAATTTAATTCAAATAAATTTATTCAAAACTCATTTAAAACAGATTTTGAACTGGCATTTAAAAAAATCGATTCATTTTGACTTTGATTTTTATCGCAAGTCGCAAACCGACTTCAATTTGATATTTAAAACTTGTCATTAACCTTCAAAATAAACACTTATTTTGAATCAATTTAATTCAAAAATTAGTGCAAAAACCAACGCGAAGTTTTAATAGCAAGAAGATATTGCTTCAATATTTATATTCCAAAATTTTGGATTGGATCGCTTTTCATGCAAGCAAATTATGAACTTTCAAAATCCCGATAAAATGAATAATTCTCAACTTTTAAGGTAAAATTTTTTATATTTCTAAGCTAATTATCAAAAAAGTATTCAGATAATATTAAAGTGTAATAAAAGTACTTATTATTTAAATAATTTCGATTTGCTGAAGTTAAATTACTATCCAGAAAAAAATTGTTAAATTTTATTGATTTATGACATTTCACATACAAACTTAAATACCATATTTTACATGTTATTTTATATTATTAAATAACTACTTTAATTAAGTGCGAAGCATAAATTAAGCCTTTAAAAATAAATGACAATTAGATTTTTATCTTTTTAGAAGTAATTAGCGGAATTTTAAATTATTTTTTATTGTCTGTCAATGAGTCATTTTTTCGTGTTCTCGCTCAATTTAAAAAATCTTTTTTTATATGAAAATTAATTCTTTTTTTAAAATCATCGTTCATTTCGTCATCTCAAAACATGCAATAATATTTTCGCAAAGTATTAAAGTTTTTTAAAAAGGTGACAAATACATTAGGTGAAATAAAATGGTTTGACCCAGTTGTAACAAATAATTTTTTCACGGCGTTACACTTACATATAACAAATAATTTTAAAATTTACTTAAGATGGGACGTAAATTTTAAAAGTTCTAATCAAGGAAAACTTGCTTATAGAATTTAAACTGTAATAAATAATAATTAAAATTTAATTTTCCAGGGTTGTCACAAATATTTTATTACAATTTTCCCTGACTTTTCCCTGATTTCCAGACCAATTTTTTTCTTTTTCCAATTTCAGTTTCCGACTTTTCCCTAATTTCCCTGACCTGTGGTAACCCTGATTTTCGTTTAACATGAAACCCTGATTAAAAAATATTTAGCATATCAAGTTTTTGAGATAAATATAGTTAAAACACCTAAAAGACCGAAACGTATAGGCAACAAATGAAATAAAAGGACATAGTGTTTTTTCATTTAACATCCAAACAGATCCTAAGAGGCAACAAATTTTGTACATCATTTTCCGAATCAAATAAGGATTAAAAAGGATCAGAAATCGAATTTTTTAATATCATAAATATTATAATAAAGTAATTTTATCTTTAAAGGTATTAGTCGCGGCCTTCCAGCCGAAAATTGATGCTTTTTTAAAATATTTTTCACGAAGCCATGTTCAATTTTTTTTGGCTGGCAGGCACGCGACTAATATTTTAAGTGTCCCGATTTTTAATTTAAAAGACATTTTGTGTAAAAATTGGAGAGAAAATTTCTTTTACATAATAATAGATATTATTAGAGAAATCTCTTCGAATCATGTAAGAAAATAAAAAAAATTTGTTTGCAAATGAAGCATAAACCCTGAAGATGGTTCTCAGTCGTAGACCAAACCTTAGGCAACGAAAGAAGTAAAACATTGTCTTTTTTCATGTGACATTAAGCAGATACGAAAAGGCAACAAATTTGATATAATATTACAATTTCGTTGTAAAAACTAACTTTTAGATTGAGGTTATGTCAAAAGAAGCTAAATCTTTTCAACTACTTAAATGTTTTTATTTTAGTTACAGAGATTAAAAACGTAAAAACAATAACTTACCATTCTTCAAATAAAGAATCTGCAATTACTCAAACGAATTGTAGTTAGAATTATTTAAATCTCAATCGCAGCGCAAACTTCTTTCTTTAGCCTAACGCACAATGAATCGTAATCGCTAATCCTTAATCGTAAGAATGAGAGGAAGTAGGACAGACATATATCTCTGTCCTGCTTTCTCTCATTATTACGATTAAGGATTAGCGATTAAGATTTGTTGTGCTTTAGGCTTTTAGTGGCATGCCGTACCGGCTAGGGATGGACGACCAGGGATCAGGGATGTAAAGTTACGTGTAACTTGGAATTTTGTAATTTACGTAAAAAACATGTAAAAAATGTAAAAAAATATGGCGAACAACTGGTTCTTAACTTTTATTGTTGTTCATAATCCTATTTCCTTTTTTTTTTAGTACAAAGGAGAGTTTTTACCACTAAAAGTTCATTGGTCTTTCGTTTCTTGGTATTTTTAGAATAGTTTTCACAATCCGGAAATTATGAAATAAGGTACATTTGTTTACTTAAATACATATTGCCGCCATCTTGAAAACGTAAATTACGCTTTGTAAAGAATTAGGTAATTTACATGTAAAAAACTATGTAATTTACGTTAGGTAAATTACCTTTACATCCCTGCCAGGGATGTAAAGTTACGCGCAACTTCAAGTTTTTACGTTAATTACGTAAAAAACTTCTAGAAAATGTAAAAAAAATATGGCGAACAACTGTTTTTCAATTTTTATTGCTGATTAAAGTCCTATTAGAGTAAAATCCCATGTGAGCAGAAAGCACAAAACCGAAAGCAGAAAATCATGAGAGAGAGAGAGAGTCAGTGATATCTACCTACCTCTCTCACTCTCATGATATTCTGCTTTCGGTTTTGTGCTTTCTGCTCACATGGGATTTTACCCTTAGGGTCTAGGCACATGGATCAAATTAGCTGATTAGCAGATTAGACTTAAGTCATTCAAAATTTAATCTCTAGCGGCAAATGTTATTTTAGATATTATAGATACCTATCTATTATATATATTTTAGATATATTATTTAGACAGCAAAGTTAAATGAAAAGAAAAGATCTATATGGAAAATTCGAATCAAAATCGATTTTCAATTGAATTAATTCGATTTTATCACACTAAAAACTCGATCGATTAATCGATATTCGATTTGACGTCTTTGATTCCCACCCCTGGTACCGGCAAGAAGCAGGGTTGGGTAATGACGCGTCACTCGAGGTTTTTTGTGTATGTTATCGGTATGTTACTTAATAAAATTAAGTTAATTATTATTAAGTTTATTAATTATTAAGTTAATTAATAAAAAAAGAAGTAATTATCCGAAGATTGTCTAATTCATTATCACACATACCTGTTTTAGGTATGTTACCCCCTACTGGAAAATCCTATATAGGTTCCTAGTAGGAATCCTATAAGATTTCTACGTAGATTCTTATAGGATTCTATATAGGATCCTATGTAGATTCCTATAGGAAAAACGCATGTGATTTTGTATAGATATGACATAGGAAAACATATAATATCCTATAGGGTTAAATTTCACATTTCTATAGGAAAACATTCTCCTATAAGATTCCTATAGATATAACATAGGAAAATATATGTTTTCCTATAGGATCATATATGAAAACCTATAGGAAAACATATAGTTTCCTATATTGGTTCACATATGAAATCCTATAGGAAAACATATATTTTCCTATAAGTATCCTATAGATATGAAATAGGAAGATATATGATTACATATAGGATCATATATGGAAACCTATAGGAAAACATATACTTGCCTATACTAGATCACATATGAAATCCTATAGGAAAACATATAGTTTCCAATAATAATCTTTATAGGAAACTACATGTTTTCCTACAGGACTCTTACTAAATTGGAGCAGAAATTTATGTTTTCCTATATAGGATCGTACTTGGATTCCTATAGGAAAGCGTGTAGTTTCCTATGACAATCTATATAGGAAACTACATGTTTTCCTATAGGGTTCCTATGAGAGTCCCATATGGGAGTGTATATGGGTCAGCATATATGAATTTATATAGGTTCCTAGGTAGGATCCTACATAGGATTTCTGAAAATGACTTTTTTCAAATGCACATACCTCCGCACTGAGTCAATGTCAGAATTTAAACTTAACTGCTTCAAGCACGTGAGAGCTCTCCCTTTTTATATCTTCTCTATCTAGACTCGTTTGTGTTTTTAGGTGAGAGCGCACCTAGCGGCATTATCTATGAATCTCTCGTATAGGAATTCATATAGAATTTCACATAGGATCCTATATGTCGACCCATATAGGTGAGAGAACACACCTACCGGGATTTCTATGGAATGAACTCTCTTTTATAAGAAGAGATGCTTACCTATGTGGGTCGATATATAGGATCCTATGTGAAATCCTATATGAATTCCTATACGAGAGATTCATAGAAATGCCGCTAGGTGCGCTCTCTCACCTAAACACACAAACGAGTCTAGATAGAGAAGATATAAAAAGGAAGAGCTCTCATGTGCTTGAAGCAGTTTAGTTTAAATTCTGACATTTACTCAGTGCGGAGGTATGCGCATTTGAAAAAAGTCATTTTCAGAAATCCTATGTAGGATACTACCTAGGAACCTATATAAATTCCTATATGCTGACCCATATACACTCCCATATGGGACTCTCATAGGAACTCTATAGGAAAACATGTAGTTTCCTATATAGATTGTCATAGGAAACTACACGCTTTCCTATAGGAATCCAAGTACGATCCTATATAGGAAAACATAAATTTCTGCTCCAATTTAGTAAGAGTCCTGTAGGAAAACATGTAGTTTCCTATAAAGATTATTATTGGAAACTATATGTTTTCCTATAGGATTTCATATGTGATCTAGTATAGGCAAGTATATGTTTTCCTATAGGTTTCCATATATGATCCTATATGTAATCATATATCTTCCTATTTCATATCTATAGGATACTTATAGGAAAATATATGTTTTCCTATAGGATTTCATATGTGAACCAATATAGGAAACTATATGTTTTCCTATAGGTTTTCATATATGATCCTATAGGAAAACATATATTTTCCTATGTTATATCTATATGAATCTTATAGGAAAATATATGTTTTCCTATAGAAATGTGAAATTTAACCCTATAGGATATTATATGTTTTCCTATGTTATATCTATACAAAATCACATGTGTTTTTCCTATAGGAATGTTCCTTTAGGAATCTACATAGGATCCTATATAGAATCCTATAAGAATCTACGTAGAAATCTAATAGGATTCCTACTAGGAACCTATATAGGATTTTCCAGTAGGGCCCACTCCCCTCCCCCACCAAAAAAATGCATTATGTATCAAATTTGGCAAGTAACTTACCTAAGTAACATACAGTAACAAACTATGTAACACAAATTAGTCTGAAACTGCCCCTTCCAAAAGGGGGGTTTCCCAAAAACCTAAAAGGTTGAATATCCAAATGATCGAATTTCAAAAAGTCGAATCTCCCCACACAGCACCGGAACTTCCCTGAAAATTCCCAACCTTCAGGGAAGTTCTGGAGCTTCCAGAAAACTTACTGGAAGTTTTGAAACTTCCCTGAATGTTGGAAATGTTCAGGGAAGTTCCGGTGCTGTGTGGGTCCAAACGGTTGAATATCCAAATGGTCGAATATCCATTTTGTCGAATTTCCAAATAGTCGAATATCCATTATGTCGAATTTCCAAATTGTCGAATAACCATTTTGTGGACTATCCATTTTGTTGAATTTCCAAATGATCGAATATCCAAATTGTCGAATTTCCAAATTGTTGATTTTCCAAATTGTCGAATCTCCAAATGTTCGAATGTCCAAAAGGTCGAATTATTTTTTTCATGTGAGTTTCCCATCTATAAAATGTGTTGGTATTGTAGATTGGACAAGTGCGCAAAATTTAAAATCATTATGGAAATTTTGAATTTCGCGTACTTGTCCAATCTACTATACCAACACATTTCATAGATAGGAAACTCACATGAAAAAAAAGTCGACCTTTTGGACATTCGAACATTTGGAGATTCGACAATTTGGAAAATCAACAATTTGGATATTCAATCATTTGGAAATTCGACAATTTGGATATTCGATCATTTGAAAATTCGACCAAGTGGATATTCAACAAAGTAGATATTTGAGAATTTGGAAATACGACAAAATGAATATTCGACAATTTTGAAATTCGACAAAATGGACATTCGACAATTTGGACAATCGACAAAATGGATATTCGATCATTTGGAAATTCGACAATGTGGAAATTCAACAAAATGAACTTTCGACAGTTTAGAAATTCGACAAAATGGATATTCGACATTTATGGAATATCCGTAATTTATGGAAATTTATGGAGATTTTCGCTGTAACTTATAAAAATGTGTAAGCAACACACCATAATTTAAAATTTTTATTTCGGTAATTTATGAATATTTTTTTGGTAATTTATAAAAAAATGTATTGGTAGTTTAAATTTACAAAACGACCCTATTGGTTACCTTAGGAACTATCTAATATGGCCGCCGACATAGAGAAAATTGACGCATTTGGTACATAAAAATTCGATATTTATTTTATGAACAAAATTTTAAAGTGTTTGTGAAAGTGAATTATAATTTTATAATAGTAATAATTATTTATTTTCTGAATATACAATGGAATTCTCGATTTTTTTCTCTAGTTTTATTGCTAGCTCCGCATACCGGAATTGACAACATTTTGACCTTTCTATCATATTTCTAGACGACGGAGTAGCTTTAGTGAGTGAAAATATTTTGTTTATAAGCTTGAAGCCAACACACTTTTAATCGTAACAACACTTCCGAAACAAACTTTTATTGTAAAACCAAATTTGACTGTCTTTGAATAAACTCACTGTCAGCGGCCATATTTGTTTTTAACAGGTGGCGCCTCACTGCCCGCGGTGGTAGTTTTCTTTGCCAATAGCGCACAAATCACAATTTAAATTTTTTATTTTGGTAATTAATGGAAATTTTCGTGGTAATTTATAGAAATTCTAGCCGTAATTTATAGTAAACTTACTTGTACTATGACAGTTTATAACTACTTTCGATTTTATTGTTTAATACACCACACGCCGAACTTACACTAATTCGTTTAGTACACTATTTCATATTATACTAATGCTGTAATGCCCACTAATGCCGGTCGAAATTTTGAGGTTGGTGGAGACTAACTGAATAATTCAGTTGAATTCAACCGTCTAGTTTCAACTATTTTGATCGGCATTATTAACTTCCTTTTTTTTATAAAATCAGCATTAATTTTTAATCTGTCTTGCATGGATCACTTTTATATGGTCCAAAATATTACAACTACACTTGATTCAACTTTTATCATAAATAATTTTCGATTTTGTTGTAAAATATTCAACGACCGGTCGAGGTTGGTGGAGATGATTTTGTGAGGCACTGAACAAAATTTAAATTTGAATTGAAAAAAAAATAAATCAATTAGGAAATTGATTACTTTTTTCATGTATCAACTTAAGGTAGTTCTCTCGGAAAAACTTTTTCTTTGAATATTTTTTTAATTGAAATATCATATAATAGAACATTCAACGAATATAATGATATTTTTTTAAAAGTAGGAAGCGGTGCTACTTTTTAAGATATTTGAGAATGAAGTTGAACTTTTAACATGGAAGAAAGTAGAAGCCATGGTTAAAAAATATAATTTTGCTAACCACGCAATGAATTTTCTTTAGGTTTAAAAATAAAAACTACTAAATTATTCTTTAAAGTATAAGGAATAATCAATAAGATCCCGTTTTGAAAAATATGGCTTGCGGTACTACATCTTGAAAAATAGTATTTTGAAATACACGTTTTGGCGTTTTATTCATTTTTTTTAATAAATACGAAAGAGAGAGACTATACACCTTGAAGTTGGCGCTATTCATTAAACATCACAAAATAAGTAAAAAATGACAAAATTTTAGTTGAGAACCACTGAACCAAGAGAACTACCTTAAGAAAGTTTATTGTTACTTATTCTAAAGTAGAACTGTTAAAAATTTATTTTTATTTAGGAAATTCTATTTTTATTAATAAAATAGAGGATATAACAGAAAAAACTGCAGTCAAGCGTAAATAGCAAAAAAAAAATCAAATTTTTTTTTTCTATTAAACGTTTTTTTTATTTAATTATACTAAAGTAAACAATTATACTACATGCCAATATTTATTGTATTTATTCGTGAATATTGCTACAAATTATTAAATTTTTTTTTAACTGCTTGTGGGGTAGCCTTTTAAACGGTTTTAACGAACAAAATATTTTAGTATATACAAAAGTAACTGTTGGTTTTTGTTTATAAACATAGAAATTACCTTTTTAAGTTGAAGTCATAGGAAAAGACAAAAAATATTTGTGATTATTCTTTCAAAATATGGGGAAAGTGAATTTGTACGCTACGCAGAGAATCACCCATATAAATTTTTTTGGTATACTGATTATTTATATAGACGATCGCTTCGATACAAAATAATTCTCAATTTTTTTTTACCACTTCTGGTTATAAAGATACAACATTTGTCGCTTTTCTGAAAAAATATTTCGAATGGCTTTATTAAGTTTTAAAAAGTGTTCTTTATATAAACTCACAATAAAAAAAATACTACCCCCACAGCACCGACAATTTCCTAAAAATGTATTAAATATTTACTTGCAATATTCGAAATATGTGATTGCAAAGTTTAGTGAAAATTTTGTAAAGATTTAAATGTCTGGAATAATTAAATGTTTAGCTTGAAACTTTCCAGAAAGTTGCCTGAAAATTTTCGCCTATTTATAATTATTATTAGGCGAAAATTTAATTTAAATGTTCAGGAAAGGTTCACGCTAAACATTTATTTACTCGGGACATTTAAATCTTTACAAAATGTTCACTAAATTTTGCAATCACATAGTTCGAATATTGCAAGTAAGTATTTAATAAATTTTCAGAAAATTTTCGGTGCTGTGGGGGTGGGAAAACACAAACTTGGCAGGGAAACTTAAAATCTTAAGCCAATTATTTATTGATGGTTACTTATTTTAAAAACGAAAATAAGTTTTACCATACTATATTGCATTTCACAAAGATTACTAACGGTGTAAGAAATGAAAATTTTATTTAACTTTTAATTTTCAATTATAAATTTACTAGATCTTCATAAAGCTAATAATCGATGAACCCAGCCGACTTGAAACCTCTATCGTTTTTTTTATTGTGTTTCTTAATCGTATATACATAAATATATTGTTTATCTCAATTATTCTAAATTAAATTTCAACTATTTTAATTTTTCTTGTTACAGTTTATGGCATAATGCGTGTTGTAAGAGGATGTGGATTTATCGACGATGAAGAAAATGACAATAAAGAATGTTTAAGAAGAAGTGGAACTCATGATGTGAAAGCATTTTACTGCTCTTGTACCAGTGATCTTTGTAATGTAGCTTATAATAAGCTGCCATCAAAAACTACAATAGGAATCCTCGTTTTCTTATTAACATTCAAAACGTTCAATTAATCTGCCAAGAAAAGAGCGTGATCGCTTTAATAATGCTGCCGCCGTTTCATCAATTCAAAACAGGAAGGATTTTACACCTAAAAGACTGAAGGATAGGCCTATCAAGATATCAATAGATAAAAAGCGATTTTATGAAAATCCAGGTGTATAAGTGATCGATAAAGCACGTGTGAATATTTAAATGGCAAATGTCACAATTTTCCTGTATATCTAAAGAAAGAAATAATTTGTACAAGTGTTAAAAAATTGCAATACATATATATACTATATTGAAGATGAGAGAGATTTCCAAATGCAAGTATTCAGGGATTTGTAAAAAGATAGAGTAAAGCCGTTTTGTAATGAAGTATTCATCAATTGTTAAACATAATTTAACAGCGAAAAATTTAGAAGGTAAAAGGAATTGAAAGTTTTGAAAGTCAGGGTAAAATTTACCGAAATGTTCTATTTTATAAAATTCCTAATTAAGAATGCGCGATTTCTAACAATTATTTATTTGTTTGAAGGAGATTTACGTGAATTAAGAGTATGAGAAAGTGTATTAGATATATATAAGTCAGTACTTAATATAGCATATTACTTTACATATGTAAGTATTTTCTTTTAAAAGAACTATAATGATTTGAATAATCTTGAAGATTTGGAAAGAAAAACAACGAAAATTGCAATGAAAATTATAAAAATAGTCTTAAATATTAAATCAATACTGTTGAGTTTACTGGTTTATTTATAATACACATTGTTAAAGTGACAAATCGCGTTTAAATCGAACGTATATTAATGTAAAATTTTATCCAACACTCATGTGCTTGTTCAATTTGTTAAAATTGATAAAACTACACGATGTCAGGAAAATGAAGAAAGTTTTAGTACTATAACGACGAAAACAAAGCGAGCAAAGTGAAAGATTAAATGATTTAAATTCTGATTTTTCTTCTATTATAAAAAAAAAAAGAAACATATTTTATTCTTGCCAAATTTTGGACAAAATTTAAATAGAACTTACATAAATTTGTTTCCGTAATCATTGAACTCAAACTTTTATCGATTGACACCCGTGACTATAAATGATCTTCAAGCTATAAACGTAATAAATTAACATGGAGAAAGTAATAGCATAATGTAAGTGACTGAACAAATACGAGTTGTTTCTGTTGAAATATTTAGCTGTTAAAAATAATTATAATGAAAGGCTCTCATTCACTTAATTCTACTTCAAAAGAGAAGCAGAATCAAAACAATTAAACAAAACGCTATTTTATATTCATTACTTTTCAAATATATTAAACTAAATGGGCCACGAAACTTTAATTTCCAATGTGAAAGTGATTTTTCGATATGAATTTATTGCAATTTAAAAATTATGAAAATGAAATAATTGTTTAGAAGAAACAAATTATTTCGATTAGTATGCTAGAAATTTAATAATAATAATAATGATTTGTCCTAGTCGCTTCCACCATTGCAACGAAACGTCCTTTATTGAACGTCCAAATATTGAGAATCACTGAAAAAGCCGCATAATCACATAAGCCCAGAAATAAGTAACAGACATAGGCAGTGTCGTGGCTATGCTGAATATAGATGTGGATAGAATGAGCTTTGCAAAGCTCTTTTTCGTGGCTTTATGCAAGAAACCTATTTTTTTATTTTAATTCCCAATAAGCTAGCCGCGAAACCACAGGCTGTCGCTTATTTTCGCCCCATAGACACCGAGGTAGACACACTTCTTGGTATAGGCTAAAATATCCAATTATTGTCAGATTTTTATTGTTTTTTATTCCTTCAAAAATGAATACCTATTTTACGTGAAAACTGATGAAACAAAAAATGTATTTAAGATTATTTTAATAATTTATTATTATTTTATAAAAAGCACAGAAAATGCCAATAATTATCTAGATCTGACAATAAAACCCATTAATTTCCATAATTATACAACAAGTCATGATAATAAAAATATTCTTATTTGAATAGTTATTTTCATACTACGATTTATTGTGTTATCATGGAAATTAATGGGTTGATTGGTTGTTTTACCCCAGCTTTTTAGAGATAACTTTGAAATAGGAATACTATAGGGCCATCTATCAATAAACGCATGGTACACTCTGTCATGACGAAATGTTACAGGGTGTACTGTTATACAAAGGTTTAAGTGCGACAATGGGCAGTGGAGTGTAGGAGTTAAAATTGGCTGCAATTAATAGATCGTATCAGGGGCTTCTATTCTAAAAAATGATGAAACTTTTTTCCTTGATTATGTGTGAATCGGTTTTTATAAACAAATGGATTAAGATAAATCTTCCAATTCGTAAATTCGTATGTCTTATTAAAATTTTACTAAAGTCAATAAAAGTTGGATTCGTTTAAATTTCTTCCATAAAAATAAAATCAGTATAATTTTTAAAATTTTAAATTATTTTAATTGAAGTTAGATTAACAATAAAATAATATAATTAACACAAATTAGTACCTGGGCACATATTACGAAATATATATCTTAAATCCCACATCACTAAGAAGCCAATAATTGACAAAAGAATAAAATAATGAATAGTATTATTATTCATAAAATTTAAAAAGTTGCATGATTTTTTAGAACAGTACCTCTAATTGTAAGCTTCCAAAATAGCGAGTGACGAAGTTTGTGTGGTAATTTTTTGCAATTGAATATAGGTAAAAAAAATGTGTTGTCGATAAAAGAAAATTATTACGCAGACTTTAATTACTTTACTCACAGTTGCTTCGGAAGTTTCTTCAAAAATTTAAAAAACAAAAAATAAAGAATAAATAAAGTTAAAAGGAAATAATTCAGTACAATAGAGCTTTTGTTGAGACAAATAACGAAAAGCACGCTGCGTACTTTAAAATGCTCACGAGATTATTTTATTCTCTAATATAAGATAGACAAGTTATATATATAAAAATTAACTTATACAATTTGAGTGAGACGTGTGTGTGTGTGTAGTGCTTTAGAATAAAAAACTTAATGAATGAATGAAATAATACAAAATTATATGTTTTTTCTAGACGTTTGAGTCAATGAAATTTTTAAAATGTCGTGTATATTTTCCTAGCAATTTAAAAATAATTATGTGACGTTTTCTAATTTGGCAGTTAATTAAAAATCAAAATTTTCATTTCATCAAAAACTGTGATTTCTAACTGGAAATCATATGAAATTTCACATATGTAGGAAATTGATTTTTAATCAAATTTATTTCTGGAAATTAATACAGAGAGTGACGATTTAACTTCCGCTCAATGTTTTGAAATGTCTCATTACTCAGTGTATACCTATATGCTTGGTATAAATTCCGTTTACTGTTTACAATTTTAATTGCGTTAGCCTTAGTTACTTTTTATAATGTTAATTTAGTCCAATTACCTATTATATGCGTATAATACTATAAAACTTATTTATTAAAATTAACGAAATTAAAGCTTATCAGAAAAACAATTGTATTATAATATTTTAACTGATCCTAGAATATAAATTTATTATTATTCTAATTATATTATAACCAGATTATTGAGTAACCTACTTCAGTAGGAGTGTGATTTATTGTATTTGTTTTCTCTAAAGAAAAATTAAATTTTAGCGTTCATAGATTATGTCAGCTTAATAACCAATTATTGTAAATCCAATCAATCAATATGATAGGTTTCTTAGACTATTTTAATTTGTAAATTTGAATAATCTGATTAGTGAGCAGAAAATTTGTCAGGAGTACAAAATAATTTGATATGTAGGTTTTTTGTTATAAGCAACAAGATGATCAAGTTTAAACCCAAAGTATTTTACGAAGAAATTGCAATCGAGAGAACGATTAACCTTGTCTTAAAAATTCTATTTCTATTTATTGCCATTATTAGTAAAATATATATAATAAAATGCTTCTTCTATGAGAAAGCAATTAACCAGTTTAAGATGAACATACTGGGTTTTTCATTTTTATTTATTTATTTTTTGACGAAGGTATACATATTATTATGTGCCACATTATAGGCAAATGCATCTAATAAATAATATCAGATTTTTTATAAAAGAAATATTTTCTAGTTTTTGGAATAAACAAAACATCTCTCTAAAGTATTTAAAAACATTTTTTAATAATAGAAATATCCATATCAATTAGATTTACATATTATACATACTTATATTTTTATAACATCTCCAAAATTGGAGAAAAATATATCCAAGTTAAAACATATAGGTACAAAAAATGTAATTTTCAAAGCAATTAAGAGTGCCATCTAACAATTTTTTCAATAAAATTTTTATTTTCAAATATTGAAAAATTAATATTTAATAGGTATTAATATCTAATAAATTTTAATGTTCTTCGAAATATTTATTTACTTGATTCCAGTGAATTTATGAAATGATCTAAAAATACATCATTGGCACTTTAGTGATAAACAAACACTTCCTATTACCTCCGTGGTTGAAGCCAGAGTTAAAAAGACATAAATATCATAAAACACCTAAAAAGTTCTCCAATATGTTCATCTTAGTTTTAAAAATACTTTATAATTCTGGTAACAAGTTTAGTAGAATGAAAAACAGTCAGTAGGAATAAGATATATTTAATTTTAAAATAATAATTAATTTAATTTTAATTTGTTCTTCAATTTTAGGATGCGAATAAAATTGGATTGTTATCAAAAGTTTGAGATTCAAAAGAATTCAGAATTCAATACTGCTTATTATTTCCAATTCCTTTGAATTCAATTAAGTCTATCTTTTACAATATATTCTAATATCTAGGTAATTTTGTTTTATTGTTTTTTAATTTATTTTTGTTAATTTTCAAGAAAATCCACTTTTCTGAAGATTCAACGGTTAATGAGATCATGAATTTGGCAGACGTACGAGATTAAATTTAGAAAAGTTTGTGTCTAAAAATAACAGAAATGTGATTATTGGGGGGTTGTCATAAGAGAAAATTGTTAAATTATGTAAACACATATATAAAACGAGATATAAAAATATATTTTTCATCTACAATACATAGGTATTATATATAGTACTAATTCAAAATTATTCAAATTGCAAACTTAAACTAATAAGTGGATCAAAAGAAGAATAACAAAAATTATTTTAAAATATTAATTTATTTTTATTACAAAAATTCTAAACCTTGATGATGAATAAATTAATCAATATGTACTTTTAAAAGTTTATATTTCTGACAAAAAACAAATTATTAGCGTTCTGTCGATTGCATAATAAAAAATTGAGTATAAATAGAATTTCTAATTATAATTAGGTAATTTAGTTTTTTATGTTCTGGACAATAGGTTCACATCTTGTATAAATGTTAATGTATCAGTAATGAATAAAGTGTTAAATCGTTATAAAAAATAAACAAATACAATTTATTTCTTTAGTTATTCCCTCAGCTGCGTTCCTTCTAACAAACTTTGGTACATTATTTACAATTGTATAGAAATTTTAAATTTCACGTCAAACAGTACCGAAAATGAAATATTTAATTAGGTGAGTGCGCCAGTTTCCGAGAATTTAATTGTAAAAATAACCTGAATTCCAAGACAAATAGGCCGAGCTCCAGCATCTGGGCATCTTATCATTTTTCAATTTTTCATACCAAATTTCAAACCTCTAGGTCAAATAGTTTGAAATATAAGGGGGAGGGGGGACAAGTTTTATATAAAAAAAAATGTTTCCTTGACAACGCTATGACCATCATCTCTAATCATGTTTGCTATTTTTTCCTGTAATCTACACGCGAAAATACACATGTGTACCGCAAATTGTAATACTCTAGGTTAATAGTTTAGGAGATAAGAGAGAGAGAGAGAGAGAGATGAAAGGGGGGGGGGGGGGGGTAAATAGTCATTTTAATCCATTTTTTTAAAAAAAAACTTTTTATTTTCTTGACAACGCTATGAACATCATATTCGCTATATTTTTCCTGTAATCTACACCCGAAAATACAAATGCAAATTTGTTATTGTTTTATAAATTTTTAATGTTAAGGCAAAAAGTATTAAAAAAATGATTTTTTTTAACAAAATTTTTTTTACATACTTAATAATGTATGCATTTAATGTTTGGGGGTGTGTCAGTAGCAAAAAGAAGTTTTTGCGCTTAAAAATTGTTATAAACAATTACACTTTACGGGAAGTTATGTCTAAAAGAAATTTGTTTGTTTTTTTTGATAAATTTGCTTTGGATTATTTCGATTAAACTTTCTTCTTGTTAAACCAAACTTTTGCGAAACTAATGCATCGTATGGTCATTTTTAGACACAAATGAATCGAATTTTTTACGAATAATGTTTAATCTAAGCCGCCTAGAGATTTTCCTTGCGAAACAGTCATTTTTCAATTAATTTTATAATTCATATAAACAAATTATATAAACAATTACACTTCACGGGAAGTTATGTCTAAAATTTTTTTTTTTTTACAAATTTGCTTTGGATTATAGCGATTAAACTCTTCATTGTTAAACCGAACTTTTGCGATAATTTTTCTTAATTGTTTAAACAATTTTTATAAACATTGCACTGTATGGAACTTTTTGGGCGAAAATGTATCGAATTTTTTACGAATTATATTTAATGTAAGCTACCCAAAGATTCTCTTTGCAAAATGGTCATTTTGCAATTAATTTTATAATTTTTATTAACAAACTATATAAAAAATTACACTTTACGGGAAGTTATGTCTAAAAAAATTTGTTTTTTTCTATTAATTTGCTTTGGATTATTTCGATTAAACTTTCTTTTTTGTTAAACCGAAATTTTACGATAGTTTTTCTTAATTGTTTAAACCATTTTGTTAAATAATTGTACTGTATGTAGATTTTTGGGCATAAATGTATTGAATTTTTTACGAATAATGTTTACTTTAAGTCGCCCATAGATTTTCCTTGTAAAAAGGTCATTTAGCAATCAACTTTATGATTTTTATAAACAAATTATGTAAACAATGACATATTACAATTATTTTTATGAAAATATTAATATCCGTTTTATAAATTACTATTATATCAGACAAATAAGCTTTATTCCAATAAAAACAATGTTTTGCTTTAATTTTTCTTATTTTTATAAAATAGCATTACAAATTTAACGTGACAAACAAGTTTGGGTAAAATAAAAAAGCGTTTTTACCCTTGTTTAAATAAAACTCACTAGAATTTTTCCTAAGGAGATATTCTTTTACAATTCAGTTGGTTTAACAAAAAGAAAGTTTAATCAGTATAATACAAAGCAAATTTAAAAAAAAAAATTTTTTATGCTCAACTTCATTTAAAGTGTAATTGTTTATATAATTTGTTTATAGAAATTATAAAATTAATTGCAAAATGTCTGTTTTGCAAGGAAAATATCTAGGTGACTTAGATAAAACATTATTCGTAAAAAATTCGATACATTTTTGCCTAAAAAGTTCCATACAGTGCATTTTTTTATAAAAATTGTTTAAACAATTAAGAAAAATGATCTCAAAAGTTCAGTTTAAAAAGAAGAAAGTTTAATCGCTATAATTTAAAGCAAATATGTAAAAAAAATTTTTCGTTTAGACATAACTTCCCGTTAAGTATAATTGTTTATATAAACTGTTGATAACAATTTTTAAGCGCAAAAACTTTTTTTTTTTACTACTAACACACCCCGAAACATTAAATGCATACATTATTAAGTATGCAAAAAATATTTGTGCTAAAGAAATCGAAAATTGTAAAAAATCATTTTTTTTTATACTTTTTGCATTAAAATTAAAAATTTATAAAACAAGAATTAAAAAATTAACTCTCACAGATCTCTTTAGAATTTAGTTCTGCGTAAGAGGAAAAAAGAATTTTTGAATTTGGTTAAAAATGGCGGTTTAAAAGTCAATTTAAACTAAATTTTGTCATTTTATCCCACGTCAGGCAACCGAGTGAAAACATAAGGATTTCGGTAGTGTGACAGTTCGTGTCCGGAACTCTAAAAAAAGAAATACTATTGAAAAATAGTACATTGTGTACTGATGAGCAGGACTCGAAAATGGGCCAAAGAATCCCATTTTTGTGAATTTGTTTTCAAATTGTTATTTTTTATTTTTTAATATTTTATATCTTGGTTAGGGGGTGCCGAACCATATGTCTCAGCTTCAAAACCACCTTTGGTTTTTTTATGCCCTCTAAAAATTAAACTCGAATAGTAGGCACAAAAAAAAATTTTTTTTCGTGACTGGCAAAAATGGCAATATGACACAAAAGTTTCATTGCTTTAAATAAACTTATTACCAAGGAAAAAATGTTGTTTAATCTTACTTTTCACTGCTTACAAACTATAATAATACCTTAATGCAGTCCAACCTCCGCACAACTTCTTTTATATGAAATGGGTTTCGTGTCATAGACAAAATAACTAGAGAAGAACAGCAGAGTACACTTTCACAAAAGGTGAGCCGTAAATAAAAAGGTCCCACAACCTCCATATAACTTTACTAAAATTATTGTCTCACGCACTATTAAAAAGTGCATATTAAATGATAATAATAATAACAATAATAAACCGCTGCCAAATTGTACATCAAGTATTTATTTTGCGTGAGTAATTATTTGTATTCATTTTTTGAACACATTGATACCTCATAGAGATTAATTTGTGTGTTTATCATTAAAACTAAGAAATCAGATAAATTACCTGAAAAAAATAACAAAAAAACCCTAAAAATTACATTTAAGAATATTTTTAACTCTTTAAACATCACTTAGTTCTGATATAATAAGTCGCAAAGAAATCTTAAATATATGCTAATTGATGCGTTTTCGAATTGTCTACAAAATGGGTAGAAACCCATTTTTGAAACCTTGATAACTTATTTAAACAAGATTGCGCTAGAAGGTTCGCAAATAGCTCATTCGATGTGTTTTTTAATGAGCTACAAGTTGATGAAAATATATTGAAACTTGCAAGAAAATATAAAAATAAAATTAAAAAAAAATAGGATTTTCAAAATTTTCGATTTTTAAAATGTTAATAACTTTGAATAAAAGTGTACTAGAAAATAAGGTAACGGTCAATAAGGTTCGATCGGAAGCTATAGTCGATCAGTGATGATTGAATTGGATAAAATCAATTAATAGTTTAATAATGTTGATGCCAAATACTATTTCGAATATACAAGCTTTATTTTTATAAATATAAAACTATAAATAAATTTTATGAAATTAAATCATCACTGATCGACTATAGGTTCCGAACGAGTATAGGTACCGTTAGCTTACTTACATTTTAACTTTTTTTTCTTAAATATACAATTTCGCCAAAAAACAATTTTTCCAACATTCTTAAATGTAAAAAAATATTGTTAGAATTGATCGATCGGGTTCAAACGTATGTCATAATTTGTCCCCCTGAGAGATCTATAATTTCATAAAACAAAGGTGGTTCTAAATATTACTTTTTTAGAGATATTGGACCAAACATAATGTTAGACATACGCACACACGGACATTTTCTCTAAACATCATTTTTGACATCCTGGAGTTGAAATATGTCAAGATATGTTAAAAGTCGCAGTAGAAGATGTGGGGATAAAACAATACGAGGAAGCAATTAATTAAGGGGGGGGGGGGTAAGGGATAATGCCAAAAAAAAACCTTTTTTTGTGAATTTTTTTCAGAAAAACGGCTAAAGCGACTTTAATAAAATTAATTGCATATTGTTTTACATTGTTTAAATTATGTTTGAAAAAATTTTCATCATTAAATATTATAAACTCAGCCGCTGAGAGAGAATTTTTCAAGACGTCTTTTTTGAAGGTAGCTGTGCGGTGCCAATCCTCATTTGGCGCAGGAACGTCTAACATCAAAAAAGTCGAGTTTTTTACTTAAAGTATATCGTAAACTCGCCCCCCCCCCCCCGGATCAGTATAATTTTTTTTTCATTTTTGTAGTTTTGGCGGCAAAAAAACGTAAAAACAGCATTTTTGGCCGGAAAAATCCGCCATTTTCTTAGTGGAAAACTACCTTAATGTAAAAAAAAAAAAAAACAACGGGGGGAGGTATTTTTCATAAAGAAAACGTGTGCCAATTTTCAAGACAATCGATTTAGTAGTTTTCGAGTGAGGATTGGCACCGACTTTTAAGAATTGATTTCGAGAAAAACGCATAATAGTTTTGAGCGCTTGGGGATTAGCGTGCATTTGTCGTTTCTCTGCTATTCTAAAACGGCTATAACTTTAAGAGTTTTGCTCCGATCGACTTGAAATTTTGACACGGTATTCTTGAAATGATTTACAACGAAATAAGCAAATAAAAAAATTTTCGAATTTTATCCCTTACCCCCCCCCCCCCCCTTAATAATAATTTTCACAGTTTTGTATTAAATTCCCTAAACAGATGGTAGATTACAAAATGCAGTTAAGCTAAAATAAGTTAAAATAACAAAACTGCAAGAATAGATTCCTATTTTATAATATATCAATTAATACTGAGTCACGGAAGTTACATGAAGGTTCTGATCAGCAACATATCTCTTTAACAGGCGAGCCTCATTAAAGCTCGAGCAATAGTAATGAAAGCTTTAAACATTTTCTGTTCCGACTTTTGACCTTCTATTGAGAAGTTGTACAGAGTGGTACGGAGGTTGTACTGTATGATATAATATGTTTAGAAATTTCACTTGAAATAAAAAGTTAAATAAAAATTCACAGAAATCGTGAAAATGAAATAATAAAATTTTAATCTAAAACAGTGGTTAAAAATTACTTCTTCCATCAGGAAAATAACAATAAAAGTAACAGTATTTAAAATTATAAAGTTAATCACTTATTAAGAGTTTATTGTTGATACAGGTACTTAATTTTGTTGCATTTATAGCGTGAAAAACTTACATCACTTCGATATCTTTAAGCTTTCATAAATTTTATTGCATCTTATTTGTATACCCATGTCTGTTAAAAATGTTGTAATGTGGGGAGCTTTATCTTTTTGCTTTCCACTTTCGAACACCGTGACTAGAGTCATTCTTGGATCAATATTGTACATAGCATATGTGTACGATTCCTGTAAGAGTAACATTTTTAAATTATAAGAGCAGACAATTTTTGACAAACTGTACATTCTTTAAAGCTTCTTATTTAGGAACACATTTTCATCTTCAATTGTAAAAAATTGCACTATAGATTTTAAAAAAAAACATATAATATGTTTGAATGAGACAAATCAATAAGTCAAAAATTAATATTACAAAATTTCATTATTAGATAGAATTTTTTCTTATTCGAATTTTCATTTTCTGAATTTGCTCTTAAGCGAATTTAAATAAATCCAAATTTGTACTTAACAGAATTTTTAGGTCACCGAATTCACACTTAACATTATTTCCATTTTTCAGAAATTCTTTTTAACCAAATTTTTATATAAAAGAATTCGAATTAAACCAAATTTTTAAATACCAGAATATCCATTTCACTGAATCTTTACATATCCGAATAAGTATTTCCAGGAAATACTTGCCTGAACATTAAAAAGACAAAATACATTTTAATATCTTTAAGACCTTACCTTTTGATTTTGTCCGTTAATGAACAATACTTTATCCATTACAATGAGATCAATATATCGGTCTTGAATACCTTTTCTAATATTGTCCCAATGAGATAGAGGTTTTTGTAAAAACGTCTGGAGAAAGTAAGCATAATAAATAATTTGATAAAGTATAAAACAAACTAATTTAAATGTTTATAAGGGTGATTCTTCTGAAATAGACCTGTTTTTGTTTGAAAAAGTAAAAAATGAAAATTTTAAATTTTCTGAATTATATTTTGTTATAAAAGTTCCAAAGAGATTCAAAAAGAAAAACATAAGTTGCGCAAAATTAATTTGCAAATCTACGGCCTACAAAAGCATTTTATTGTCACATACCTTTGAGGTTAAAAAAGACTAACTCCGAGTCAAGTCTTAAATTTTTTATTTTAATTTTCTAGATTTATAAATTATAAATCTTATACAATTTTATTTTTCCCGAAGTTGAGTATCAAAAATCCTCTTTTCATTATTTTATAAACAAATAGCACATTTTACTAAAGGTTAGATTTTTCAAAACAATTAATCCTAAATCAAAAACAAAACAAGATCGTCTCATAAATTTAAAAAAGGCTTCGGAGATGAAAAATTTCGTAAAAGAAAAATGCACATTTTTTAATATTTAAAAATATAAATTAAGACATGAAATAATATTTTCGGGTTATATTTTCGTTCATTTTGAAGTAGCTTCCATATAATGTTTCAAACGTTTAAAAATATGCTTTTATTAACGAGAAAAGGAGGCTTCGGAGATGAATCTGAATTTTTACTCGCACTGATAATACAACTTTAATTAATAATTTAAACAACATTTTCAATATTATATGAAACAAATATAAGTGAAAAATAAACGTTAGATTCTGACCTTTAATTTCTTATATAATTATACTAAATTAACATTTTTTAAATAAGGTTAAAATAGAATCGTAAAATGCTTAGTAGTTTTAACCAAAACTAAAAGACAAAATACAAAAAGTTTTTTTAATAAGAAAAACTTGTACTAGAATTTTTACAACAACATATAAAGATACATAAATTTACACAGATTAATAATAATTTTTTTAAAAATTGCAAATTAAAGGGAATATCAATAAAAAACTATTGTAAATGTTGAAACTCATGGTGGAGACACGTGAAGTGATCCCTTTCAGGAGAATCACCCATAAAGATTTAATAAAAATGATGTATTTTTCTTTTAATTCTTAAGAGAAAAACAGGGTGATTCATGTAGATAAAACCATAATTAATCGTCACTTTGAATATATACATTAATTTAATAAGTCTTGTAATAAGATAAACGACATATTTTAATAGAAGTATATAAAATTTGCCTGTAAAGGAGTTTGGAGAATTTATATACATATTTTGAAAACTAAAAATGTTAGCTAACTGCTTTCATTCTTATCAAATCCTGGTAACTTTCCGGTTTTCCGTTGATTTTTTGTATTACCTGATTACATTTTTATTAACAATTTAACAGTATGTTTGACATGTTAAAGATCTTTCTTGATATAAGTTAAATTGAAAGCTACAGTTATATTCACGACATAATAAAAAACTTATTTTTTATATAAATCTTTAAGAAATTTTTAGCACTGCGAAGAAATTGGGATGCATGAATAATTCATTGGTAAGAAATTAAGAATTTGCAATTGACAGAATATATAGAATATTCTTTTAGTCTAAGTTTCATTCTTCGAATTTACTTCCAATCGAATTTAAATAAGTCTGAAATTTTACTTAACAGAATTTTTATATTTCAGGAATTCATATAACATAATTTTTATTTTACATTGCATTATTTTTTAAACAGACTTTTTATTTAAAAGATTTTTAATTTAAGCGAATTTTAATTAAAAGCAAAATTCTTATTTAACAGAATTTTAAGTAACTCGAATTATTATGCCAGAATATTCATTTACGTATTGGTATTTACTTGAATTCATATTTTATTGAATTCTTAAAACACCTAATTTTTATTTTCTCAGAAATTGCAAATGGCCGAATAAACATCGTCAAAATAAAGAAAGAAAGAAAAAGTTTGGCTTAAAAATTAAAATTTACCATTAAATAATTATTAAGAAAATTTGTGATTGGTCAATTTTAAACTAAAATATTTCTGTCGGATATTTGTCAGGACATTTGTAATTTAACAGACAAATAAAACTTGGTCGTCTCAAGAATTCTATCAGACAAATGAAGATTTGGTGAGATGGATATTCTGGCATTTAAAAATTCGACTGTCTTAAAATTCTATTGAATGAAAATTCAGTTAAATTTGTATGCTTTTAATCAAAAAGTTGGTTTAAAAAATTGTGTAAAATTTATATTTTATCCAACATGAATTTCTTTTATCTACAACTTATGTTAAGTAAAAATGAAGATTTATTGATTTTCATTTAAAATAATAATAAATTCAAACGAGAAAAATTCGCCTTAAAGAACATTTTATCTAATTAAATTCGAACAAATGAAAATTATATTTAATGTATTTTAGAACTTATTCATGCGTTTCTAAAAATTCACGCATTAATGGTGAACTTACCGTTTAATTACCGGTTTTCTAATTCAATCGTCACCCTGATTTTCCTAATTAAAATTTAATAAAATTACTTACACTCGGACAGCAAACTACAAGTGAAAAATTATCTCCAACTTCCGGCTCTCTTTTAGGATACCTGTAACCAGGTCCAGATTCTTGACTACCTCTCAAATCAAAGACAAGCAATACAGCCATAACGTCATGTTTCCTTTGGAAACTCTGCAATCTAATTAATTATTATTTAAGTAAAATTAGATTATTACGAAAAGCTTTTTTTCTTTAAACAAAAAGTTTGAGATAAGCTTTACTTGTGATAATAGTCGACATTTTGTCTACTCATGATGCTCCTCATTTCTCCAAAACTTGCTTGTTGACTTAAGGTTGAATGAAAATATAATGAACACTTTGATAATATGGCACTTCTCAGTTTCACAAGCCACTGATATAAAGCAGGTTGCTGATTTGTTTTCAAAAACGTTGCTCCAAAACCAATTTTCCAAGTCTAGTAACAAAGAAATTATTTTAAAATAAACATATACTTACGTGTACGTTTTGTAACATATTTAATAAATTTTAGATTATCAATAAAAATAAATAGCTCACCTCTTTATTTTGCAAAGTACGTTCCCAAGCAGACATTCGAGCTTGAGCTCCGTAAAGTGCCATTAGAGACGACAAAAACTTCCAATTTTCGATTTCTACGTGGGCTTTCATGAGTTGCACCAGTATTTCACATTCCAATCTAAATTGAATAAAGATTTATTTACATACTGCTTTAATTTGATTAGTAAATTTTGATATATTATACGAGTAAATCAAATAATTTATTATCAACGGCTTTTAGATCTACATATATTTTTATCGAGAGACTTCAAAATCCATTTTTTGCAGCTAAGGTCCCTTTCACCGTGGAGCGTCACATATACTTATGGGGCTCCAACTTTAATAAATAATTAAAATAAATTTTGATAAAGTGAAACACAATTCGCACATACAATTATAAGTCAAATCCGTTACGTGTACATTCTCATAAATAATACAAAATGTTCCCTTGATAGTGAGGATAATTCAAAAATTCACTTAATACGATATATTATAAACAATTTATATAAGTAAAAATCACATTAAATAATAGAGTACAATAATTTGCATCACGTGGCAATTAACTTTGAAAAAAATAAAATCAGATTGAATTAAAATTAAATCAGCCAGGAAGATGATTTGCTTATGAAATTATGCATAAGACAAAAGAAACAAAATAATAAAGACTTATCATCTCAGGCGGTGCGATCGTAAAGAATCCGGAACGACACTGGTTGCGGAGAACTACCGGTACAGGCCCAAAGCCGGATCAAAATGCCAATATAATTTCGTTCTTTTAAAATCGCTTTCTGATCGCCTAGCCCACGTCCTTTAAAGATATTAGTACCAAAATTCGGAAAAAACTATTTGATGTAGGGGAGAGTGGCCATCAATGTACCGGGTTTTTTTCAAGGTCATAGTATTTATTCAATTTCACCAATTTCAAGTACTTTTTTGCATCAATATAAAACTGGAACACTTCTCTAGGTAATGCACATATATTATACCCGATTTATTTTGATTAAGTAATAAAATTTAGAATTTTTCTAAACTAACACTCTATTTTCATTTTCAACAACCTGGGTACACAATGAACCACCTCTATAAAAACACTAAAAATGTTCAACAATAATAATATTGCAATTTTCACTTTGTGAAAAAACTTTTTTCTATCAAATACTATAAAAAATTATTACTTAATACTTTTTAATTGATAATGTATAACATAAATATACCTCAAATTTAAGTTAACTAGCTAAAATGGCATTTTATTTTTGCTATGTTGAGAAGAGTACTGATAACAATCGCTATCACATGCTGTACGCATGCCTAGTTTTATAATCAGGCATACCAATCTGGAAATTGAAAATACACTGAAATTCCAGGTGGTTCATTGTTCCCTGGTACATTGAATCAACATGACATTTGCAACAAAAATGGTTTTTTATAACTTAATCCAATATTTCAAAATTTTTATCTCATTAGAATATTGTAGTTAAGGCCCAATACAAAATAAATCGTAAGTTTATTTATTTTTAAATTACCTTATTTCAATTAAAAAACGTGTTTGTATTTTAGGTAAATTTTTTCTTCAGTGCATCAAAAATAGTTTTTTTTAGTTTTCTCTGTAAAGAATAAATCCACATGTCTCAAACTTATGGACATAGTGTGTTTACGCAAACTTCATTTATATTTAAAATTAGGAGAATTTTTATTTAATTGTTTCTGAGAAACTTGAAATGGTTCATTGAAAAAACTGGTACATTGATGGCCACTCTCCCCTAACTAGATCAATGTACTCCTGCACTTCCGGTCTATGAAACCCCACGTGTTTGCAGATTTAATCAAGCAAACGGTCGTTCCTTTCGGTTGAAATTCCAATAAAAAGCACTACACTTTTAAATAAATAAAGCGAAAAACTAATCAATTACTCGAAAAATTAATAAAATTTACATGGGAATCACAAAGAAGAAGAAAACTACGAATTTTACCTCCTGTGCTGTCGGCGACACGAAGAAAATGTGGGTCCAACCGGACCGCACCGCTTCAAGATTATGCTATGAAAAGTAGAACAAAATTCAAAATTGAGAATTAAAATATAAAAATTGGTAGATTATAATTATAGATTATCATTTAAATAAAAAAATAATTTCTAAATGACAAATTTAAAATTTTTAAGACGTCCATCTGAGAAAAATTAGCTTAAAAACTTGTTTTTTTAATTTATTTAATACATACGGGACCAGCCCTTTCGATTTAAATTCCAAATAATTATTTTTTTAACATAAATAAATATTCTTTTAGTAGGCAATAAAATTGGAGTAAGAAATCTATCTTTTTTTTTATCAAATATTACTATTGGATATTAAGTAAACATTAATTTTTTAATCAGAATAATTTATAGAAAAATTTTTTAAAAATCTTATTTAGAATCTTTCAGTCATTAATTTCGAAAATTTTTAAGTTTTTAACTATAAAAAAATTTTAAATTTGTACTTGTTTAAAAATTATTAAAGTCTAATTTATTCAAATCATTCTAATTTTAATTCTTTTATCATTAATTTTTAATGTTAGATTTATGACATTTATTCTAATTGTTTAGTAAATTTTTAAAATTTAAATTGGGAAAAATTTTAATATCACTAAATAAGAAGCTATTATTTAAAAATTATTTTATTCATTTTTTTTTTATTTTTTTATAAATGATTTATTATTCTTCATTGTAAATAAAACTTTTAAACAAATTTTATATCAATTATGCTGATTAAAAATTAATTTTTACTTAATACCCAATAGTAATTCATAAAAAAAAAAGATAGATTTCTTACTCTAATTTTAATGCCTGCTAAAAGAATATTTATTATTGTAAAAAGAAGATTATTTGGAATTTAAAACAAGTTTTTAAGCTAATTTTTCTCAGATGGAGTTCTTTAAAATTTTAAATCTGTCATTTAGAAATTATTTTTCTCTTTAAATATTAATCTATAGTTATAATCTACTAATTTATCTTTAAATTCTTATTTTTGAATTTCCCACTACTTTTCATAACATAATTTTGATTGTAATTTGATGTTTGGTAATGGATTTAAGGGTTAGTTCGGTCTTGAATATTTAACGTATTTTGGTATCTCGGTAAACACTGAAAATTCAGACTAACAATTTTTAGAATCATGCACTCCCATTCTATTTTAAATATATAATCACTTTTTCCTTTTTTGGGACAGTCCTGTTAACCATTTCCACATATTGTAGAAAAATAATAATAGCTTAAAGAAGTCAAATCTAGATGTGTGTTGGTATAGTAAAAAGAAACATTTTGTGAGACAATCGTGAATTTAAATGTTAAGAGCCTTCGTCATATTTTTTATAAATGTTTCGTACTGAACAATTGCAGTATGTCTGACAGTTACCCAGAGTCAATATTCCACGGATAAAAAGAAATCTCTTATCACCACATCCGTTTTAGGCCTTATGATACTATTTCGGAAAATATCATTTACAGGGTTGCCACAAATCTCTTATTACAATTTTCCCTGACTTTTCCCTGATTTCCAGACAAATTGTTTTATTTTTCACTGACCTTTTTTGAGTTCTTAAAACTAATTATTTGTACATTTACTTTACAGGGCTGCCAGCGGAGTGGCAGATTAAAAATAGCGAAAAAAATGACTTCTTAATTTAAAAAGTGAGTAAATAGTGAGCTTTTAAGTAAAAAAAGTGAGTAAGCAATAATGAGTTCGAAATTACTAATATTAATTTATTTGGGGCCCGCCAGCAGAAAAAGTAATTCAACTTTAAAGAAAATAAATCAAAAATGGCAAAAATAATTGAAATATGAAAAAAAGAATTGAAAAATGACAAAAATAATTCAACTTTAAAAACAAAATTGTAATATTATAAAACTAATTAAAAAATTGATTAAAAATCAAAAAATGAAGACAAAAATTAAAAAATTTAGAAGAAAATAATTGAAAAGTTTAAAAATAAATTGAAGCTACAACAAAACAATTGAAAAATGATAAAAAATAAATCAAATTTGAAGAAAAAAATTGAGGCTGGTGTAAAAAATTAAAATTTTGAGTACAATAATTGTGATATTGACGAAATAATTAAAATGTAAAGGAACTAATTGAATAATTACATCAAGAATTGAAAGCTGGTGTAAAAATTAAACTTTGCAGACAATAGTTTAAAAACTAAAAAAAGTTATAGAAGTTTCAAGAAAATAATTTAAAAATGTCAAAAAACAAATTTACATATGTAGAAAATAGTTAAAAAATGACCAAAATAACTGAAATTTGGAAAAAAATTAATGAAAAATGAGCAATATATAATTCAAAAATGAAGTAAAAAATGTAATACATTAATTGAAAAATTGTATAAAATGCTTGAAAAATTAACGATATAATTAAAATGTGAAGCAACTAGTTGAATAATAACATAAATAATTAAAAACTTGTGTTAATAAATTCATGACAATATTAAAAAGATTAAAGAAAATGCCATTTAAAGAAAATAATTTCAAAATGTCAAAAATATTTGAAAATTGACCAAAATAATTGTAATTTAAAAAAAATAATTAAAAAATTATAAAAAGAATTGATAACTGGAGTAAAACTTAAAAATTTCAAGAATTCTTGAAAAATTAACGATACAATTGAAATGTTAGGAAACTAATTGAATAATAACAATCATAAATAATTGAAAGCTAGTGTAAAAATTAAAAATTTATAGACAATAACTGAAAAATATATTAGGAGTTTAAGGAAAATAATTGAAATTTGAAGAAAATAATTCAAAAATGGCAAAAAAATTTAAATATGAAGAAAGGAATTGAAGGTTGTAGGAAATAATTGAAATTGGAAAAAATAAAGTTTGAGAAAAATAATTATTGAATGTTGAAGAAATGAATTGAAGTTGGAGGAAAATAATTGAAATTTGAAGAGAATAATTGAAACATGATTTAAATAATTGATAACTGGTGTACAACTTAAAAATTTTAAGAATACTTGAAAAATTTACGAAAGAATTGAAATGTTGAGAAACTTATTGAATAATGACATAAATAATTGAAAGCTAATGTAAAAATAAAAAATTGATGGACAATGATTGAAAAAAAGAAAAAGTATATTATAGGAGTTTGAGAAAAATAATTGAAATTTGAAGGGAATAATTCAAAAACGGAAAAAAACTTAAGTATAAAGAAAGTAATTACAGTTTGAAGAAAATAATCGAAATTTGTAGAAAATAATTGAAAAAGGTGTAAAAAATTAATAAATTCGTGATAATGATAATAATAGAAAGAATGAAGAAAATGATTGAAATATGATGAATAAAATAATTTAAAACTGATGTATAAAAATTCATGTCAATAAAAAATTGGAATAAAATTATTGAACTTTGTAGACAATAAATTTAAAATGGCAGAAATAATAGAAAAATATGAAGAAAATAATTGGAAAATGACAAAAATACTTGATTAATGACAAAAAAAATAAGTTTAAAGAAAATAATTGAAAAATAACAAAAGTAAAGTGAAACTTGTGTAGAAAATTTAAATATTTCTGATAATAATTTAAAGATTGAAGAACATAGTTGAAATTTTAATAAAATAATTGAAAAATGACAAAAATAAATGAAAACTTGTGTAATAAATTTAAATATTCAATGACAATAATTTAAAGACTGAAGTAAATGAAATTGATATTTGAAAAAATTATATTCAAAATCGCAAAAATACTTAAAAATTGACAAAAATACTTTTAAGTTGACAAACGTACTTTAAAAATGACGAAAATAATTGAAACAAGGTGGAGAAATTAAGTATTTGTAGACTGTAATTAAAAACAAAAATTTGTAAAAAATTGTAATTGGGATATAAACAAACTAATTGATTTATAAAGTAAATTATTTATTTATCAGGCGCCCAATATCAGAAGACCCCCTCTTCTTCCTCTCCCAGAGGGAATAGACATTTTACCCAAAAAGTGAGAAAAGTGAGTTTTTTTTAATAAAGTGAGTAATAGTGAGCGATTTTAAATAAAAAGAGTAAAAGTGAAAAAAGTGAGTCGCTGGAAGCCCTGAATTTAAAATTGTGAAAGATAAATATTTTTTATCACACTTACATCAAAAGTTAGATTTTACGGCTTGTTTGGAAACCTTTAAGAGCTCATTTCACGGCCTAGGCCGTAAAGTAAATGAACTCGCAATCTGATTGGCTGATGCTGGTCAGCTGACCTTTACTTTATGGTACAGCTGCCCAAACTGGCCCAAACGTCACGGCTGTTCATGGGTTTCGCCGCCCTCCGGGGGCATTTCTAAGTCTGTCGACCTACTCCCACCTAGAAATGCCCCCTGAGGCCGTTTTTTACGATAATCACCTCTCCCTAGGTTCGAATTCTCAGTTTTTTGTGTGATAAAAAATGTTATATGACACTTGGACCCATGATCCAATTGGATCATGCTTGGACCCTTTCGGCACTTAAGTTCTCGTGTATCGTACAACTCGCCACAGCCACATCAGAGCCTCGGCTACTTTTCGGTGGAGCCTCGGCTTCATATCTTCACTTCACCTCGGCTTCGCCTCGGCTACGTTCAATGAAGCCTCGTCACCACCTCTACTTCGCCTCGGCTGCGATTGGACTTAGGCTCGTATTACGATACTTACTCGTACTATAAAGTGCCATTTCAGGTCCTTGTGTCATAAATAACTATTTCAGATTGCAGAAATTAATTAATTTTAGAAAAGTTTAAAATATGACTTCTAAAAATTTATTTAGTAAATTTTTATACTTAGTAAATTTCAGAAGAATATAGTTTTTCATCAATTTTAAAGATTCTTGAATTTTTCCAGTAATTTTGATAAAAATCCCTGACTTTTCCCTGACCCATTTCAGTTTCCCTGGCTTTTCCCTGATTTCCCTGAATTCCCTGACCTGTGGCAACCCTGATTTAGCTTAAAAATTTTTATATATAGACCAGTGTAAAAGATAGCGTACTTACGTTAAGGCTGCTTTAATTGCGGTTAACGCCAAGTGCGAACAAGACAAGGAATGTGCAAGTACTATAGTGTCAATAGTTTGTAAAAGATCAGGATGATTCATTGGTCGATTGCTAACACTCATATTGTACATTTTTTCGTAGCTGTAAAATATAATATCTCATTAATTATGAGAATTACTTTTCACAGATAAAATATACATAATATAGATCACTAACAAATCCATCAGCTGCATTCGAACTGTAACAAATTGGCACAATTGACCGGAGACTTCAGCAACTGTCGCTCCTACTGCGTTTGTTCCCTTCGTCATTTCTTCGACCCTCTTCAAATCTCCTTTTAGGGATTCGTACATTGTCTTCAGCGAATTCTATAAACATTTTTATCTGCATTATTTAAACTGCTTAAACTTTAATCTAATTTGTAAAAATATATTTACGTCCTTGCGAAGGAAGCCTTTGTTCTTGATGCGGAGGAAACCTAAATCCACGTAAGAGCGCTCTGCCAATGCTATTTGAGGAAGATGCATGAGCAGCATCCCCCAAGGGCCCATCTGTGCCAAACGACATGATTCTCTTTCTTTTTCCTGGAGAAAGTAGAAAATTTAAATTTACTTAAAAATTACTCTACCAAAGGCAATTATGATATTAATTAGGGTCGGGAACTCGAGAACTGTTATAGCTTCATCTCGTACTCTAAACGAAAGTTGAAGGAGAAGTTTCGATTCAGACTCGGAGAATAAATTCTTAAGAGATCTGTCGAGATACTTTTCGAATTTTCTTAATTTTTAAACAATTTTTTGTTAAACAAAGTTCAAGAATATATTTTTTTTAAAACAATGAAGACAGTGAGTGATCTTTAAACAAATAAAATTTTTAGGTTATACGGTTACGTTTAAAAGACAAATCGGACGAGCAAGTTCCACAAATGACACATCTATGGCAGCATTTTATTTTAAATAATAAACGTCATATGTATATATATAAATTGACAGTTATAATAAGGAATAAATAATAATGAGAGTAAGCTTTCATCTTTTAAGTACTTTAACAATACTTAAAAAATAAATTAACAAGAAATTCTTTTCATTGCTAAACTGTTCAAACGATGTTTTGAAAATTGTTCTACTATAATTTTTAAAGATGTGATCATTTGTTTTAAAAAACAGACCCTTTTTCGGTAAGCATACGGGAAAGTATTTTGCACCCGCTTACGTCATAGAAGCAGACGCAAAAGTTATAAACACATACGAAGTAGTTCTGTATGCTAGTAATATATGCGCAGTAGTTTTTAAAATGGTTATGCATGCGCAGTAGTTTTCTATAATCAGGGTGGCCAGTATTTTTAGGATTTTTGCCTCCCAGCTTCCTCTCGGTTCTCTTGGTAGAAATTAGTATTTTCTCCCGGTTTTAAGATTCAACTTTTTCTATTTTAAATAAATTAAACATATCTATATCTATCTATATTAATAAAATCAGAGTTTTGTCTGTACATTGCTTAGAACTTTAAATTTCATGCATAATTTTTCGTTTTAAGCATCAAGGAATTCAAATATACCCATAAAAAATTTCATGTCTGTATGTATGTATGTATGTAAGTATGTATGTATGTCACAGAACCTTTGTTCTTATATACATTTTTTTCAAAAAATTCAAAAAATCGAAAATTTTTAAATTATGCATTTTTTTATGAACTGCTGATAAACTTTCTATAATTGAGTATTACCTGTTATTTCGTCATATTTTAGAATAATTTGACAAAAAATATCGTATAACTGAGATATATAAGTATAAAATTGGTTTCTGGATCAAAAAAAATTAAAAAACCTACATTTTTTTTTTATATTACTGACTTTGTGTTAGATGGCTTTTAATCTTTTTGCATTAATTTTGTTATGTTCCTTACAACACATTTTGCAATAAATTTAAAGAAATACATTTATAAAAATAATTTTAGATGACACAATGCAAAAAAAATGTTGAATCTGAATTTTTTGGGTCAAAAAAATAAAAACCAGAAAATCTAATATATTAAATTGAAATCCTATTTAACCTAAATCCCATTTAACCTAAAAAGCATTCTGCCTAAAACCCATTAAACATAATAAATCTTATTTAACCTAAATTACATTTAACCAAAATCCCATTTAAACTAAAATGTATTCAGTCTAAAACACATTAAACCTAAAACTTATTTAACACTAAATCCCATTTAAACTAAAAAGCATTCTGCCTAAAACCCATTAAACATAATAAATCTTATTTAGCGTAATTTTTATTTAGCCTAAATCCCATTAAACCTAAAATGCATTAAGTCTAAATCCCATTTAACCTAAATCTCATTCAACCTAAAATGCATTCAGACTATGATGATCCATTAAATCCAAAAAGGCATTCAGCCTAAAACTATTTGTCCTAAATCCCGTTTAGCCTAAATTTTACATTATAAATTTCGTTCAATGGGATTTAGGCCAAATTTTTTTAAGCTATATGCATTTTAGGTAAAACAGAATTTAGGCTGATTGCATTTTAGGTTAAATTGGATTTAGGCGGAATGCATTTTTGGTGAAATGGGATTTAGGCTGAATGCATTTTAGGTTTAATGGGATGTAGGTTGAATGTATTTAAGCTTAAATGGGATTTAAGTTTAATGGGATTAAGGTTAAATGGGATTTAGGATGAATGCATTTGAGATTAAATAGAATTTGGGCTAAATGCATTTTAGGTTAAAAGAGTTTTAGAATAAAAACATTTTTGTTTAGATGGAATTTAGGCTGATTGCATTTTAGGTTAAATGGGGTTTATGATGGTTCCATGTTGGGTTAAATGATATTGAGGATGAATGCATATGAGGTTAAAAGGGATTTAGGTTGAATACAATTGAAGTTAAATAGGAATTAGTTTAAATAAGAGTTAGGTTAAATGGTATTCAGGTTAAATAAAATTTAGGTTAAATGGGATTTATACTGAATCCATTTTAGGTTAAATGAGATGTAGGATAAATGCTTTTGGGGATAAATGGGATTTAGGCTAAATGCATTTTAGGATAAATGGGTTTTAATCTGTGAATGCATTTTAGGTTAGATGGGATTTAGGATGTATGCATTAGAGGTTTAATGGGATTAAAGTTGAATGGGTTTTAGGCTGAATGCATTTTAGTTTAAGTGGAATTTAGGCTGAATGCATTTTAGGTTAAATGGGTTTCTTGCTAAATACGTTTTAGATTAAAGGGGATGTAGGCTTAATACAATTTAGGGTAAATGGGATTAGGCTGTATGCATTTTCGGAAAGATGGTTTTAGGCTGAATGGGATTCAGGCTAATTTGGTTCTAGGTTTTTCTCGAAAAATATTGATTTTTATGAGAAAAAATTTGACAACATGACATGCGTATTTTTATCAGATCAACAACTTGGCAAGGTTGAGGCAAAGTAAAAATGCCTTGCCTCAACCTTGCCAATATTGCTGGAACATCCGGTGCTGTTCGGGTATGTGCTAATGGGAAGTATATCTAATAAAATATATTAGAATTTAATAATTTTTGGAACAGAACTATGTTGCTTTTAGAAAATTCTTTTTTAAATAATTTCTGTCAGAAAATACTTATTGGCAAAAAATACTTTCTGCCAGAAAATTATTTTTGTCAAAAAATGCTATCTGTAAAAAAGTTCTTTCTGTCAGAAAATACTTTTTGTAAAAAAATACTGTTGATGGCACGCCACTAGATTTCGTGCCCGCCGAAGGCGGGCTCGAAAGCTAGTAAACTATATTATTCATTATAATAAAATAAAAATTAAAAAAAAATCTTAGATCAATTTCTTCGTTAGGAAATCCTTCAGGAATCCCCCCTAAATCCGATTGTCTATTTTTCTAATATTTTTTGACAATTTTTATCGGGTTTTATCGGTTTTTTATGTGGTTAGGCATACCCCCTAACCACATGTATCAGCTTTAAAACTACATTTGCTTTTTTCAGATCGGATGTTTCTGTAAGACTGTAGCTAGTCCTCCGATTTATTGTTTATATTTTCTATCTTGACTTTGGCGCCCTTTAGTGATGAAACAGGCACAGTAAAAAAACTTTTTTTTGTTATTCTTGACAGACAAAAATGTCAATAATATGATGCAAAAAATTTCATTGCTTTAAATAAAGTTATCACCGAAAAAAACTTGTTTGTTAAAGTCACCTTTGACGGCTTACAAAGTATAATACTACTTTAAAGGAAGGTTACTTTATATATTATTTAGCTTTTACTACATACTCCATTTTCTGTCAAAAGAACATTTAGAAATATAAGGAAAACACCGCATTTCATCTTACCCGGACGATTTCATCTCTCCCGGAATTTTAGCTTTTTTACAATTTCTTTCCTTAAATTTAGAAAAAAAAACAAAAATCAAAAACCGTTTTACGTGCAAATGTACAAAGATTAATATTAAAGTATTTATATGAATTGGAGTTTCTTGCCAAATTCCTTACACTTTGCAGTGGTTTTAAAAAGGTGATCCATCTCTCCCGGACTCACCCTAAATCGAATTTTAATTTAGCAGAATTCACACTTACTAGAATTTTAAGTGAGTCGGATATTTGAATGCCAAACAAAATGGAAATCGATTTGAATTGTTTACACAAATATATGTAAATTTTTCTACCATCAGTAAAAATAGGCATTTTGTGTCTAAAGCATGAAGTGATATAGGCCTTCTTTCATCATAAGTAATAGAATTAAGATTCAAATCAAATGTATTTAATTATTTTAAAATTACAAAATTTCCATTGTAATTCAAGTCAAGCCTTTTTGCTCTTTGAAATGTACGCTGAATATTTTTAATTGAGAAACAATAAATGTATTTTATTTAATTTGTATTAACACAAGTTCAAGTAAATAATAATTAAAAATATAAATACCACTGATTCTTTAGCTTTATCAAAGCACAATTGTGTCACTTGAGTAAAAAAAGTGTTTAAAAACTCTTCTTCGTGTTCCATAATTCATCATTATTAAAAAATATTATATTCATTAAAGCAATTTTAGAAAGTTTATATTCTTACAAATAAAGATAAAACTAAAAAATCCTTTAACAAAGTTGTAAATAAAATACTAAGGTTATGTTTGCTTTATTATGATTTATGACATTTAGGATTCGGGCACAAAGTATATAGATATAAGATAACGATAGATAAGTTAAGGCCTAAGGGTACAGGCAGATGTGGGAGAATAGGAGAATAGAGGAATAGAATAGCCGAATCAGATAATTGGTTACATTGGAAAACATTTCCTGATTGGTTTATTCTATTCCACTATTCTTCTGCTCTCTCACATGTGCCAGTACCTTAAGCAGGGAGCCCCTGCTCCCGTAACCGTATTCGTTGTGCTTTGGGCTTTAACGCGCCTGCCCAACAGAGATCGGAAATTGCAACGTTATTTTACTTTTAGAGGTAGGTAGAACACGTAATATACGTAGAAAACTGTAGAAAACCTAGGTAAAATACGTTTCAAAGATGGGGTACTACAGTAAGGTCGCGGTAAAGGTGAAGTCAGGGTAAAATGGTAAAATCTCATGTGAGCAGAAAGCGTAAAACCGAAAGCAGAAAATATGAGAGTGAGAAAGTCAGTGATATATGTCTGTCTCTCTCACTCTTATGATTTTCTGCTTTCGGTTTTACGCTTTCTGCCAACATGGGATTTTACCATTATACGAAGGACTAGGGTATTAGTGGATTAGAATAAACTAATTAGATAATTGGTCACATTGGAAAGTATTTTCTGATTGGTCTATTCTAATTTACTGATACCCCAGTCCTTCGTACCAGACTTCACCCTAAGGGTGCGATCCCATGTGAGCAGAAAACGTAAACGGAAAGCAGAAAATCATGAGAGTGAGAGAGTCAATGATATACGTCTGTCACTCTCACTCTCATGATTTTCTGCTTTCCGTTTACGTTTTCTGCTCACATGGGATCGCACCCTAAGTGTCCGTTTCAGTAATGATCCCGTCCCATGACAGCGTCAAAGCGTGAAAGCGGAAAAACGTAAAACTTTGCTCCAATCAGAACGCTCAATTAGAATAACTTCCATTGTAGAACATATTCTTATTGGCTGAACGTTTTCCGTTTTCTGCTTTGACGCTGTCATGGGACGAAACCCTTTACTGTCCATTTCAGCACGTGTCCCTCCCTCTACTACTACCGTCAGTGCTGTATATTTCGCTGCGGCACGAGGCTTTTGAAGAAATTTTAAAACCTAACTGCTCGAACGCAGATTACGCTCCTGCTTTAACCCCCGAAAAGATTCTGGGGCGTGGCTTAAGAAATGGACAGTTACTGAAATCGCTGTTCCCGACGAGTGGACACTTAAGGTACGCTCCCAGCTCGGCGTCTGCCTGCTTGCGCGTGCAACCGACATGAGAGAAAAGAAGACGGAAATATAGTTCTGTCTTTTTCTCTCTCGTATCGGTTGCACGCGCAGGCAGGCCGACGTCGAGCTGGGAGCGTACCTTTACCGCGACCTTACTGTACAGTCCGCTTCCATTTAATTGACCTTGTCGGGACCGGATGAAACATTTTAATTGACCTTTCCCACTCTTTACGCAAATACCAAAAACAAAGGGGAAATGTAACATTTCCCCTTACGTGCACATGTGTGGTGGGGATAATTTTGTTCATTTAAAATGTACGAAAAAGTTCAAATAAAATGGAAGTTCATTTAAAATGGAGGTCAATTAAATGGAAGCGTACTGTATAAGAAAAAAAAGAACAATAAAAAATCATAACTTTTTTGAATATACCTACTGAAATAGTTTGGCAGTGACCGTCCCCATTATTGGACATTACCAGTAATAGCCTAAAGCACAACGAATCGTAATCGCTAATCCTTAATCGTAATAATGAGAGAAAGTAGGACAGAGATATATGTCTGTCCTACTTCCTCTCATTCTTACGATTAAGGATTAGCGATTACGATTCATTGTGCGTTAGGCTAATGTAATTACCGTAATTAGAGTTCCGTCTGATCTTTCAACGAGAGTGGATGTTTCCACATCTCGATCTGTAATTTAATATTCAATATTCTTTAAGATGCGATAATAAATTCGCGCTAAATGTTATTTAATACTATTTAATTTAATAATATGGTTTAAAAAGAGTGATATCGGACTGGGCAATACCTCTTTTATGGTCTTTTTATATATACATTTTTTTTTAAAGTTCTTGATTTTTGCCGCGTCGTATATGTGATGTCTTGTGAGTGTAAGTGCGTGGTTTTCAACGGAATTCTAGCTTTTGCAAGTGACTGTTAATAAAAAAGGATTTTAATTTTATTTAAATCTATGTGTTTTGAAAATGTATCCACAAGATGTCTCAATTCCAAGTATTATCTGGAATGACTTTGTGTATAATTGATGTGATCTCTGTCTGACTTTTAAGTGCAATAATTAATTTTCGAAAATTAAGAGATCAAGGCTCGAATTTTTAAATTTGATGAATTTTATTCCGAAGAGCATTGTATTTGGGATCATTATCGTTCGATTTGTTATCAAGTTTGTGCTTTTGAAGGTCATTTGAACATCGCATTCTCTAGATTCTTGCTAATTAAATATCTAATTCATAATTGACTGTTTATTTCCCATTGAGTGAACTATGAAGTTATTAATTTTCAAATTTAATGCGATGACTCTTATATTTTTGTTATTGGAAACTATTATAATTCCCCTTGTTGTGAAACTGTGCTTTTGAAGGTTATTTGGATATCGCATTATTTGGCTCAAGCTAATTGAAATTTGCTTCATAAATGACTGTTTATTTCATACTGTGAGAACAAGATTATTGTTGTTTTGGAATCGCATTTTCATTATTAAACTCCCGCCATTATTATCGAATATTCTGGATTGTCTTACCGCGCCATCTTTATGTTTGAGTCTTAATTGAGGACAGATATGTTACTTCATTTGAAATTATCATTCACATAATCTGACACAACCGTGGCCTAAACCAACTGTGCTATCAACAATCTTAATGAGAAATATTTAAAAATCTGGACATATATACGTTTAAATCTGAACATATGTACTTAAGGAATTTCTGTCTACTTATTTAATGGCTATTGGACCTTCGGGGGCCTAAGGCCAAAACCAAACCAAACCAATTACCGTAATTACTTAAATCACTACACGTGGATTTCCAATCTCTGCTGCCAATCTACTACTACTACATATTCTTTGCCTGGCGCGGATTCAGCGGGGGGCGATGGGGGCGATCGCCCCTCCCAAAAGCCTTAAATTATCATATAAGAGAGAAAGAGATAGCACTATATTCTTGTCTCTTTCTATCTCACATATTGCCCCATCCAAAACCCTCGTCTGAATCCGCCTTTGTTCTTTGCCGTGCCACTCTAGGTTTTTTTACGTAATTTACAGGTATTTTACATAAGTAAAATACCGTATTTTACCTCCCACTCCTAAAAAATACATTATGTAAAATATAATTGAGGTAATTTACTAGGTATTTTACCGTAAAGTACCACGTAATTTACCTAAGGTATTTTACTAGCACAACGCTGACTGCGCCCTGAGTGCGTCAATAAAACAAGCCTATCACATCTATATTATATACTCTATGGATAGAAACGTCATAGTCATACATAATTCTGATTGACTTATTTAATTAATAGGTTAGAAATGTGTTTGTGTCTATTAGTCTTCTGTTTTCTTTCTTTTTGACATGTATCAAAGCTTTTAAAACTTGTTTGTATGCACACGCATAATAGGCTGTCATTTTGTAATTATTTATAAATCGTTCAGTGACATATGAGTTGCAGAATATAGAGGGTTTGAAAAGTATTTAAAAAATGTATTTTTTACCCTTTTATATAGTCATGTAATTTGATAGTTCTATTCAATCAAAACATTGTGGGAAACGATTAATTTTCGTTTTCGAGATAAAACAATATCGGATGGAAAGCTGGTAAGGCTTTTGTCTATATTTTTCTCTCTGATACATCTCAGTTGACTATAAATCATCTGTTTCAAATAATACATTATTTTTCATTAAAATATTATGTTTTGTTTTTTGTCTTAAATGCTCAACAATATTTTTACATACCTAGATGTATAAGCTAGCTAAAACTTGAAAAATATCGTTAAAAATTGTGTAGTCATTTATTATTTTATCACTGCGAAAGTATATAAATTTAAAAATTTTTTTTTACAAAGTACTAGGTAATAATAATTGATAACATTTTTCAACAAATTAGCCCTAAACTAAAACCAAAAATGTTCGGTTAGGTTTTTATAAGACTTTAAAAAATAATTATAACTTTTTGAAGAATATTTAAAAATACATATTACTGAGTATTATTTATAACAATTTATACTAGGGGAGAGGGCCCCAAGTTGGACACCCTTTCGTCTTATTGCTGTACAATCCAAACCAAATAAAATATATTAAAATGTTTTATACCAAATGAAAGTACAATTTATAAGGTAACTTATGGCCACAGAGATAAAATTTTATTTTGAACATAAACATTTTTTAAAGCGTTTTTTCTAATTGTTAAAATTGTCGGTCTAAAAAAAAGTGGCCCCAAGATGGACACCTTCTTAAAAATCTCTGAAAATTGTAGTAAATAAAAAATTAACATCGTTTAACAATTCTTAAACTAATTTTTAATCATTTTAGGAAATTTATCAAGAAATAACATTTCGAAAAACTTCAATTTAATAGCTTAACAGTAAAAAGTAATAAAATATCGAAATATCATTTTCTCTAACAATAACATCACATTTTATGGTAGAAAATAAAAAATTTTAATTAATTGGCTCAAAAAATTATTGAAAAAAGTGTAAAATCAAATATAAGCAAATAAATACATTGAGATTTGAGGCCTGTCCATCTTAGGGTACATGACGCCATTTTTTAATCCCCAGTAAAAAAATATATACGAATACTGAATTAGTAAAATCATTTTAGGATATTATTATACGATAAATAAAGAATATTATAACGTTAAGTACTCATTCTAAATCATAAATTTAAATAACTTTACCAACTTGAGAAAAAACTGTCACAAAACTTTTTTTAGACACAAAATTGCGTGGTATGTGTAGAAGAAAAACCAACTGGTTTTTTTTCTTCAAATCTGCATCAAAATCTTCGTCTATACAAACAACAAAAGTGACAAAAAGCATAAGGCGCTGTCACCTTAAACAAAAATTTTATACGAAATTTCCATCTTGGGGCCCACTCCCCTACCTTTATTTTCAATTTTTATGAATATTTAACTCTCTTCAGTTTAGATAGGAGACATTGAAATCTAGGTGAGGGTCAAAATATTTTATTTCACCTAAAGTCGTTACGGCCTATTTTAAAAAAAGTTTGATACTTTGTGGGATTAAAAACTGTACCGAAAAGTATATTTTGTTGTACTTTTTGACAAAATTGTTCAAGAAAGTGTACTTTGATATACATTTTGACAAAAAATGTTCATAGTTTTGCCATAATATCGATTTTTGCGAGACCAGAAATTCAGCGAAAACGGAGCCACAAAAATAATGGTTTTTCGTAAATTACACATATCTCTTTAATTAGTTCTTTTCCCTGAAAAGGTGTTGCCCAATGTATCGTGTATACCACTTACGAAAGTGCATTTTCCGTCTTCGTGCAAATATCGTCTTTCGATACTTGGTGCACAATGTACTATTATATAGTTTCCTTTATTTACCTTGTAATTTGAATTTCAAACAAGAATTGTAGGAGAGAAGGTTATTTGGATAGCCGATTAAATTTAATAAAAAAGAAACACCGAAGTGTCTAAACGTCCGTCAAGACTAGGGTGTCCGTAAAACAGTCGACTTTCGAATTTTGTTTACGGTACCCCCAGTTTGGTTTCAATATAATAAAAAAAAATTCTGTAATTAATATTAACCCGGGCCAGCAATCGATCGAAATTTCCCATTGAAAATGCATGGGAAAAATAAACTTTTTTTAAAGAAAATTCATAACTTTTTTAATTTTTTGCAAAAAATGTTCCGGGTCAGAAATTTTTTTCATTTTTAGCTCTATTTTAAGATAGCGTTTTTAGTAAATGTTTGCAGCGTTTTATCACATAAATATTAAAAGAAATTCAATAGATCTTATTCGAAAATAAGATTATTAGGGGTCATCCATAAAGAATTTCCCACAATTTTTCGAGGTTTTTATCCCTCACCCTTCCCAATGTTGCATTTGGTTGCAAATGACACCCCGCCCCCTCCTAATTAAAACGTTAAAAAATTATGTTTACCCCCCTCCCTTAAAATCAAAATTTTTTCTTGTACATTAATTAAATCAATTTTTTTTTATTTATCATATATATTAATCATTAGTAGTAATTAACAAGAATTTAAAAATATATTTAATAATAATATTCAAATGATTTTTTAAAATATATATTATATAATATTAATTTAAAGAAATGTTTTTATTCCTGATTTTTCAAGCTAAAGTTTCTAAGATGAGAAAAAAATATTAGAATAAGAACATAAAAATACGAACGTACTAAATTTAAACTACCCTCGCCTCCCCCTAACAGTGGAACTTTCTTTATTGATGACCCCTTATCAGGATTTTTGAAGTGGCTATACACAAATTTCATGTCAAAAATTCATTTTTTAAAATCTCAATAATTACAATGTAAAACATGTAAGAATTATATTAAAAAAAAAAATTTTTGAATCCACCATATATTGGAACGGGTTTTCTGAAAACTGAATTTTTGACATGAAATTTATAAATGGCGACCCCAAAAACGGTGTTTCAAGGCATTTTCTTGAAAAATGTGGAAATTCAAAATTTTGAGTCCGCCATGTTGGTTACAAAATTTGGAAAATTATTTTTTGACATCATAATCTTCATTAGCGGCCTCAAAAACACCCGAATAAGAAGATCTATTGAATTTCCTTGAATATTTATGTGATAAAACGCTGCAAATATTGCAATGTATTTTTGACCCATTTTTAAACATCCGCAATTTTAAAAATTAAATTTTTCTAAAAACGCTATCTTAAAATATAGCTAAAAATGAAAAAAATTGTGACCTGGAAAATTTTTTGCAAACAAATTTAAAGAGTTATGAATTTTTTTTAAAAAAGTTCATGTTTCCCATGCATTTTCAATAGGAAATTTCGATATATTGCTGGCACGGGTTAATATTATTCAATCAGGCTGCAATTTTACAGAATTTTTTTTATATTGGAACCAAACTAGGGGGTACCGTAAACAAAATTCGAAAGTCGACTTTTTTACGGACACCCTAGTCTAGACGGACACCAAAAGACGTTAAAAAAAGACGGATAAAATAGTTTTGTCCCTCTAGATTTATTGGGGGTACTGGTGGGTGACAACGTTCGAATAATACAAATTTGTCCGTCTATTGAGAAGAAAACAATTTTCTTAATATTTTCACTTTAAACAAAATTGGTTAAAGTTAGGTAATGCAGTGTCTAATGTATATTCCTACAAAAAATTGCTACAGGATCTCTTTTTGTAACAATCATAGTTGTCCCTGTATCTCTTAATAAAAAAAAAACAATATAGATGTCAAAAAAACTTGCCCTGTATACCTGAAAAATTTTTGGCATATATGTTTTACATCTACACGGACAAAAATATTTTGTGCTGCTAGACGGACGATATGAATTCATTAGAGCTGTGCAAATTAAACCGAACCGAACTGTTCGAATTTTTACGCCTAAGTTGAATGTCGAATATTTGACATTCAAGTCAGTCTAGTTCGAATGTCGAATAGTCCACGGAACGTTTTAAACATTTTTAACCTAAATTTAACACTAAATTTAACACTTTCATTCAGCCATTTTTGATAAAATCAATCGTTTAGGTTAAAAAATGTATTTTTTGGATTTTAATTAAAAGAATGTGAAGGATTGTAGTAAAAATTAATACTTAGGTATCGTTTTTAAAATAGAAGCATTGCTTGAGCTGCATTCTTTTTCGTTATAAAAGATTATTGAAAACAAGTTTTAAATCAATGAATTGCGTCCTCTACTTCTGAATTTCATTGTTTTCATCCCTTTCAATTTTTATGCAATTTATGTAGAAGGTTGGGCATTAAAATTAAATAGGACAAAATCAATTCAAATCGAATTTAAAGGTCGCACTTCAAATAATTAAAAACTTTTGTTTTCAGTAGTCTTCTTGTAAAGAAAAAAGAATAGGCCTTTGCAATACCTTTATTTCAAAAATGAATTTTTAGTATTAATTTTTATTACAATCCTTCACATTCTTTTAATTAAAATCCAAAAAATTCATTTTTTAACCTAAACGATTGATTTTATCAAAAATGGCTCAATGAAAGTGTTTTTTCTATTACTTTTTTTTTGCAACGTACTCAGAAAAGTGTCCAAATTCAAAATGAGTTTTATTTTATTGCGGCCATGCACATATTTCAAATCCAAAAATTAAATTTTTTAACTTAAAAAATAAATTTTCTCAAAAACAGCTCGTTAAAAGATTTTTTTTTTGCAAAATATTCAGAAAAGTGTCCAGAGTCAATATATGCAAAGACATTTACAGTGGAATTTCCACCTTTCGGTTAAAATTGTTTTGAAGCGCATCGTGTAGTCCATTCGAACCGACTTAGTTCAAATGTTGAATTTCGACTTTCGAGTTATCCTAGTTAAGTGATGCCTAGGTTACGGACATATGACCCGTGGTTGCAAAAGCCTCAACAGAGTCAAAAACTGTCGGAGATGCGGCTATGTAGGCCTTTTGGCCAAGAACTGCTTGGTCAATGAACCGAATTGCCTACCCTGCTAAACTAGCAGAAACTTAAACAGACAAAAGCCTAAAGTTTCTGCAGATAAACCTACACAAATGCACAGAGGCCCAAGACCTTATGATGGTCACAGCCAGGGATCGAGCACTGGGTTGGTATTGGTGGACATCTCAGATATACGGATGTCCAGCTGCTATTTCTCACCTAACGACTCACTGATATACTTCGGAGGGGAGATAGATTAAGTTTAACAGGTAATCAAGGCCTTGTTTCCACCAGCAGAACCTTGGTCGAGAATTGGCTGGAGTGCCTGTCAAGTCGCTAATGGAGAACTCTTTACTTTTGCAGAACTACACAAAGCCGGCAGATTATTAAAGCCAGTCAAAGCGCCTGCAATCGTTGCGATAAGGAACGAGATCTTTAAACAAGTCGTTCTCCACAAGTCGAACATGAGTAACTGTTTTTGAACATTTGGAAGTCGCGTAAATTTTAAAAGCAGGTGAAAAATCACGTATCTTTTGTGGTGTTTCTAGAAAATGTTCAAGTTATAAATATTTAAGTATATTCGACTTAGAGTGAACGAAATGATCTTTGCTTCACCCCAGATTCTCTTAGATTGCTTCAACAACTGCCTGAAAAGAGGGGAGTTATTCCGTGTCTGGAAAAGACAAAGGCTGATCCTCCTAAGAAAAGGTAACAAACCACTAGATAGACATTCTAAATTCTAGAGTACATGATTCTGAAGAGGGTGTAGCTCAACTTGACCAGAAAGAAGAGTCGACCTGACTACCAATTTGGTTGACACAAAGGCCTGTACACTTAAGCGGGAATTCTCTCATAACTTAATCCCCCACCGAAATTAACTTATATGAGAGATTCGACTGTATCGCGAGTTGGGAAGATCTCAACAAGTCGATGAGAAACAAAGGTGTACCGCCCTACCTGTTACGGATAATAGACAATGATCTTAGGTTATATATGAAGGAGACACCTCCACTCTAAAGGAAGAGATGCAACTTGCTGCCTCTCAAGGCTGAGGATAAGACCATTCATATGGAACATATCTTCTTGTGACTTCTTGCGAATGGGTCTACCTGCAGGCGCGGTGGTCATCAGCTTCGCGGTCGACGCGTTGATCGTGTGCACTGCCGAAATTGCAGATGCTCTTGGTATATTGGTGAACGAATGTCTGAGTCTAGCAAAAAGCTAGTTGGATACCAGAGGTCTTCAAATGGCTCTGCAATAACTGAAGCGCTCATAGTCACAGACCGGCGTGGTTATGTAGTTCCCCGAATCCAAGTTGACGGATTTGAGGTCAAGTGGAGTAAATATATAAAGTACTTAGTCAAAAAAGTCGTGAAAAATGTTCTTAATTTTACGCTGAAAACAATTTTATTTTAATATATTTTAATGTTTTGACGAGTTAAAGAATGTTTAAAGTTTTAACGCATTTAGCCTGATGAGGACAACGAACTCTTGTTGGCGAAACGTCGCATATGACATAATATAAAATTGTGTTAATTTTACTTTCCTGGATCATATACAATTTTTGATTCAATAATTTATAATTGAGTAGCCGGATGCAATAACTCGCTAGGCGCTCGAACACGCGTAAAACTATTGTCCAAGCCAAATTTTTGGAGTAGATTTTCAAATTGTTTAAAAAATGTTTTTAAAAATATGAGGTTATAGAGAAGAAAAAAATGCATCTTTTTTTTCTCTTCAATTTTTTTGTAGAATGCATACCTTTAATAATAAAAACTAAAAACACGAAAAAAAATTTTTGTAAAACCAATGACCTTTTTATAAATATCACATCATTTCTCAGCTATTTATTATTGAAATTGATTAAAATTTGGTACACGTATGCAGTATATACTGGTAAAGCCTGCAAGCACAGTAAAACCTTTAAAAAATGATATTGTTTAATAATATTTAATACAAAAGTAATAAGTTCAATAATATTAGTTTTCCAACTTTGAAGTCCAAAATTTGTATTAATGATTTAAAACAGCGGTAACTTGTAGTGAGAAAGTTTTTCATTTAGTATTAAGGAAGTTTTTCTCACACAGTTTGAAACTCATAAACGTATAAATAAAGAACTATAAGAAGAATAGTGAAGCGTTATTTATTTCTATCGTTGCGTCCGCCATATTATCATGTACTACGGTCGTCAGCTGTTCTCCCTGTTTTCTATCCCCCTAGCGTAGACACATGACAATATGGCGGACGCAACGATAAAAATAAATAACATTCCACAATTCTTCTTATGATTCCTTATTTCTACGATTACACAGCCACACAAAAAAAATAAACTTCTTTGTCCGAGACACTAAACTAGTGTATTCTTACGTATTTTTTTCCGCTGAATCCGAATCTGAAGTCAGAATTGCTAGATTGGCTAAATTTTTTGAGATAATCTCTAAAAACCAAATCTTAAAAAATTTCAAAAACACCCAAAAAACCAAAAAAAAAAAAATTTGTAGCCGGGGCACTACACTAATGTATTTTTATGTATTTTTCTCTGACGAATGTAAATCAGAGGTTAGAATTTGCAGATTAGCTAAAATTTTGAAAATTATCTCAAAAAAGATAAAAAAAACATCACCAATTAAAACAAAAACAAAAAAATTTTTTTGTCTGAGACACTATGATAGTGTTTTCCTACGTATTTTTTTCCGCTGAATCCGAATCTGAAGTCAGAATAACCAATTTGGCTAAAATTTTTGAGATATTTTCAAAAAACACGAAAAAATCGAGTTTTTTGAGATTATCTCGAAAAATTTAGCCAATCTAACAATTCTGACTTCGGATTTGGATTCAGCGGAAAAAAATACGTAAGAATACACTAGTGTAGTGTCTCGGACAATAAAGTTTTTTTTTGTGTGTCTGTGTTATTAGTTTCAAACTTTGCGAGAAAAACTTCCTTAATACACGGAAAGAAATATTTTGCATTTTTAGCATGAGAACACTTCATGCTCTTTCTGTAAAGGCGTTTGCTTACCTATAAAAGTAAAAATTTATGCATTTTAAGTATTAAGTGCTACCATAGAAAAAATGTATGGTAGACTTACTCTTAGTCTAAAATTATTTTACTTAAAACGCAAAGGTATTTTACTCAAAAAGTGAAACATCGTTTTACGAAAATAGCAAAGAGACTTATAGACTTAGTCGGTGAGTCCGCTGGAACCAGTGATTTGTCTCCGCCTATTTACCATCTTCAACCGTTTGACATACCGTGTGATACATACATACGTCAAACGGCTGGAGAGGGTAAATAGGCGGAGACAAATCACTGGTTCCAGCGGACTTACCGACTAAGTCTATAAGTCTCTTTGCTATTTTCGTAAAACGATGTTTCTTACTTTTTGAGTAAAATACCTTTGCGTTTTAAGTAAAATGATTTTAGACTAAGAGTAAGTCTACCATACATTTTTTCTATGGTAGCACTTAATACTTAAAATGCATAAATTTTTACTTTTATAGGTAAGCAAACGCCTTTACAGAAAGAGCATGAAGTGTTCTCATGCTAAAAATGCAAAATATTTCTTTCCGTGTACTAAATGAAAAACTTTCTCACTACAAGTCACCGCTATTTTAAATCATTAATAGAAATTTTTGACTTCAAAGTTAGAAAACTAATATTATTGAACTTATTACTTTTGTATTAAATATTGTTAAACAATATCATTTTTTAAAGGTTTTACTGTGCTTGCAGGCTTTACCAGTATATACTGCATACGTGTACCAAATTTTAATCAATTTCAATAATAAATAGCTGAGAAATGATGTGATATTTATAAAAAGGTCATTGATTTTACAAAAATTTTTTTTCGTGTTTTTAATTTTTATTATTAAAAGTATGCATTCTACAAAAAAATTGAAGAGAAAAAAAAGATGCGTTTTTTTCTTCTCTATAACCTCATATTTTTAAAAACATTTTTTAAACAATTTGAAAATCTACTCCAAAAATTTGGCTTGGACAATAGTTTTACGCGTGTTCGAGCGCCTAGCGAGTTATTGCATCCGGCTACTCAATTGATTGATAAAAAACATAAATATGTTCACAATTTAAAAACATTAAAATTAAGTTTATTATTTAATTTGTAAAATGCTATGTAGGTGTATAAAATGTAAAATTTTTAGATTTTTTTTTTTTGTTTTTTACAAGAAAAATGTGTTAGCGATATGAAGACAAGAACAAAGGTAAAGCGAATTATAAATTAAATTATACCATAAAACAGGCTAACTTCGCTCATGTAAGGTAACTTCGCTCAGTAGAAACTTTTTTTTTCAAAATTAAAGATGTCTATTTTGCTCATTGAACAAGTGGTGTGTGAAAGTCGCTTGTAAAACCTATATTTAAAATATTTTATGTTAAAATCATGTAATAATCTTATTTCCTATATCCCAAAAATAAAATTACTGAAAAGTTGAATAGATTTTGAAAAAAGTCAATTTAAAAAAAATATTTCATATTTGTTGGGTAATTTCGTTCATGAATACAATGTATCATTAAATTGTTTATAATTATCTAAGGTTATTTCTCAGGACAAAATTCTAAAATTTTATTGAATTATAAAACACAAAACGTGGTTAAATATTTATTCTGATGACTGTAAATATTATTTAAATAACATTATTTTCTTTCTAATGATTTTATAAAGTGATTATAGCTTGTAAACTAACATATTTTTGTTGTTGAAAATTAAAGTCATTAAAGTTGAGCGAAATTACCCCACATTGAGGTGTAATTTCTCTCACAGTAAAAAGGTATATTAAATAGGTTTACGCAATATATAGTAATTTTTTTACTTTGTGAAATTAAAGAAGAAGAGTCAGAGATTATATATTTGCAGTACCAAAATTTATTATTAACTTTTTCCTATACATTTTTCAAAAAAATTTGAGCGAATTTAGCCTGTTTTACGGTAGAATACGGATAACATAGTTTAAACAGTAAATAAACCGAAGTGAATAGTAAATCGGACACAGGAAGGGTGGCGGGCGGCCCTTTGCGGCTGTCTACTGCGCTAGTTTACTATAAAAAAAGGCCAAACTTTTCTTTTCATTCATACATTTGAATGCAAAAAGCAGCATTTTAAAAATTATGTTTTTTATGTTACAAGTTTTGTGATGTCCGCTTCACGTAAAAACGTATTATACACACAACCTAAATTAATTACACAAACTATCAAATCTTTCTAAAAATAGGCCGCAACGACTTTAGGTGAAATACAATAGTTTGACCCGTGTTGGAAAATTTTATTAGGGGTCGTTCAGAAATTTCGGAACGCTTATATCTCACATTGGGATTCTTAAAGTGTTCAAAATAATTTTGTAACGACAATTTTATTAAATGAATAAACGTCACACACGGTTGCATACATTAGCGCCATTTTTTCTTCAGGTCGTCACACATTACTTGACCCCCCCCCCCCCCCTCCCCTTGATGTGTGACGTAGTTTGTGAACGACCCCTAAGGTGAAAGTGGTGATTTAACAAAATGTGTGTCACATGAAGGTGGTGAGAATCAAAAAGCTCTATTAAAATGTGAAGTATTTTTTTAACGGCCCTTTAGCTGTTAGTACTTTGTTATTGCAATTTTTCACGCACAATGTTCTAATTTTTAATTTTTTAAAACTGTATATTAGGGCATTATTTTTCGTTTTATGTAGGTAATATTCAGTTTGGAATTCTGATTTCGAGTGACAAATAGTTTTTAGCTTTCAATAAAAAATAAAAATTAAAAAAGAAAAGGAATATAAAAATTTAGAAAGTGTAAATATAATTAAAAAGTTAGATTAATATTTTAATTTTATTAGCTTATTTTTTTATGTTTTTGCTTGATTGGAATATTAACTGGTATAATTAATGAATTGTATAATTAAGATACGATTACTTTAATGAATTAAAATATTTTTTATAGTATTTTTTAGATAAGACACTACAATGCCTCTACCGGAAAATCTAGTAATTGTGAATAGCAAATTCACCTCTGGTGAAACTGTGGTGACTGTATCCTTATAATTAAAAACTAATTATTTTACATGAAAAGGATGTCTAATTTTTTAAATTTTTCTAATTTTGTCGATTTTAAATTATATTTAAAAAAAATCCAGTCGGTAATCAGTTGAATGCATTGGAGAAAACTAAACAATAAAAATATTGAGATTTTAATATTAAGACATTAATAAAATTTTAGTTTCTTTTCTTCATCATTGATTTATTTAAGCCAAGAACTTATGTTTTAATTCAAATCTGAATTTAATTAAGTTAAATCTCCCTCTTACAAAATAGATTTCTTTACTCATTACACAAAAGTTTCACTGCAATTTCAAGATCCATCGCCTAAGCTTTATCTAATAAATTAAAACTGTAACACATTGGGCAACTTACTATTAGATCTAAGTTCATTGACGATATAAAAAGTTTATTTTTTAATTTTCTTTTAATAAGAATCGTTTAGAAATAATGGAACATATTGTTCAGTTATCTTTAATGTTATTTTTTTTTATTGTCACGAATAATTGTAACATGCGTCCAATGAAAAACGGAACTTTCTTACTTAAGCTTTATTAGAATTCAAAATTAAAAAAATGTTGTCTTTTTACTGAATAAACATGAACATTCTAATAAAGGATTTTATAAGTTAATCAATAAAAAAATGTTGCTAGTGTTATAAAAGCTGATCGTCGGGGTAAGTTTCCAATGTACAGTTTATTTATAAAATATTACAATGAAAACTAAATTCACGCCAATTTTCACTATCATTTTCATAATCATCGCATCAAAATATCTAAGAATACCAAATTTCATAAAAATGGGAGGGTGGCTGTTTTCGAAACAGTACCCTAGTGATGAATAAAAAAACTTTTTATAATCAAGTGTCATTTTCTTCTCAACGGTTTTATACCCGCAAAGTTGTCTGAGCAATACAAAACAATTTTTATATTTTTCTTAGCACATGAAGAACACTATTTCTTATTAAAATTTTATAAATGAATAATATAAAAAACTATTTCAAATAAAAAATCTTTTAAACAAAAATTATTTTTGAACACTACATTTAATGATGAGGAAAATTCTTTTTTTGTAATGTTAAATGAAGTTGTTAATAATAAATATGTATTTTCACTTTCCATGTAAGTTCCTTACATTTAAATTAATTAATAAAAATAAAGGCAACAGAAACATCACTGATGCAAGGATGGGTAAAGGCTGCTCGAATTTTATCGGTTGTGAATAAGGGATCCACGTACGCTCTAGTGATCTTAATAACAACTAGAACTCCACCTCAAGCTTACAGCGATCTTTCAATAGAGAAAGTTCTTCCCATTGATGAAGATTTTAAATGTGACATTGGTAACATTTACCTCCTAGATAACTTATTTCTGTTTATTATTGCACTTTTTTTTTATAATTTACTTTTTTATGTAAAAACATATCTATAGTCATTAATGAGCATTACAATATTTTAGATGCTGATGGAAAACAACAAGATGGAACAGATGTTTATCTCAATGTTTCATCAAAACATGTGCAATTGACTTTTGAAATGAGACCTGGAATTGAAACCAGTACACTAGTAGCTGAAGTATTTCGTGCTATAGAAAGTAAATCCTTTAAAAATAGTTATTTCAAAAACTCTCAAATTAGAATTAATTCAATAATAATAATAATTAATTTAATTAAAACTTTCATTTACTTTTAAGAGATTTTACAAGTTAATTTGAAAATGCATAGATACAGAAAATGTTTTTAATGGGTGAAACTGCACACTTCCGACCACAGGAGGTCGCTGATATATTATTAAAAAGAATCAGGAACTTTAACTGTTTGACATAACCTCAAACAGGTAGCCATCATTTTCTCCAAAACTAAATTGACAGAATCTCCAATAGTCCGAAATTTAATTGTCAAAATATTAAACTTCCTGAATCACCATTTGTCGGAACTTTTAAACTTCCCGAATCTCTAATTGTCAGAATATTCAACTATCCCGATCTCCATTTGTCAGAATATTGAACTCTCCGAATCTCCATTTGTCAAAATTTGCATCTGACCGACCAAAGGAATGTGGAATTACTAAAACAGCTTTCTGATTGGCTCGTAATTTTTCCGAAAACATCACCAGCCAATCAGAAAGCTGTTTTAGCAATTCCACATTCCTTTGGTCAGACAGATGCAAAATCTGACATTTGGAGATTCGGGAAGTTAAAAGTTCGAACAAATGGAGATTCGGAGAGTTCCATATTCTGACAATTGGAGATTCGGAAATTAAAAGTTCGGAAAAATCGTGATTCGCAAAGTTTAATATTCTGACAAATAAATTTCGGTCTATTGGAGATTCTGTCAATTGAGTTTTGAAGAAAATGATGGCGATCCCCTCAAACTAAAAAGTGGTCTTTAACAGCAAATGAAACCATATAATTAAAATGAATTCGACAAATTTTGACAAATTCAGTTGTACAATTATTAGAAAAAATTAGGTTGGGCCAAAATTTATTGTCAAATAATAATATTTTCCTTAAACTGTCAGTAATAAATTGTAATTTTCATCCAATTTTGACAAATTTTCTGCAATTTAATTGTTGCAGAATTTGTTCATAATATTTTATCCAAAAATTATAAAACAAATAAAATTTGTTTTTTATATATTTTTTAAACAAAATTCAACGAGTAGTTGTAGAGAATGTTTCAAAATTCAATTTCTCCAAATTGGATAAAAATTACTATTGAGTACTGACAATTGAATAAAAAACACAAAATATTTAATAATTATTATTTGACAATATATTTTGGTCCCACTTAATTTTTTCTGATAGAAATTGTAAAACTAAATCTTTCAAAATTTGGTGAAATCATTTTAATTATGGTTTCATTTTTTTTTGTTAAAAATCACTTTTTAGTTTGAGATTATGTAAAACAGTTGAACCTTCTTAAACTCATATTACATACATGTAATATTGTTTAAATTTAACTTTTTAAATTTAACTTCTGAAGTTGTTTTGGATAAACTTTTTATTTTGCACACGTAAATTGTAATTAAATATAAGTATATCAAGAAAATTGGCGTTTTCAATGCATCTTTGAAACGCTTGTTATTCAGAAACAATTCATTTCATTATAATGTTGTAAAGAAACAATGTTTCATTATTATCTAAATATTTATTTTTGCTAATGTAATTTTGAATACATTGCAAAATAACAATAATAATATTAAATTAAAGTTTATGCTTTTTTATCGCAAGTCTATTTTTTCGCAATCTACTTGATAAAATATATTAACGAAACTTACCAGAATTAAAAATTAAAAACATTTTTCGAACTTATACAATTAATTACTTTGTTTGGGATAAACTAAATTTAAGTATTACAAAATTTACGACATATTTAATTTTTGCGACGTAGAGGTTCTAGAGGTCCATTAAGGAGGTTCTATCGCAAATGAAGTTAACATTACCATTTTAATCAAATTTGGTCCACTGGTAGGTAATGGTTTTATAATGATGCAGTTAAATTTTTGAAACCTCAAAGTACTTGTTAAAAAAGTTGTAAGCGTTTTTGTTTTTAACATTTTACATTGAGTTTTATGGCAATTGAGTAGTTTGTTGTACATATATGTAGACATTTATATATGTATTTTCAAAAGTACCTTGAGGTCTCAAAAATTTAACTGCGTCATTATAAAACCATTTTCTACCAGTGGACCAAATTTGATTAAAATGGTAATGTTAATTCTTTTTTACGATAGAACCTCCTCAAATTAATTAATGGTGAGAATTATTTTCAATTTCAAATGTCCATTTATTTGTAACATTAATTATTAAAAAATGAAAATTAAATATATCTTTTTTATACTAATTCTGTTTCATTCTCTAATAATGCTAATACTTAATAATTTAATTAATCTTAACCTTAACAATTAATTATGAAAATAGTTATTAATTTAGAATAAATAATAATTGATTATCAAACTTTAGAGTGTATTTTTAACAATGAAAAGCAAATTTTTTTGAATCATTTTTTAAACCGAAATAATAGATAAATAAAGCGAAACGTCCTTGGGAAAAAAACTTGCATTTGTTGAAAGTGTTAATTTTTAAATTTCATCTAGAATAAAAGTTATATGTATAAGTTCGAAAATGTCAAATGTTATGTGCTATGGCCAGAGAAATTATAAAAGTGCGACATCTACAAGTGCGACATCTACAATGTTTTGGCGCGAAAAGTATAAAAGACAATACTTCATGTTTTTGATTGTTATCCCTAACAAAAATAAATATTTGTCTTTTTCAAAGTGGTGATATGATTAAAGCACATTAATTATTAAATCTGGCAAGGTTCGTTAAAATTTATTGAGTAGATTGCCAAAAATAAATTAATGCTAAAATAAGGTTTATGAGGATGAAGATAGCCCAGACTTCCCCGAGGCCAAAAACTGACGGCCGGGCCGCCAACCCTGAATACATCCTCCAATAGAAAATCTCAAGCGCTAAGTTCGCAGCGAAGAGAACTAAATGTAGACAAAATAGAAAAGATTCTTTAAAAAGTCAATCGAACCTATATTTTTTTATCCATGTTGCTTCATTAAACGGAAGATCATATTTAAACAAAGTTCATGACTTCAACAACAAATTGTTAATCATCGAAAAAATGCTGTTTTGATAAAAAAAAAAAACGTAATTTATTGTAACGTGGAAATTTTTTAAAATTGCTTTCTAATTAGAAGTATTTCTCTTTTGATACAAAAACAAATTCAAAACAACTTTAAGGAGGTTCTACCGTATGACGATACTAGTCAAAACAGAGACCATTATTTTGTGGTTAGGTTTAAATTTAATTTTACTGATATACAATTAAACAATTGTATTTATTAACTTTATTAACTTTATTTACTTTTTAAATATGACTATTTTTCATGTGCGATCAAAATCAACATTTTAAAATATCAGAACGTCTGAACTGTATTGTGTAAAACGTGAAATATTTTTACAAATTAATTTATTGCAACTCTCACAGGAACCTATTGTCCTTTTTTAAATACAATATCGGTTCATTACATATCTGTGTTTAACTATACAAACTTTGATCACTATCTGGTCATTTAATAATTTTTAGTACGAAAATATATGTGACAGAGTAATGAATTCTCATAAGAATCAATGTTAAACAGGTTAAACAGTGAAAAAATATATCGATCATAACTTTTTTCCCAGGAACCTACAGGTCTCAAAAGTTTAACTATAAAATTTTAGAAACTTTATTTATCAGTACACTAAGTCTTATCAAAATCTGTTTGATTAATCGATTTACGGTAGAACTTCCTTAAGGGAGCAAAGTTGTTAAAAACAACAAAAATTGTTAAATCGCAGAAAATCAGTGTTTTGAAGAAATGACGTTTTTTCCAATATCAAGGAAATTTTCTTAATATAAATTCCAATTGGAAATAATTTTCTTATGATGTGCGAAAGCAAAATTCAAATAACTTTGGGGGAGCAAAGTTTTTACCCAGAAATATTTAGATGGAAAAACTTTGTTTTGAGTATCGCGGAAATTTTTTTAATTAACTTTACATTTAAAAATAAAGATTTAAATATTCAAGGATTTTGTTTCATGTTTCGTAAATTATTTCTTTCTTGGAAGTAGGTCACCATTTGGGTATCAATTAAAAACTAGGTTTCTAATTTGTCCATATTTAATTTTCTTTGCTGCGAACTTAGCGATTGAGGTTTTTTATTGGAGGCTGATGCGGGGTTGGCGGCCGTCAACTCTTGAATCCGGAAGTCTGGGCTCATAATAAGGTTCAAATGTTGCAGCAATATTGCTGCAATTTTAGGTATATTTTACTTATTACATATCTATTTAAAAAAAAAAAACTTTTTTAGTGTATCAGAAGAAAAAGTATTCGTCATCAGAATACGTGTGGACCAAAGCGCTGACTGATAGCACCAAAAATGTAGATATAACTGGAGAAGAAGAACAGGATGTTGATACCGTTAGTTTCAAAAAATCTATTTTAAATGTTATGTTTGTATGATTATCTTAATTGTTTACTTAAAGACAATTACTGAAATATCAACATATTGTGTTCTAGTTGGTTGAACTTCAATGTCCAGATTTAGTTGAGTCGAGACATAATATTGCAACTGGTAAAACCCCCGTGGCTAATAGAGATTCCTTGGTGCAAATGCACATGCAACGGAAGTCAAATGATTACACTTATACGGAAGTTTTTAGGTGATTTTTATAAGATTTTTTGGTTTTATTTTAATTATATTATTGTTAGATATCAATTTAAATACATTATATAATTTAATGACATTTTATTAAATAACACAGCAAGTATTATTTCAAACTAGAAAATGGTTTTTCACATAAAATAAAAATATTATAATTGATGTCACCCAAATTTAAACGATACATTACAATTTTAAAAAACAAATTAGGTTGATTCAAAATTTATTATGAAATAATAATTATTTTGTGTTTTTTCTATAAAGTTTGTGAACAATTGTAATTGTCATCCAATTTTGACAAATAGTAGAACATTTTAATTATTAAATCATTCTCTACAAATTAGTTTGTTGGATTTTTTTAAACAACATTTTTAGCTTAAAAAATATATAATAGATAAGTTTTATTTGTTTAATAATTTTTTAACAAAATCCAACAAACAGATTTGTAGAGAATGTTTCAATGATTAAAATGAGATATTATTTGTCAAAATTGGGTGAAAATTACAATATTGCTCCCAAACTTTAAAGAAAAGACACAAAATGTTAAATAATTATTATTTCATAACAAATTTTGTATTAGCCTAATTTTTGTTTAAAAAGTGGGCAACTGTATTTTTCAAAATTGGCCGAAATCAATTTTAATAATACTTTTATTTTGTGTGAAAAACCATTTTTGAGTTTGAGGTTATGTCAATGGGTTAAACATCCTTAAAGTTGAGGTTCTCAAATTTTTTTAGTGATTTTTACCCTAAGCATACTGCAAAACATCAAGTAAAATTCTCGCATACTTTCACTTCAAATTTTTATCAATTTTTCCTTACATTTTTACAGCAAAATTACATTGATAATTTCCAGCATGTTAACATTGTCAATTTAAAATAAGTATTAGGACATTTCAAGGTTCTGGAAAATAAACAAGAAGTTAATATTGATAAAGTTCTTAATAAGTTAGATAGCACCTCTGTCTTCCTCCCACCTAAAGAAAGAAAAATATTCAAAGCAGTTCATTTAAATAAATAATATCGATTTATAGAATTTTTATAGGCACGTGGAATGTAAATGGCCAGTCACCAAATGGAATACGTTTAGAAGAATGGTTAAGTAGTGATCCTGTAGCACCTGACTTGTATGCTATCGGATTTCAAGAACTTGATTTAAGTAAAGAAGCTTTCCTTTTTAATGACACTCCAAGGGAAGAAGAATGGAGGTGAGAAATAATTGTTTTGTATTTAATACAAAATTACAGTTCTTTCAAATATCCGTATTTATAATTCCAATTTTTAAGTTAGACAACATTTTTTTTAAATTTACTTTTGTTTCTATAGTTATCGCTTTATAGTATTTATTTGTTTACAATTTATAAGTTGTAATAATTTTATTATATTAAAGAATATTTTACATTATTGTTTTACGTGGATTATTATTGTAGACAAGTTGTTACAAAATGTCTGCATCCCAAGGCAACTTATGGACAAGTGGCGCTAGTCAGACTTGTGGGCATGATGTTAATTGTCTTTGCTCAAGATGGTCATGTACCTTTTATAAAGAATGTTTCCATTGATACTGTTGGCACTGGAATTATGGGAAAAATGGTAAAATTCTAAAATGTCTTTTAAAACGTTATTTCAAATATTTTTGTCATTTTAATATAAAATCAATACTAACAAAGTCCTAAACATTTTTCAACTTTTAATAATAAAGTAAACTCGTAGATTATCGCATGGTTTGTTAATTTAAAAAATTTTTCATTCTTTTAAAGTTTTCGTCTTTCTTTTAATTTTTTGTAGTAGATTTTTACCAACTTTTTTATTTTTGCATTCAGTTAGGAGAGAGTGGCCAACAATGTACCAGTTTTTCCAATGAACCATTTCATTTTTCTCAGAAACAATTAAATAAAAATTCTCCTAATTCTAAATATAAATTATGTTGGCGTAAACACACTACGTCCATAAATTTGAGACATGTTGATGTATTCTTTACAGAGAAAACTAAAAAAAAACTGTTTTTATCACACTTACATCAAAAGTTAGATTTTACGGCTTGTTTGGAAACCTTTAAGAGCTCATTTCACGGCCTAGGCCGTAAAGTAAATGAACTCGCAATCTGATTGGCTGATGCTGGTCAGCTGACCTTTACTTTATGGTACAGCTGCCCAAACTGGCCCAAACGTCACGGCTGTTCACGGGTTTCGCCGCCCTCCGGGGGCATTTCTAAGTCTGTCGACCTACTCCCACCTAGAAATGCCCCCTGAGGCCCTTTTTTACGATAACCACCTCTCCCTAGGTTCGAATTCTCAGTTTTTTGTGTGATAAAAAATGTTATATGACACTTGGACCCTTTCGACACTTAAGTTCTCGTGTATCGTACAACTCGCCACAGCCACATCAGAGCCTCGGCTACTTTTCGGTGGAGCCTCGGCTTCATATCTTCACTTCACCTCGGCTACGTTCGATGAAGCCTCGTCACCACCTCTACTTCGCCTCGGTTGCGATTGGACTTAGGCTCGTATTACGATACTTACTCGTACTATAAAGTGCCATTTAGGGTCCTTGTGTCATAAATAACTATTTTGACGCACTGGAGAAAATATTTACTTAAAATACAAACAAGTTTTTTGAATTGAAATCAGGCAATTTATTAGTACGCTTCTCTACATGTTAAAACTAAAATGCCATTTTAGCTAGTGAACTTAAATTTGAAGTATATTTATGTTATACATTATCAATTAAAAAATTTTAAGTAATACTTTTTTATAGTATTTGATAGAAAATATGTTTTTTCACAAAGTGAAAATGACAATATTATTATTGATGAACGTTTTTTTTTCTTAAATTTATTATTTAATCAAAATAAATCGTGTATAAGATGTGTGAATTACATAGAGAAGTGTTGTAGTTTTATATCGATGCAAAGAAGTGCTTGAAATTGGTGAAATTGGATAAATACTATGAATTTGAAAAAAAACCTGGTACATTGTTGGCCACTCTCCCCTATACATTTTCAAATATTTTTTGTAATTTTGTCATTATTGCGTAATTTGTTAGATTTGGTACATAAATCATTGTCTTTAGTTTTCAAAAATAGTTTGTCATTATTTTTATAAAATGTTATTATTTTTTTTATTCTTTAAAACTTTTACTTTTTAAAAATTTGTTTATACACTTTCGAGGACTTTTTAGTTTTTTATAGACTTTCTGATGTTAAAACTCGAAATTGTTTTTCAACTAATAACTTAGTTGTGTCTGGACTTAAGTTTCAACTAATATTAATTAATTGAATAAAAATGTGCTAATTAGATATTGTTTTAAATAAAAATTACATATTTTGACTTTTTAAAATTGCTTTCTTCAATATGTTTTAAAATTATTTGGATACTCCCAGAATTTGAAAACGATTAATCCATCCTGTATTACAGCAAATACCTAAAACTTTTTTTACAGTAAATAATACGCAACTATTTACTTTTTAAAGATTTTGTGGTACTTTTGATACTGTGCGTGTTGTTTCACTTTCAAATAGTTTTTAAAAAATGTTATTTTAATTTGAAAACCATATATAGGGAAACAAAGGAGGTGTTGCAGTCAGTCTTTCGTTTCACAATACTACTGTTTGCTTCGTGAATGCTCACTTAGCGGCACACTGCGAGGAATATGAGAGGCGCAATCAAGATTATACAGATATTTGTTCTAGACTGTCCTTTACACGGTGCATTGACAACACGATACCGTTTCAATCTAAAGGATTTAGAGATCATAAGTATGTTACATTTAAATAAATGTTACTTATAATAATAACATTAACTTTACATTTGAATTCGAACATTTTTTTTAAATTAAATTCAACTTTTAATAATTTATACTTTACGTTTCTGAAGATTTGAAAGAGGCATGACTTAATAAATTTGCAAATTACCCATTTTAAAATAATGTCATGAAGAAAAATTTATTTATTGTATTTTTCCAGTCAAATTTATTGGCTGGGGGATTTAAATTATCGAATAACCGAAATGGATGCAGTTACTGCAAAAGACTATATAAATTCCGGCCAATTTACACCTGTTTTACAACTTGATCAACTTGTACAGCAACGTAGGCTAGGCAGAGTTTTTACAGAATTCCAAGAAGCAGAAATTAAATTTAAACCTACGTATAAATATGATCCAGGTTCTGATAATTGGGATTCAAGGTAATTAAAAGATTGTTACGAAATAATAAGTTTTAACAATTTTTTTCATTAAGTGAAACAATTTTTATAAATAAGTATATTTTATTGATTTTAAAACACGCCAACTAAACAAAAATACTGTGTCTATTTAACTATTATTTTTATTTATTTAATTTACTTATTTTACTATCTTATTTATAGCCTAAATTTCATTTAGTTTAAATCTTATTTCGCCTAATTCTTATTTGGTCTAAATCTTATCTGGCCTAAATCTTATTTGGCCTAATTTAACCATTGTCAAAAAAAAAAAATTTCAATAGAAAATTTTGTCAGATAAGATTTAGGCAAAATAAGATTTAGACCTAACAAGATTTAGATCAAACAAGATTTAGGCCAAATAAATTTTGTGGAATATTCATGCACCTCATTTTCTTCTAGTTGGACCAGTTTTTAACCAAGTTATTTAAATGTTGTATTTCGATTGAAATAAAAATTAATTAATTTTGTTTTTTCATATATTATTTATTCGAAGAAAAGTTAATTGAATATAAATATATTTAAAATAGTGAAAAAGGCCGAGCGCCTGCTTGGTGTGATCGTGTTTTATGGAAAGGAGAGGCTATTGCTTCAGTTGAATATCGAAGTCATCCTGAACTAAAATTGTCCGATCATAAACCAGTCAGTGCCATTTTTGATTCTCAGGTAAATATTGCTCTTTAAAATTTAACTTTATTTGTAGTTTCTAAAATTTTTGAAGTGTAACAACTTCAAAATTAAGTTATTCTGATCGGACTAAAATTTCCACGAACTTTAGTACTATAAATCTAAGAATACTTAAATCACCAAGCATTGTTAAGTTTAATAAAAAAAATGTTGCGCAGGGAGAGGGTTAGATTTTGTAGTAAAGTATGAACGATGCACTTTTCGAAGATTTGTAGTTAGTATACGACTAAATGGAAACATTTTTACCTATATGTTTTTCAAATGTTTTTTCTTGATCTTTCAAACGGTGCAAAAATACTTTCTCTTAATTCAAAATTTTAGCTTTTTTCAAAACTAAAAATATTTTTTTTCACACTTTTCTTTTTTTTTTTGTTTAAAATTTAATCTTTTGCTAAAAAAATAAGTTAGGGCATTTCTAAATTTAACATTTAAAAGTTTATCAAAACCTGCATCCAACGAGTCTAATGTTATACATATCTGTAAGAAAATTGTTCACATTGATACAGGGTTGCCACGGTTCTGAAAAACCTGAGAAACCTGGAATTGTCATGGAATTTTTTTGAAGTCAGGGAAAACCTGGAATACCCGGAAAAGTCAGGGAATTTTATAAAATGTTGTTTTAAAAAATTAATTTAATTAATTTCTCTTTTTATGATTTCAATCAGTGATATTTTATTTAAAATAAGTTCAAAACTACTGAATTGTCGGTGACTTACCGGATTGATCAATAGAAAATAATTGAAATTTTCAATGCTGTTACTAAAATTAAAAACTATTTCCATCTATCAATCAGTAAAAAATTAATGACAATTTAGTCATTTTCAACTGATTTCCTGCGAAATTTCATTGATTAAAATCATGAATAGAGAGTGATTTTGAATATAAAATTATTCTCCTTAAATTTTATAATTATTCTTTAATTTCTTTAATTATTTTGTTCTGTTGTCGATTATTCTCAACAGCTTTCGATTTTTTTTGTCAATTGTCAATTATTTTCCTCATTTCTTAATTATTTTTTTTAATATTTAATTATTCTCGTCATTTTGTAATTTTTTTTCCTTTATCAAGTATTTTCTTCACATTTCAATTTAATTCTTTCATTTTCAATTTATTTCCTCCATTTTCAATTATTTTCTTTAATTCTCAATTATTTTCTTCAATTTTCAATTATTTCATTTAATGTTCAATAATTCTCGTTTTTTTTTTTCAATTATCACTCATTTTTTTGAAATTTTAATACGATTCTTTAATTATCTTCTTCAATTTTCATTTATTTTCTAACATTTTTTCTGTAATTTTCTTCAGTTTTTATTTGAAAACTTAATAGTCTTCTTCAATTTTATAATTATTCGTTAATTTTTTCAATAATTTTGTTCCATTGTCGATTATTCTCTCCATTTTTTGAACTTTTTTTACTTCTTTTTCAATTGTCAAGAATGTGTTCATAATATTTAATTATTTTAGTCATTTAGTAACTATGCTTTTAATTATCAATTATTTTCTTACAATTTAAATTTAATTCTTTATTTTTCAATTTATTTCTTCAATTTCTAATATTTTCTCCAACTATTATTCTCGTCATTTTTCAATTATTTCTTTCAATTATTAATTATTTTCCACAATTTACAATTATTTCCTACAATTTTTTCAATTATTCCCTTAAAATTTTATAATTATTTTTTAATTTTTTCAAAGATCTTCTTCAATTTTTCATTAATATTGCTCATTTTTCAATTATTTCCTTTAATTATTAATTTTTTCCCCGCAATTTTCAATCATTTTTTACAAATTTTTCAATGTACAATTATTTTTCTTAAATTTTATAATTATTCTTCAATTTTTAAAATTATTTTATTCTGTTGTCAATTATTCTCGACAATTTTCTAATTTCTTTTTCATTTGTCAATTATTTTCTTAAAATTTTAATTTAATTCCTTAATCTTTAATTTAACTTTTCAAGTTTTAATTATTTTCTTCACTTCTCAATTATTATTTTCAATTTGAAATTACAGTCTTCAGTTTTCAAGTATTTTATTATATTCACTACAAAATCAGACCACCTCCTCATGCAAGAATTTTTGATAAATAATAATAAAAAATTTAATAATACTTGGAGATTGAAAAACCTATTCATGTAGTACTAGAGTTTGTGGAAATATCAGACCGATCAGAGCAACTTAATTTTTGAAGTTGGTACACATCATAAATTTTGCCCTGATAGTATAAACTGCATTAATGAGTCATAGTTAATAATGCAATTTTAATTTTAGATTAGCGTAATAGATAGAGTTAAATATCGTAAAATACACGAGGAAGTCATGAAGAAGTTAGATAAACTTGAAAATGAATTCTTGCCTCAAGTGATGGTCGACGCCACGGAGATCATATTTGATGTGTTAAGGTTTCTTGAAGCAAGCAGAAAGGATCTAATTATTGCAAACACTGGTCAGGTTAGATAAAAATGATAAAATTTCTATTTAAAGTAAATTTTTTATTGAAATTGTTTCAATAAATAATCAAATATATTTGCTATCGTTTATTAGTGTAGGTATAAGTTGGAATACAAAACTTTTTTCAATTTAGGTGCCAGTGAAGTTTGAATTTATTAAAAAACTTGACGACACCAGTTATTGTAAAGATTGGTTAAATATTGACCCTTACACTGGTTTTATAGAACCTGGTAAGACTATCTATCTATCTTATAATATTATTAAAAAAATTTATATGACATATTCATCTATGCTAAACGTATTTATTATTATTGTACATCAGGAGAAAAGTGTGATGTAAAACTCCAAGTTCTTGTTGATAAAAGATCGGCCTGTAAACTCAATTCTGGAGAGGATCAACTTTATGATATTTTAGTCTTACATTTAGAAGGTGGAAAAGATATTTTTATTACAGTAACAGGTAAATTTTTACGAATAGTCAATATTGAAAGGTTAATATTAGTATTATTTACAAAAATTTGATTCTTTTTTAAAAATATTTTTGGGTTCTTTGTGCGCCTTTAGGTACTTATGAAAGAAGTTGTTTTGGTTCTTCTATAGAAGCTTTAGTACATATTCCAGTTCCCATAAGAGAAGTTCCGATTGGGAGGATAATGGAATTGGTAAGACTTAAATCTCTTTGTTTGCTTTTTTTTGTTAAACTTCTCGCTAGTTAAATTAAATTAAATTAAATCTGGTATATTGTTATGTTTTTGTTATTAAAAATTAATCCGGCATTGGCCGAATGTTCAAATTTTGTCTGAAATTAATTATTGAGGCATTAGTCACATGCCCGCCAGCCGAAAATTGATGCTTTTTTAAAATATATTTCACAAAGTAAATATGCAATAATTATTAAGTATGTCTATTACTTAGTGTTCCCTTGTATTTTATCTAAAGAAATAGCTTAGTTTCGATTATTATTTGTTGATATAAATATACTCCAACGGACTTCCGTTGTTTCTTATTGTTAGTTTTTTTTTTTAACTTAACCGGATTATTTTTAAATGAATTTTGAACAGAACGAGAATTATTTCTTCGAAATTTTAAGCAGTGATATAATTTGAAACTATAGCAATCAATTTTAAATTTATTTATTAAAAAATTGAGAATGTTTTTATGCTTTACTTTAGGAAAATAATAAAAATTTATCACAAGAACCGTACACTGTGCCTAAAGAAATTTGGCTACTAGTTGATCGATTATATCGTCATGGCATTAAAACTCCAGGACTTTTTGAAAAAAGAGGTCTTCGCGCTGAAATCATAGCCATTAGGGATTGGCTAGACATTGGCAGTCAAGATCCTATGCGTATCCTTAAAAATGATTTTAATATTTCATTTCTTTTTACTTAACAATTTTTTAGCAATTTTCTTTTCTTAGATTTTTTTTCTTAACATATTGAAATAGCTGGGGAAGTGCATTCCGTAGCAGAAGCACTACTTCTCTTGTTAGATTCGACTGCCGAGCCCATAATTCCATATAATCACCATAATGTTTGCCTATCTACTGCTACCAACTATTGGAAGTGCAAGGAGGTATGTACATACTTTTAATTTATGTTACTTCCTGATAAAATGATACTAATATTTATAAAAAATTATTAAGGGACTATCGTTTAGGTTGGAACACTGTTCAGGTCGGAATACCTCGTTTCCCATTATCTACTTGTGTGGGAAATATTGTCTGTCGCTAAAAAGTTTATCAGCAAAAATCAAAGGGTGTTTCAACTTAAACGACATTTTCCTAGAAAAAATTTACTAACTTAAAAAAATTATTAAAATATTTATTAATTAATAAAATTTAAACAGATTGTGATGCAATTGCCAGAAATAAGAAGAACAGTTTTTCTCTATATTTGTGCATTTTTAAAGGAACTTTTAAATCACACTCAAGACAACGGTTTGGATGCAAAAACTCTAGGTAAAATTATTATTTTATATTTTTTAATATTATTTCAGATATTTTAATCTGGGTGTCCAGCGAAGACGTGGAATGAAATTACCCTATATTTCTCGCTTGAATTTATAAAATTCTCGCATCTTTTCTGCATATATTATTCAATTTGTATTTCGTTGATTTTAAATATTCTTACGAAAAAGGCATGTATTATCGAAAATTAATTTGTTTGCTATATTTTTATATCAAGTGTTATTTGAATTTGTTTTTATTAATTCTCTCCTTTTGGTTTAATTTCCCAACTCAATGACTTTCTTTCTTTATCTAACATCTCTTTTTTGGCTTTCAATTCTTTAATTCTGCATTTCATCAGTTTTTAAAATTTTAATTTTTTACGAATAATTTCTGTATATAATGTCAAATACATAAAATTCCAGATGATTGAAAAAATATCCAGTACATTTCCCAAATAAAAAAAATTTCTAGTATACCTAATTCCCGTCTCTCACATATTTTCCGCACGCTGGATACCCTGTTAATCGAGATACAGTCGAACCTGGATAAGTGGAAATCCTCTTTAAGTGGAATAAATCTTTTTGCGGTCCCCGCACAACTAATGCAAACTATTGAAAATAACATCTATAAGTGGAAATTTTTCTTAAATTTACTTTTGTAAGTAGAGCCCTCCCTCTATGAGAGGAACTTTTCGTGTAAAATGAATAAACCTCTTTAAGTGGAACTTAGTCTCAAACAAGATAAGAAGAAAACTGGGTAAGTTGAATGCCTTTGTAAGTGGAACAAAAATTTCAGCCCCTTCAGGTTCCATTTATCTAGATTCGACTGTATTCTCAATGAATAATACGCCTGGAATTTGTACATAGGTCTTAAAAGTTTCAATTGTTTAAAATTTTAAAAATTGAACTAAACATTGTCAGAATACGGTCTAAAATTTTTGAGTAGAAATAAAATAAAAAATAATATTAAATTTTAATATCTCCAAGTCATTATAATTAGAATAAATTTCAAAGGTGAATTTGGTATCTCATATTTTAATTTATTTAAACATTCAAATTGTAATGGATCCAAATATCAATCGGTAATAATTATTTTGCATATTTTAAATTTTATTATCATTATTTTATTCTTTAACAATTTTTTTCCTTTTGTTAAAAGTATTTTATTTATTTCTTATAAATTCTCGTTTTTTCAGATATTTTTTAAAATTTTATTTATTTTTTTCCCCTTAATTTTCAATTCTCTTTATTTCCTATTAAATGTTTGTATTTTTTTCTTATTCCTTATTTTCATAGGTACATTATTTTTTTCTTGAGATTGCAAATATTGTCTCATTGATTTTCTGATATTTATAAATCATTTAATTGTCTTTTTGTCTTTTTTATCTTGCAGTTCTTTTTCCAACTAATTTTATAATTTTTATCTAAATAAAAATAACGTGTGCACTGCCTAGTATTTTTTCTAAAACAATTCTTATTTAAACAGTCAGTTATTAATCATTGAAGAAACAAATCCAAGAATTTGAAAAAGATCTTTTGTTAGGCATCTTAAAATTACTAAAATTCTCGAATTCTAGCAAAAGTCTAATTTTCGTATGGTTTGAATTCGTATTTGTCTTTTTTCAGCAACTCTTTTTGGATCAATTTTTTTGCGAGACCCGCCGAGAAGCCGAGATGATCGACAATTAAGAAATAGAGTAACTCAAGCGACTTTTGACCGAAAAAAGGCTGCATTTGTCTTTCATTTTTTGGTTACGGATCAGAGTGATTTTCTTGGACGATAGTAACCAAAAAGAAGAAATCTTGCAATACAGAATACTATAATCAATTACCAGAAAGTAATACTAAACGAAATATTTAGCGGCTTTTAATAATGGTCCGTACTTGATTAAGAATTTTGAGTTGTGAGACAACTTTAAATCAGATTTACTTGATCTCACTATAAAATTAAAATCTAAGTACAGCAATGACAAAACAGTACTTTAATTTAGTTTTTTGTTAGTTTTGGTTGCAGATTCAACGTGATATATTAGTTTATTCTTTGTTTTTAATTTCAAATCTAATCTGTAAACTCTAATCAAAATCGTCTTCATTCAAATAATAGGTACATCCTATTGTTATTTTAATTAATTAATTACATTACTTTAATTGTACATTTTTCTTCTTATTTTGAAGAACTATATTTGATTAAATTTATACTATATTACATTAACTTTAATGTAAATAAGTAAAATAAGAGCCTTTAAAGTTTGTACTGTTTCTTCTATTTTTGATTTAAGGGTGTTAGAAGGTTGGAAATGTAAACATTTAGATAATAATTTTCCAACGGTACTCACAGTATGTAATTTCACATTTAACCACTTTTTTTAATTCCAAACAGATACAAGTTGAAAATTAACATTTTTACCAGTAGTTATTGTCATCCCAAGGATTCCAAAACTTATTATTTAATTGAAAGTTTTGTCCCGTATTACTTTATGATTTAGAAACTTGTGTGTGGAATTTTGGGTCAAAAATGACTAAATAGTTGGAAAATTATAATATTGCAATGTTTAGATTTTTCATCTTTCATTATCCTAGCTTGTTTAAAATGCTAGAGGGGTTACACCACCTTGCCGAACGGAAAAATGGATATGAAAATAAAATCGTTCTGTGATGTGGTATACACAATTTTTACTATCCAACAGTTTAAAAAAATAGTTTCGAGTAAATCCTAAAAGAAAAAAAGTTCGTACTTGTACCGCGTTAGCTTTAAAATTCTTTTGTGTCCTTTACACATCTACCAACATCAAGAAAAAATTAATAGGGGAGCGAGCCCTAAGTTGGACATAGTTTCGATTTAAAGCTCTAGTATCTAAACCAAATAAGATATATTAAAATGTGTTATACCGGATGAAAGTACAATATATTAGGTAACTTTTGGCCATAGGGATAACATTTTATTGTCAAAATAAACATTTCTTAAATCAGTTTCTCTAATTGTTCAAATTTTCGAAAAAATGGCCCCAGGATGGACACCTTCTTAAAAGTTACTGAAATATGTTGTAAATAAAAAATAAACATCATGTAACAATTCTCAAACTAATTTTTAATTATTTCATTAAATTTATCAAGTAGTAACATTTTTAAAAACTCTAATTTAATAGCTTAATAGTAACAATAAGATATTAAAAAATATCGATATATAACATTCTCTAAAGATAACATTTTATTTTCATGGCTGAAAATATAAATTTCAATTAGGTGGTTCTAAAATTTTTTTGAAGAAAGTGTATAATCGAAATCATAAAAATAAATACATTGAGAAGTGGTGTTTGTCCATATGTCTATCTTAGGGTACATGATGACATTTTTTGAACTCTAGTAAAAATTTGTAGATAAACACAATATTAGTAAATTCATTTTAGAATATTATTATATATGGCAAATAAATAATATGACAACGTTAAGTACCTAATTGTAAAGCGAAAATTTAAATAATTTTACCAACTTAAGAAAAAACTGTAATAAAACTTTTTCAGACACAAAATCACGTGGTATGTATAGAACAAAACAAACTGTTTTTTTTTTCTTCAAATGTGCGTCAAAAACTTCGTCTAAGCAAACAACAAAAATGACAGAAAGCATAAGGCGCTGGCACCTTAAACAAAAATTTTATACGAAATGTCCATCTTAAGGAGGAATTATATACTTTCTCGAAAAGAGGTTATGTTTGAAGTGTTTGAAGTTATTATTTTGCTTTTTGAAATAGAAAAACGAACTTTAAATCTAATTTTATTCAGACAAAATGTTGCAAATTTAATTTAAAACAAAATAAACTGTACATTAAAGATTTTAGAGACATAAGAGAAACTATAAATTTGTTTCTGAATGTCAAAAATCTTGAATTTTTATCCAATTATGGGTTTTAATAGATTATTTTGTTTATAATTAAATTTGTCACATTTTGCCTAAATAAAATTAGATCAAAAATAAGTTTTTCTATTTCAAAAAGCAAAATAATGACTTCAAACAACCTCTTCTGGAGTAGGTGTCCAATTTCTGCTTAACATAATCCTAAACTAGGAACTGGTTTTTGACACCAAATAAAAATATTATAATATTAAGATTTATTTTACAAAATTTTTAAAGATCCAGTTGTACATTTTTTAGAAAAAAATTGCTTGAGCCAAAATTTGTTTTCAAATATAATAATTATTCAACATTTTCTGTTTCTTTTTTAAATCTAGCAAACATTTTGTAAATCGCAAAGTGGTGTAACTTCTTAAATAATATATCTCCTTAAACATGTAGTATTACTTTAAAATGTTTACTAACCTAGACTGGAGTTGTTACATGATTTTGTTACTGCAACCAAAGATATTTTAATTTTTATGTTTCAGGCTTATTTTTTGCGGTAAAAAAAATTCAAAATATATTCGTATGTCAATATTCATTTTAAAATTATTAAATAGAATTCAGCAATACTTGATTTTCAATTATACCGCATAATTTATTCTTTTTTTGTTGTAGAAAATTGTCTGGTCAAATTTAGAGATTTTTAAATTTTAGAGCAATTTTTAAACTGTAATTAGCTAGTTTATATAGAAATTTGTAATGCTCAGCTTATGTATGTTTTCACTTGTTTTAGAAAATAAAATATTTTTATAGTTTTGTATGGAAAGTTAAGTGAAATTGAGACGCAAAATATCATTTCACAGAGACGTAAAAGCAATATTTAATGGGTAATAGGACAAAAGGGTACTAATTAAAAAATAGGTATACAGCATAAACATATAGTTATTTTTTTTATTCTACAAATTAAAATTTTTTACAACAATTTTTAACTCTTCAAACTAATTGTAAAAATAATAATTATATTCTTTTGTTATATTACCCTACATTTTAAGTACAATTTCGATTATACGCTCGCTAGAATTAAAAATAATCTTGTATGTACTATTAATTGTAAGGTGCCTATCTTGTCTTTTTAGTGTTCATCAATATCACTTTCAGGCTTTTTTAAAAGTTTTATTTTAATTAGATTTCTTATAAACGAAAGGTAAAGATTTGATCAAATTAAACCCTTTAAAGATTTCTTTTGGATAGAAAATGTAATTATTTGCTGCAATATATTTATATTATTACTACATATAAATTATATGCGTTCTTAATGCCTTCTTAAAAAATTGTTTATTTTAATTTTTTTTGTCTGAGAAAATATTGTCATTTAAATGATTAAAATTTGTGCAATTTTGAGACTGAATTTACTTTTTGGATATTATTAATTTATTTTTTATTTTTTAGAACAATGTGATCATTAATTATTACTGAATTTTAATGCACTGGAATTGTAAAAGTTTATCATTAAATGATATTTAATTTAATATTGTGAAATAAAACATGCGCGGCCAAGACATTTTGCTAAAGAATACACTGACTTTTCGTATTTATAAATTATATAATATTGAAATTTAGTATACGTATCGAGTACTGTTTGATTTTAGGGAAAATAAGAAAAAACTTTTAGGTACTAATAATTTTTTAACAAAATTTGAAAAAAATATAAAAAATTCATGTGATGAACGCAAAATAGTTCAATATTTATATTCTAATTCCATTAAGGTAAAAAAGTAACGTAAGAATGTTTCGTATAATCTATTTGAACAGTAAGAGATCTCAACAGTATTATTATTTAATTCATCACATTAATTATAATGTGTCATTACATCTTTTACATTTTCGAGTGATTACAGATAAATTTCGAATATAATTACTTAAGGTATTTCTCCGATGGGCTGTCCCTGCCAAAAGTTAGTATTTCAGTAAATAGCGATTATTAATTAATATAATTTATTTTCTTACTTATTGTTTACTACCAATAGTTAATCAGACATCGTCCAATAGTTTTTTAATGAAAATGTTTCAAAAATGAACAAATGTTAAATTTTTAACGTTTTTCAAAGATACCTTTTTTACAAGTCTATCTTTTCTTACAATTTTTTTAAAAATGGTTCAATTTAAGTAAATACCAGCTTATTTTCTTCAGAAAAACAAACTCTACAATTTCACCTCGTCAGATTTTTGAAAAAGTAGATCATTTTTTAAATAAAGCAGTTTGTTTATAAATATTTAGATTTCCAAATATTTATAAACAAACTGCTTTTTGTTTTTGTGAAGAAAATAAGCTAGTATTTACTTAAATTGAACCATTTTTAAAAAAAAATGGTAAGAAAAGATAGACTTGTAAAAAAGGTATCTTTGAAAAACGTTAAAAATTTAACATTTGTTCATTTTTGAAACATTTTCATTAAAAAACTATTGGACGATGTCTGATTAACTATTGGTAGTAAACAATAAGTAAGAAAATAAATTATATTAATTAATAATCGCTATAAACTGAAATACTAACTTTTGTCAGGGACTGCCCATCGGAGAAATACCTTAAAAATTTTTAATTCCATATTAAATATATGTAAATATGTTACTATACGAACTTTTAAAAAAAAATCACGAATTTCTCAATTATCAAACAATGCTATACTAAACTTGGATACAAATATTATTATTTATTTTTACGGAAAATCACAATTCTGTAAAAAGTACATTTTTCTAACACGCGCACTTAAATTGCAATATTTCTTACCCGTGTTTGAAAGTAAATCTTTCCCGGCAAAATGGAGGAAACATTACATTCCCTCTAACGTCATAAATGAGAATTTTTTTCGTACTGCGAATTTACACTCGCTGAAATCACTCACTTTCCTCTATCGTTACACAATATACAAATTTTCTTTGATATTATTTTCATATAAATTAAAAAATTTTATACCCGAATCATTTGTCAGAATTTACGCATAATTATATCAAACATTTATGTACATACCTACTTCATAAGCAATTATTTTTTAACTAAAAAATTACTGTTGTTTGTATATACTTATATTAAGTTTCTTTATTTATTAAATGCTACTAATAATATGATATCATAAGTAGGCGCATTTTAGTTTAGAATTATGTTTTTGTACTTCGTATTTTATTTTTAATACAATTACAGCATTTCGAATAATCTTTGAAAAATGAATTAATTTTGTAAAATATTTTCTTAAAAAATTAAATTTAATGCTGTTATTGTACTCTTTTATATGGAATAATATTTAGTTATGTAATTTGTTTTCGCTATTAAATTATGATACTTGCTGAAACAATTGGTTGTCTTTCCTGAATTAGTAACAATCTAGCAATATTTTTTCAGGGTGCCCAGCAAATTTTTGTTTTGAAATTCCCTGACTTTCCCTGACCAAACAATTTTTTCCCCTTGACTTTTTACAAGTGTTATTTTGCAATAAGGGAAAAAAATCAAATTCAATAAATAAAATAAAATTGGGTATTAATATTTTAGATTTGTTCTTCTATAACTATCTTTTGGAATTTTTCAATTTTTTAGTCTCCTCCTGTTTTTTTAAATTGCTGTCATTTCTCGGTGAGAAGCTGTGGATAAAAGGCATTGTTTGTCATTAAAAAAAAAGACGTCCGAATGCCTTTAAATGACAATGAATTTCGTTTTTGTCTTGAATCCCATTTAATGTCCTCAGTAGATTATAACTCAACTTGTTTTAATCCCTTTCAATCCTCAAAAATATTCTAAAATGCCATAATAGAGATAAAGTGTCGAATTAAGGTATTAGTCGCGTAAAATGATTTTCGTCAGATTTTTTTAAAACTTTGTATCTGTATTCATGACGTATTTATCTATGAAATGAGATCTATCCTATTAATTTTGACCACTTCTGAGCTTCAAAATATTAATTCAAAGTTTATACCTTTTACATGCAATAGCACAAAATGCATGTAAAAAATGTCTCTTATATTCAATTATAAAAAAACAAGTCGTCAGTTTTTCAAATCAAACTACTAAGTTACACATTGAGATAAAATAAATCCTTTAAAAAAAAATTAATTTTATTGACCACGCCGTATAAAAAATACAATAATTTAAAAATTCATAATTTTTCATTTTCACATGGTTTCATTGAAAAATGTCGAAAACGAGTGAGCAATACATCACGATAACTTATAGTACCTGACTCAAAATCGTTAAAATTACATATATTACATTAGAAGAGGTCACAAGGAAGCAAATGAGTTGATATAAAAGTTAATTTTTTGTTCTTTTTATTTTGCGGGAGTTTTGCGGGAGCATTTACGCGACTAATACCTTAAGTCAATGCCATTCAATATTATTTGTGGAAATGTAAAGTTTAATGTCTTTCAATACCTTTTCAAGGAGAATATTCTTAAAAATTAACCCTGTTTAATCCTTTTTACTTACCGACTAATTTCAGCATCTTTTAATTTCTTCTGCAGAAGATTAATGTTAAAAAGAAGAATGCTATTCAATGTTTTCTTCGAGCAATGTAATTTAAATGACGTTTAATACCTTTTGTGGAAAAGAAATGTTGAAAAGACGAATGACAATCAATGTTCTTTATCGATCAAATAGTTTCAGTTCTATTTAATAATGTCTAATTTTCCAAATTTCAATACCATTAAATTTTACAATTAAAAATATAAATCGGCATAATTAAAAATATTGTTTTCAAAACTCATTAAATTTTTATATTATAGTTTTTATAGTCTGATTGTACAAATATGGTTTATTTCAATTTGAACATGCTGAGCTTTAACTTTTAGTTAAACGTAAAAAAATTTGTAAAATTTATATTAAATTATTAATATATTTGTATTAAAAAATAAAATTTAATACAAAATGTATATTTAAATTAATTTCTAATTTCTACCAAAAAATTGTAATTACGGTAAAATGTTTGAGTAAATAATTGTTTTTAAAAAACCGCATTTTAATATTTCCGCACATGTTCTTATTTAAGAAAATTTAAAAAAAATTTACATTTCAATTGCTCAGTTTAAAATGGATCTTACTTTGTACAAAATTTTATTTTATTTAATCGTTTTGGAAGGTATTGAAAACCATTAGTTAAAAAACTAGCTAATTTTAATGATAATTAATGCGTTTTTAGGTATTCAAAGGCATTCATCCGAAAATGGAATTAAAAGTCATTGAAACGTTTCAATCCATTTCCATGCCGCTTTTCTTGCCAGGTTTATCATACGCTGTCATTTCTTCTTTTTTCTTCAAAGCTTGCTTATATCGAAAATTTGAGCTCCTTGCCTAGCTTATAATAATAGTTTAAAAAATGGAGGTGAAAAACATCGTATTCTACCATTTTTAATATCATATAATTGACAAAAATATCGAAACTTTTCACTAAAAAAATTAAATATACCTTGTCCTTTTCAAATTCCCTGACTGGTGAGTACCCTGTTTTTTTAAAAGTAAAATCAAAAACAACTGAATTGATTTTTCTACGTTTTAACAGCTAACAAGGGAACGTTCTCAGGTGTATCACTCGGATTCGGTTGAAACTTTGCACATCGAAAGGTACAAAGTATAAGAAACAAAATGTCATACCAAACAAAAATTAAACATTAATGGAATTCACATCAAACATGTTACTCAGGGTTTTTGTAACGCGATATGAAGAAAGGGACCTAAGAAGGAAAACATTTTAGGTTCTGTTTGTGATTTTTGGTATGTAAATACACAAAATGGATCAACTCTCTATAGATGTTAGTCTTCATTTCATCCAAAATATTCCATGAAAACTGGTTTTTTGATTTTACATAATAAAAAAGGAACTCAGGGTAAAACTATTACTTAACATAACCTAAAATTGTTTCCTTCTTAGGTCCCCTTCTTCATATCGTTTCACATTTATATTTAGCATCAGAAATTAAATATCAGATTTAGATTCAGAGATCAAAAAATTCCCCGAGTAACAAGTTTGAAGTTACATTTTGATCCTGTGAGTTATGACAAGAAGTTTAAAGTTTGAAATATGTCCTCATTAAAAATATAAATAGTCATTTTATAATTTATTGTTTTTCTTTATAAGTAAAAACAAATTGGTGTCAGAAAATGAATACTAAAAAAATTGATAGAAAAGATGCTTTGTTCTTAAAAAAAAATGTCTTTCCAGGCTTTAATGAAATAAGAAAAGTAGTCTTTGGTTTTTATATCAAAAACTTTATTGGACAGTAATAAAAATAGAAAATATTACGTTTATAAACTTTTTTAACATAGTGTCGGAGAAAGCGATGCCAATAAGATACTTTTCGATTTATAAAAACAGAAAAAAATCGCATCGCATTTTATCACGAGAAGAATAGGAGTATGTTGCACAATGATATAACGAAGAACAAAATTTAGAAAACACTATCCTTTAATAAAAAAAAACTAAAATGACGAGTTTCGAAATTTAAATAATTAATCGTGTATGGTACCATAAAATAGTCTACGATGTATTTGTTAATAGTAATACTAATTCGTCAAGTTGAAAAATAGAAAGTTGGCGCCTTAGATTAATGATCTGACAAAAAATGCCCAGGCAAAGATAATAACTCAAGAATAACTAGTGTAATCACATATTTTAAAGCAATTCTACTTTTGTTTCATCAAAATTTCAAATTGTTGCAACACTCGGCACTTTTTTTCAAAAAGCGCATTGCAAAGGCTATTGCTATTCAACTGAGATGGAACAAGTATTTTCTTTTACTTTTGAAGTGAAATTATAAGCGAAATTAAATTTCAACGTGTTTCAATTCCTCTCGGAAGCCTTTGAGTTATTTACAAAATAAAAATTCTTATTTAGATTGGAGTTATAATTTGCAATTTTCAAAAATTGAAACCACCTTGCGGAGCAGCACCAGCTTGTAAATTCAATTGACCGTCAACAGTCGATGGCGCCAAATTTGGATCTTCCGCTTCCTAAAATAATTAAAAAAATGGACATTTATCAAATTTGATTTTGAATATGTATTTTTGAAATCTAAAATCGAAACTAATCTATATAAACTATTGTGATGCGTTATGTTAATAAAGAAAACATACCGGTTCTGAAAAGTACGCATCAATCATTGCCACGGCCTTTTGGTAAACTTGTTCATTTTCATGATGCTGTAAACCTTCAAGTTTATCAAGACCTCCAGCTTCCTCAATCATAATAGCGATGCGCTCGACTTCTCCCATTTTTTCGGCAGCTTGTAAAATATTAGTTAAACCATCAAGTACTACCATGACAGATTTCCAATCCTTAGAGGCAAGAAGATTGCAGAATGGTGTCAGTACTCCTAGTTGAACTAGAATTGCCAGCTGTTTAACAGTTCCACCTGATGTCATATTAGTAATAGCCCAAGCTGCTTCTTTCTGTGACTTAAAGTCTCCCTGTTTTTTAAACAAGCAATTATTTCAGAAATATTAATTTCTCTCAAAGTTTCTCATTAGGAAAATTGCTGAAAGACTTATAAGGGAGAGTGATCAATACTGAGACGGTTTTTACAATACAGAAAATATGATAAAAAAGACAAATAATTAAGAAATTATGGAAAATATAGACAAAAATACAAAGCAAGTGTTTAAAGGAGAAAAAAAAATTATAAGAAAAAATTAAGACAGATTTGAAAATGTTTTTTTTCTTGTGTTGATGTTTTAATCGCAAGTTTGAAATGTTTAAAATGATTGTTTTAATATTCTGTGGGCATTTCTTTGAGATCATTGTATTTATTTTGTTTTTAATGATTTTATTTTTTGGGAGAGTTTACAGATTATAAAATTTCTTATTATTATTATTGTAGGCTAATAACTATAAATAAAACAAAGTCGAAGAAAATCTTTGAAAATGTTGAAAAATACAATTGACATTTCAGAAAAACAATTAAAATTTAATAAAATAATGCAAACAAAAGTCCTGAAAAATGTAATTGAAGAATGGAGCAAACAACTAAAATTTAGAGAAATTAATTCAAGAGAGAAAAAAAAAGTTAATTAAAAGAAAACAATTGAAGATTCAAAAACTTATTTCAAGAGAAAACAAAATGATTAATAAAAGACGAAACTAAGGAAAAATTATTTTAAAATTATAGAAAATAACCCATAAATGACAAAAACCATTGAAAAGCTTATAATTTAAAAATAAAGGAAAAAATGTTTTAGATTACAGAATACTTGCAATTGAGAAGTTAATTTAAAAAGGAAGAAAATAATAGAACATTGACAAAAACAGTTGGAAAATTGGAGAATATAATTCAAAATTGAAGAAAATTGTTGAAAATTGATTTATTAATTTATTTGTTTAAGAAATGAAAGAGAATAAATGAAAAATAAAATTAATATTGCATTAAAATAAATAGGAGATTATTAAAATAATTGAATACAATAAGCCAATATTAGAAATTTTCATTAATAAATAATAATTAGTCAATTAAAAAGTTAATGAATGAAGAAAAACGTAATTAACAAAAGCTTGAGTATTGATCAAATTAATTAAAATAATTACGAAAAAATAGAAAATTAATTAGAACTTATTATTTGTTTCAATATTACATTTGTTTCTGATTTATCAATTTAAGTAATGATCAAATTAATTGAAATAATTAATAAATATAATTGGAAGTTGAGAAATCGAGTTAAAATTGAAAAATCTTATTGTTGGGTAACGGGCACAGTGAACGTCACTTTGAGCATACTTTCAGAATGGAGTGAAGTTTTAATTTTAATAATTATAGTTTTAGTTATGAAATAAATTGTAAATGAAAGATTAAGGCTCTAATTTTTTATCTATGTGTGTACAATTATCTAAAGCTTTATTAAAAATTATTAATAATAATAATAATTTTTCTACAACACTTGCGTCAAAAACTCCACAAGAATGAAACTTGAAGGTTATTATAATTAAATTATGGATTTGAGAGTATATGGACGGTGTGTGAAGTAATGAACGAATATATAACTTACAGTGTGGAGGACATTTATTAAAGGTGGTAAAACTCCAGCATCAATCACATGTTGAATTTGTTCTGGATTTCCTGCAGTAATGTTGCTAATGGTCCAAGCAGCTTCTTTGACAATATTACTTCGTGGGTGTTGTAGGAGGCCACAGAGATACATAGAAGCTCCAGCATTGATAATTGCATCAGTTTGAATATCATTCCCTGTGACAATATTTCCTACCGAACGAAGTGCTGGTGTTAATACTCCTACTTCTGGAGATCCAAGTAAGGCAACTAAATGCGGCACTACTCCACAATCTAATACTGCTTGAATTTTCTCATTAGCACCATCCGTCAAATAAGAAAGCGCCCAGCAAGAATCCGCTGTTGTTAAAAAAAGAAAAAAACATTATTATCTATTGAAGTAACAGATTTGAACTTTGTCGATACTTGGCTCCTTTGAACCATTTTGAGTCACAAACAATTTATTGCAAAAAAAAAAAAAAAAAAATGTACAAATAAAAAAATAATTATCATTACAAACTAACTATAAGACAATAAAATATAAACATTATTATTAAATATAACAATTATGATCAATTTTAATTTTAAAATGAAAGAAAATAATTTAAATTTGGGGAAAATACTTTAAAATCTTATAAATAAATTGAAAAATATTAGAGTAATGAAAAATTGGTGAAAATAATTGAAAATTGAAAAAAATTATTGAAATTTGAGAAAATAATTGAAAACATTTCATAATATATTTTAAATAAAGGAAATTTAAAAAAACTTTTAGAAGTTCATTGCAAAAAAAATTAAAAATTAGAGAAAATAAATGAAGAAAGCTAAACATAATTTAAAATTGAGAAGACTAATTTTTAATTTAAGAGAAATAATTGCAAAAAATACAGAACATAGGTACATAAAATACAAGAAAATCGTAGATATAATGGAAAATTGAATAGAAAAATGATAGTTTCAGATAAATATTTAAAAACTTTTTGGAAATTATGAAAACAAGTGAAGATAATTAAAAATTGAAGAAAATAATTGAAATATGATGAAAATAATTTAAAATTTCAGATAAATAATTGAAACTTGAAACCTATCAATGCAAAAATTATGAAAATAATTATAAATTCGAGAAAATAATAGAAAAATTACAGAATTTATTTTTAAGCAAAAGAAAATAATTGAAAAATCGTTTAAAAAGTTGAAAATTAAAGACAAGAATCTAAATTTGAGATAATAACTGAACATTTTGGAAATTAATTGAAAAATAATTATAAGATGGAGAAAATGAATGCAAATTGATAAAAAGAAATGCATATTGAACAAAATAATTGAAAATTTATATATAAATATTTATTTCAAAGTTTAGGATATCAATTCAGAAATAATAAAAATGATTTAAAATTGAAGATAATAATTGCAATCTGGAAATAATAATCGTGAATTAGAAAACTTAATTTCATTTTTCCATAAATAATATGAAATTTAGCAATAAATAATTAAATTGTTTTATTGTCGAAGAGATAATAATTAAAATTGAAAAAGTAATTGAAAAAATTTAAAAAAATTAATTGAACTTTGCGGAAGGTAGATTTAAGATTTAGGCGGGAACGTGAGAAACAATGAAAATAATTAAAAATTGCAGAAAGTGATTGAAAAATGATATAAATAGTTGAAAATTGTAGTTTAAGTAATTGAAATCATAAGTGAAAAAAATTATTACAAATTTCAGAAATTTTTAAATCATTTCAAATTTAGTATATTTGAACCGTGGATTAAATAAACTTTTAATCAATGGAAGTTCAAATTAACAGAAATTTGAAGAAATTAAAATTGCAATAAATTTAAAATTTGAGAACTTTTATGATGTCAAAATTTAAAACAAAAAAACATCTAGTGACAGTCGGGTCTCAAATAGGAAAAAATGAATGCGCATGAGCAGAGAGTCGGTCATTTGGATATTCGGCGTATATAAGGTTTCGAATATGATCGACTTTTACCGTAAGTTTTAAATAAAGAGTGTGTTCGTTAAAGTATAGAAGACTTTTCAGAGTACTTTTAAGGGGTTAGACCACTGTGAACCAAATCGAACATTTTTATTTTAGCTAGAAAGGTGCCATAGAGTTTTAAAAATGAGAAACAATAAACATTATAGAAAGAAAACACTTTTAAAAGCTTACATTTTGAATCCGCGCGGGGTCCTAACCCCCTACGTAGGGGTTTCTCTTTAGTCAAAAAAGAAAGAAAAACATTTATGAACAACTTTCTTTCGGTTTTTGATCGAAAAACTTGAAATTTTAATTCAAATGTGACATTTTTACAAAAACCGGTTTTTTCAAAATGCCCTACGTACTTATCTAGCTTATGAGTTGCAAATTCATAAAAATGTTGGATTTAAGTTCTACATAAAAAATTGAAAAAGATTTTCTACTGGCCTTATAACTCCACTTAAAGAAAATAATTTTTTTAAACGACCATCTATGCCACCATTTTAACTTTTTCAACATAGCAAAATAATTTTTTTATACTTCAATAGATAGCTAATAATAATAAATAAACCGGATTTTAATTTATTTTATTCTGCTCCCGTAAAAAAATCTGAAAATTATGTCTAATTTTTGTGCTTTACAGTGGACTAACCCCTTAATAAAACTTTGTCGTTATTTTAAAAAACCTTTCTCACATTATCCAATTAATAAATTATTCTGGTTGCTAGAAAACGTAAGCATCTTACCAAGAATATCTTTATCTGCATTTGTCAACAGATTTTTAAGCAGAGGTAATGCAATTTGCACACTTTCGAAAGGTGGTGCAGGATTCTTATTGCGGCAAAGATTTGATATTGTCCAGACTATATTACGTGCAAATGACCCCTGAAATAATAAATACATCAAAATGATGAAAATTTTTAAAGTTGATGGGTAGAAACTATTTGTATTTTACAACTTATAACATAGATAAATGTAGTGTTATTTTGTTTTTCTCCTTGATTTATTTTTTCACTTTTAAAACACTGTTTCACCGCAATATCACCGCAATATTGCCAATATTTAATGTAATATTACCATAATATTCACGTAATAAAATTCAAAATTCGAAAAATTGAAAATAATATTTGGCAACGCAAAGCTATATAAATTCACGAAACACTTTAGTTATTTTATCGTTTTTAAATAAGAAATCTGATTCATTACATCTAAAGAAATTAAAAACATGTTTTTTTTCTAAATTTAATTTCTTTTTTTGTCTTTTTGTTTCCATACTTTCTACAAATATCGTCGGATCTACTTTAGTACCGCAAATTTATAATTTTTTACAATCGCGTATCTGCAAATTCCTTAACCCATTAAGGACGGGAAGTACACAAATTTGACATGGAGTTTAGTATTATTTTTTAGTGTTGGAAGAGAATGAAAAAAAATGAACTCAACCTATTTTATATAGATTAGACATCGCTCTTTCAAATTTTGCAATAAAAAATTATGTATTTTCATAAATAAACAAGTTACAAGCAGTTTTTTAATAAAAACACGTTTTTTTCAGTTTTTTTTTTCATTTATGAATTTTTTTGGACCCTTTATGGTAGAAGAATATCTTTGACTGATACAAAAATCGCGACAAGGATGTTTAGTCTACAAGAAATTACAATGGTGAAAGTTACATTTCAAAATGTCGGACACAAAATGGCGACTGAAGTGGGTTTTTTTTTTAAATCATAGACTGGTATTGGAAATCGTACAAACCTGATAGTTTTTCACAAAACTCGGTATGTGAATATTTTTGATTTCGCTGGTGCAGAATTTTCAATTAAACTTTCAAAATTCAAAATAGCGGATCCAAAATGGCGGACAAATTTTTAAATATTTAACAATTTCGCTTGAAACTTATTACTCGGGGTTTTTTGAGGTCGCTGATTACGAATCTAAAGTCAGATTTTCAAAATTCAAAATGGCGGATCCAATATGGCGGCCAAAATTTTGAAAAATATTTTGATTCGCTTGAAACTTGTTACTCGCGGGTTTTTGGGGTCACTGATTACGAATCTAAAGCCAGATTTTTAAAATTCAAAATGGCTGATCGAATATGGCAGACGAATTTTGAAAAAGATACTTATTTCGGTTGAAGTTTAATTCTCTGGACTATATTTACAATTGTCAAATATTAAAAGAATGTTTCATTGCAAAATTAGGATAAAACGGTATGACAGTTAATAAATTATAACTTTCTATTTAGATATATGTTGTAGACATTTTTACATAAATAATTCAAACGATTCCTTGTAGCCATTGGTCTTTAAAAAAAAAACAATTATGAGAGAAATTAATAAAAAACAATTATTTAGAAAAAATAAGTGTTTTATGTAAACCAGACAAAAAAATTGGAACGCTGGCAATAATTTGTTTAAATAATTATCAGTATCGTATAAGAATGTGTATTCACACTTCAAAACACTGACAGAATACCGAACTGTGAAGGTAGGAAAAAAATACATAGACAAAGCTAAATTTTAAAAAAAGTTTATAAACAACTATTAATTGTTTAAACAATTAAAAAAAATAATAATTGCATAGTATTTCAATATTTCTTTATTTCTGTTTATAGCTCAACAACTTGAAAAATTAGTTAAAATTAATTTCTCAGTGCATTAGGACGAAATTAATAATAAACAACATTTATTTGTTTAAATAATTAAGGATAATAGTTTGAAACTAATTTTGGCTAATCTCTTAGTGTTTGAAACATAAAAAGTTGGTAGATTTAAAAAACTGTAGCTCTCTTACTTTATTTTTATAACAATTATTATACATTAACAATTAAAACGACTTAAATAAATAAAAATTGGATGTATTATTAGTAAATGTTCAAAGCCTGGGACTATAACTAATAATTATTACAAATGTGCCTGTAAAGAAGCTAATCTTTACTAATTTTATGAAATTTAGTTTTTTGAAAATACCCACCAAAACTTAGTTCTAGTCCTCCCGATAGATGGATGTCGCATTCTCACAACTGCAAGCAATTAATTTTTATGCGCGTTCATTTCATTATTCATGATCAGCGACCCCCAAAACCCCCAAGTAACAAGTTTCATGCAAAATAAATAGCTTTTTCAAAATTCGTCAGCCATTGGATGCCATTGGATCAGCCATTTTGAATTATGAAAATCTGACTTTAGATTCGTAATCAGCGACCCCAAAAACTCCGGAGTAATAAGTTTCAAGCGAAATTGTTAGATTTTTAAAAATTTGTCCGCCATTTTGGATCCGCCATTTTGAATTTTAAAAATCTGACTTTAGATTTGTAATCAGCGACCCCAAAAACCCCCGAGTAACAAGTTTCAAGCAAAATAAGTAGCTTTTTCAAAATTCGTCCGCCATATTAGATCCGCCATTTTGAATTTTGAAAATCTGACTTTAGATTCGTAATCAGCGACCTCAAAAAACCCCGAGTAATAAGTTTCAAGCGAAATTGTTAGATATTTAAAAATTTGTCCGCCATTTTGAATTTTGAAAGTTTAATTGAGAATTCTGCACCAGCGAAATAAAAAATATTCACATACCGAGTTTTGTGAAAAACTATCAGGTTTGTACGATTTCCAATACCAGTCCATGATTTAAAAAAAAAACCCACTTCAGTCGCCATTTTGTGTCCGACATTTTGAAATGTAACTTTCACCATTGTAATTTCTTGTAGACTAAACATCCTTGCCGCGATTTTTGTATCAGTCAAAGATATTCTTCTACCATAAAGGGTCCAAAAAAATTCATAAATGAAAAAAAAACTGAAAAAAACGTGTTTTTATTAAAAAACTGCTTGTAACTTGTTTATTTATGAAAATACATAATTTTTTATTGCAAAATTTGAAAGAGCGATGTCTAATCTATATAAAATAGGTTGAGTACATTTTTTTTCATTCTCTTCTAACACTAAAAAATAATACTAAACTCCATGTCAAATTTGTGTACTTCCCGTCCTTAATGGGTTAAGGGCTATGTTGCAGGACAAATTGCACTAAAAGTAGCCTTTAAAGGATTTCCAGACAAGCGGTATTAACCAAGTATGGATTCGCGGTATTGAAGTAGTTCCTATGATATAATTTTTCATGTTTCGGAGCAAGTTCATGAATATCTAAATTTGGACACAGGGATTCTTGAAAATACCAAATTAAATTTTTTTGAGCATCTTTTTTCATCGAAAAAAATCGGCAATGCCGAAATGGCAGGTCGGTTTCCGAGCTCTGATGGGAATGAAGTTAGCTGATGCTAAAAATACAACTTAATGAAAACAAAAATCATATTCCTTATCTCAAAACGAATCGATTGACCTATATAAAGTTTATAATTGATTAAAAATTCGTAAAATAATTCACGTTTTTTGCATTTAAATTTCCTTTTTTATTTTACAATCATAGGACCTTTGGATAAAATATTCTAGATTAAAAGACAAACTAACTGATCTGTATAAAGTATAGTATTTTTCTAAAAATTGATGGAATTAATGGCTATTTATTTTCAACGAAATTCAAAATTTTTTTTTGCACTATTATATTCTATTGCATTTTCTATGAGGTAGAAAATTACTTACTTGGAAGCGAAATGTTCATGTACGAAAATAATTTTCACCTAGTTTTCCATACTTTTAGTTATCAAAATATTAACATAAATAAGTATAATATTTTTATATATTATCACTTTATCAGACACTATGTTAGTAGGTATACTATGTTAGTAATATAATCTTTTGGAATTGTTTATAAGAAGTCTTTATAGAGCAGCAGTCCCCTTTACTACTCAAGTTTTCGTATAAAAAAGAGGAAAAAGTGGAAACATTCTTAAAAAAGTGGAAAAAAGGTGAATTTTACGAATTAGATGAAAAATAGGGGAATAGAAAAAGCGCTGTTAAGCCTGTTGTTGTGAAATAACAGATTTATACTTACATTGGCATTAGGATGTATGAGGCCAACTAAGAGTTTCATGGCACCCTGAGAAAGAACTTGATCACGAGTAGCTGGTCCGTCTCCAGCGATGTTACCCAGGGCCCATACTGCTTGCTCAGCCACATTTGGATGAGGAGATTCCAGAAGACGGATCAATTTTGGAATTGCTCCGTTTTCAATAACCACTTGAGTTTGCTTTGAAGTGCCAGATGCAACATTTGTCAACGCCCAGGCCGCTTCAAACTGAAGAGAAGCGCTATTTATAAACAAAAATACAATGTTTATTAATTTTATACTGACTTGAGAAAAAATACTTTTAAGTCTGTAACACGCGCATTTCAATATACGACCAAAAGTTTAATTTACATACTTGTGATGATAAGCCAGGAATTCAACACAGCGTGGTACAATTCCCTTTGAAATCATAGTATCAATTGGTGGATTCTTCTCACGACTCAGCATCTTCCTGCAACTCTGGGTAGCATGAAGTACAACCGCTTCATCTGAAGAAGCCATTCCAATAACGACTTCATCCACAGTCATGCTAACAGAGGGAGATTTTATAACCCCGGTGGGGCTTAGTGGTTCGTCATCATCTTCATTGAGATTACGACGTTTTAACATCTGATCATCCTTACGGGCTTTACGCAGTTCCACGCTTACCTCATTTCTTCTTCGACGTGCTTCCTAATAGAAAATATTTCAATATTAATAACACATAATATAAGGCACTGTTGTAATAATTTTTATCAATTTTGACTCAAATAATGATTTTTTAAAATTATTAAATAAAATGTTTATTTTTCTTTCAATAAAATTAGTTTTTCTCTAAAAAAAAATGTGGGTAACAGATAGTGCAATTCGGATTAGAGAAAAGAACAAGAAAGGAATGAAAACCTGAAAAAAATCTAACAAATTATGAAAAAATGATAATATAATAAAAAATTTAAAAACATTAATATTGTAAATGCAAAAATAAGAAAGAAAAAAATAATCTACTTTAAAATGGGAAAATTAAAAACGAAAAGAAAATGTAAAGAAATAATTGAAAAAATGACAAAAAATAAATTCTTAAAAAATAAAAAAAATATTCGAAAATTTGAGAAGTATTTCTTAAAATATTTGAATGCAGCAATAATATACGAAAAATAGTAAAATTTGAAAAATCAATAATTATAACTACAAAAAAATGAAATAAATGTTTTTCAACAAATTAAAATATTTACATAAGAAGAAAATCCATGAAATAACGTTAAAATTTGACTAACGAGAAGAAATTTGAAAAAATTCTTTTAAAAATAAAAAGTAAAAAAAAAAAAATAATTTTTTTTGAAGTATGAAAAATTAAATGAAAATAAATTTAAAATTTTTGAGAAAAAGAAAAATATTTTAAGAAATCGAAAACTTATGATAAAATGAGAAATTTATTATAAGATAAAATTTACATAAAATAGGAAAAAAGAAGAGTCATTAAAAAATTATAAAAACATAAAGTAAAATATACTCGATAAATATATAAAAAAAATTTAGTAATTATAAAATAAAAATTAATGAAATTATTTAAAGTTTAAGTGATAAAAAAAGTATTATAGAACTAAGGTATTGAAGGGAAATTAAAGAATTTTAAGGCGAAGTCAAAAAGTATTAAAAAGTGAGAAAAACTAAGAACATCAAAAAAAAAAAAACAATAAAGCAATGGTTTGAAAAAAAAAAATTAATAAGCTATGAAAAAGTTAAAAAATGAAAAAAAATGATAAAACACAAAGACTGGAAAATAAACTAGAAAAATAAAAAAATAGTAAGAATAAAATATAAAACTGAAAAAAATAAGTTAAAAATCTAGAAAAAGAATAACAGAAGAATACATTTTTTCTATCGTAAATAGAATTAACATTACCATTTTAATCAAATTTGTCGCACTGGTAGATAATTGTTTTATAGTGATGTAGTTAAATTTTTGAGACCTCAAGGTACTTTTGAAAAAAATATATAAATATATGGATATACATGACAAACGACTCATTTCCCATAAAACTCAATGAAAATGTTAAGGAATTTCTCTTGCTGTTATACTTGAAAAAATATATTTTCTACGGATTTTTTTTTAAATTGTGAGAAATCGTTATTTCAGGGCTCGAACCGGTAAAAGTACTTAAAAATTCGGACTTTACGGACCAAAAATTCAAAATTACGGATTTTTACGGACTAGTTACGAATAAATATTTTGTATAATAATATTGTATAGTACTATAATAAGACCTATAAGTCTTATTATAGTACTAGCAACATTAACGCGCGCCAAAAACTTTGCATTGTTATTTGTTATTAAAAACTATAAATTTTTGCAACTTCAAATAATGAAAATTAGAAAAATAATTACAAAATTGTAGAAACTAACTGAAAAATAACGAAAATAATTGACAATTGAAAACAAAACTCGAAAAATGTCTAGATAATTATACAATTGAAAAAGAATAATTTAAATAATTGAACAATAAATATTCAAATTAAACAAGAAAATTAAAAAATAAACTGTTGGAAATAATTGGAAATTGAAAAACTGAATTGAAAATCGACAAAATAATGGAAATTGAATAAAATAATTGAAAACTGAAGAAAATAATAACAATTTCGAGAAATAAATTGAAAATTTAAGAACTGAATTGAAATTGGAAAAATAATTAATAATTTAAAAAAAATTACAAATGGTCTGAAAAAAATTAAAATTGAAAAAATTAAAGAATTATTATAAAATTTTTAGAGAATAATTGAAAGAAGTGTGCAAACAATTGAAAATTGGGTAAAATAAATAATAATTGCAAGAAATACAGTACTCTCTCACTAAGTGACCGAAAATGGGGCTGTAGGGGAATAAAATGGTTACTTATCGAGAGCCCCCACTCTCTATTGCATTATATGTAGATTTCATGTAAAACAATTGAATGTAAATAAACTCGAAAACGAAATGGTTCGCGGCAAATTTAAAATGACTGAAGAGAATATTTAAAAAATGTTTAGATATCTTTGTTTCCTGAAAATTAAGAATAAGGAAAAATAAAATTAAGGAGAGTCACTTGTTAACTTTTAACCCTTTTGTAGGTATTAATAATGTTTTTTAAAATATATATAGTTTAGAGATCTAAAATTACCGTATCATAAAAAAAATAGGAATATAATTTTGACTAGCTTAGCATCTGTATTCTTTAAAAAATTGTAATGTTTGAAATTTAAACTTCTTCCACAATTTTTATAGGCTTGTTTTAGAATTCTGAAAACATTACTTTTTGGATTTTAAAAACTTGTGATTTTTTACAAAAATAAAAATTCTAAAATCCATCAGAAAAAATGATTTTTTTTTAATTTACAACTTTGTTCAACTTAGTTTTACAACTTAGTTTCATTTTAAAACCCAAATTAATGCCGGAAAAAGAATTATCATCACTGGAACTCATAAATTTCGATGGGTTAAAATTTCATTATTAACTTGCCTAAAATATTAAAAATGTCACTACATATAAAATTACAAATTTAGTTAAAAATTGATCAACGATAAATTTTATTTTTTCTTTTAGAATTCAAATTTTGTATTGGCTACAATTATTAATTCTTTGCAAACAATCTTTATAGAGTTAACTCTTAGGTTTGTTTACGTCTATTTTTGGTTATTTAATTATCTGTCATTTTTCTAACACTTGAAGTTGCTAATTTGAAATTGACTTTCATTTTACCGCGTTTGCTATGGTGGGGAGCAAATAATGTGTGTGTAAAAATATGTGTGAAGGGGAACGGCTACTTACTGAGCGGGCACTTAGTGAGAGAGTACTGTAGTTGAAAAATATATTAATTGACAATTGGAAAAAAATACTTTAAAAATATGAAAATTATATGAACAATTGTTGGAAATAATTAAAGATTGAACAACTAGATTGAAAATTGAAAGCAATAATTGCAAAAAAAAGGGGGGGGGGGGAAATTGAAAAATGAAGAAAATAATTAGTAATTGCAAAAAGGAATTGAATTTCAAAGAATAAACTTAAAATTGAAAAAAGAAGATAATTATTGAATATAGAATAACATAATTAAACAACTGCTTTTAAAATTAAAAAATTTTATTGCGATACTCGAAGAAAAAAAAAATAATTTAAAAAAGGCGAGAATTTTTTAATATTAAAGACAATAATTTAATATTGAAAAATGAAATTTGAAGAAAATAGTTGTAGAATTAAACAATTGTATTGAAATTTTGAAACAATTTTTATGAGTGAAAAAAATAATTGCAAATTGAATTAAATAACTAAAAAGTTAAAAATTAAATTGAAATTTAAATAAAAAATGTAAAAATTGAAGAAAATATATAAGAGTTTAAGAAAATAGTTGTAGAATTGAAAAACTGAATTTAAATTTAAAACAATTTTTATAATTGAAAAAAATGATTGAGAAAAGCCGAGAATTAAAGAAAAATTATAAACAAAAATGTAAACTGGAAAAATTATTTAAATTTTTTAAAAATAATTGAAAATTAAAGAATTAAATCAAGTTTTGAAGAAGACAGATTGAGATAGATAATTAAAAGAAAAATAACAAAATACAAAATTATCAAATATTAAAGAAAATAATAGACAAATGAAAAAAATTAAAAAACTGTCAAGAATAATCAACAAGAGAACAAAATAATTTAAAAAGTTAAAGAATAATGATAAAATTTCAAGAGAATGAATGAAAATTGAAAAAATTGTTGAAATTAATTGAAAGTTGCAGAAAATGAATAATAATTGAAAGAAACAGTTTATGACGAGAATAATTAAAGAATTGAAAAAAAATATCTGAAAAATAACGAAAATAATTGACAACTGATAACAAACTTCGACAAATCGCTAAATTAAAACAATTTTATAATTAACAAAATCATTTAAAAATGAAAAAATGACCATAAGTTGAAGAATGTAATTAAAATTTATATAATTTAATTGAAAATTCAAAAAAGTAATTTATAAATGCCGTGATTTATTAGATGTAGCAGAAAATAATTAAAAACTGAAAAATAAAATTGAAATTTGAAAAAAAATTCAGAATTGAAGAAACTAATTGAACATGTGAATTATAGTCGTAGAAACTTATTGATAATAAAAAAAAATTGACAAAAGGCAAGAATTTTTAATAATAAAGAAAAAAATTGAAAAATGCAATTGAAATTTGAAGGAAATAATGGAGAATTGAAGGAGGTAGTTTTAGAATCGAACAATTGAGTTTAAATTTTAAAATTTTTATGAGTGAAACAAATAATTGAAAAAATCAGGGAATTTTTAAATGTTAAGGAATTAAATTGAAGTTTTAAGATAATAATTGATAATTGAAGGAAAAATGACAAATTGACGAAAATAATTGACATTTGAAAAAAATTCGAAATGTATCGAGAATAATCGTAATTAGAACAAAGTAATTTTAAAAATTAAAGAGTAATTATAAAAGTGGATGAAAATAATTATATTTGAAAAAACTTTTTTCAAATTATCAATTTATTAATTGATAATCTAAACTGAAGAAAATTGTAGGAAAAATTGTAGGAAATAAATGAAAATTGAAGAAATCAATTGGAACTTGAAGAACATATTAAATTTTCAAGAAAATAACTGATAATTGAAAAAAGGCGAGTATTATTGAATAATAAATAAAATAGTTAAAAATTAAAGAAAGGAATTGAAAAATTGAAACGTAACAGTTTTTACACTGCTTAGGGCCTCTTATCGTAGAATTTACGGAATTTGCGGACTTTTCTAAACAAATTACGGACTTTTACGGACCATAAGTAAATTTACGGACTTTTACGGGATTTACGGAGCTAGTTCGAGCCCTGTTATTTTATAAGAGCCTTCTGTCTGGTCAAAATTTCAGGACTTTTTACCGTCTAAAATTTAAGATATTCATTTTCGAAATTTCAATTTTACATGCAAAATGATAAAAATTGAAATTTCGAACATGAATATCTCAATTTTTAAACGGTAAAAAGTCCTGAAATTTTCACCACATAGAAGGCACACATAAAATAACGTTTTCCTACAATTTAAAGAAAATCCATAGAAAATCGATTTTTTCCAGTATAACTGCAAGAGAAATACCTTAAAAACGATAACCCTTATAATTATTTTTACAAGTACCTTGATGTCTCATAAATTTAACTGCATCATTATAAAACCATTATCTACCACTGGACCAAATTTGATTAAAATGGTAATGTTAATTCTATTTACGATAGAACCTCCTTAAGTTATTAACAATTATAAAAAAGGTCTGTTTTTTAAACAAATAAATACATCTTGCTTAAAATATTTCGTAGAACATTTTTCAAAAAATAGTTTGAAAGGTGATAAAATAAAGTTTCAAATGACATTTACAAAATTAAAATGTGATGTTTCGTTCAAAAATTGTAACAATTTGAACTTTACAAAAAAAAATTTTTTTTTAAGCACTTAAATATTCTTAAAATATGGGATTTGATTTAATTACAATGACTTGGAATTATTAAAAAATTAAATATTATTTTTGACTTTCTTTCTTCAACCCAAAATTTGTAGCTAGTATTTCAACCATTTCAAATCCAACTTTTCAAAGTTATTAAGGAACGCAAGATTGAATTCCAAAAATAGTTATAATACAATTTGAATGTTTTTGAAAAATGTAATTATTTCCAAACTAATGAATATATTTTAATACTGGAAAATTTATTGTAAATGCTCTTTTCTATAGATTTTTTTTCAAAACTGAAAAAAAAGACAGGTAAAATTAGAAAAGAAACAGTAATCCTTGAAATTAAAACCTAAAAAGAGATTAAAGAAACAAGATTTTTTTAATTTTTCATATTTATTTTATAATATAAACCTTAGAAAATGAACTGTTCACATAAACATTCATTCAAATCCAAATTTATATATTATTGACAGTTGGTAAACACGACGAATTAAAAGACCGGAAAAATAATATATTTCTCTTATTGGTCATTTAACAATAAGTAATATTTCAAAAAAATGAGTTTCTTCAATTACTTCCTCTTAATCTTTTAATAAAAATTAGTTTTTTTTTCTCGACAGAATGTATTTTTATTTAAAACTAAAGATTTATAAACTTAACTTACATCATGCTTATTATTGAACTTGAATTTGGCCATTCGGTCTGTTGTATCGGTTTCTCTTGCAGGCATTTTTCTCTGAAAAACACAAATAAATCAATTGTGCATTTATCAGTTATCGAGTTATTTAAAATGTTAGTGACATTGTAGAATTAAACAACTTGGAATTCACAAAATTAATCAATGCTTCATTTTTGTTTCAATCAGCACTATGTTCATTATTAATAGAATAAATAAGACATACAAAATAAAATATTAACGAAAACAATAATTTTAGAACGATTCACGATAACATGGGTGACATTGAAAGGATTAGCTACAATGCAGTGTAGAGTAGGGGAAAATAAATTTCAAAAAGGCCGTTTGAAGACAAGAAATTTGCACATTTTGCATTCAATAAACAGTTTTATATGACTAACGAATAATTTGTAAACGTATAAACGCTGAAATTAAAGTAATTCAATTCCGAATATTTCGCTATACATTATTTAAATTTTAGTAACGGTCATCATTTGGAAAATTTGTTACTTCTTTTCCTGAGTTTAAGAAGAGAAAAGCACAAATATAATCGATACTCAAGCCGGTAATATAAAAAATATTTAATTTTATTTAAATAAAACTTACGCTTTTATTGAATCAAAGTTGTAAGCGAGAGAATATTATAATAAATGAAAAAATAGCAAAATGCAAAGCGCGCAAAGAAACTGGAAATTGATGAGAAAGAGAGGTCTTTACTACCAGACTGTGTTAACTCAATGCAAAAATTTGTGGCAAAAAAATTTCTCGACTGCAGCACCTCTGCAGGGAAAACAGCGTAAACTATTATCAGGGTGCAGTCATTTGTTTACAACAGATGTCCAATAGAGCAAACTAGAGATCCTCAGGGCGCAATTACATGCCTGCGTCGAACGTTGCGTTTTTGCGTTTAATGGTGAGAGTGACAAAGATGTGACTATATGTCTGTCTTTCTCTCTCTCAACATACAACGCAAGAACGCAGCGTTCGACGCAGACATGTAATTGCGCCCTCAGGGCGCAATTACATGTCTGCGTCGAACGCTGCGTTTTTGCGTTGAATAGTAAGAGAGAGAAAGACAGAAATATAGTCACATCTTTCTCCCTCTCACCATTCAACGCAAAAACGCAACGTTCGACGCAGACATGTAATTGCGCCCTCAAGGGAGAGTTGAGAAAAGTTTCCCCTTCTACTACCTTTGCGGGTTTCCGGAAACGGAAGTGACGATATTGCAAATTGTATCATTGGTCGAAAAGAGCGGGCTAATTTTAAAAATGTTTGTTTTAAACGCATTTCAAAATGGAACCGCCATTTTGAACCAATGAAACTAACTTTTTATGAACATCCGTTTCCGGAAACCCGCGACCAGTCAGAATCCAAGTCAACATGACTCAACTCTCCCTTGAGGATCTCTAGAGCAAACCAGTGTGACGTCACAAGTCCGTTAAGTTTTGTCAATTTGTCAAAAAGGTTTGGCACAAAATCAAAATTTACATTGAAATGCATGGGATTTTAAATAAAAATGGATTTTTATAACAGTAGTACAATAAACTACGGTGAGAATTAATAAAGGTGAGAGATAAAACCTATTTTATTAGAAAGTTTTGTCATTCTGTTTGTTTACAGTACGCTTCCATTTAATTGACCTCCATTTTAAATGAACTTCCATTTTATTTGAACTTTTTCGTACATTTTAAATGAACAAAATTATCCCTACCATTCAAGCCCAAAGCACAACGAATACGGTTACGGGAGCAGGGCATGAGATAATAAAGGACAGAGACTGTTTCTGTCTTTTTCTGTCTCATGCTCTGGTCCCGTAACCGTATTTCTATCTGCTTAAGCCTTCATGTGCACGTAAGGGGAAATGTTACATTTCCCCTCACGTGCAGAGTGTTTTTGGTATTTACGTAAAGAGTGGGAAGGGTCAATTAAAATGTTTGATCCGGTCCCGACGAGGTCATTTAAATGGAAGGGTACTGTATTTACATTTAAAGGTATGTACGCTCCCACCTAGTTTGCATATCTCATGTCGTCTGGCTGCACAGGCAGGCAGCCACAAGTTCAAACTACTAAATAAGTAAGTTCGTTTCCGAATTGGAGTGCACTTGCGTAGTATATACTTGACCATCCTTGTCTTAAGCCTAAAGCACAATGAATCGTAATCGCTAATCCTTAATCGTAAGAATGAGAGGAAGTAGGACAGACATATATCTCTGTCCTGCTCCCTCTCATTCTTACGATTAAGGATTAGCGATTACGATTCATTGTGCGTTAGGCTTTACACATATATTTACATGCATAGAACAAGGATGGTTAAGTATATACTTCGCAAGTATATACTTGAAAATGCATGTAAGTATGCCCAAGTACACGTAATTCGGAAACGGCTTAATAGAAATTGCGCAAAGATAAAAATTGCTTAATTTTTATTTCACTGACCTTCCCAAGATCAACCAAATCTTACATTAAATATAACTGGAAGGAAGAAAAATCTTTTATCTAGAAATATAAGTATATTACAAAAACATATTCTATACCTTTTAATTGCAATAATTCATGCAACTTTACAGTAAATTAACCGTAAAACCGTTTTTTAATAATAATCCCTTGACAAAATGACCAAACTATATAAACGATTGACGTCACACTGATTTACTCTATAGACTTTTTCATTTAACTTTTCTGTCTTCATCCATAATGCATGTGTCATTGCATGAGCTGGAAAAAGACAGATGAACAATAATGAAAAGGTCTAGCACCCCCAAAGTAGAGAAAATATATATAGGAGTGAGAGAGACAGTGATATAAATTTGTCTCTTTTGGTTGTAAAATTACTACCTAAAGGCACACTCTCACCTCGGTGGCTGCCTACCTGCGCAGCCAGACATGAGATAGAAGAAGACAAAAGATGCAAATTTCTATTTCTGTTTTCTTCTATCTCATGTCGCCTGCATGCGCATGCAGAAAGGCAAACTAGGTGGGATTGTACCTTTATACGATGGAAATATTTCGCTTCACGTATTACGTACTAATATTACAATGCGTTCTGATTTCTTAGGGTGAAATCATATGGACCCGTCAAACATTGTGATGTAATGAAACAGAAAGAGATAGAAACATGTCTGCGTCTTTTTCTTTCTCATTACGACGCAACGTTTGTCGCATCCATTTGATTTCACCCTTAGGGTCCTTGTTATCACAAATAACTATTTCATCTTGAATAATTTTGTCTCCAAATAATTCGAACTTCCGGTCGGTCATATTTTTACTCACATACAGGGTTCCGAACGTATACCATTTCACGTAATATATGTACATGGTTTTCTACATGTAATTTACTTTAGATAACAAGTATTCTTCCTGACAAAACGAATAAGGGCGCAATTACATGGCACCGTTTTAACTTGCGTTTTATCACTAGACCATGAGTGTAAACACAGCAAACATATATCTTTATTTTTTTTTTGCAATCATGAGCTAGTGACGAAACGCACGTTAAAACGGTGCCATGTAAAATTGGTGATGGGCGCTGACCTCTCTTCATTTGTAAAACGAAATATTCGTTATCCTGTTTTTCTGCTTTTTTATATAAAATTTCTATTTGAAATAATGTGATGACAGTCAGAAGTTTCTCAATAGTCAATTTTATGTCTCTTAGATAAATTTATAGTGAAAAAGACTTCGTTTTAAAACATTTTATCACTTGCAAAGAGATTCCTAGCTTCGAAAATCCAAGTGTTTTCTTAAAAATCATGAAAATTTGTCTCAGTATTTTTGATAAAACTAATCAGGGAATTCGTAGAAAATATTTTCTTTTTTAATAAGATAATATATTTTATATATATTTTTTAATAAATATTTGTAAGTCGGGCAGCCCCGGCCCCTTAAGCTTTTTGGTAAATAAATTGTGTAAATATTTCAAGAACAATAATTAAATTGTTTCATGGTGAAGACAAACTATTTGTCAACACTTAAAATGCTTCCAATAATAAAATAAACATATTAATTAAGAGATACATAAGGACAAATACAAGGAGTAAAATACTAACCCTCAAAAGTTCTTCGGGTAAGTCCGGCCACAGTAAAAGAAACTTTTTATTTTAATTATATAACTGAGTAAAGTAACAAAAAATTATGTCTTAAATAATCGTCAGAGAATCATTTATGGATATCAATTGAAAAATAAATTCAATAGTGTCAGAAATTACAAATATAATATCATTTTTATATGACGTTCAATGCGACACTCATTTCTTAAATTGTCCGAACACTTTAAGGTTATATTTACAGAATAGTAGTTTTTTATAAAAAAGAAATGAAATAATGGAGTCACTATACTAAAAAAATAAGATGAATTAAATGATACACCATTTCTAATTTGTTTCAATGATAAAAATATGGCATTATACTTAAAATAAACAGTGGCCGCGGCTACCCGATGGCCGGTGCTACCCGACTTTCCCCTATTTATTCTAAAGCTGTAAATCAAAAACAATGAAGTTTCTTGTATATACTTTGCTATAAACTATACTTGAAAAATGTTATGACAATTTGTTTATTCATTATTAGTTGAACCACGCACACTGAGAAAATAAGTTGACTAAATTTTAGGTTATGTGACTAAATATGATACACATCTTTTCGAGTTTTTAAAACAATCGTTAAATATTTTTAAACATTTTTTGAACAATATATACTTACCTTCATTACAAATATTATTATCTAGTCAGATTTCATTGAATAATTCTCCAAAGGTTACAATAAACAATTTTCGTATTTTACCGTAAAATTTGTAAATTTACTTGTAAATCTGGTAAATTTACGGTCACTACCCATCACTACATGTAATTGCGCACTGATGCTGTAATTTATATTATATTACAGTAAACTACCAAGGTATATTACGTCGTAAACCTCCAAGTTACATGTAACTTTGGAACCCTGCTCATATGTTATTAACATGGTAAATTTTCCAATATAACCCAACCAGGGATGGGTGTGTATTATTCATAGTTTTCTGTTCAAATTTCGAAAATAAGAGGGAGTGGGGGTTTTTCTACGTGTGATACGTATTTTACATAATGTAGAAAACCACGCATTATACGTAGAAAATCTCGAGTTTTCTACATTTACCCATCCCTGAGTCCAACGCACAATGAATACGGTTACGGGAGCAGGGCATGAGATAATGAAGGACAGGGACTGTTTTTGTCCTTTTCTGTCTAATGCTCTGGTCCCGTATCCAGCCATGACCGATTGGGCATGCAAGGGTCGCCGCAGGTCAGGGAAAAACTAGAAATCAAGGAAAAGTCCGAGAATTCCTAATAAAAGCTTTAAAAGTCAGGGAAAATTAAAAATTAGTCAGGGAAATGCGCATTCGTCACTTCCTATTCGAGATGAAAATGTTTATATAAATTACGGTACAGTACGCTTCCATTTAATTACCTCGTCGGGACCGGATGAAACATTTTAATAGACCTTTTCATCTTGAATAGGAAGTAATGAATGCGCATGCTCAAGCCCTAAGCAGATTGAATACGCGTACGGGACTAGAGCATGAGACAGAAAAAGACAGAAATAGTATCTGTCCTTTATTATCTCATGGGCTGCTTCCGTAACGGTATTCGTTGTGCTTTGTGCTTCAGTCCGCCATGACAGTCGGTCATATTTGGAAATTCACCATGTTATTAACATGTGAAAGAAAATATGATCAACCGGAAGTTCGAATTATTTGGAGACAAAATTATTCGAGATGAAAAGGTCTATTGACCCCCTTCCTACTCTTTACGCAAATTCCAAAAACACTTTGCACGTAAGGGGAAATGTAACATTTCCCCTTAAGTGCACATGTGTGGTTGGGATAATTTTGTTCATTTAAGGACGATCGATGGACAAATCCGACAGTGTTTGTCAAAGATTGGAAACATTTAATCGTGGGAAAGTTATAATTTTGAAATTCCTTATTACCTACAATTTTGTCAACCAGAGCGATTTCGTGGAAAAAGTGTTTGTTTTTTTTTAAATAAATTATCAAATTACAAATTTTCACCAAAGGAGAGAAAAGTCTTTGATAAACACTGTCGGATTTGTCCATCGATCGTCCTTAAAAGGTACGAAAAAGTTCAAATAAAATGGAAGTTCATTTTAAATGGAGGTCAATTAAATGGAAGCGTACTGTATTTCAGAAATACTATTTCTACAGTAAATTACGTTTTGAACCCTGGTATTGATGTTAATAACATTCCCATCTTTGCTTTCATATATTTATTGCAGCATGTGAAACTTTTTATCTCACTTTAACAAATATCTCTGAGCAGTAAGTAGAGTGAGATAAGCTTAAATATTCAAAAAGTGAAAAATCAGAAAAAATGCCACTAAAGACAATACAATTGTTGTGTAATGAATTTAACGGCAAAAGAAAAAACTTAGTAGCTCCAAGTATTTCGTTCCTTACTCTTTTTAACGCTAATTTACTTTTATTTACTCGATATTGGACTTTCGAAATGTGTATTTGATTTTTGGGAGAAGTTTGAGAAGCGAAAGTTTTCTTTTTCTCTGCGCAGTAGCAGTAGCCGGTCACATCGTTTTCCGCAATGGCGGAATAGATATTCAGAGGTAGTTCACTACACCACCCGCAAAGTGAGTTTTTTTTCCAAGTATCTTTTTATTATTGCATTTCACTCTTTTTCGAGAATCCCTGCCTTCCTCAGCAATATTAGAAACTGAATGTTCACTCCTTTTCAATCCAATGGATATACGCTATCTCAAATTCAACAGCTCCATCGTGTCTCATTTTTTTTCCAACCTACCAGACTCCTTATTTCTCAAACTGCTCCTTAGTTTTTGTGTATGTATTTTACATTTTTATTGATTTCAAGAATGCATTTATGGTAATACTTAAGCTTTCTAAATTGCGTTTTATAACAGTTTGTGTTTAGATTTTAATTTTAATTTCTAAATTATGGAAAATCATGAATATTATAATCATTAATCTGATATGTTTTGTATTATTATACAACTATAAAATTCAATTAGTGAAGTAACATGCGTCTAATTCTCATCAATTATTCGTTTTTATAAATGTTTTCTTTATCCTGAAAAAATGAATAAGTGGCCGATCCTATTTTTCAGCCCTGTGAGAATTTCGTTAACATGTTACGCACGCATCGCACAACAAATTGAGAAAGAATTTGATAACCAATTAAAATCATTATCATAATTTCGCTTTATAGATGTTTCGTTAATTAAATTTTAAAATCCAGAATTTCTGTGGTTGTTTCTAAAGCTTTTGTAAAATTTTTTTATAAATTAAAAAAAAGATTTTTTTTTTCTATGTATTCACAGTATATTTCTCATTCACCTTTTATAATAAACTCAATATTGCAGGTTATCTTACTAATAGGTTAACAGAAATAAAATATTGCCATTGAGACTGATTATTATTTTAGTAAATAAAATATTATTCATGTAGTTTCTATTAAATTATTATTTAAATTTCGTTCTTTTTGATATTTCTTTTCAAATACCTAATTGAAATTGGATTAAATAAATCGAGAAATAAATAAAAACTATAAAATTTGGTCGACGTTAAAAGTTTTTTGATTATCATTTATACAATATACTGTCACGTGTTGTGATAAGTCTTTACTCGTCTCAACCAAATTTTCTCTTATAAAATTAATTTTTTTATGAAAATTCAACTTGCACCACTATTTTTAACAATTCGAAGGATAATTAATAAATTTAATTTTTGTCACTTTCTTACCATTCATGTAAACATAATTTTTTTATACACTTCAAATAATGAGAAATTTTGTTTGCACCCAACATTAAAAGAATTAGGTTTCACATTTAAATTTGAACTATTCGAATAAAAATTGTTGTTTAAAACTTGTTTATTCAACATTTTTCGTATACGAGTCATTCTCAGAACTGCAAAAAGTACAAATGACCGATTTACTACGTTTTTATTAAAAAATAATAAAATTAGTTTAAAGAATATAAAAACTGCCAGTCTTACGATAAGAATCAACAATCTTCAATTAAATCACATGAGAAACAAACAAAAAGTGTTAAACTAACTAAAATATCTTATAAAATATAGCGCTAAAACTCCTCTCTGTAGCATGGTTACAGAGCCTAGTTTTAATATTTTTTTACATCTATATATTTTTATTAATATGATACTTTTCGTTTGTTTCTCGTGTGATTTAATTGATAATTGTTGAATCTTATCGTATGGCTGGCAAAGTTTTTATTAAATAGCAGTAATTTTATTACTTTTTTAAAATAAAAACGTAGTAAATGAAATAAAACGATTTTAACTTGATTTAAAAGATCATTTAATATTCCTTGAATTGTCGAACTAAAAGTCGGTTGGACAATTTGCTTACGATTGGAAAAATGTCTGACGTCATATTTCTGGGAAAATTTGAATTAGAATAATTAAATTTTTCCATGGGACAGATACTGTATCAACATTTTTTCATTACACCTCTAAATATTGTCAGTTTTCAGAATAAAAAATATGGGTAACCTTTTTTCAATTTGGAACAAATTTAGGGAGGAGGATGTTCAACCCATTGACATAACCTCAAACTAAAAAATGGTTTTCTACAAAAAATAAAAATTTTATTAAAGTTGATTTAACCCAATTTTGAAAGTCCCAATTGTCCATTTTGCAAAAAAAAAGTAGGATGATACGAAATTTGTTATCAAATAATAATTATTGTTTAACATTTTGTGTTTTTTCTTTAAAGTTTGTGAACAATTTTCATTTTCATCCAGTTTTGACAAATAATAGCTCATTTTAATCATTGAAACATTCTCTACAAGTCTGCTGGATTTTGTTAAAACCTTTCTGTTTAAAAAGTATATAACAGTAAAATTGTATTCCTTTAATCATTTTTTGACAAAATTCAACAAACAGACTTGTGAAGAATGTTTCATAGATTGAAATGAGCTATTATTTGTCAAAATTGGATGAAAATTACAATTGTTCACAAACGTTTAAGAAAAAACAGAAAATGTTAAATAATTATTATTTAGTAACAAATTTTTGATAATCCTAATTTTTTTTGAAAAATGTATAACTGGGTCATTCAAAATTTGGTGAAATCAAGTTTAACAATATTTTTCTTTTATTTGAAAAAGCATTATTTAGTTTGAGGTTATGTTTTTATTACAACCACATGTTTGCAGTTTACAATGTGTTAATTAGTTTTTTAAACTAAAATTTGTATTGTTTGTCATTTAAAGTATTTTATTAATTAAATATTAACTTTTAAAGTACGTTTGTTATTTTTAATGTTTTAAAACTGAATTTTAATTCTTTACCATCAACCCCAAAAACCTATTTACTTTGAATTTTAAAAATTTGACTTGAATTAGTTTTCGTACTTTAAAAATCATTACCAAGTTTTATATAAATAAAAAGGAAATTGTTATTAGTCAAGAAATTGTTTCGACATGTTATGGAAAAACGCATGAAAGAAAATGTAGAACACAAATGATCACGTGGATGACATAATACAAAAAAACGTGCTATCGGTCGTTTTAAGCACCCTGATTTCTTTACGCATTAAAAAGTGAAATATGTCACTTGCAGAAGTTAATTCACGTAAATGTAATAGAAATTTTCAATTTATAATCAATTAAATACAAACGATTTCCTGTTAAATAGATTGGTTCAAATGCACAAATTCATTAAGTTTGTTTATAAAACAAAATCTTTTTCACAATGCTCAGTTTTGTAGTTCAAAAAATCATCTAAAAATTCTTTTATTTCATTTATGCCGTAAACTATAAACAAAATAATATTTTATACTTTATTGAACTGCACTGAAATTTGTGCTGAAAGCTTTCAAATAGTTGAATATATAATCAACTTGAAAAATAAAATAAAAAAGGTCAATTTTTGTAGCTATTTGCAAATTTGTTTATTTATGCTGAAAATAAAGTAAATTCAAATTTCACAAGAAAAAAAAAGTTCTTAAAACTATGTATTTAGAACAAAAATTGACTAGACAAATATTTCTAAAATATAATTAGAGATAGGAACTTTGTGCTTTAGCATATCAGCACAATTTTGCTCGAAAATTTTCAAATGTTATAAAACGTCTAAAAACCATATAAAACATGTTTTTAAATAGAAATTTCTTTAAATTAAATCAGCACAAAAAAGCACAATTTTGTCATTTAAGCAGCATAATTTTGTTCAGGTAATTGTGCCGCATAATTAGCGATTTTCAGCATATATTCAGCACATATTTAGCACAATTCGTATAAATTTATATTGATTATTACCGAAATAGTCATATAAAAATTTCAGGAAATTTCCGTTGTTTATGTTTTGAAGCAGATTCGCATAAAAGAATATAAAAGGGCCTTAGCAGAAAGAAAATTTGAAATCATAAGGAGTGAGATAGAAAAGGACATACATAAATATGTCTGCCTTTTCTATCTCATTCTTGCGATTTGTCGGTTTCGATACAAAAATATGAGAAAAATAAATTGTTTACACAAATATAAATTGTCTAAATAATTAAAAAGTCTTGAAAATTGCAGACGAAAACATTTTTGGTATTTCTTTAATGAAGAAAGCAAAAAACGAAATGCTTCTAGGAGAATTAAATAAAATTTTATTTTAAACATTTCAAATTGTTTAAATAAACAAAAAATTTCATCAAAAAATTTTCTGTCAATCGTTACTAAAGAATCGCCAGCTATTAAAAAAATTATTTAAATTCGAAAATATAAGAAAAATAAATTGTTTAAACAATGGAATGTAGATTGCGAATTATGAATCAATAACTTTTTTTTATTTCTTCATTGAAAATTTCAAAAGACTAGATAATTCTAGCTGAATTTAATAAAAATTTGAGTTTAAACCATCAATTAAATTAAATCAATTACCTAAACTGTTTTTCCCTTCGCTATTTAAAAAGTTGTAAGCTTTTAAAATGCCTATTTAATTAAAGTAAAAAATATGATAACTATTGTTTAAACAATTAAAAATGAATTTAAAAATGTAGCAAGCCTTGTATTTTGTCAAGTAAAAAAAATTATAAAAAAAATGACATAAGAAAATAATATTTTAGACCTATTTACTTATAAATGCTGAATTTGTGTTTTTTCGTTCTTTAAGGCACTCCTAGAGACTGTTTATTTGCAAAAAAATAATAATATTCGACAGTTTCTTCAATTTTGAACATTTGTTGAGGTCTCATAAACTTCTGAACCTTTTTCGATAAAATTAAGAACAATTTTCCGCAATTTTCTTAAAGAAGTACAATTTTTTCTTGTATTTCTTATGAGAAAAAGTGACGGTACCACTCAATATTGTTGGATCAAATTAAAAAAAAATAGGGGTAAATTTCTTTCTTTTATTTGTAGTCAACTCTCGAGCGCCTTAAAACCATATTTCAAATTTTTTTTTTTGAACCACCCTACTATACAGAAACGTCGAGTATTATAGAAAAAATAATTGTAATACCTCAAAGTATAATTTAGACTAAAAAGAAATCAATGTTTCTATATATAAATAAACTGGAGCGTTAAAATTTCAATAACTACTAACCTTCCGTACATAATTTTAGTTGAAACAAGCAAATTGCCTTAAAATTAAGTAGCACATTTAAAGCACACATGATAGCCAATAAAAGGATAATTTCAGCACAATTAGGCATTTTATTTTAGCATAATTCGACCTATTAAAAAAGCACAAAGTTCCTATCTCTAAATATAATGCTTTAAGATTATGTACCTACTTGAATATTAACCATAAAAATTAAACAAATATATACCATCTGTTTTTTAACCCGTATTTTTTAAATACACCAGTAGGCTTTTTCTCATCTAGATTATGAAAAGTAGAAATTAAAAAGTGCTATTATTATTGACGTAAACAAGAGTTGTAGACAAAAGTAAAAGTATATATAATTCTAATAAAATTTTGCCATAATTTACAAATATGAAATTACAATTTTTCCATCAAATTACAGTTTCGATTAAAAAAATTTTTATAATGTCAAGAAGCGGATTACATTATATTGCCGTGTTGTTTTTTGCCATTCTAATTAAAACTGCAAGAGAGTTGAACCTTCAATTTTTTATTCCTTTGAAATGTATTTTTTATAGAATATCAATAAATGCAAAAAAGGCTTTTTTTATATCGATGACATGACGAAAAACTTTTAAACACTGACGAGATATCAATGGAAAAATATAAATTTACTTTTGTGAAAAAAAAAACAAGTTTAATTTTCTGAATAACACAGTCCCACAAAAAATTATTTTTGTTCGAGACACTACTCTGATATATTTCTACGTATTTTTCTTAGCTGAATCCGTATCCGAAGTAAAAATTGCTAGAATAGTTTTACTTTTTGAGAAAATTTCAAAAAACAAATTTAAACCACAAAAATGTTTTCTAGCTCTCCGGTACACTATGTTAGTGTATTCCTACGTATTTTCCTCCTCTGAATCCGAATCCGGAGTGCGGGAATCATATTGGCTATAATGTTTTAGATGATCTCAAAAAACTGCTCAAAAACACGAAAATCACAGCTAAATTGTGATCATATTTTTTTCTGCTGGCGGAAGGATTTTTCCCACAGTTTTTAACGGATTTAATTGAAATTTGGATTGTAGCTTTAAAACACCAGTCTTTAGAGAAGTACTTAGGGGTTAAATATCAAATGTCATCCTCTTTCATAATCCGTTTGAATTTTTTGTCTACACGGAACCAAAAAGTTCACTAAAATTTGCTTAACTTGTTCTCTACTTTTGGATAGGCATAAAAGTTCATAACTCTTTTATTAACATTTTCTAAGGATCCACAAACTTTTTGTGCGCATGCGCATATATTGAACGTCAGATAAAGAGTAATGAATGTTTATGAATCCTTAGAAAACATTAATGAAAGAGCTACGACAGGGGCGGCTTTAGGCAAAATGTTCGGGAGGGGCGATATATGGGATAGAAAGAGATAGCACCATAGTGCCATCTCTCTCTCTCTTATACAAATATAAGATTCTCGGGGGGGATTCTCAAGAGGACACAAATTTTATCCAAAATTTTAAGGCTGTTTCTTGTCAATAAAAAAATTTTTTAAATATTTAAAACAAACCATTTTCAACGTAAAATTTATCGCTCTTTCAGATTCTGTTACCAAAACTTGTTTATAACAAACATGTTAAAAGTTATAAACAATTATTTAACAAAAAACACGATTTTTTTCGCAAAGAAGATTTTTTAATCAATATTTTCATATAAAACAAGAAGAGATAATAAGTTAAGGCATCAAAATATCGTGTCTTTAAGTTCTCAGCAGTAAATATTCGCAAAAATATATACGAAAATACAAGATGGCGACTGAAGTGACTTTTTTCGTAAAATATTAGCCTAGTGTACCAAATCTTTAAAAATAGGCCGGGCTTAATAAAACTTGGTACCCGTGGGATTTTGGGGTCCCTGAGTACGAGTCTGAAGTCATTTTTCAAAAATCTAAAATGGCGGATCTAATATGGCGAACGAAAATTTAATTTTTTTTTTTTTATTTTCACGAAACTTGGTACACAGTCGTTTTTTGGGTCCCTGATAACGAATCTGAAGTCATTTTTCAAAAATTCAAGATGGCGGATTCAAAATGACGGCTAAAAATAAAAAATTTCAATTTTTAATTTAATGAAACTTGGTATAATAGGGGTTTTTGGGGTCTCTGATTGCAAATCTGAAGTCAATGTTTAAAAAATCAAAATTTCGGATCCAAAATGGCGGTCAAAAATGAAAAATTCAATTTCATGAAACTTGGTATATAGAGGTTTTTGGGATTTCTGATAAGGAATCTGAAGTCATTTTTCAAAAATTTAAGATGGCGTATTCAATATGGCAGTCAAATTTAAAATATTTCAATTTAATTTCGTAAATTTTGGTATATAGGGGGTTTCGGGTTTCGGATTGCGAATTTGAAGTCATTTTTTAATAATTCAAATTATCATTATGTTTTGTTATTACATCTGATTATTTTTAGGTACCCAAAAAATAATTTTCACTTTTTACTCAGGAAGTAAAAAAATTTTAAGGTCAAGAAAGTAATTGAAATTAATAAGAGATGTAAATCTCCGTTATATTTAGTCAACCATATTGCATTTCAAAAAACATCATTCGGTACTTAAAAGTAAATTTTTTTATGTGAATTTTAAACCTATGTATACCAATTTTGGAGCGCAGGTTCGTTTGATTGACCAAGAACGCATCTTCTGTACCAAGTTTTATGAAATTGAATTGAATTTTTTTTCGACCGCCATATTGGATTCGCTATTTTGGATTTTTAAAAAATGACTTTAGATTCGCAATCGGAGACCCGAAAACCCCTAGATACCAAAATTTATGAAATTAAATTGAAATTTTTACTTTCGACCGCCATATTGGATCCGCCATTTTTAATTTTTGAGAAATGACTTTAGATTTCTTATCAGAGATCCCAAAAACCTCTATATACCAAGTTTCATAAAATTAAATTGAAATTTTTCATTTTTGACTGCCATATTGGATCCGCGATTTTGAATTTTTTAAAAATGACTTCAGATTCGTTATCAGAGACCCCAGAAACCCCTGTGTACCAAGTTTCGAGGCAATTAAATAAAAAATTGAATTTTCATCCGCCATATTAGATCCGACATTTTGGATTTTTGAAAAATGACTTCAGATTCGTACTCAGGGACCCCAAAATCCCACGGGTACCAAGTTTTATTAAGCCCGGCCTATTTTTAAAGATTTGGTACACTAGGCTAATATTTTACAAAAAAAGTCACTTCAGTCGCCATATTGGAGCCGCCATCTTGTATTTTCGTATATGTTTGTGCGAATATTTACAGCTGAGAACTTAAAGACATGATATTTTTATGCTTCAACATCTCTTTTCTTGTTCTACATGAAAATATTGATTAAAAAATCTTTTTGGAGAAAAAAAATTGTTTTTTTATGTTAAATAATTGTTTATAACTTTTAACATGTTTGTTTTAAACAAATTTTGATAACAGAATATGAAAGAGCGAGAAATTTTACGTTGAAAAAGCTTTGTTTTAAATTTTTGGACAAATTTTTTATTGACAAGAAATAGCCTTAAAGTTTTGATAAAATTTGTGTCCTCTTGGGCTTTAATGGGTTAAGTAAATTGTAATAAACTTTTTGGTTCTGTGTAGGTACTTATAGAAGGTAGAAAAACTCCCGCCCGCGGAGAATATCTAAAAAAAAACGTGATCACAGTTGAACTGTTGTAAAAGCGCCTTTTTGTAAAAAAAAAAAATAATAATTTATTTTTTAATTTAGTTTGATATATGTATTTTATGTTAAAAACCCAGCATCATTATACTGAACTGTTTCCTTTAAATCACTGATTAAAATAGACTCTATTTTTTATGTGCTCTTGGTGATGTTAACCCATAAAAATGTTTAGAGATTGTCTCAAAAAGTAGAACCAATATAGCAATTCTGACTTCGGATTCGGATTCCGCGAGGAAAAATACAGTAATACACTTAGTGTAGTATCTCGAACAAAAACTATTTTTTTGTGAGGCTGTTTAATTAACATCTTTATTTTCCCAATGATGAAAGAGGCAGTGTTAATCTGGCAGAAGGGGTGTTTTTGTTAAGTAGCATTTATTTGCTACTGCTAACCACCTCGGGAAGGTCTGAGACGAGGTCCTCGAACGTTCTAGCAGGACGACACTTTAAAAGTGTGCATGAGAACCAGAAAAAGCTTAACTCTGATCTTTGCCGTGGATGCTTATCTCTTAAGCGGAGGTGACCAGTTGTTAAGATGGAAACTCGTGTGACCCGCTTTTTTAGTTCAATCTGCAAGCTTGGCTTTTTATAAAGCCCAGAACTCAATTCAGACTAATCTAATGCTGCCTGATACTGAGGGATTAATAATTTTATTAAAAGCTTGTATACATCGATAATGCAGTTTTTTTAATCTCTGTTTTTTCTTTGATTTATAAACAAAAAATTTGCTGGTGTCCAGATGTATAAATCACTAACCATTTGTTCATTAAAAAATTTTAATTTAAAAGTATGGTTGATTTAAGTTTGGTACATTGGAGGCATTTTTACAAAATTAATCAATTTTTTGAACAATTTCTATTGAAAAAGAATTGAAAGTCGTACTTTTTTTAATGCAGTGTAGCATACAATTTCAGACATTTTAAGTTTTGGTTTACAAGAATTTAAAGAATATTACTTTACAGAAAACTTTTGCAATTGACAACAGTCTTTTTTAGTAGATTTCTAACAAAAAGAAATATTTCAGGTCGATGGCCTGGAGCTGTGCACCAAGCGTGATGGATGTCAAAGCCTATTTATTTAGAAAATTTTTTTTCATTGTGAATAGAATGAAAGGCATGTGAAAAATGTAAATTTAGACAATTTGCTTTTTATAATTTACACATTAAATAAGAATTAAAATTAATGTTTCCTAATAGATAAGATAAAATAGAATGGCGATTGAACCGGAAAACCGGGATTTTAAAATTGACCGGGAAATTCATCATGAAACCTTGAATTTTTTGGTACGAGTGCATAAGTTCTAAAATTTATTAGTTATAATTTTCATTAAACAGAATTTTCTTTCAGCTGAATTGTTAATTTTCGAATTTGTTTTCAATAGAAATTCCATAAATTCGAATTTTAACTCAATTTCTTTTTAACATACTATTTGTTTTAAATAATTCCAATTTACCCAAATTTTTATTCAGTATAATTATTTTTCAAAAAATGCTGAATTTCCATTTGTCTAAAATTACAAATGGCCGGATTTCTGATATTTGTTTAACCGTTTGCAATTTTGAAGAAATAAAAGTTCCACGTTTTAACGACTTTATCAAATATCAATTCGAAAAAATAAAGAGTTGGTGAAATAGATATTCTGGCTTATTTAATAATAATTTAGCTTACTTAAAATTCTGCTAATTTAAAAATTGGTTAAATTGAAATTCTTTAAAATAAGAAGTTTGTTTAAACACAAATTCTGTAAAAGAAGAATTCTGTTAAAAATGAATTCTCTGATCTAAAAATTCTGTTAAGTTAAAAATATAGACTTATAACACAGTCCTGCATCGGTTTTGTCGAATGAATGTGACCAAGTGTTTCCGAAGGGAATTTTTGTGCTGAACACCAATCTGGAGTCCAAAATGTTGCATTACGTCAAGTTTTCAAAAAAAAGGGGGGTTGAAACCCCCAAAAATAGCGTTTTTGGCAGTTTTTGAAAAATCGTAGTAACAAAATTATACGTGTCAAAAACATCGCTCTTATCAGAAATTAAAGCTTGAAATATGCCCTTTTAAATGAACTATGGGCGAAATTAATTGCATCAACCCTTAAAGAAGGGGGTGTGTTTTTTATAGGGTGTTTTGAAAAAATTATTAAACAAAACTACCCAAGTGAAAAACACCAAAATTCTTGCAACTTAATAAACTACGAACATAACGAAAAATAGTTAACACGTGTTTTTACCCTTAAAACTCAAAAAACACTGTTTTGATTAAAAAGTGTTTTTTTTTTATTCTTAAAACGCAAAAAACATCCTTATTGTCACAAAGGATGTTTTTTACCCTTAAAACGCAAAGCAGCTTTTAAAAAAACACTTGTTACATATTTTTCTTTATGTGTATAGTGTAAGTTGCAAGAATATCCGTGTTTTTCACTTGAGTAGTTTTGTTTAATAATTTTTTCAAAATACCCTTTAAAAAACACACCCCCTTCTTTAAGGGTTGATGCAATTAATTTCGCCCATAGTTCATTTAAAAGGGCATATTTCAAGCTTTAATTTCTGATAAGAGCGATATTTTTGACACGTATAATTTTGGTACTACGATTTTTCAAAAACTGCCTAAAACGCTATTTTTGAGGGTTTCAACCCCCCTTTTTTCGAAAACTTGACGTGATGCAACATTTTGGACTCCAGATTCGTGTTCAGCGCAAAAATTCCTTTCGGAAACACTTGGTCACATTCATTCGACAGAGAAAAAGTTAAGTTTTGCAGGGCTGTGTAATTATTTCAATTCAATTAGAAACAAATTTGAAGAATGATAATTCGTTTAGAAAAAGTTCTAAACAATGAAAATTATAACTAATGAATTTTGGAAGTTATTTATGCGTTCTAATTTCTTTGCTTTTCTAAAAAAAAATTCAAATAAATGTGACCGACAAAAACCGGGAATTTACAATCATATAAATTAGCTCCACCCTGTAAAAGGAAAAATTTAATATTGCTAATCTACTATGGAAAATTAATTTTTATTATTATTTAATGAGTAAATTGTAAAATACGAGTTGCCTCAAGTCAGGTCCTCTACATGCTTTTAAAAGCTACAATAATGCTAAAAAAAAAAAAATCATATAAAGAAGTATTGTGTTTTTATCATATCAATATTACCGTTACTTGCGCAGAAAAGACACCACATCAAAAGATCTCTTATTAATTAAAGATCTTAACAAATACTTACCGCAGTGATCAATCAAATAATGTTATTGTGGCAAATAATAAGCGTTCACGTTCTCTATTCTTGATAATAATTATGAAGCAGAATTTTCAGATATACAAAATTAGGATTAATGTTGTATTAAAGACTTAATTGAAGTTTTAATCAGGATGATTCAGGAACAATTATACAAAACTAGGTGAAAATTATGTTTATTTCATGGACATTTTGCTTCTAAGTAAGCAAAATAATTTGCTTCCTCATAAAAGAAGCAATAAATTAATAAAACAAAACTTAATTAGAGAAGTTATTAAAAAAAAAGGATTTTAAATGCAAAAAAATGAAAAACATGAACTATTTCAAGAATTTGTTATCAATTATCAAAGTTATATAGGTCAATCGATTCGTTTTGAGATAAGGAATATGGTTTTTGGTTTACCTTAAGTTGTATTTTTAGCATGGAAAAAAATGTTAGCAGAAAACGATTTTTTATCGATGAAAAAATGTGCTCAAAAAAATTTGATTGGGTATTTTGAAAAATCCTTGTGTTCAAATTTACATGTTCATGTGCTTAATAAGTCATCCAAATTTTATTGAAATCTGTTGAAGCGTTCTCGAGATATCCTGGCGACAAAAACTAATACTAATTTTGGAAAATCGAAAATCTTAACGATCACAAAGCTTCTTCATAGAGAAAAATTGATCAAAATGAAAAGAAAATACAAAAAAAAAACTAAAAAAAATTACGCGCTTCTGAGTAAAAGTTACCTAATTACGACAAAAATCGGTATTTATTTTTGTAATTCATTCATTAAATATTTTATTTTTAAAAATCTGAAATTGTCTTCTTCAATTTCCGTTTGTCATTTAAAATTAAGAATAAGCATGTTATATACTTATTATAAAGCATGTCTTGTAGGTTTTATTGTGACCATAGAACTTGTTTAATTTTTATATTTTAAAAAATAAATTATTTTCCAAATAATTTTTTAATTTGAAACATTGTAAAATTAAATATAAAGGTAATTTATTTTAAGAAATATTATACATATTATTGACTCAGACCAATATGGAATTATTTTTTTTTTTGTCGATAACAAACTTTTGGTGACGAATATTTACTCTCATTAATGTGCCAACTATAACTATTGAACCATTTTTATCAAGTACTATATTTTTTTTACATTGCATGTCAATTTTGGAAAAAAAACTATGTCAATTGTATTGACTAATAACATAGAACTACAAATTTTGTCATTAGCTTGTGCCGGTCAAGAGCATGTGTGTTGAAAGTATTTTTGATCAGGAAATTCAAATCAGTTGCTAGTTTTTATTCAGTACCTCAAAATACCTTTTAAATTTTCAAAAAATCGAACGGTTTCGTCTTTACAAGGTGTGGAAAACATGCAATTTAGCATGATCTTTAGCAAATAATTGAATATTAAAAACCTTTTTGACATAAATTGTGACTTTTTTTTACAAAATTTTTTGAATTATAAAATATCTAAAGTACAAAAAAAATATCATTTTAAAGTATACAAGGTTCAGAGTTTATTTGTTATTTTTAAAATATTCTAAAGTGCTAGGTAACAACTGACAATGGATTTGGATACCCTCGCCAAAAATGCTTTCGAAACATGAGTCTGTCCGAGGTAACAAACAAAAAATTTGTGGCCTTGTTTAATGATTGAAGTACAGCAGTAACTTTATTTTCCCTATGATGAAAGTGGCAGTGTTAATCTGGCAGAAGGGGTGTTTTTGTTAAGTAGCATTTATTTGCTACTGCTAACCACCTCGGGAAGGTCTGAGACGAGGTCCTCGAACGTTCTAGCAGGACGACACTTTAAAAGTGTGCATGAGAACCAGAAAAAGCTTGACTCTGGTCTTTGCCGTGGATGCTTATCTCTTAAGCGGAGGTGACCAGTTGCTAAGATGGAAACTCGTGTGACCCGCTTTTTTAGTTCAATCTGCAAGCTTGGCTTTTTACAAAGCTCAGAACTCAATTCAGACTAATCTAATGCTGCCTGATACTGAGGGAACAATAATTTTATTAAATATCTGTACTTTAAAAAAAAAACATAGTTTTTGAACCTATATTAAGACTTGAAAGCCTTTACGTTTAACGGGATAGTAAAGGCACGATTTTAGTTCTCTTTGAATTATGCACGTTTGTTAGAGTTTTGCTTTCAGTAAAGTCCATTTATTTTGCCTTGCATGTTATTTTGTATCGATCTTTTTCTTTTTATGGTTTTTCGTTAGAAAATGTTAAAAAAAAAATTTTTTTTTCCTTTCATTGATATGCATGTTAAGGAGTCATTCTCTGTGAAAAAGCAATTTCTGAATTAGAATTTTTTGAAAAATAAAAGTATAAGAAACATTAATATATATATTTTTTTTTAAATATGAACTGGTTCTATAAGAGTAAGAAACCATTTTTTATCGTTAATATTTGTGAGATTATATAAAAAGAAATGAATGTTCTAATAATAATTAATAATATTTATCAGTTACCTACTGAATGTCAAACAAAGTTTACTGCGATAGAGTGGCCAAAAGTTTGTGACATTTGAAGAAAATCAATCTTTTTAAGCAACAAAAAACAGCAAAATTTGAAGCCGGGACGATACCGTAAACACGGGAACATGTAGGGCTTCCACGTGATATTTTTGTTCAAACATTTTTTTGCTTGGAATAATTTTTTTCTGATTTTATATGAAAAATAAGGAAATACGTATTTTTTCATTTTCTGATTGATTAAAAATTGCAAAAATGATGAATTTTTGGAATTTAACATTCTTAAAAACAGGACATTTTTGATACGCCTTTTTCTCCGTTATTATTAGAAAATTGGTAATAATGTCCTAACTAAAATTTATTCAGTTTTTCTTAAGTTTTTTAGACATGTAGTAAAAAATCATTTATTTGCAAGAAAAATACATAAATTCATTTTTTAACCGATTTTACTGATTTTCATCTTAAGGAATTTCTCTTTCTCCATTGCTAGTCAAAGCAATGCCCATTTAAGTTTTCATTTGAGTCACGCAGTACTAGTAGAACGCTTGGCAACGTTGCATTTATACTTCCCCCTTTCTGTTTCGTGTCGTCTGCAATTGATATGTGACGCTCCGCGAGAGAAGGGACCTATCGCCGAAAAAATCAATTTTCATTTTTTTATGCTAAAAGACAATTTTTGAGTTGTTCTTTCAGTTTCATGTTTCAAAAATTCTTTTTTGTAATTACACTTTTTGTTATAATGCTTCAAACCTAGACATACTAAGTATATCGCATTTTTTGATTTTTCTTTGAACGACCGTCCCGTGAAATAAACAATTAATTAGTTTGATTTTTTCATGACAATTGATAGTTTTTGAGTTGCTTTTTGAGTTCCAAAAATCGAAATTTGATTCCTGCAATTAGTTTTCTTGTTATAAAGCTTTAAACATGGGCATGTTAAGCGTCTCGATTTTTCTTCCTCCTCTTTGCCCGTCCATTCTTTAAAGTTTGCTTTCTCAGCGATAGGTCCCTTCTCTCGCGGAGCGTCACATATATACAATTGATATTACTTTCAAATTTCGCGCCTTTTCTATACCTAACCTGTAAGAAGCAACGTTGTCAAGCGTTCTGCTAGGTAACTACTGATTGATAAAATACGGTGTTTTTTTTAACAAAATAATTAATTTTGAGTCTTCTAGTCGAGGTTCGATCAATGTTTTTGAAAGTAAGTGAACATTAGTTATTTAACTTTACGCATAAAAATTTAAGTAACATACGTCTATCATATTTCTCACAATTTGAGATTGAAGATCATGAAAAAGCAGTTTCCCATAAGACACCGAGTAAAATATTAAAAAAGAAAATTGTTTATAAGTTTTCTTATAATCGACCTAAACCTCTAAAAATTTAACTACAATCTTTTTGCACCATTATCTATTAGTACACCAAAATTCATAATTAACTGTCTATTAATTCTGTTTGCGAGAGAACCTCCTTAAATGAAAGATAATAAAATTTTGAAGAGATTTTTCAAGCAAATTGATGAATTGCTTTAAAAAATGTCCGCCATATTAGATCTGCCATTTAGAATTAAGAAAAAATGACAACGGATTCGTAATAAGCGACCCCAAAAACCCCCGAGTAACGAGTTTCAATCACATTGGTCAGTTTTTTCAAAGTCGTCCGCCATTTTGAATTTTTAAAAACTGACATCGGATTCGTAATCAGCGAGCCTAAAAATCTCCGAGTAAACAATTTCATCAAATTCTGACAAAGCATTTGTCGACATTAACTTTGTTGTAACCTTAATTATCTGTTAACATAATTTATTTATAACATTCAAATTTTACCTGTTTCGTTTTTTTACAGTTTAGGGAGTAATCTAGGTGTGTTTTTAAATAGTTTTTAGCATGTCTCATCCAATTGTTGGAACTGGAGATAACTTTTCCTGAAAAATTGCTATTTTTGTCGAACTTTGCAATAAAAAAATTAATATAAACAAATAAAAATGTAAAAATTGGGCTCGACAACTCTCTTCAAAGTTTTATAATCTTTCATTTAAGATGAAATTCAGTAAAATCAGTTAAGAAATGACGGCTCTAGACGATTTTAAACAGTGAATTCCAGTTTGGTCCCACTGTGAGGTGATAAGAGAAGATTCTCCTTGATTTGATATGGGATTAGAACAACTGGTACCAACTGTTAAAATATAAATTTTATTAATGAAAAATTTAACCTCTTCAGCATCAAAAAATTATTTTTCAATATTTTCTAGTTAATTTTTCTCATAAATATGTTAAGAAATAATCATTTAGTTATCTAGAAAGTATTTTTGAAAACTTTACCGTGCATTTATTGAGTCATTATCTACATTTATAATAGTACGAAGATATTGAACGAAATACAGTTTCTTTTATTAAATAAGAATTTTTGCAGAAAATGCTATTTTTGAGTAAATGTGATATGCTCTATCAATTGATGCAAAAAAATTATATAGAGTTTAATATGTAATATCTGCTGTAAAACTGCAGATAGATAGATTTTTACTTTTATAATAAGCGGAGCATTATTATTAATCTTTTAGAAAAAGAGCAGACTGAATGGACAATAAGGTGGTTTCGGAAGTCGAAGACAATTCGATGATCGAGTCGTCTGAAAATTACGATTTATTTGACTCCGACCAGACAGAAATTCTTGAGGTGTCACCACGTCTCAGTCCGTTAACTTCATCCCTAAATCAAAACTTGACTCTACAAGAAGATAATCTCCTCGTGGGAGAAAACATTATGGGAATAGAAAATACCTGGTATAATTTTAATTTCACATTGTATACTTGATGTAAAAGTAGTTATCGAAAAATGTAAAATTTTAGTGTTTTTATTTGAACATTTTACAGGACAGAAACTAATACTCCAGCTTCAGACTTCCCCATTCCACTTCCTGCTCCAGCAGATTTAGAAGAATATGCCGATATCGATACAGATCCAACAGATACCAGTAGTGGTAGAGAATATGGTCCATTTCTTCCTTCCAGTGCACGTGGACTCAATAATCTCTTCACTGACACGGGCGAAACTCAAGAGAATTCTGAAAATGGTGTGTTCATCTTTATCCTAAACTTTTCAATTTTTTTCATCAAATGTGTATCAAACAATTTCCTTTTTTAAATAGTAGCACATATTCAGTATACCGTAAAAGTTTATCAGGAACCTTTTGTACAATATGTGCATTACCGTCGGAAATTGTCGGTCCGATCGATAAAAGTGGTTTCAAAAACACAGCCCAATTCAAATCAGGATATCTTGGTCAAAAAGTTAGATAGGGTTTTGGGATAAAATACTTAGAAATCTTATAAAATTCTGCGTCAAATGGTCTACTGATACAATATTTTTGACTTATCAAAGTAATTATGTGCGATTCCAAGTGAAATTTACGTTATTTTCTTCAGGCAGGTTAACGGCGGACAATGAAACTTTAGAATTTTATTATATTTAATATGACTAATGGTTTACATAAATATTTAGGTCAAAATATTAAATAGTTTACGAGAATTGAAATTTTGAAAAATAATTAAAATAAAAATATCTTCCGCTCTCTCAGTTGTATCAAGGTTTTCTTTTTTTAAAATGATCAGAAAAATATAAGGAATATTTCTATTTCAGGGCAATTTTTTATAATTTTAATATTAAAACAGTTATTAAATAAAAACTATGTAACTTTTAAGCAGCAGGATAAAACTCAGTGACCCACATGCTAAAACGAACTTACCTATATTCTTTTCAAGACTCCAAAAGAAATAAACTTGACAGTTACTTTCTTGATATTTAATTTTAATAAATTATAAATGTAAACACTGGAGATTTCTTTTAGTAAACAAATCAATATGATTGATTTCCATCTGACAGGAATGAAGTCATGGTTATACGCAGTCGCAGTGATGCCAACGACTGTCACCAAACGCATCTGCACATTTCGACAAATGATACGATTTTCCACAGATGTGCGCAGATGCGTTTAGTGACGGTGTTGGCATCACTGCGACTGCGTATAACCATGACTTCATTCCTGTCAGATGGAAATCAATCATATTGATTTGTTTACTAAAATAAATCTCCACTGTTTACATTTATAATTTATTAAAATTAAATATCAAGAAAGTAACTGTCAAGTTCATTTCTTTTGGAATCTTGAAAAGAACACAGGTAAGTTCGTTTTAGCATAAGGTTCATTGAATTTTATCTTGCTGCTTAAAAGTTACATCATTTTTTTTTAATAACTTTTTTAATATTAAAATTATAAAAAATTGCCCTGAAATAGAAATATTCCTTATATTTTCCTGAGCATTTAAAAAAAAAAGAAAACCTTGATATAACTAATAGAGCGGAAAATATTGCTATTTCAATTTTTTTTTTTCGTAATTTTAATTCTTGTAAACTATTTAATATTTATGTAAAACATTAGTCATATTAAATACAATAAAATTCTTAAGTTTCATTGACTGCCGTTAATCTGCCTGAAAATAACGTAAATTTCACTTGCAATCGCACTTATATTATTTGATGAGTTTGGATAAAAATTACCAAATTTTTCGAATATAGTTCGATTCGTTTAGCTTGTTACCTGATCTACAAAAAGTGTACAAAAAGTTTGAAGTTCCCCTTGTTTTCTGTGCTGAATTGTAAGCTTTAATTTGAAGTAAGAAAATTTGAAAAATATTAAGTGGTTCTTGAATTATGACTGAAAACGTCTGAAAGGTTTTCCAGAAAAACCATCATTTTCAAGTAGTAGCCTCGGTTTTAGCTGACTTTGAAGGAAAATATGTTGCAACGTTTTGAGTCATATTTACCTAGAGATACACTTAATATTTTTCAAGTTTTCTTAGCTTAAATTAAAGCATACAATTCATCAAAGAAAATAAGGAAAATTTTTACATATTTTGCATACTTTTTGTAGATCATGCAACGAGCTAAACATATCGAACGATATTCGAAAAAAATTTTAATTTTTATGTAAACTCATCAAATAATATAATTACTTTGATAAGTCAAAAATAATGCATCAGTAGACCTTCTGGCGCAGACTTTTATAAAATAACCAAATATTTTAATATTTATATTTGAAAATATACACACTCACACCAAAAATAGATTTTTTGATAAAAAAAGTGTTAAATTATTGGAAAACTTTGGTATATCTTTACAGAGACAACCCTAGCTGGGGTTTGTGGCCTTCGTAATCTTGGTAATACGTGCTTCATGGCCGCTGGCTTGCAATGTCTCACTGCCACACCTCCTGTATTACGACATTTTATAGATATACAACAACAAGAAGAGAAGTTGCCACCACCTGGTTCTTTAATGGCTCATTTTAGCTCACTTCTTAGTCAAATGTGGTCTGGTAGGCATAATGTAATTAGACCTACGGAATTCAAACAAACTCTAGGAGCTTATCATTCACAATTCAAGGACTATAGACAAGTAAGCTTGACAAAATTAATATAAATAAAACGCGATATAAAGAAAGGGACCTAAGAAGGTAACATTTTTAGGTTATGTTTGTGATTTCAAACGCTGCATACGTACTATGGATGCTTAAGTCTTCATACCATCCAAAATATTCAATAAAAACTGGTTTTGATTTTACATAATTAAAAACAAACTTTTAATCAAGGTAAAAATATCACTAAATTTAATCTCAAATTTTTTCCTTTCTTCATATCGCGTCACAAATTATTTAAGAACTTATACTATTCTTCTTCTGTTCCTCTACTTACAAAATTACTCTTTTCTTTCTGTTTTTAAAAAGAATATTGCCTTTTTCCCACTTTTTCTACTTATTTACCTTATTTTATGATTAAACTTGAATAGTGCTTACTTGTTTTATAAACACTTTATGTAAACAATTTCAATAGATTATAAGTTTAAGAAACATAGAGTCCGATGAAGTGATAATAAATAAAAATATTATTCTTATTTATGTTTCTATTTTGATGACTAAAAGTATTGAAGAAATTAATGGGAATTCATGGGGGGAAATTATAAATTTATAAGGACCAAAAAATTCATAAAAAAAAATAAAACTCATAAAATATAAGTATAAAAATTTTGAGAATAAATTTATAACTAGCAAAAGAAATTAAAGATTCATAAAAGAACTGTTAAAAATTTAAAAAGTTGACTAAAAATTCCAAGCAAGAACTAAAATTGAATTTTAGCTAATTTTAATTAACCTTTCACTAAAACTTTAGTCAAAAAGATATAAATTACTAAATTAAATAGTATCAAATTAAAAAAAGGAATTAGTGTAAATATTTACTAATTATTAGAATTAGCGTCCTACTTTTTATTAATTCAGTTTTAGAAAGTTGTAAAGTATAAATGAAACTTTTGTTTTCTGTCGATTAAAGTGTACTTTTTGGGTTAAAAATGGAAAGAAGGAAATGAAACTTATTTATATAATTAGCTAATATTTTAAACTGAATATAATTTTAAAACGGAAAATTTCCTATTTCCCCTTTTCTGAACCTAATTTATGCTGTGAATCCTGATATTGTATACAAAGTTTCATGAATCAAAAAAAAAAGAAAAAGAAAGAAAGAAAGAAGTATATGTCTGTTGTTTTATCCCATTACTCTATCATCTTACAGCACGATTGTCAAGAATTCCTTGCATTGCTCTTGGATTCATTACACGAACAAATGAACATAGCAAAGCCTGCCAAAAATTGCCAATCATCAACTACGATAAATACTGCCAATTCTATTATAACAAACCAAAATGGTAAAAAGAATTCAGTAGGTGCCTCCTTCACTGCCACTAATAATTCTGAAGAAGAGCTAATGGACTGCTATGATAATTCGCCTTCTCCTGAATGTCCGAATAGTCCTAATGTTACAATGGCTGGATCTCCACGAGGTAATTAAAACTTTTCAAATATATAGGTAAATAAGTGAGAAAGGATTCAATTTGTGATTTACAATGTTACTATAGGTATAATAATTTATTTTTATTTACAGATTTAAGTTCTCCTGCAGGCGATTTGGACAGTACGGCTAATACGCCCCACGGTTCACCCCTAAACGACGAGGAGGAGACCCTCGATTCAGATGAAGTAACAGACACAAAGTCTAGTTTCATTCATAACAAAACCCAGAAAGATGATTTAGGATTGGTGAGTTTTAATTCTCGTTACTCAAAGTTGGACAAGTTAAACGACTTGCACGCTATCAATAATTATCCTGATCTCCGTGATATCTTAAAAGAGGCAAAAATAAGTAATGCAAATTTTCTTGTGACACCAACCGAGTGCAATAATGAGATCCACTATGACTCTCAAAAGTACCCGAAAGAAAATATTCGCAGAACGACTCTGGATAATTCAAATTTGACAGAAAATCATGACTTTGATAATAAAAACGTTAGTGTAAAACGAATAAATGAAGTAAATGTACAAAAGAACAATTGTAGTGTCGAATGTGTAGGTATTACTAGTGGATCAGAACCTGAATGTGATAGTGGGCTTGAGAAGTGTAATGTGAAGAGGATGAGACTCGAGGATCAGGAAAAGAATCATCGACGGGATGGCTTGGGGTCTAGTGGACTACAATCAGCAAAAAATTTTCAAAATCATGAAAATGGAGCAATCGCTTTACAAGATGAAATGGAAGCAGACAAACATTGGTCAAAGCACTTGAAAACAAATAGAAGTATTATTGTAGACACCTTTCAAGGACAGTTTAAAAGTACTGTAAGTATCAATTTTATAATTAATTTAAAAACTATTTAAGAAACTTTTTCTGAAATGATGTGATTCGTGGATGTGATAATCTAAATCATACAGGAATAAATCTGTCAAGTTACACTTTAACGTTTATTTCAAGTACTACATTCTTTGTGTCATTTCCTGAACTTTTTTGAATATTTGCCAATTTAACAGGCTTTTTAGAGCTTTTATTTTTTTTTACCTTCGTATTATGTTAGGTTATAAAGCAAAATGTGTTATAAAAGTTGAAGAAATTAATGTTTCATAATATCCACACAAAATTAATTAGTTAATTATCAGGGTTGCCACGTGTCAGGGAATTTAATAAAAAGTGCTAGAAAAATGTTAACTTAGTGCAAAGCTTAAATAACAGACTTTACCGAAGTCCCCTATTTTTCCTAAAAGTCCCCTATTTGGAAAATTTCCACCTAATATCTTCTATTTTTCATAAAAATCTATTTAAAGTTAGGGTATCAAGTGATTCAAGAAATTGGAGGGATCACAGTTCCTCCGCTTTTTCACTTAATCCCCTTTCCCCCACCCTTTTTTTTAAAACAAAAATCACATAAAACAACTGAAATCAAGATTTTTCTCCCCGTTTCCCTTTATTTTCCTTTGTTTTCTACTTGTTCTTCTCGAAACAATTTTTTCCTCATTTCTTTTAATTAAAAATGTCATAATTCTTAAAAATTAATTAAAAAATTTATAACTTTGTGTTAGAATATCATTTTACTTCAATAATTTTGACATATTAACATAAAACACTTCTCTTTAAATCTGAATTATGTAGTTAAAAATAATTAATCATTAGTAAAGTCGTGGCTGGGTTTTTGTTTCAACAATTAGTGAAAAATAACTAATTATTAGTAAAACATGACTAATTATTAGTAGAAAAATCCTTTACCAAGAATAAAAATATGCTTAGATCAAGAAGAATTATACTTAGTTCAAGAATAATTATCCTTAATTCAAGTACATCTTCTTCATCTAAGAATACATACTTGGGTCAATAATAAGTTATTCTTGAACCAAGAATAATTATACTAGTTCCGATTCTAAGGATAATTTGCATTTGACAAGAAAACATTTCTCTCAGTAAACATTATTAAACTATTAATTGATTTTAACCAATTAAATTAATTCCTTCTGCTTAGGGCTCATTTTTTGCATTCTGGTAGTTTTTTAAATAGAAAAGATTATATTCAACATATTTTTAAAAATAAAATATTAGCTGTGACAATTGCGAATAACACCTATATATATTTAATATAATTATATAATAACTATATATTTTTAATTCGGAGATAAACGTTGGGGTATTGCTGACGATTTAGGTATATACCGTAAATAATCTCCAATAATAAAGCAACAGATTTTTCTTCTTGTTCTCAATATCTCTTTAGTTTAAGTCTCAATCTGTTGTTACATAAAAATATTATAATTGTAACTAAATTATTTTGTTTGCAATTTTCAAGTGTATATTTTGATTTGTTAAAATTAATTAATTAAATAAATTTGACAATTATTAGGTTATGTTAGAAATGTGAAATTATTGGTATTCTATTTGTATTATCAGGTTGTTTGTGAAGTCTGCAGACACGTCTCTGTAACATATGAACCCTTTATGTATTTGTCTGTGCCATTACCTCACGCCATGGAGAGACAATTGACCGTAACTTATGTTCCTGCAAACAATGAAGCTCCTGTCAAGTGTGTTGTTTCCTTAAATAAGCAATCAAGAATTGGTAAATTAAAGGAAGAATTACTCAAAATCCTTGGTAAAGGACACGTATCGATGTCTAATATTGCTCTAGTCGAAGTCTTACAAAATCATATTGCCAGGATATTGGTTAGTACTTTTACAATATTAAATTAATATAAAAATTACAATAGTATTATGCAATAGGAATGATAATAAAGAAAGTCTGTGTTAAGAATTTTTACTTTATCAATAACTTGATTTAGTTGAAATTCTAAATATTGAAATTAACTTTATTTTTTGGAGTGTGAAGAAGGCGACTGTCCTCCAGAAAAGATTTTCGTCGATACTGCTCTCCTATAATAACTTATAGTGAAAGAACATTTTTGCAATTAAAAGATTTATTGCGAAGCTACATTTCATTGTACACTTAAATCTTATTTTAGTATTAATTATGATATAATTAGTATTTAAGTATTTCGATCTTCATTTGTGAAAATTTCGATTTAAGGAAGACAACATGGATCTGAAATACGTAAATGCAACGAATCGATCAATTTACGCTTTTGAATTGTCTGATCTTCCGAGTAGTCATAACAATGCTTCCACTACAATTTCTGATGGTGGTGGAGATAGGGTTATTGAACCTGAATCTTGTCAAAATGGTGCAACGAGTAATGAGGAACTCGGACAATGTATAATTTGTCTAGAGGAATGCGATGGAGAACTTAAAAAACACAGCGAAAATAAATGCAATTTTATAATGTGCGATCCTTGTGTCGAGGTAAGCTGTAACTTATTTCTTTTAAGACTTCAATTCTTCTTACTTTATGTAAACCGTTAAGCAATGCCCAAAAATATTAATCATTATGATTAACTATTTTGGTAAATGTAAAAGATCTTAGCCATCAGATCAAATATTGTTTAGGAGATATCCTCTTAAAGCTATACGCATGACTAACGTAAAATCCGAATGGCTGAAATTGCCTACCGATGTGACAATAAGACGATTATGCATTTCCACTATAAAATATTTTACGCTAAATTTTAAAAGCTTCTAAATTATACTACCATTTTTTACTGAAATATTTGAATTTAAAGTCAAGCCTACAAGTTTTGTCGTTGCACGTAAATATCATTAAACTTTTTGCTGGTAGACTTGTTCAGTCTAAAACAATTGTGCATGCTGTTTAGTATAAGAAAAATATAAACTTCAACAACCTGAAATCATTTTTATAAATCTAGAAGAAAAATATAATTGTAACTTAAATTAGTTAATAACTTGAAGAAAAATGGGTTATTTGGTCGATTTAAAACATTCACATCAAATGAAATGATCTTTAATAATTTTTTATTACCAATGTTTTGAACTGGTACTATTCATCTTTAGGTCTACAGGATTATATTAAAGTTAACTTCAGAAAACAAAAGTTTATGTTGGGTTCTACAAAGATCCAAAATTTAAAGGGAAAAATCATTTGTTAAGTAATTAGTTGCAATCTTATCAACTTGAAAGAAAAATTTAATATGATAGACATGATATGCTGTCTTATGTAGACTTCACGAAATGACTAGACGTGTCCCCCATAAAAATTGAAGCGTGTGAGAACTGCTTTAAAAATATTTCGTCTAACTTGAATGTTTTAAATCGACCTAATAAGCCGTTTTTCTTTTTCTTAAGGTAGAAGAAAAATGTATTACAAATGTCAATACCTAGATGGACTTTTATAATATTATTTTTTTCGACGTTTAAAAATAACAATTTAAAATTTCACAACATTAATTCTCTTTCTATTTTACTTTCAAAGATTAGATTTTATATGCAGAATTACAAAAATGATTTTACCCAATGATGATATCGGCAGTGTCAATCTAGCAGTTGGAGTGTTTATGCCAGACACTTAGTTGTCAAGCGTTATCACTTCGGGAAGGTCTGAGACAAGGTCTTGAAATGTTCTAGCAGGACGACACTTTGATAGTGTGCGCGAGAATCAGAAAAAGCTTGACTCTGGTCTTTGCCGTGGATGCTTATCTCTTAAGCGGAGGTGACCAGTTGTTAAGATGGAAACTCGTGTGACCCGCTTTTTCAGTTCAATCTGCAAGCTTGGCTTTTTACAAGGCTCAGAACTCAATTCAGACTAATCTGAAGCTGTCGCCCTGAGGGTATTCTAAAATTTATTTTTATAATTGGGCATTGATCTATCTAAGCAACTGTACCTGATAATCGTTCAACTGATTTTATTTTTAAAATTCATTAGTTTGTTTCACAAATTTTAATTTTCTTTACATTCGTGTTGATTTCTTTTATTTTCCTTTCTGAATATTAATATTGGGGTATGAATTAAATTTTTTTTTTTGATTGGCGATAATATTGTAACGTCCATCTACGGCCAGACATTTGTGAAATAAGCTAGGATCAAAAACTAAGAGAGCAAGTACGTATTGCCCTACAGAACTACTTCAAGAGTCAAACGCCGACCAATTGCCCAGTGTGTTCTACGTCTGTAACGGCTTCATCTTTCACCAAAATAGACCAAACTGGTAGACCGAGACCTGCTATACGAATATTAAACGTCTCACTGGTTTTAAGGTACGACACCAATGAAGCAACCAACAATCGAAGGGAAATGAAACTATTTAGGTATCCACATTTAGTTCGGCTTCCTTCTAGAGTTAATGTTGCCGATTTACATCAAGTGGTAAAACAAGTAGTACCACAGGAAGGAGAATACTCTGTGCATTTTGTTGACGGACAGGTAATTGTATTTTGTATTATTTAAAATTACACATTTTTGCGTTTTTAGGCTTCCGGACACGAACTGTCAAACCGGAACTTTTATGTTTTCACTCGGTTGTCCGCTGCCCCAAAACCATTGCCCCCCCCCCTCCCCCTAGCGGACAAACTATTTGAGACACAGAGTAGAAATTTGATACACATATGTATCTTTGCGTGTAGATTACAGGAAAAATATATCGAACATGATTGAAGGTGACGTTCATAGCTTTGTCACAGAAAAATATTTTTTTTTTAAACGTGCCCCCCTCCCCTTATCTTTAAAAGTATTTGACTCAGAGGTTTAAAACTTGGTATACCTTGGTATTTTTACGTGTAGATTACAGGAAAAATATAACGAATATTGCTGGACTTAGTTTTCAAAAGTTATATTAATGAAAAATTGAAAATTGAGAAAATACTCCTATGCTAGAGCTCAGCCTATTTAATTTGTCTTGGAAGGTTGGGAATTGGCAGAAATGTGAAATTTTTATAAAACCATAAAAATTGTGGTTTAAATCTACCATCATAGTATTTTTTTTTTTGAAAAATTTAAAATTGTCAAAAAGAAAGTTTCCTTTTTAATGCATTTTTATGTTCGTGAACGGAACCCTTGGTGCGCGTGTCCGACTTTCACTTTCCCGATTTTTTTCTTTTAAAAGAAATTAAACATGATAACCTTATAACTGTGATTATGTTATCCAGGGTGTTCGTTGCTCACGGTGTATATATACTAAGCATTGCACCGGTTGCCAAATACCTGAATCAGGCATAGTTATTTTACAAAATGGGGACACATTGGCTGTGCGATACACAGAAAACATTCCAAAAGTCGAACCACCAATTGATCATATTAGTGTCACAAAGGAACGACCTCCCCATCCACTTTCTCTTTATGATTGCTTACAAGCATTCAGCCAAAGGTAAATCTTATTTTTATTTTATTTTTAATACCATAAAATGCGATCTTAAAAAACTGAAGAAAAGTTCAATTAACCATGACAAATGCACCCTATTTTCATGGCATCTTTTGTAATAATAAAATGTAAATATCTTTGTTTTCTTCATCATTAAAAACATTTTGTAAATTTAAAACTTTAGTGAAACTTTGGATGAACATAATCCTTGGTTTTGTCCAAAATGCGAAGTCAACCAATGTGCTACAAAGACTCTCACCGTCCATCGATATCCCAAATTTCTTATTGTATATCTAAAAAGGTAAGATCATCTTAAATATCATCAACAGGGTTTTCATTCTATAAGCTTTAAAACTTTAGCAACTATAAAGAAAATTTAATTTTATTACAGATTCGTATTTCACGAGTGCGTTAGTATGAAATTGGATGACAAGGTTATGTTTCCTCTCGTTGGATTAAGTGTTGGGAAACATTTCTATGATCTGTATGCCTGCGTTTGTCATTTTGGAGGTATTGTACAATTTATAAAACAATTTTACTATTTTTTATAAAGGTTGAGTGTCAATAAAAAAGATCTTTGTTATTCGTAGAACCTCTGCCATAATATTTGTCAAAATAACGCTTTTTACATAACAAATAAAATATGGGAGTTTCTGAATCAGACTAATTTAGCTGTAACACAAAAATGTCTGTTAAAGTTGCAGATAAAAATAAGAACTAAAATATCTTCAAATTTGAAATTCTAAAACTTTTGTCTAGGAGTTTTTTTTTTAGGGAATAGAACTTTTTTCAAAATAACTCGAACCATAGTTTATGCTGACTCAATTTATGCGTATCTCTGAATTGAAATTTATGGCACAGTAATAAAAATATAATAAATAAATAATAATTAAATAATAAAAATCTGCGAAAGCCAATAAAAATACTTTATTGGCACTCATCCTTCCATAATTAGATTTTTATTTTTTCTTATTTAAAAAAAAATTCAACCTTAATTATGGTGAAAGAAATTAAGGCATAAAATCTAGAATTTTAATGGAAACAATTGTCCACGTGAACATTTGCCATGAATCACCCCCCCCCCCCCCTCCCTTAAGTGGACAATCATGGACATTTGGCACACCCTCTCTGCCCCCTAAACCGTCCACGTGGTTTATCAACGACCTCTATACAGTAGAAATTCTCTAATTTTGGGAGGGCTTGAAATTATAAACGTAAGGCTCTTTAAAGAGAAAATATAGTGATGTACTAGAATAGAAGAAATTATAAATTATAAGACCTTGAAATTAGAGACGTCCTACTGTACATACATAACATGAGATTGCAGAATTCTTTTTTTAGGGTGTCCCTGAAATTTGTTTGTGCTTCAGGGCCCGCGACAGCCTTGATTCGGCACTGATCTTCGAATTGTTAAATCTTTGCTAAAACATTTTCCACATCAATCTAACGTATTTTTTTCAGCTAACCTCAATCGCATATTCAATATAAAGCCATCTTTAAGATGCAACATAATCCTTTTTTAATATTCGGTACAAGATAATCTTTTCTCAAAACTGCGTGCTATATAATCCTATGTGAAGTTACATTCAACATAATTCTTTTTTAAGCTTCAAAGCAAGATAATCCTAAAGTTTTCAATGTAAACTAATTTTGACCAAATACGTGCAATTTAATGCTTTTCACAACTTATAAGCTTAGAAAATTGGATTCTTGTTACAAAAAATATATGAGCAGTGAGCACCAATACTATTTACCTTAATCATATCTACTAATTAAAGATTTAATAAAACGACACTTTCGGACTGAAATTTGGTTGTTTATTTATAAGAAGTCCAACGTTTCGAGAACGAACAGTTCTCCTCTTCAGGGACTATAATATAATTACATATAAAAATTTTACTAAACATTCATAAAAATACAGTCAATAATCAAAGACAAATTAGAAATAACAATAGAACAAAATATAAAAAAATTGCAATTTTACAATTTTTTGATAAATAATTTAATGGAAGAGAACTCTTACCTAATGTTAATATAATCCATATTTTATTATGTAATCTTGACACATAACTTAATTTTTACTTGAAAAAGATCAAGAATTAAAAAAAAAAATTAAAATTAACAGTGACAAATGATAATTAGTGACAAATGTAGAGACCAATCATTAGTATTTGTAAATATAAAGGTTTTAAATGTACTATACAAATTTTAATAATATTTTGAAAGTTATAAGATTTTGATTAGGATATTGAAATAATATTTATTTTAAAAATTCGAGAATTGCATTATATGATCTATTAAAATTTTTCAGATCATTTTTTATATTTATACAGTTATCACCTGCTTTTTAAATATGGACTATTTCGGCAAAAAGTCTTTTGTATTCGTTAGGTTCATTATGTAGTATTTCAAATTTTTCCCAAAGAATTTCATGAGGAGTATTATTATTTATTTTTCTATGCCTGCTGATGACGTGGTATTTTTCATTATAACCAAAATTATCGTTATGTTCTTTTATTCTGATTCTCAACGGTCTGCTGGTTTAACCATCATAACATTTTCATCAAGAACACGGAATTTTATAAACAACGTCAGGTTTATCTATTGATTTTAATTGGTTTTTACCTAGTTTAATAAATTTATTTAATTTAGAATTAACCTTAAAGATTGTTTTTATATTATATTTTGATAATAATCTTTTTATATTTTCTGAAATTTGGCCATAATACGGAATCGTTACAATAGATTTTTTGTTATTATCTACGTTTTGAGAAAAAAGTGTTTTTCGATTTTTTATTTCATTTAATCTTTTATTTATATGTTCGTTACTAAAATCTAAGGGATAACTGTTTAAAAATAGAAGGTTTTTTATTAGTTTTAAATTTTTATCATGGAAAGAGTTATCAGAAAGATGGATAGCTGAGTCAACCATATTTTTCATTATAGCTTATTTATCAAAAAATTGTAAAATTGTGTTTTTTTATATTCTGTTCTATTGTTATTTCTAATTTGTCTTTGATTATTGACTGTATTTTTATGAATGTTTAGTAAAAATTTTACATGTAATTATATTATAGTCCCTGAAGAGGAGAACTATTCGTTCTCGAAATGTTGGACTTCTTGTAAATAAACAACCAGATTTCAGTCCGAAAGTGTCGTTTTATTAAATCTATAATATTCTCGGACGTAAAAGGATTAAAATAATACTAACTAAAGAGTATTCTTTTCATGTCTTTTTACTGAGAAAAGAATATTTTAAAATTGAGTTATCTACAATCAGTATATAAAATTTTCTCATAAATAAATAATGAGATATTAGTTTTGTAGAATGAATTTTCACTCCAATGCTCTACATCACTCTTTGACACTGAAATCTAGTTGTTAGTAAATAAAAAAATATTGTATAGTTTTTAGGTTATTCTTTTATGAAGAAGAACATATTAAAACTATTAAAATAATAATTCTTCTTCAGGAAAGAATAACCTACAAATTATAAAATATTCCCTTATTTATTAACAATTAGGTTTTGAACTTAAAAAGTGATGTAGAGCATTGCGGTTTTTATAACGCGTTATTTTAGAAATAATTCAATTTTCTAAGCATATAAGTTGTGAAAAACATTAGATTGCACGTATTTGTTCAGAATTATTTTACATTGTAAACTCTAAGATTATCTTGCTCTGAAGCTTGAGAAATAATTATATTGAATGTAACCTCACATAGGATTATATAGCACGCAGTTTTGAGAAAAGATTATCTTGCACCGAATATTAGAAAAGGATTATGTTGCACAAAGCTTGAAGATGGCTTTATATTGAATTGGCGGTTGAAATTTTAAACGTGGCCTTAACTGAGATTTCTAATTTAATAGGAGTATCAGCCGGTCACTATACAGCATATGCAAGAAATCCTCGCTCGGATGTCTGGCATTACTATAACGACGAAGAGACGAGTAAGAAAAAGCCTAATGAAGAAGACTTTAGTAACGCTTACATCCTCTTCTACAATTGGCAACAGGGGACCAATTTGAAGCCGTGTAACATATAAAGAAAATAAATTAACAATTGAAATTGGTTTATTATCTGCGGTAAAGAGTGAAATACACCATAATGAAGCCCACGATTTTTCAAACAGAGACATACAAGGGCAGAAGGTGATTCTTGGAGGAGACTCAGTTTCCCAATATTTTGGCTGTGCGTGATGTGTATAGAAAGACCCAATCATCGTTATAGAATACATTTTTACTCGATATATATTTTTTCTTTTTTCTGTTTATACATATTAGCTTTTTCTCTTCCAAACGGAAGGATCTGCGAACTTAACGACAGAGAATTATTGTATAATGATCGAAAGTGAAGCAACTTTGTAGAAATGTTTTGCTTCGTCTTAAATTAACGCGTACTTAGATATGATAATATTTATACAATTAATTTTATCTTGCTGTTCGTTTGCAACGAGTTATTTAGTCAAAATTAATTCCATGTTGAAAGAAACATTTCTACATGGATCTTTCAAAAACAAAAAAACAAAATACAAAAAAAAACATTACAGTTTAGCGGTTTAAGAAGGGAAATTTAATTGAAAGCCTTATAAAATAAGTGGACAATTTGGAAACATAGCTTTATCTAGTATATATACAATTTTAGGAGTATACAGTTGACTGTTTGCGTTGTTAAATTCTCCCGGTGACAATTTCCTAAGTGCAAATTAATGTAACTATGAAAAAAGTGCAGTCTCATTAACTCATTTGAGTAGAGACAAATTGAAAAAACAAATTTATTGTTATGATTATGTAAAGTTGGCACTGAAAAATGCATGATTAAAAGAAGTGCAAAAGAATCAAAACTAACAAATTCTGTTATCTTATGAGCAAAATAGCCCGTACTTTTTTAATTAAGGAAAATTTTGATATAATTGCATCATGTTATTTAAACTGCTACATTGCAATGTTACACTTCGTATATTTTATTTAGAAAAATAATTCTGATGAATCATTTAATCTTGGCAACTTTTGGAATAAAGAAGTATCTAAATTTAACTAGAAATTGTTATAAACTCTACATAGCGCAACTTCTCACGTCAAGCGTATCTTAATATTACAATATAAAGTCTGGGGTATTACTTTTTAATATTAAGATAAACTTGTATAAATATTACACTAAACTGAAATCATGCTACTTAATCTGCATTGCATAATACTAATTAATCATTCCAGTTTAATGTAAACGATAAAATACAATTTTTTACTTTAAGTAAAATAATAGAAGTTTGTGAAAATATTAAAAATAACCGAAATGCTCCATTTCTTTTTTCCTTTGTGTGTAATATTGCTTGAAATATTGTCTTAATATTATTGGGAAATATACCCAGCACAAGGTGGTCATTTTAATATTACATGGCAATATTCTACAAAGCAAGTTGTGCTATGTTGTCATTGTTAAAGTAAATTATGTGATTTTAAAAAAGCGATTTCTCAGATCTCTTAGAAATAATAAATTGCAAGTTTTTCTGTACATAATTTTTATTAATATCTTTTACTTGTAACATAAGTGTATATTTATATTCTTGAAAAATCTAAGGCAGATTTTTGGAAATTAAAGACCTTTGATTGTAGCTCAAAAACTACATTTTTTTTAATATTTATTTTGATTGGAAAGAAAAATACGCTTTGTAAAATTTTGCTACAATAAATATTTTTTAAACGTGTAAATTATATAAGTGAATTAGGAAATAGTGTTTTCTTCAGATTAAGGAAAAATTTTTAATCAAACTAGATCAAATTCATGTTTGATGCGAATACACCGATATGTCATTTTCTAAATAGCGATATTATAACATTATAGATAGCTTATACGACGTATCAAAATAAATAACTCTTCAAATTCCTAACCTTTACTTGGTCTGAAAATTTAACAATATTTCTTAAATTCTCAAAATTTACTGCTTAATTTTAATAAAAATGTTCATCGTTGTAGGGACTGTACACCAATTACGTAAGACGCTTGGGGCAGGGGAGGGTTTTATGAAATCTTACATTATCTTACTTAAGAGGAGAGTGTAAGGGGGGGGGGGGGTCAATAAAGTCTTGAGTAGGACTTCACTAAACTAGGTGAAAATGAGCAGTTCTGACAGTTGGCTATGTCATAAAGAAGAAGAAGAAGAAAAAGAAGTTGAAAATTATATTCATTTCATGAACACTTGATTAAATTTCGTCAAAAATAAACCATTGCCATTAATTCTATCAATTTCTGAAAAAATATATATTTTGTACATTAGTTTGTTTTTTAATCTAGAATATTTTCTCCAAAGGACCTATGATTAAAGAATAAAAATTAGGGAAGTTATGGGAGGGAACTTTTTTTTCCTTCAAAAAACGATATTTTTCAATGAAAAAAAGTAGGAGAGACCACCCAACAGTTGATAATTTAAATTTTCTAAAAAATGATTTTAAAATTTTAATTTAGCTTATTAGATTTTACGAATAAAATAGGTAACCTAACAATGTCTTTTCTGTATTCGTTTTCCGCTCGTGGAAACATCTAATCGCGGAATCCCCCTCCAAAAGAGGGGAAAGTGTTTGACAACCACTGCCTGTTTGTCCATCAATCGTCCTTAAAAAATAATATATGCCACCACTAATTGTTAGTTTTTTTTATTCATTTATTATTTAAGTACTTTTTATGAACCAGTGTGAATTCCAACAGTAGATAAATTATCAATAATATTCATTATAGAAATTTCAGAAGTAGTTATATTTTAACAGACCTCCTACTCATGCTACTATTGCCACTTTTTTAAGCTGATTTCACTATTTAGCAGGGACTGACACGAAAACCGAAACAAAATATATTTTATTTTTGTTTCGTTTCGGTTTTGAAAAACTGAAACAAAATATCAATTTAATTTTGTTTTGTGTTGAACCTGAAACGAAAAGGCTCTGAATTACGTTTTCGTCTCACGCCCGAAACGAAAAGGCTTCGAATTTTGTTTTCGTTTCATGCCCGAAACGAAAATCCGCTCCGAATTCCGTTTTCGTTTCTCATAAAAAGGCTTAAAATTCCACAAAAACAATTTTAAACACAATTCTTTTCTTGCAGGAGACGAAAACGAAATTCAGAATCTTTTCGTTTCGGGCATGAGACAGAAACGAAATTCGGAGTTGATTTTCGTTTCGGGCATGAGACGAAAACGTAATTCAGAGCCTTTTCGTTTCAGGTTCAATACAAAACAATATTGATTGTACATTTTTGTTTCGTCACAACAATTCAAAACAGAAACAGAATTCGGTTTTCGTGTCAGTCCCTGCTATTTAGCTACTATTTTGAAAAAAATGCCACTTATGACACTTTTTTGGAAAAAACTCAGATGTTTAATTAATAAGTCTCTAAGTATGTGCTTGCCGTCCTTTTTTTTTATTAGGCTTCAAATATATGCAATACATTTAATTGGTTGGAATTATAATATCACAAACAATTATTTTCAATAAGACGGAAAAAATAAACACTAAAACTGAAGCAGAAACCAAAATAAAGGAAGCGGATTGTGGTTTATTGTAGGATTTATTTCCGAACTTTGGAGGAAAATCAATTATATTATTCGGAAAATTTTCCAATCTTTAGGAATAAATTCCGACTTTTTTGGAATAAATAATGAAATAATATTAATATTAAAATAATATTAAGAATTTTCACAATTTATTTTTTGAAATAGGGGATTTTTCCAAACTTTACAAAATAAATCCACTAGTTTGGAAGATTTTCTAATTTTTGGGGAAAAAATTGAAAACAAGTAACTCTCAGGACAAGATGGATGGGGCTAAGGATTGACTAAAAATAAACCTTAAAAACTGAAGAATGTTAAACATCGTAAATCACACTAAATTCAAAAATGTCCAGGTTGATTCTGTTCCCATTATTCCAATTAAAGTCACGAAGAAAAATATTACTATCGAAGAACTTTTGTAAATAAAGTATTTTATATTTGTTTAATTCAATGTATTTTTAATTTATTTTATAAAATAAAAACAGTAAAATTATTAATTTTGTTTTTTTTTACAACTCCCGCTGCCTTAGTTGTTAGGTTTGGTTAGGCTTGACAAGATTTTTCGTATTTCTAATATTTTTTTTAATTTCTAAAGTATAAACAACTTTTATGTTGACAAATTGATTTATTTTGAATAAAACTTATCAAGGAAATGTATTACGGGTAAAAAGATGTTCCACAATTTATATTTTTCAAATAAGAAAGGATTATCTACTGTTGGCAGGAAGTAATTTTTGAGTAAATTTTTATCGTATTATAAAAATACTTATCATAAACAAGTAGTTAATTTTAGACCCATTTTGTTGATTGCAATAATTCATTAAATAATTATATGTTATTATATATAATATTATTATAAATAATAATTATATTATAATTAGCTTTATTTTACTGCTAAACATTTTATTAATTATTTTAGCTTGAAATAATTACATCTGTTGGAAATTTGTACTATCTACTGTAGGGCGGTCTCCCCTACTTCAAAAAAATTTGGTTGGGTATTTTGAAAAATTCGTGTGTCCAAATTTAGATATTTATAAGCTTAATTAGCTATTCAAATTTTATTAAAATCCGTTGGAGCGTTCTCGAAATATCCTGGTGACAAAAACGGCTTTAAAAATACAACTTAATGAATAAAAAAATCATTCCTTGTCTGAAAACGAGTCGATTGACCTATACACAGTATACAATTCACCAAAAATTCATATATTTCATGATTTTTCTGTTTTTTCTTTTTACTATTAAAAATTTATTTTCCTTCTATAACTTCTCTAATTTTTATTTTTTAACCACAGTTTCTTTGAAGAAATATTCCAGATTAAAAAGAGAACTAATTGGTCTACATAAAGTATATATTTCTCAGGAAATGGACAGAATTAATAGTTATTTTGTATTTTTAACGAAATTAAAATTTTCTTTTTTTTTTATTATTTTAATCTAATGCTTTCTTTATGAGTAAGCGAATTATTTTGCTTACATTGAAGCAAAATGTTGATGAAATGAACATAATGTTTACCTAGTTTGTATTATTAAATATGTGTGTTGACGGGTTTTTAATATGCTATGGATAATTGATCACCTTTGGTCATAAGTTTACTTGAATTAGATTAACAAAATGCTTCAATGAACATTTTCTTGGAGCAGTTAATAAATAATGGATCTTAGTAAGATTTCTGTAAAGGACGGAGGGTCAAGAACAATCTTATTGTGTCTTATAATGGGTCAAGGGGGGGAGATAAAAAATCCTAAAGAAATGCTTTACGTAGTTTTTGTGTGGCCCCTTACTAAAAATTTGATGTACTAAATTATTTAAGTGTTAATAACGAAAACTCTATTTTATGCCAATAATCTTATATGAAAAATCTCACAGAAAGTTGTCAACACTTGTTGTTTTAATGTTTAATATTGCACAGTATTTATGAGAGCATTTGGAATAATTTCTAACATTTCTCAGTGCAAGTTTTTATAAATCGTAAAGACGAAAGAGAGCAGGTATTTTTTAATTATTGTAACCATTTAGTATTCCAATCTCTTTGCATACATATTAGAATAAGTGAAAATTTGTTTTAATGCTCTTAATATGGTGTACAATTTACATTCTATATATGTATAGAATTCTATATGCAAACAGATCAAGATATTTTTCATTCAGTTCAGAAAATATTTATTTTAAAGGTTTTGTCAAGAGTCTAAATTTCTAGCCAGTTATTGTAAAATTTTGTACAGATTTTTGTATTAATTAGAAAGATTTCTTCTTTTGTAAACTAATTTTTGATAGTGCTAAGAAGACAATGAATAAAATGAGCCGACCAAGAAGGAAGACAAACTGAGTTGTTTTACATCATGGGAGAAATATATTTATTGTAGTTAAATATTTCCTAACATTTAATCGCGAGTATTTTGCACTCGTGAGCATATTTCTCCTAAAGTGTAAACACGCTCTTTACAATATATTTCAACGATACCTGCTCCTCATCTTTAGGCAGTTAAGACATCTTAAGACTGATCAAACCCGTGAACTTATAGTTTTTGCTATAAGAAATGGCTAAATATTATTACTTAATAATTTTTTTAAATTTCAAAAATACTTTAAAAATTATATTTAGCTCTTTTTTATAGCAAACAAATTGAAGTTCTATTATTTCTAATCAACTAACACTGACTAATTAATTTTGTCTTTTAAGAGTGAGAGACGTCAACATTAAAGTCAGGTGAGAGATTTTTGATTCACAGATTTGATCAGCTTTTGGATAACCATTTTTATTCAGTGTACATGAAAAAAAAAAACCGCTTTAACAAATTATGAGTATCATATACAACGTTTTTGTCTTATAAACAAATTTTTAACTGGTTTAATTATGTTTTCATTAGAAAAAATTCACCTTGTTCAAAAATACAATGAAATGCCCTCAAATTAGAGGTTTTTGTTAAAAAAGTTTTGGGTAATAAAGTCATTAAATCATTTTTGTAATTTAATGCTCATCTTTTAATCAACTGTAAATTTAAAAATTAAGAAAAAGAAACAAACCCATTGAAGATTATTGACAAAAAATATATGCATTTTGGTTATAAAAAGAAATACATAAACTTTAGAAACAGAATATGTTTATTGTAGAGACGAATGAAATTTTACAATAAATTTGAAGGCGTTACAACGTTAACCATGCTGGTCATTGTAAGAATTCGATAAACACATTTGTCGAATGAACTATATATATAATGTGTACATACAAAAATATACATTTTTAGATAAAAATCTTGTTTATTTAATAATAATAATAAGTATTGATCTATTGTAGAAAAAAAATTATTTTTCTCTGTTTAATCCGAAATCTATTTCAAATAAGACAGGATTCTCAATTATTGTGATCACAAAATGTTATGGGGATGAAATACATATGTTGATTTTCAATGGAAATTAGGTGACACGTATTTTTGTGAAATGAGAAAACAAATTTTCCATTAAGTTTAAATTTCAACTTTTCATTTAAAAAATTTAATTTTTACTTAAAATTTTCATATTTTTGGACCTAATTCAGATATTTAGGTTTTATTGACAGATTTTGGATTTTTAATCTCTTTCAATTTTCACAAGGAAAAATTTAAAAAGTTTGAGAACTGACGAAATGTCAATGGTTTTTCAAAAATATTAAAAAGTCAGTTTTCTCGGAAAACCTTGTTTAATATTTTTTGCTGATTTTTTTTAACTTCATTAAATTATAAGGAATATAATACTACGAAAACAGAATTGGTTAAGGCGTTATATCTGTTTGGAGGCGCAAAAAAAGGCTTTTTTCAAATTTGTTTTCTGAGCACGTTTTTAAATAAACATAAATACAAATAGTATATGAATCAATTAAGCAACTCTTCAGGAATATGAAAAAAATTGTTTATTGCCATAAATTTACAAAATTTCGGCTATTGGTCAATAAATGTAACAGGACATCTAAAAAAGTGTCTCCGCTGCACGCAGTGGAAGTCCCCTAAATTACCATTTGTAAGCATAACAATTTTTTTTTCATAGACTACATGAGTGTATCTACTGAAGCACACACGATTATAATTTTAGAAAATTTTTTCGAAAAATGTCGAGATTGGAAAAAAATACAATTTTTTACCAAAAAATCGCAATTCAAATATTTAAAAAAAAAAAAAGTTTTCATCAATTGTTAAAATCATGTGTACTTCAGTAGATAAGGGGTCGTCCATAAACTACGTAGCACTTCAAGGAGGAGGGGGGGGGGGGGTCAAGCTATTGTCTACGATAAGAGGAAAAAATGGCGCTAATACATGTAACTGCGTCTACGCGGGGGGAGGGGGGGGGGTTAAATTTTCCAAAAAATGAGGCTACGTAGTTTATGGACGGCCCCTAATCTAATTAAGAAGTTACAGTTAAAATGTCAAGTTAATCGGATGAAAACTCTTTGAGTTCCTCTACGTGCCGATTTAAAAAATGTGGTTTCGAGAAAAATCTTTTGACACGCTATAGCTTTTTGAAATCATAATAATAACGTCCATAATAATTGTTTTACCTACAATATAGTTTTAAAGTATATCCTTGGCAGTCAATAAGTTATAGGCATACATATGATCGCGAGAATTAAAAAATCCAGCGTCAACGATATAGTCGAAATTTGCTCTTTGGGGCCGTCCATAAATAACGTAAGACATTTTTTCGGTCATTTAAACCCCCCCTCGCCCCCATGTAAGATTTGTTACATACATTAGCGCCATTTTTTCTATTGGTTGTCAGATTTGCTGGACCCCCCTCCCCCTTAAAAGTCTTAAGTAATTTATGGATGGCCCCTTTTCAAATCTCAAAATTAATTACGTTACGTATCTACGTTATTGATTATTTGACGTAATTTAAGCCATTAAAAAATAATAAAATTTCAAACAGATATAACACCTTAAATAACTTTTACATTATCAAGAAATTAACAAAAAAAAATTATTTTTTTGTTAATGAATGTAAAATCTAATGAAGACATAATATCTTATTAAAAAAATTCAAATAAAAGACACAATATTGTTGTTAAATATAAAAATGTCGAGAAAATCGACTTTTTAATATTTTTGAAAACCATTGCCATTTCGTCAATTCCTAATAATTTAAACATTTTTTTGTGAAAACTGAAAAAAATTAAAACCCAACCAAAATCTGTGAAGAAATTTTAAACATCCTAATTAGGTTCAAATATATGAACATTTTCAGGAAAAAATTGGATTTTTTTAATGAAAAGTTTTCTAAAATTTTAAATGTTCATAAATTCAAGGAATATTTTTTCTCAATTCGTAAAAATACGTGTTACCCAATTTTCGTTGAAAATATACAAATTTTATCCCCATAACATTCTGTAATCCCAAGTAGAAAGTTTGCCTGATTTAAAATGGAACCAGCCATATGAGTTTACTTCATAAATCTTAGCCAATTTGTTAATTCTGACTTCGGATTCTGATTCAGCGGATTGGGAATTTGGGGGTTTTAATTGGTGTTTTTGAGAAGTTTTTTGAGATTATTTCAAATTAAATATTTAATTTAAATTGAATTAACAAAATTTGATTTTATTCGAATTATTCGTATATTTCTACTTGTTTACACAAAAATTGTACATCATCGTGAAAAAAATGTTTAGCCTATAATCTGAGATCATTAAGAACGAAAATAACTATTATTTATTTCCTTGACGAAAGTGTCGGATTGAATTTCATTCCGTATGAATAATTTTTAATCAGTATTTGTCCGAGCCAATCAGTTTTTATCCGAATCTAAAAATAGATGTAATTTGACGAAAAAGTATTTCCGAATCATTCCGAAGCTAAATTTTAATCCGTATGAATCCTGTTATTTCATTCCGAATCAATCAGTTCCAATTCTAATCGGATTAAAATTTAACTTTGGAATGAAACAAGTTATTTCGGATTGATTCAGAAAGAATTTTCTTCAAGTTGCATCCATTTTTAGATTTGGATAGAAACTGATTCGCTCGAAAATAAATTTCGGAATGCTTTGGAAAAAAATTGATTGGAATTCAATCCTATACTTTTGTCAGGGAAATTACAAAAGAAAATAAAAAATTTCGTTTTCCATTGATAACAATTAAACAAAAGCTTTACAGAAAGACCTTCCCTGACAAAAGTATTGGATTGAATTTGAATAAGTTTTAATCAGTATTCTTCCGGGTCATTCCAAAATTTGTTTCCGGGCCAATCAATTTTTATCCGAATCTAAAAATGGATGTAACTTGACGAAAAATTCTTTCCGAATCATTCCGAAGCTAAATTTTAATCCGTTTGAATGAAGTTATTTCATTCCGAATCAATCCGTTTCATATTCGAATAAACCCGACTAAAATTGGAACGGTTTGATTTGAAATGAAATAACGGGATTCAAACGGATTAAAATTTAGCTTCGGAATGAAACGGATTGATTCGGAAAGAATTTTTCGTCAAGTTACATTTATTTTTAGATTCGGATAAAAACTGATAGGCTCCGAAACAAATTTCGAAATGCCCCGCAAGAATACTGATTAAAACTTATTCAAACTGATTGGAATTCGCCAGGGTTATTAACCTTCCTATTTTTATTATTAGAATTTGAAAAATAAAACTTCTTGTAATGCTCTTATTCTCTGTATATGATTGACAAAAGTCATCGAGTGTAAGCAATTGGAAACTGACATTTCTATTAGGACGAAATAAATATGGTAATGGTACCCATTATAAAACATTTTCTTAATCATGTGAATCATGTCCCTATTATGAAACAGTTTTAAAAATATTAAAATAGATAATATTACCTCATGATCATCAAATTCCATTTAACTTAATAAATTATCTAACTATTGAGCATGATTATTCATGTATACTTATTAATTCAATAATAGATTTTTAAGAGTATTTAATTAAATAAACTAATTTTTTTTAAGAAACGTTTCATATTGTGGGTACACATTTAATTTCACACGTCCCTATTAAGAAATACTACTGCAAACATAACCTCAAAAATTTTCAGAATTTCTACATTATTGTTTCATTAGAAAAATTAGTTGAATAATTATCTTTTGAAATAAAATTTGTTCTTCGAACATCATTATTTATTGATTTAAAAACCCTGTTTCATAATGGGGACGTCAAAAATGAAACACTAGTACATGTTGTCAACCAACGTTTCATAATAGGTACATGTGTTTTGTTCAACATTTGTTATCATTGTATTATATTCTGTTTATAATAAATAATTATTTTAGGACTGAATATCTACTTAAAAAATATCACTCTTTTGAGTTATACTTTATTTGTCAACATTGAGACTCGTTAATTACGAGAAATTTGACATCAAATTTAAGACGTCTTAAAAAGTGTTTCATAATGGGTACCGTTACCTTATGTAATTAATTTTGTATTTTAAACTCTATTAGCTTCTAGGAGTATAACATTGACTCGAGTATCATTATATGTAAAGATAAAGTAAAATATGACAGAAAATTTTGATCTTCGATCAGAGAAAAAAGAAAATTATCTGCTCGCCGCCCTGAGAAAATAAAATTTGATTTTTACATGAGATTTTTAATATAAAAAATATTCCTAATATTCAATCGTAAAAGCACAAGTAGATCAGAAGTTATTATTTTTAAAATTAGGTCTGAGAATGTTTCAAGTAATTAATAAACAATTCTTTCCACCACTGATTCAACTAAAATTGACAACTTTTTGAAGAGAAAAATTGACGAATGTAAATTTCAAAAAAAACTTTATTGTACAAAAGCAAATTTAAAAGAATGTTAACAATTACAAAATTATTACAGTTCAGTCTTTTTTTCATCACTATGTGCAAATTTTCCTTTGTAGGTCTGACCTTCAAGCGTGACAAGTTGTAATTCGGGTTGATCAATCAGAAAGTTTTTTGCTTCTACAGCCTGAGATCCTTCCCTAAACATAAATATTGTTCTCGTGTCCTCAATAGGATATCTCTCAACTGATATATGATTATTCTGCAAACTAGTTTGCCAAATCTGAGTTATTGTTTTGGCATCATCCATTGGAATGTCAGGACGTACATCAACAAACATCATAACTCCTTTTCCTCTTTTCGTATTTCTCAAAACGTTGTCTGGATCAGACAAATCAATTTCACTTAAATCTATTTTTGCTGGAGGTCTCAAATGTTCTGGAAGTTCGTCCGGCTCCAAAGGTTCCTCATTTTCTTCCCATTGATCAAATAAATGCTCCAAGTCTGCATCCGTCATATCCCTTATGTCTTTATCTTTCCAAGACTTTTTCTTCGGTTCATTTGTATTTTCCGCGTATAAAATTGTACATAAACTTAACCATATAAATAACACTGGAAAATTTAATACAAACGAAAGTAATTTCATTTTTGTTTTTATGGTTATAAATTCCGAAATGTTTACCAAAACTACCAAAACCTTCAAATTTGAACGTGTAACGTGTGAGTTTGACCGGTATAAACCGTGACTGAACCCTGGTGTGCCGTAAAAACCAGGGTTGTTGAAGTTATGAATTGAATTTGACGTATATTACGTTTCTGTCGTACTTTACGTTAAGGGTGAAATCACATGCGACCATCAAATTTTGCGTCGTAATGAGAAAGAGAAAGATGTAAATATATCTTTGTATCCCTCTCTTTCATTACGACGCAACTTTTGACGCATCCACGTGATTCCACCTAGAGATCCTCTTGGCCTGATTACACCTTCGAAAAAAAAAATTTTCGCATTGGAGGGAAGAGGAAAGACTGTGTATCTGTCCTCTTGACTCTCATGCAAAAAAAAAAAAATTTCAAAAGTGTAAACAGTCCATAAGGGTAAAATCAGATGTATGCGTCAAATGTTGCGTCGTAATTATATAGAAAGAGATAGAAATATATCTGCGTCTTTCTCTTTCTCATTACGACGCAACGTTTGACGCATTCATCTGATTTCACCCTTACCCCCTACACTGAAAAAAATGATTCGGTAATTTTACCACTATGGAAGTAGGAGCGTTTATTACCTACTTCTACAGTAACAGTTTTACATATTTTACGGATTTTACGAGCAGAGATGGGAATAATATTTTAACCTTATGTAAAATTCGCCTGTTATGAAATAAATATAAGTATTAGAAATTTTAATATAAAAATAAATTATGAATTTTATTGTGAAATTATAAAAAAGCAATGTAAAATAAATAAATTATATAATTTCACAAATTTTTGTATTTATCGTTTTAAACGATAAGATAAGTTGAATTTCTTTTTTCAATCAAATGCCCGTTGACGGTCAAAATAGACACACAACCAATTCGTTTTCAAGAAATATCTTAACAACTAATATGTGAAACTTTTTTTAAGACGTATCACAATTAGGTTTCTATAATTAATCATTTTTGCTGGGAATTTTACATAAGAGGATTATGGATAAATACATCAAACTACAGTCGAACTTCCCAAGAGTTAATTTTGGTGGGGATTAACTTATGGGAGATTTGGCAAATAAGGGGAAATTTTATGTAGATTGTCGCCATCTTGTTCTGTCTGCGCATGACAAAACATGAGGAAAGGGATCACAAGAGGAGAAAATTAACTCTTGGGAAGTTCACTCTTCGGAAGTTCGACTGTATAATATTTTACTTAAAGATGATAACATTGAGATTATTAACAGGATTTTTACATGCTTTTGTAACTTTACAGTTACTGCCAGTGTTGGGTAAGTATAATACATGACGTATTATACATGGTTTTCTACATGTAGAAAAGCATGTATTTTACCTCCGGAGTTTTCTACTTCAATGTATTTTTAAGGGAGTGGGGGGTTTTATACGTATAATACGTATTTTACATAATGTAGAATACCATGTATTATACGTCAAAAACTCCGTGTGACGTGACGTTTACCCATCTCTGGTTACTGGTGAATTTGATACTATGAAGGTAGGTGCTTTTATTACCTACTACCAAAGTAGTACATTCACAACCCTGAATGTACATTTACTGAAAAATGTAATATTACATTACTGAAAGCTGTAAAAATTCAAGTTGATTGGTATTATTGCTACTTTCCAAAGAGTAATATTACAGAAAGTTTCTAAAGTTACATTACAATACGGACGTAATTTTCCTGAAGTATTTTTTACAGTGTATTTATATTTTCTTCGTAAATTACGTAAAAAATGTAATTTACATGAAAAACCTAAAGTTCCGCATAATTTCACAACTCTGTTCATAACCCTGAGGGTGCCGTCTCATGCTAGGGATTAATGGATTAGGGATTAGAATAGACCAATCAGATAATTGGTCACATTGGAAAGCATTTTCTGATTGGTCTATTCTAAGGGCGCAATTACATGCCTGCGTCGAACGTTGCGTTTTTGCGTTTAATGGTGAGAGTGACAAAGATGTGACTATATGTCTGTCTTTCTCTCTCTCTCAACATACAACGCAAGAACGCAGCGTTCGACGCAGACATGTAATTGCGCCCTTATCCCTGATCCATTAATCCCTAACATGAGACGGCACCCTGAGAAAAAATTATTGACGTAATGTACACCTAGGTGCATAAATGCCTTACCCTAGATCTCTCTCTCTTACTCACGTATTCTCATGCGCAGGGACAACTAGTTGAGGGTAAGGCATTTATGCACCTAGGTGTATATACGTTAAAAGACGTATAAATTACATGAGCAACCCTGTTAATGGCGGTTGCTTTGTATCTTTGTATATTGCAGTGTGTGACAATTTTTACAACTAAATAAATTTTTCTCGCCTATTTTATAGTATGTATAAATTAAAATCTACAGTCTCGAATTTTTAAAAACGTAATTAGATTCAAAGTTTATTCATTTTTTATATTTTCAATTTTTTGTAATTTTTATCAAAGTATTTTTTCTGGTATGTTTATAACATTTAAATGTAATTAATTTTAATAATATTATATATAAATTATGTTTTACTGTATTATTTTAAGGCTAGGAAATAATAATTATATCATCTTTACTTTATAAAAATGTGAAATAATAGTTATGCGTTTTACTATTTTTTGGTTATGTTTAATACACTTCTAACTTGACAATATATACAGTAAAAATGATAAAACTACATTTTGAAGTCTATTCAACTGTTATTATCGGGAACTAAAGTAAAAAGAAAAATAATAACAATAACTGCACTGACACTTGTGATAATAGATACTATAGTTTTTTCAAGAAAATGTGAATAAAAAAGGACCTCTTTTCGTAGCGAATGAACTTATTGTTATTGTTTTTTTCTGTAGTACTTGAAGAGGCTCAAGTAGACGTTAACGAATTTATCTAATAATAAATTAATTACAATTTTTCATACGTTTATTCGTAACTTATAATTCGAGAAAACTAATTTAAAACTATTGGTATATAATAGATCTTTTTGAAATTTGATTTTGTTTGTTATAGACTGGTATTAACAGAATTAATTAAGAAAAATGTTCACTCAAAGTAATGCGTTGGGTACAACGACAACAACTTCTTCTAATCCAATGAAAGACTTTGAAGTCATGTCTCCTCCAGACGATTCTGTTTCAAGTTTGGCTTTCAGTCCTGCAACTTTACCACAGAACTTCCTCGTCGCAGGATCATGGGACTGTAATGTACGTTGTTGGGAAGTGGAACAGAGTGGAAAAACAATTCCAAAATCTATGCAAACAATGGGAGGACCCGTTCTCGACGTTTGCTGGAGTGATGTAAGTATTATTAGGATAAATAGAGAGAATTCACTCTGTTTTTGTGGCCTGAACGGTCTAAAGGTTAAACCTTTTTTTAAATTATTAGGATAAGGTGATCATACTTTTCAGATTTATAATTTTAATTTTGTCTTGCCAATATGCCGTTTATGAATTCCAATGATAATTTGGGAGAATTTGAACAATTGATGCCGGGAAGTGAGGACTACTCGAGTAGGGATGTTTTCATAGAGACAAGGGAAATTCGAAGTATCTATAAATTTATTAATTTTAGAAAAGTTATTTCTTTTGTTCTTAAAGAAACGATTGATCGATATTAGGAAGGTGAGATAAATAAAAAACTTCAAATTTTTTTTTATTGCCTACAGCAACGTTTTGTTGGCTAGGGTTTGGCAACCTTATCAGGCTGTAATTCATTTCATGAAGTGGTGGAGTTTACAGAATTTCTGTTCAATAACACCTATTTTTCTTTCAATTGTAAATTTTATCAACAAATCCATGGAACACCTATAGGTTCTCCAATATCACCTTTTTTTGCGGATTTAGTGATGGAGGATTTAGAGGTTGATTGTTTAAGGACGTTGAAAGAAAAAGATGACTGTGTACAGCGTCTTTATGCTCATTACGTTGATGACACTATAATTTGTATAAAAAGACAATTTGTTGATATTGTTTTTGATATTTTTAATTCGTATAATCACAACTTACAGTTTACTTTTAAAAGAGAAATCAATAAAAAAATTATCACAGATTGGTACAAAAAACCAACCTCTTCAGGAAGACTGATTAATTATTTTTCAAATCATCCGATTCAATAAAAAAAGAACATTGTATTTAATTTGGTTAATCGGGCAATATCTTTGTCTTATCAAAGGTTTTTTTTTTATTGTGTTAAGATTTCGAGTCAATCAAAGCAAAACTGACAAAGTTATAAATATTTAAACGTCCGTTGGTCTAAGCTTCAAAATTCATGTTTTTTTTTTAAATAATCAGCTGTAATTTGTTTATTTTTAATTTTGCAATATTTTCCAATACACTACTTGGAAGAGCGATTTATGAGTCACAAGAAATGTCTATTGAAAAATTTTTTAAATTGCGTTTTAATGTTTAAAATAAATGCCAAACTTTAAGTAAAATTTTTATACATCTGGTCTTTAAATACGTTTTTCTCAAAAACACTTTTTAAAAGTCGGTGTTCACTGCCATTTAAAAACTACATTACCGATTTTTTTCAAACTTGGTACACACTTTCTACATATAAAATACCTCCTCCCAACGTTGAGGTTTAGAACTTTTTTTTACATTAAGAGGGTTTTCACTTACAAAATAGCGGAATTTTTCGTGAAAAATAACAATTTTCACTTCAAATGACCACCAAAAATTTAAAAATGAAAAAACTTATAATCAGGGAACGTTGGGGGGAGGATTTGATGATATTTTGACTAAATTTTAAAGATTTTTGATTTTAGATAATTTTTAGCTGAGATACAGTGAACACCGCAAATCGTCTTTTTCCAAGGACGTTCTTGGAAAAGCTTTCTCAGCTGCTTATTTGTCAATATTTTAACATAAAAAAAATCGGGCAAGTTCGAGTTACACTCGCAAAAAAACCGAGGGTTCCGTACACAAAACAAAATAATTTTTAATATATTTGATACTATTAAATATATAATATATAAATATATTATACATATTATATACAGGCTTCACAGGCCGTCCCCTATTTCCCCTAAATGTGCCCTATTTTGCGATTGGTCCCTAAAAGTCCCCTATTTAGAAAATTTTACCCTAAAATCCCTTACTTTTCACGAAAGTATAATTAAAGTCAAGGTATCTAGAAATTTTAAATTATTTTCAATCTTTTTTAAATTTTTATTATTTTTTCAATCTTTAATTATTTCTATCATTTTTAAATTATTTTCTCCAATTTTTCATTCATTAAATTATATTTCAATATATTTCTTGAATTTCCAATCCTTCATCTCAGATTCCAATTTTTTTCTTCAATTTACAATTATGCTTATCATTATTTCTTAATTTTTTCCTTCCATTCATACTTATTTCAATTATTATTTGACTAATTTCAGAAACTGTCAATTATTTTCATGAAATTTAAATTATTTTATTCAATTTAAATAATTTTTTTCTACGTATTTAATATTTTCATTATTTTTCAATTAATTTCCAAAACTTGCAATTATTTTTTTACATTCTAATTATTTTCATTATTTTTTCATTGTGTTTATCATTTATCAGTTATTTTATTAAATTTCAAAAATGTTTTATAATTTTATCACTTATTTTTCATAAATTTTATTTATTTTCTTAAACTTTCAATTATTTCTATGGCTTTGAGAATATTTTCTCCAATTTATAGTTTTGAAAAGTAATTTTTTATACACTTTCTACATTTTTTATTTATATATCTCAAATTTCAGTCATTTGTATTATTTTTCAAATATTTCAATCATTTTTAAATTGGTATCTTTAATTTTTTTAATTTTTCAATTTTTTTTCTCCAAATTATTAATTTTTCAATTATTTTTTAACTGATTTATTAAACCTTTAATTATTTATTTCAAGCTTTAATTAATTAAAAAAATTGTTAATAAATTGTAGAATTTTTCAATTATTTTTTTCAAATTTACAATTATTTTCGGTATTTTGTAATTTCTATAATTTTGCCATTTTTTTCTACAAATTGTAATTACATATATGTCACATATGTCACACATAACACATATGTCACACATGACACATATGTTACACATGTCACATATGTCACACATGACACATATGTTACACATGTCACATATGTTACTTATATCACATATGACACATATGTTACATATGACACAAATGTCACACATGGCACATATGTCACACATGGCACATATGTCACACATAACACATATCACAAATGACACATATCACAAATGACACATATGTTACTTATATCACATATGACACATATGTTACATATGACACAAATGTCACATATGACACAAATGTCACACATGGCATATATGTCACACATGGCACATATCACAAATGACACATATGTCACACATGACACATATGTTACACATGTCACATATGTCACACATGACACATATGTTACACATGTCACATATGACACATATGTCACATATGTAACTTATGTCAAATATGATACATATGTCACACATAACACATATCACAAATGACACATATGTCACACATGTCACATATGTCACACATGACACATATGTCACACCTGACACATATGTCACATATGTCACACATGACTCATATGTCACACATGACTCATATGTCACACATGACTCATATGTCACATATGTCACGTATGTCACATATAACACGTCACACATGTCACATATAACACATATGTCACACATGACTCATATGTCAGATATGTCATATATGACTAATATGACACATATGACATTTTTAGCATTTCCAATTTAGTAAGAAAACGACTGAGAGAGAGAGAGAGAGAGAGAAAACTGTTTTTTTTTAGTTTTTCCGGTTGTGTGTGTGAGAGAGAGGGAAATAGGTTTGTAGAGAAATCCACGAAACCCTCAATTGTAGGCACGTTGCGCCTGCTTTTTTTACTGTTTATTAATTACTGTCTTCAATTTTTAAAATTATTTTTAGTTTGATTTACTTCATCTGCATATATTAATCTTAAATTTCAATTCTTTGTTTTCAATGTTTAATTTGTTTTATAACCTTCTCATTGATTTCTTCGATTTTAAATTACCTTAATCATTTTTTAATTAGTTTCGTAAATTTTCAATTATTTTTCTCAATTCTCGATTGTTTTCATCAATTTTGAATTTTTCTTCAATTATTCTTATCATTTTTAAATTAATTTTTTCAATTTTCAATTATTGTCTTAAATTTTCAGTTGTTTGTATAATTTTGCAATTATAGAAACCATTCTTAATTTTTTAAATTATTTTTAAATTGATTTATTAAATCTTCAATTATTTATATCAAATTTGAACTCTTTCTTTTAATTTTGATTAGTTTTGTAATATTTTTTAATTGTTTTTTTCCAATTTTTAATTATGTTCATTATTTTTTAATTAATTGCTTAAATTTTTAATATTTTTTTAATTTACCAATATTTTTATCTTTTTTCAAGTAGTTTCTTCAGTTTTTAATGATTCTTATCATTTATATTTCAATTATTACTTTGAATTTTTAATTATTTCTGAAGTTCTGCATTAATTTTCTATATAATTTTGAATTATTATTTATCAGTTTTAAATTATTTTCAAAAATTTGTAGTTATTATCTTTTTTTTTTATTATTATTATTTTGAAAATTCTGTAATTATATTTTTTAATTATATTCTTTTTATCCTACAACTTTGTAATTTTGTCCTACCCAAATAAAATCGAGGTTCTACTGTATATAATTCTTTTATGTTTGTTTATAAAGTTTTTAAAGTACCCTAAAGTTCCCTATTTTTGTATATTCAGTCCCCTATTTCCCCTAAAATATTCTTCATTGTCACTGTGAAGCCTGTATATATAATATATAAAATATAATATATAATATATAATGAATTTTTTATAAAAAATGGACCACCCCCTCCCCTATCTTTCAAAATATTTTACTTAGAGAGTTCAAATTTTGTACAGGAATGTATTTTCAGGTGTAAATTACATAAAAATTATAGAGAACGTGATGGTGATTGCGCTGTCAACGAAAAATCCAAAGATTTTAGCAAATATCCATAAAAAATACTCAAAAATCATTTTATTTCCTTAACAACGCTATGATCAACTTCTACAATCATGTTATCTACCATTTTTCTGTAATCTACACGTGAAAATACATTTGTGTACCAAATTTGAACTCTCTAAGTCAAATTGTTTAGAAGTTATGGGAGGGGGGATACGGTCATTTTTTAGCATTTTTTTTAAAGCGTTGGTTTTTGCTTAAAAACACTATGATAACGATCTGCAACAAAGTTCTCTATAGTTTTTCTGAAATCTATATGGCAAACTACATATGTATACCAAATTTCAGCACACTAAGTACAATAGTTTGGCAGATATGGAAGTGGCATTATACACTTTTAATGCATTTTTGCTAAAAAAATGACCGTATCCCCCCCCCCCCCCCCCTTATCTCCCAAACTATTTGACTTAAGATGCTGAAATTTGGTACACGTATGCAGATTTACGTGTAGATTACAGGAAAATTATAGAGAAAGTGTTGATTATAGCGCTGTCAAAGTTATAACACTAAATTATGGCCCATATGTTTAAAAAATGCTCAAAAATATTTTTATTTCCTTGACAACGCTATGTTCAACACATACAATCATATTCTCTATAATTTTCTTTTCATCTACACGTGAAAATACATGTGTGGGCCAAATTTGAACTCTCTAAGTCAAATAGTTTGTTGGCTAGGGGCGGGGGGGGGGGGGCGGATACGATTTTCGACAAAGTCTTTCCAATAGGGTTCCGTGCGTACACTTGTTGTGTACGGAACCCTAAAAATTACAGAATGTTCTTGAAAAGATAATTAATAACGTATAAAAGGTTTGAATAAATTTGTTTTATCCATATTTCTAAAAAAAATTGTCAAAAAAGGTGTTTTTTTAACGCTAAAACCCTTACCCCACTCCCCCTAAATAATATTAGAACAGTTAAAAAACAATGACTATCCAACTAAGTTTATCCAAAAACATATATTATTATACTTTATTAGACAACAAGTCCATATATATACAGAATCCGGTTTGAGGCGAAAACAACTTATCCGCTATTAGAATTAAATTGTACACACTGACAGTAAAAACCACTAGTAATCAAGCGTTATAAAATTCACAGACTTTACCCATTATTTCGTACAGTTAGCATCTCAATGAACATATTAATGAAGTTTTTCATTTCTAGAACATTATCAGTAGTGAGAGTATTCTTCCAAAACGATTCCTGGTCTTCTTCATCCCGTAATTCCGGGAAATATTCCAATTTAATTGAAGAGTATTTAGGGCAGATAACCAGAAAATGGTGTAAATCCTCGCACAATGAGTCGCAAAACATACAAGAATTCATGGAAGGAAGAAAAAATGTGTTTTTTTTTGTAAATGAAAAGTTTTGAATAGACATTAAGTAGTCGAATCTGCGCAAATATTCTCTTGTTATCCAGGGGAGTTTTAATTGTGAGATAAGATTGGACACCCCTGTTAAGTGAGAGGTGCGGCCAAATTTGAAGACTGCTTGACATGACAAGGCTTTTGCCGATAAGTCCTTGCCCAAAAGGTAGTTTTTGCAAGAATCCAAAATTAGTGACGAATTTGCTGCTAGGTTTGCTAGGGTGGAGGAAGACCACAACTCGTTTAAATTACACACCTCAAAGAATTGTCTTAATTTACCGAACCAATTTAGTGAGGAGCGACCGTCTTCCACTCTTGCTTCCTCCACACAGTGGTTTGAAATCAGAAATTGATGTTCAAATCAACTTTTAGAGAGAACGGCTGCATGGATTGTCAATTTTTTTTTTTTTTGAAAAATTCATAAATAAATTCTTAAGAGATCTGTGAGAGTAGATTTTTGTTTTTTGTTTTATTTGTTTTTTAATGTTAATGCAAACAGCTAAAAAAATGTCAACTTTTTCGTTTTCTTTTTTTATTTTCTACAAAAAATTTTTTTAATGCCTGCCAATACCTTGATTTCATAGAAGTAACGAAATAGAATAAACAAAAATTTTGAAAGCGCTAATTTAATTTTTATTGACCCCCTATTACCCCCTAAGAAGGGGTAGGAATTTCAAATTTTACGAAAAGTTGAGTTCGGTGTCTATTCCTATATTTTTTGGGCCGCTGAAACCGAAAAAGACCATTAAAAACAAATTTCACCCCTTCTTCATCCCCTATTACCCCTCGACAGGGGGTTGATATTTCAAATTTCGAAAAAAAAATCGAATAGGGTGTTTTTTCCTAAGGTTTTTTGGGGCGGTAAACCCGAGAAAGACCACCAAAAACAAATTCCCCCCTCCTTCACCCCCTATTACCCCCTAAGAGGGGGTAGGAATTTCAAATTTTACGAAAAGTCGAGTTCGGTGTCTGTTCCTATGTTTTTTGGAGCGCTGAAACCGAAAAACACCCCCAAAAACAAATTTCTCCCATCTTTCACAACCTATTACCCCCTGGAAGGGGGTTGAAATTTCGAATTTCATAATAAAATAGACACCGTACTCTACTTTTGTAAAATTAAAAATTGAATTTACTGCCAGGGTGTAAAACATGGTAAAGAAAAGAGGAATTTTTTTTGGTTGTTTTTTCGGTTTAAGTGCCCCAAAAAACATAGGGACAAACACACCGTCTCAGGGGTAATAGGGGGTAAAGGGGGAAGAAATTTATTTTTGGGGGTCTTTTTCGGTTGCAGAGGCCAATAAAGTATAGGCATAGACACAAAATTCAACTTGGCTTGAAAATCGAAATTCCAACCCCTCTTAGGGGTAATAGCGGGTGAAGGGGGGATTTGTTTTTGGTGGTCTTTCTCGGTTTTATTGCCCAAAAAACCTTAAGAATAGACACTCTATTAGATTTTTTTTCGAAATTTTAAATATCAACCTCCTGTTAAGGGGTATTAGGGGGTGAAGAAGGGGAGACATTTGTTTTTGGGTGCCTTTTGAGTTTCAACGCCCCAAAAAACATAGGAATAGAAGGAACATAGGAACATAGAAACTCGACTTTTGGTGTAATTCGAAATTCCAACCCCCTCCCAGGGGGTAATAGGGGGTGAAGGAGAGGGGAATTTGTTTTTGGTGGTCTTTCTCGGGTTTAGCACCCTAAAAACCTTAGAAAAAAACACCCTATTCGATTTTTTTTCGAAATTTGAAATATCAACACCCTGTTAGGGGGTAATAGGGAGTCAAGAAGTGGAGAAATTTGTTTTTGGGGGTGTTTTTCGGTTTCAGCGCTCCAAAAAACATAGGAACAGACACCGAACTCGACTTTTCGTAAAATTTGAAATTCCTACCCCCTCTTAGGGGGTAATAGGGGGTGAAGGAGGGGGGAATTTGTTTTTGGTGGTCTTTCTCGGGTTTAACGCCCCAAAAACCTTAGAAAAAAACACCCTATTCGATTTTTTTTCGAAATTTGAAATATCAACTCCCTGTCGAGGGGTAATAGGGGGTGAAGAAGGGGTGAAATTTGTTTTTAATGGTCTTTTTCGGTTTCAGCGGCCCAAAAAATATAGGAATAGACACCGAACTCAACTTTTCATAAAATTTGAAATTCCTACCCCTTCTTAGGGGGTAATAGGTGGTCAATAAAAATTAAATTAGCGCTTTCAAAATTTTTGTTTATTCTATTTCGTTACTTCTATGATATCAAGGTATTGGCAGGCATTAAAAAAATTTTTGTAGAAAATAAAAAAAGAAAACGAAAAAGTTGACATTTTTTTAGCTGTTTGCATTAACATTAAAATACAAAAATCTACTCTCACAGATCTCTTAAGAATTTATTTATGAATTTTTCAAAAAAAAAAAAAAATTGAAAATCCATGCAGCCGTTCTCTCTAATAGTTGATTTGAACATCAATTTCTGATTTCAAACCACTGTGATCCATAAGACGTAAAAGGCATAGTTTGGGGTACCGGGAATCAGACATGCAGGATATTTTGTTAACCCAATCTAAAGATCTTTCCAGGATCAGATATGAAAGAGGAAAACTTCCCGATTCGAGACGGACAGCATAGGAGGGTGTGTTATGTGGTAGGAGTAGTAATTTTTTTAAAAAAGCTTGCGGAACTCGCTCTAGGACCTCCACCTGGCCAATGCCCCAAATTTGAATACCGAAAAGTAACGTACTTTTTACCAAGCTGGAATAGAGCTTTATACAGGTAGACCAGGAATCGGTCAAAAACATATAAAAATACGTATGAATAAATTAAAATCTTTTCTTTCAATCGAAAAAAAATAATAACGACAGTATTAATAACAACAATTTATTTAAATATGTACCTAAAGTTTGTTTACCATATAATGAAGAATGTTTTTTTAAGTTGTCTTATATGTTAAAAAAATATTTAATTTCTAGGATTCCGCTTGTAAACAAGAATTTAAGTAGAATTGTAAGATTGGGTAAAGATGTGACAAAAAAACTAGATCGCACCAACACTGTGTAGGTATAAATTTAATTGTAAAGATTGTCCAGTATCTTATATAGGAGAAACGAAACGCGCTTTCAAGGCACGTATTTAGAGAACACATAAAAATACAAATGTCAATACTGTTATTGGACACCATCGTTGTGAAATTGGTCATGAGTTTAATTGGAATAATATAGAAATCCTAGGTAGATTATTAAAGTAATTGGAAAAAGAGAAGAATCTCTGAAATGATTCATATAAATTCATAATTCAACAATAAATAAAATTGAAGACAGTTTTTCTTTAAATAAGGTTTTCTTTCCTTTACTCAGAAAATTGAATTCATGATCAATTTCTTAATATTAGTGTTATTGTTTGTTGGATTTAGGGATGTCTAAAGACTAATGACCCTATATTATTGTGTACAATCGACGAAATTTCTAATTTTAATTCAGTTCTGATATAGCCATCGATAGAATGTTACGTTCTCGTAACACAATTTTAATTCTTTTTGACGTATTAAAATATTTATGTTTTAACAAATTTAGGTAAATAAATTTAAATTTCTGTTTAATTATTGTTTACCTCAATTTTTATTTAATTTATTTTAACTATAATTTTGTGAACAGTGTTGTGTTAACAAAGTGTTTTTCTGAATAAATTTACAGCCTGATGAGGTTGTCAAACCCTAGCCAACGAAACGTTGCTGTATGCAAATTAAAATAAAAAATGGCGAAGTTTTTTATTTATCTCATCTTCCCAAGATCGATCAATCTTTTCTTTAAGAATACAATTTGGAAGGAAATAGCACTACAAACTTCTTTCTTTTGATTAATTAATTTTGATTCGAAGTGGTCTGGTTTTAACCATACTTCTGAGAATGTCGCCGACAGCCCCAGAAGTAAAGAAAATTATTTTGCATTTTAAATATACGGATAATATTAAAGGTAACAATTATTAATTCATTTGAATTTTTATTTTATTTAAAATTTAGTGTGGTGCTGAGTTAATCTATGGTTTGAAACGGAAGTTAAATTACATTAGTTTACAAAATTAAAAAAAAATTCTGACCTATGGAATTTGACTGTCATTTTTTATGTAAAGTTTTCCACTGAATCCAAATGTGAAGTCAGATATGAGGAAAGTAAAACGGTTTTTAAGATATAGCCTACTTTCAATTTTTTGAAATTTGAAAAATGTGAGTTTATTAAATTGCAATTATTTCCGGAAATAGTTAATCGATTTTAATCTCTTTTTTATGAAAATAAAAGTTATTTAATTTCCTATCAAAAGTGTGTGCAACTTTTTGAATCTGATTATCAGTTTAGTTGCTATTTATAAAATTGCCGAGGATTTTGCTTCATTTTTTTACAAAATTGCACAAAAAAATTGTGTTTTACTTTAACTTACTTCACCAAAAAACATAACTTTCGGTTTTTGTTTTGGACATCAAGTTAAAATCTTTTAGCAAGAAAATTAGCATTTGTCAATCTAATTTGGATTGAAAATGTAGAATTTATAAACACTTAAGTAAAAATACATTAAATCAATTTTCATCACGGTGAGCTTGGACTGAGTTTAACCCAAAAGGTCCTTCACTTACAATTTTTTTCTGATATCTTGTCAGTGATACCTCACGATTATTTTAAGGGGGGTTTCTCATGGAAAAGTCGGAAAATGAACATTTTCGATTTTATTTAATTATTTATTCATTTTCATAAATATCTATCTAAACCTTTTAACATATTAAAATTGAAGTATTTTGAAAGAGAAAATATTTATTTTTACACCTAAAATATTATATTAAACGTTTATCTTAGTGCCGTGAAGTTGACTCTAAAAAAAGAAGGCGTTTTGCGGTAGACATGATTCCGCCATTTTGAATCACCGGAAACCTAAAAATCCAAAAGAATCTTAAAAAATACATGTGTGGGCAGTCCGTATACCAGGAGTTTTACTTAAAACCAAAAAATAAAAAAATGGCGGGTTTTTGAATTAAAAATTCGAAAAAACGACATTTTTTTCGTACTTGAGGATGGCTGGGAGGGGGGAGGGGGTTACTAAAGCAGTTTATCCTGCTATACGGACTGCAGACAGGTGTGCCTAACAAAATGCAAAAGGATTTAAGTCAATTGCTTTCCTCGTTTTTTCTGAACTACGTCTACCGAAAAAAAACATGATTTCGAAAAAAACGCGTTTAAAGTTAAAGGTAACATTTTTAGTAATAAAAGAAGTAAAGCAAAATTTTGTATTTTTTTTATTATTTTTTTAATGGCATCTATTAGAGGCGCTTCTGGAACCTTCGCACGTTCCTTGTAACTCACGTTTTGATCGGACATCTTCGAAAAACACACAAACGACGCGAAACTGAATCTATGCACGCCACGTTAGCCACCCAATGTAACGGATTTATTTCAAAAACTAACACTCGGATTGACTTAAACATTTTTGAAGGCATTTTTGACATGTTAAAGAGTAAATTTACGCAAAGCTTAAGCTGTAATAGAAAAAAATCGTCCGAGAAAATTTTAAATAAACTCAAATATTCGAGTTTTTTTGATATGTTATTAAATAAAATTTTATCAGGATAGCGCCTACAAACTTCAGTTTAATATTAAATCTTTCTATTTACGTCAAAAAGAAGTTTTGTGTTAAAAAACGCTAGTAATTACTTTAAAATCCTAAAAAAATTGCAAAATTAATGTAAAAATAGTAGTTATCATCAATCTTTCACAAATTTATCAAGCGAAATCAATTATTTATCAATGATTTTATTTACTAAAAATGAAGTTTAAATGCATGTTTACTCCTCTGTCAATGAAATGTGATTAATATAATAAAGTTAGAAAGTTAAAAATAAAAATATTATGAAATTATACCTATGTTCGCAATGGGACTCTAAAAAAGTCATAACCTTTTGGAGTTTCAGCAAAGGGAGTTACCTCTTAATCCTCCAGTGAACACTCTCTTTTAAAATAGCGCGTATGAGACTCACTCTTTTTTTGGAATTGATTTCTAACTCCATAATGTTTACACTTAACTTTAACAACTTTTAACTTCTCAAATTTGTAACAGTGCAATGGATTAGAATCATGAATATAAGGAACCGCGATGAAAACTGTAAAAAGTAAGTGTCATTAAACAATTATTTCCCATTTAATTTGTAGGACGGAACAAAAGTTTTCATGGCTGCTTGTGATAAAATGGTTAAATGTTGGGACTTAGCTTCAAATCAGAGCATTCAAGTAGCAGCTCATGATGCACCAATAATGACTTGTCACTGGATCAAGGGCACTAATTACTCATGTTTAATGACTGGATCTTGGGATAAAACCTTGAAGGTCTGTAATTCATATAGACTTACACATATTTTTACACAGCGCCAATTCACATTTTGAGCTGAAAAACTTTCATAAGCATTGTATATTATTTTTTAAGACCTTGATATTTAATTATATTTGAATAAAATGAACTTGCTGACTAACTTGACTAGCTATAACACCCTACAATAGGGTTTCTTATTTCATTCAGCTGCTGACTGTTATCTAACTATTATCTTTATTCTTTACCATTCACTTTGTTCATTCAACTATTTAATTATTTTATTAATTATAGTTTTGGGATACTCGAAGTCCTAATCCAATGCTGACAATCAATCTACCTGAAAGGTGTTATTGTGCTGATGCGGTACGTACATCAAACTCGATTAAAATATTCAACAGTTTGAACTAATTTATTATCGAGAGTATGTTAAAAATGTAATTTATTAAAACTTATTTTATAAGAAAAAAATTATAAATAGTATACCACGGTAATGACAACTCAAAATAAGATGATTACAAATTTTAAATAATAATAACAATGATGTTTCTTTACATTTTTTTTAATACCATTTCTAGGATTACCCAATGGCAGTTGTAGGAACTGCAGGTAGAGGATTAATAGTTTATCAATTGGAAGGTACTCCACATGAATATAAGAGAATCGAATCGCCTTTGAAATATCAGCACCGCTGTATTGCTATTTTTAGAGACAAGAAAAAAGAACCTACCGGATATGCATTAGGAAGTGTCGAAGGAAGAGTAGCGATTCAGTACGTAAATCCCACAAATCCCAAAGAAAACTTTACATTTAAATGTCACCGATCTAATGGAGCAGCGAATGGATATCAAGATATTTATGCGGTATGTTTACCATCAAATTTATTTTTATCTTTAATAGAAATTTATGATATCAAAATTTACGGAAAAAATGTTTTTCCACTCATGGATCTATTATAACATATTGTTTAAGGGATGGAAAAGGGAGGTAAGGTTTTACGACCGTAAAAAGAGTATTTTTAATTTTCTTAAGCAATGGTAAAATTTTATATACTAAATTCTTTTGCACATTGTTAATTTGTAATTCAGAAACATTTTGTAAAATTTTTGGTAAAAATAATCATTTATGTGCCATTAACGGTGAATTTTGGAAGTCGCCTTTCAAAAAAGATAATTTGCTGTGTTCATCATAACTCATAAATGGATTATTGAAAATCAAAAAATGAAGCGTATTTAATTAGAAGAAGAAATTTGCCCGCCCCTTACGATATTCTTCTTTTTTTATTTTTGGCGACTAAATAAGGCAAAATACTCGATTTTCAGCGATTTTCACTCAAAATTTCAACATTTTGGGGTTGTATCTCGAGAAAAAAACAAAAAAAAAAGAAAATCGTTGAAGGCGAATAATTTATGTGTTGAAAAAATTTGCCAAATTTTATTAGGGTCCGTGCAATGTTTTTTAAGAGAGGATAGATACTGACTGTGTAAATGTCTATTAAGCTTTGCTAAGAGAGATGGAGTCTTGAAACTCCAAAACATTGAAAATGTCACTCCATGTGACTTGAAAATTTGATGGAATAGGGTAGATGTACCTATTACTGCGAATGCACCAATTACTTCAGTTTTTTTAAAAAAATGACTATGCACTTTTTAAGAGTATAAAATTAATTCAAATGAATTGAAAAAAATTATTTTAAACCTTACTCGATACAATTGCCAATAAAGATGTACATTAAAATGCTGAATTATTTTAGTTTAAATTACAACTTAACGCAGTAATTGGAACATGCACGTGTTTATATTACTGCTGACAACCTAACCTCCAAATACATGTTATTCTCGCCGCAGTAATTGAGGCATAGTAATTTATGCACACCCGCAGTAATACCAGCACAGAGTACTTTTTATAAATTTGTTATTTTTAAGAATACATAATTTCTTTTACTATTTTAATTAGTGGTTTCTACTTCAATAGATAACATGAGTAGTTTTAAAAATCAGTCAAATATTTATCTTCTTTTTCAATCTTTTATCGGACTCGATTTCACACCTCAGTCTCGACCGCAGTAATTGGTACATTTACTCTATTTCTGAAATGTTCTACAATAAGAAAATAAAGAGAAAACAAAAATTGATTTCCTGAAATTCATCAGACCTTACCCCCTTATTTTAGACTCGTTAAATGTAGAATTTAATGTTGATATGAATTTTGAATCAGATATATTATTTATGTAATATTAATAAATATCCTTACAGGTAAATGACATTGCCTTTCATCCAGTTCATGGTACTTTAGCCACTGTTGGCAGTGATGGTACTTTCAGTTTTTGGGATAAAGATGCACGTACGAAACTAAAACCGTCAGAGCCAATGGAACAACCCATAACACGTTGTTGCTTTAATCATAATGGACAAATATTCGCTTATGCAGTATCATATGATTGGTCAAAGGTAAATTATACATGAGTAATTAACAATTTTATACATATACAATATACGTGTGTGTGACGCGATATGAAGAAAGGGACCTAAAGAAGCAAAAAGTGTTAGGTTATGTTCAGTGATAGTTTTACCGGTTTTACCTTGATTGTAAATTTCTTTTTAATTTTGCTTATTGTTAATCAAAATCAGTTTTTATTGAATATTTTGGATGGAATTAAGACTTAAACATCAATAGATTGCATTGAGTATTGATCCTCTTTGTGTATTTTCATTCTAAAAATCCCAAAAATGACCTAAAATTGTTTGCTTCTTAATCTTTATCATATAGCGCTGCATATATATAAAAATTTTAAATAAATAAATGAAAATATACAATTTTGTTATCAATATAAAATTGTTCTTGTTAATAAATAATTTTACGTTCTTATTTAACTTTTATTATTATTATTATTATTATTTATTATAATTGCAGGGTCATGAATTTTATAATCCAGCAAAGAAAAACCACATTTTCCTCAGGTCATGCTATGACGAAATGAAACCAAGAACCACGTCGTAAAACTAAAGATATTTAAATATAATTTTCCAAGATGTACAAATGTTCTTCGAATGTCGTGATTTTTTGCTACTTTTATAAGAAATAAATATGTTCCTCATTTTTGAGTTTTAATACGACTTACATTTTTTATTTCATTGCATTTAGTAGCGAGGCGTTTTAAAATACTTTATACGTTACAAACGAAAACATCTAAGGTGTCATTATCAATTAGGAAAAGGGAAAAGATTGCTTTTTTCGAAATTTTGTATCATTAAATAAATCATTTAAATTATTTTTGAAAAACTCTTTGTATACTTTAATTGTATATTTCAATAAGTTGTACAATAATTTTTACATACCTAAGAATATTATAAAATTGTAGAATACACGTCATGTTACTATTTTGCCAGATTAATTCTGGAAAAATGTGTTTTCTTGTTTCTAAATCTGTTCTTATTTGCACTATTTAAAATACAATATGTTAAAACTGATGTATTTTGTACTTCAGATTATTCAGACCTTTAAAGAAAAAATTAATGTAGGGTTTCGAATCAACTAATAGATTTATCACAATGGTTTTTTTTTCAATTATCAATAGAATTTCGTCTGCTTCAAATTTTCAGAAAATCACTTTTTCGAAAACTAATTAGATCAAATGAGATCTCGATTTTATTTAAATGATAAAAATAAAATTCCTTAAGAAATACAATTTTGGATCGAAGTTAAAATTTCAAAAAATTCTAATTTGATTGGAATAAGTATGTTTGCAAAACCCGCTACAGTGAAGCTTGGGATTTTTAAAATTAAATGTAACTAATTTCACTCGGGAATTTTTATGGTTATTATAAATAGGTTTGTAAAAGCACAATCTTCATTGAGAAATTTATTTTTAAATAATTTTTTTGAAGTTTAAAACTCTGGAATGTTTGTCAAGATTACAATAATATTTCATCTATTTTTTATTTTAAATGTGACCTCTGTTAATGGTAAAAAAGGTAAAACGATTATAATAACCTCTAAACTATTAGAATTTTAATTTAAAAATTGCACTCTGATAGATAAAATAAAATATAAATGTTTTTCAATAGAATTACTTCTATTCAATATTTATGTCTTTTCGCATTTTTAACCAAAAAAATATGCGTACTAAAATTAAAAATTAAATTTTTAGTTTCCAACTCGACCAGATTTGATATGTCAGTTTGTAAACTTACTCACTTGGGTACTGAATATGTAGGATTTAAGACAAAGACTGCCGGCAATGTTAAATGCCAGGCGTGGTATTCAAAAAATCCTCTGCATAAGGTAAATATTACTGGGATCATTTCAAATCAAATTTTACTTTTATAATTTAGATAATTATTTATGATTTCATTGAAATATAATCCTAGGTCAATCCTAACATAAAAGATGGAGATTTTCCTGAAATGTCAATGTTAAAAGCCAAAAATTACTGCAGAAATCCAACCAAAGATTTTAAAGGTCCTTGGTGTTATACAATGGACTCTTCTCTTATATCTGATGAATGTGGCATACCACTTTGTAATTATGGAGGTTTAAAAGCTATAAACATTGAATTATACTAAATTATTTTTATGAAATTTTCATATAACAAAAAAATGTTGTAGAATGTCGTATATCAGGCATTGGTGCAGAATACGGTGGCAGTAAATCTGTCAGCTCTTCAGGAAAGAAGTGTAAATTGTGGTCCAATAAACACAAGCTTTCTACTAAAAAAGTAAATCATTCAGTTTACATTGTTTACTTTTATGATGTATGTATTAATTTATAAGTCAATTATTAATATTAGTTTATTTCAGACTCTTAAATTTGAAGATATTCAGTTTTCTGACAATTCGAAAAACAAAGCTGGTAAATTTTGTCGAAATCCCGATAATAGTTTAGGAGGACCTTGGTGTTTTGTTGATGATGACAATTTAGAATTTGTTAGAAAAGAATACTGTGATGTTCCGTTTTGTGACGATAGAGGTATAATATTACATATTAAAAAAGTTAAAATCAAAAAAACGTTTCCAGAAAAAAATTTTTAAGTAGGGGAGTCTGGGGCTAAACCGGACAAGTCAAATATCTCTAAATCTGCCGAGTGTTTCACACCGTTTAAACACTCTGTCAATGTGTTGATATGTGAAGTATATACGTCCTTAGGTTTTAATGACATTTCATTACTTTAATAGAAGTAGTAGTCGTCTAAGTGTAAAAAATCGTGTTTTTTCACTGAAAGTAAAAATTTTTTTTCTTATACTTTTTGGGTTTTTGACATTTTAAATAAAGTATATTTATTATTTGCTAACTGTTTTTTATAGCTCAAGGCATATAGCGTAATTTTCATCAAATTTTAACAAACAATGCACTACCATGCAGTAGAAATTAAGCAAAGACACCTACTGGTACCGATTTTAAAATTTAACTCCAACTTAGAAAAGAAAGTTTTCTGTTAAGGCATGTGATGGATTAAGGTAAAAGCACCAGTACCTGGACAAAGCAAAAATTGGGACCAGTAGTTGGACAATAGCAAAAAAGAGTTAAAATTTCCTCCAAACTAAATGAAAAAATTTATAGATACCCTTCAGATAGTCAGTTTTTAGGTATAATTAAATTTGTTAATCGTAGATGCAAAATGTTTAGCAAAAAAATTATTTAAGACGTTTCTTTTAAAACTACTCTGAGTTGTCTGTCCAAGTTTACCTGACGTTTTTTATACGTGCCCCAGTAGATGGACAGACACTTTGCAGACACTAATTAATCAATAAAATAATCAATTAATTAAAAACCTAATTAACTAATTAATTTAGGAGTTGACAATAAAAGTATTAATAAAAAATAATAACAAATAATCTATAATAGAATATGTATTTTCCTAAATGTCCAACTATAGGGTCTTATGTCCAACTACTAGGCCCGTCCAAATAGCGTATTGTCCAACTTCTGCTGCAAAGAAGCTATATTTTTATTTCAAGTTTTTAATTTAAGGAAAACATTTATTATAATTAATTTTTTATTAATTCGAATCCTTTATATGTAAGTTAAACGAAAATCCAAACATTTCGTAAAATATAATTAATTATCGTAGTACAAAATATCGCTAAACTTGACACCCCTTCAAAAGTGTCCAGGTACTGGTGCTTTTACCTTATGACGTCATTGGTATAGGCAAAATTTTTCCGTAACATTTCTCTTAAAATATTGAATAGTTTATCACGAAACTTGGTACAATTACGTAAAATGTCATTAAGAAGGTCTCTCTGACTCAAATTTCTTTTGAATTTTTACCCAAAATTAATTTTAGAAAATTTTCCAAACTCCATCACATGCCCTTAAAGTAAGAGTTAAGAAAAATGGTTACAAACCATTGGAAAGCCTACTTAATTCTACTTTAAGTGAGATACATTGTCAGTAATTAAGATTATTTTTTAAGGTATTGTCAAGTGATAAATATAAAAGATTATTTAAAAATCACGTAAATTTGTTACTTTTATTTTGAACTTTTATCTAAGCTCGAGAAATTTTTTTTTTTCTTTAACCATATTTTTTTGTGACTCAACTCACTTTAAGAAGAATTAAATACGTTTCTCGGCAAAAAAGAGGTTAATTAAAATGAATTAGAATGGTTACGAAAAAGTTCATAAATGTCATTGACTGCAATAGAAAGTAAAGCCAAAACCGCCAAAACTGACAGTTGAGGAACCAAAGTAACAATTAAAATGAGGATATTTTTGCAAAACATGAAAAAAATGCAATTTTGTTATTTTTACAATTTGTTTAATAGCAGGGATCGAAAGTACGGAAAAAATTAGTAAAGGATTAATATTTGCAATTAAAAAAAATACATATTAATTATAAAGAAAAAAATTTTAATTTTATAAATTTATAGTGCTACGAAGGGTGTCGAAACTTCTTATGTTTTTAGTGCTAATGGAATAAGAAATAAACCCAAAGTAACTTTTGAAATGAGGATATTTTCCTTAAAAGTACTGAAATACTTTTAATAAATGTACAATTTGTTTAAATAATAATTGTTTTAACAAATTTGTAAACAACGATTTTTAGAAATAATAAACCATTAAGATCCATGCTTAAGGAAATAGGGATATCAAGAAAGTGAATACTGCAAAGAGGACCTTGTACCAAATGATGATTTTTCAAGTTAAAAGTTGTTTAAACAATAATTTGTTTTAACAAATTGTTATAAACAAATAGATTCACTGTATTTGTTATAAATAATTAATAAACAATAACAATGACTCTGAACTTATCTCAGACCATACTCAGAGAAGTATGGATATCAAAAAATTCAATACAGGAAAAAGGACCATAAATCAAATGATGGCTTTTGACTTTAAAACTTGATTTAAAAATAATTTGTTTAAACAAATTGTTATAAACAAATAGAAAAAAAAAATTACAAAAATTAAATAACGCTACCCTGGTAGATGGCCGGTACCGTAGGAGAACGAATCTGGGTTCTTTTAGAGTACTGGTTCGTTCCCGCAGGGTTCTTTGTTAAATATTGGCAAAGTATAATGAAAATTGGGCAAAAGATTTATTATTGGGACAAAGTGTAACTTTGTTAACAAGATTGATAAGGTTTTGGGTGGTAAAACAATGTTTTTAAACAGAAAAATAAAAAATTATAAAATTGATACTTTAAAGGTGTTTTCACATACAGCACTTGTCAACTTTTGATAGAGTTCGCGGAAGATTTAAATATCTCCATCTGACTTGGAAAATTTCAGAGTAGAAAAAGTGTACATTTCTATAGAAATAAAAATGTGGAACTTGACAAAGAAAGATAAAAAAGTGTAATTTTAAGTTAGAAATAATAAAGTGCAGCAACATATCCTGGCAACTTGGCCTAAAAACAAATAATGTTTTTTTCCTATACTTTTTTGTATTTAATTAGTTAATTTATTATTTCATAACTATTTTCCTAGTTTTTCTTTAAATCTTATCATTTCATCCCACTTCAAGTATAATAAGAACATATAAACATTAAACATAACCTCAAAGTGTCACAATGTTTTTTAAATATCTCCCTAACGTAAATAAAAGTTAATATGAACAAATTAGAATTTTCCAAGTAAAATTAAAAGATATGTGTCTTTCTGATTTATAAAAAAAACATTTACACACGAATTTATGAGTATTTAAACTTTTTCTGGAAAAATTGGAAATAAAAACCATTTTCAATTTGACTTTTGTGACTTTTGAGACATTTGTGTCACTTATTGTCCAATTAAGAAAATCAATTTTCTTTTCTTGATTCTTGCTAGATACTATTAGGTTCTTTAAAAATTCATATAAACTTTTTTAACATATTAAAAATTAAAAAAGTGTCGACTAATTTTCCAAAACTAAAACAAAACAATTTTCTCGAAAACACCACCTACGACTCATTTTGCTCAAGATTTAATAATTCTAGTATATTATCGTTTTCAATTTATCATAATTTTCTTGTAATTAACCTGACAAAAAACAAGTGCACAAAATTAAAAATCTCTAAATATACAATACTTTGCTCACCAGAAAACAAATAACAGGTTTTCAAAATATTTCAATTTTTCTTCAGAAATAATATCATGAGTAAAAAATTTAATTCAATTTTAATTTTTAATATTTCTTTTAAGCTCTTCAAAATAAAGTCAAATTTTTGTCATATTATGTTAAATCCAAATATCGAAAATCTGAAATATTTAAAGAATTTCAAGTTGTTTATAAATATGTATTTTTATGAAGTATTATTTTTTTTTAAGATTCTTATAATTTTCTTGTAATTTACCAGACAAAAAAAACAAGTGTACAAAAAAAAATTATAAATTTTTTCATGATTTTCCAATTTTTTTTTAAAAATGTTAACGTAATGAACCTTAATCCAAATTTTATCTTTTTCATTTTTAACAATTATTTCGAGCTCTACAAAATAAAGTCTAATTATTGTCATATTATGACAATTCCAAATATCGAAAATCTAAAATGTTTTAAGAATTTCGAGTTGTTTATAAATAAGTATTTTTCTAAAATATTATTTTCTTCAAGTTTCTTATAATTTTCTTGTAATTTGCCAGACAAAAAAAACAAGTGTACAAAAATAGAACACTCTAAATTTATTAAAGATTTTCCAATTTTTTTCAAAAATGTTACCATAATGAACCTTAATCCAAATTTTATCTTTTTCATTTTTAACAATTATTTCGAGCTCTACAAAATAAAGTCTAATTATCGTCATATTATGACAATTCCAAATATCGAAAATATGAAATGTTTTAAGAATTTCGAGTTGTTTATAAATAAGTATTTTTCTGAAATATTATTTTCTTCATATTTCTTATACCGTCAAGTGGGGCTATTTTGTGCACGCGAGGTTTTTAATGAATTAAATCTTTATATTTAGTTGCTTAAGTTTGCTACTCGATATAAATACTTTTGAATATCTAGACTACAGAGAGTACTTAATAAATGTACTTAATTCTTAGTCAGAAATTAGAAAAAAAATCCTAAACTCGTCAAAATCAAGCTGAAAAATTTCAATGTTCTCAAAATTCTGTTCAGATTTCCGGAAGTTTAAAAGTGTTTCTAAAGGTATTAATAATACTTGTTGACAATTTAGTTGAGATGATGTATACGTGATGCGCTAACTTGTTATTGCATATTTTAAGAATAAAGTGTACAAAACTGAAAAACCAGGATTTGGTGGGTTATTTTGTGCATTCTTTGAAATCAAGTTTTTTTTCAAAATTTGTTTTGTAGTTATTAAAAATTACTTTAGAATTAAGTTTTTAAACATTTTTGTCTTATTTTTGTTATAAAAGACAAGACATAAGCATAAAATTTCAGTTTTACACATGGTGCCTTAAAAACCTCAAAAAAGTAACATTAATAATTATATGCTTTTCAAGTTGATTTTGAAACTTTTTCACTTAAAATAACTTAAGAAGTGTAATAATTTACACTATAAGAATCTTGAAAGAAAATAATACTTTATAAAAATACATATTTATAAATTATAAACAACTTGAAATTCATTAAACATTTCAGATTTTCGATATTTGGATTTAACATAATATGACAAAAATTTGACTTTATTTTGAAGAGCTTAAAAGAAATATTAAAAATTAAAATTGAATTAAATTTTTTACTCATGATATTATTTCTGAAGAAAAATTGAAATATTTTGAAAACCTGTTATTTGTTTTCTGGTGAGCAAAGTATTGTATATTTAGAGATTTTTAATTTTGTGCACTTGTTTTTTGTCAGGTTAATTACAAGAAAATTATGATAAATTGAAAACGATAATATACCAGAATTATTAAATCTTGAGCAAAATGAGTCGTAGGTGGTGTTTTCGAGAAAATTGTTTTGCTTTAGTTTTGGAAAATTAGTCGACACTTTTTTAATTTTTAATATGTTCAAAAAGTTTATATGAATTTTTAAAGAACCTAATAGTATCTAACAAGAATCAAGAAAAGAAAATTGATTTTCTTAATTGGACAATAAGTGACACAAATGTCTCAAAAGTCAAATTGAAAATGGTTTTTATTTCCAATTTTTCTAGAAAAAGTTTAAATACTCATAAATGCGTGTGTAAATTTTTTTTTTTTATAAATCAGAAAGACACATATCTTTTAATTTTACTTGGAAAATTCTAATTTGTTCGTATTAACTTTTATTTACGTTAGGGAGATATTTAAAAAACATTGTGACACTTTGAGGTTATGTTTAATGTTTATATGTTCTTATTATAATTGAAGTGGGATAAAAGGATAAGATTTAAAGAAACACTAGGAAAATAGTTATGAAATAATAAATTAGGTAACTAATTAAATACAAAAAAGTATAGGAAAAAAACATTATTTGTTTTTAGGCCAAGTTGCCAGGATATGTTGCTGCACTTTATTATTTCTAACTTAAAATTACACTTTTTTATCTTTCTTTGTCAAGTTCCACATTTTTATTTCTATAGAAATGTACACTTTTTCTACTATGAAATTTTCCAAGTCAGATGGAGATATTTAAATCTTCCGCGAACTCTATCAAAAGTTGACAAGTGCTGTATGTGAAAACACCTTTAAAGTATCAATTTTATAATTTTTTATTTTTCTGTTTAAAAACATTGTTTTACCACCCAAAACCTTATCAATTTTGTTAACAAAGTTACACTTTGTCCCAATAATAACTCTTTTGCCCAATTTTCATTATACTTTGCCAATATTTAACAAAGAACCCTGCGGGAACGAACCAGTACTCTGAAAGAACCCAGATTCGTTCTCCTACGGTTCCGGCCATCTACCAGGGTACTCGTATGTCGGCAAAAAATTCCTAAAGGAACATGTCTGACATTTCCAGACTTTTTACGCTATACGTTATAAATAATATCAGGGATCACAGTCTCTCCCCTTTTTCACCTAATCCCCTTTTTTTCCCCTTTTCCCCTTATTTTCCCCTTTTTTTTTAGAAAAATCACCTAAAACACCTAAAATTAAGATTTTATCACCTAAACACCTAAAATCAACATTTTTCTCTTCTTTGACCTTCTTTTTTTTCAAAAAGTTTCTATTTTCCACTTTCGGAAATGCAAAAATTTATCATTTTTTAGGGTGTATGTACAATGATGAGAAATTAGTTATTGAATTTAAATGTTTAAAAATAATTTTTAACTTAAAATGGTTTTTTATTATTATTTATTGAATTTATTTAGATTTTAAACAGGAAACATGAGAAAAACATAATTAAAATAAAATTATTTTAAAAAGTTATATAATTTTCTTATTACCACGTATTCTTAATTAATTAAAGCAAATTAATTTATTGGATAAAAAATTGTTTATTAAATATTTTATAGTCGTTTTAAACAAATATTACTAGTTTTGCATCATAAAATAAAACCATGTATTCTTGCTGAAATACATTAAATTTATTTTATTGGATGAAAAAAATTGTTTATGAAATATATTTACTTATTTTAAACAAAAATTAATTGTTTTGAATTACAAAATATAAAAATACAATAAAAATGATTAATAAAAATAATTTGAATTTATTTTGTCATATTTTGCTGAAAGATTTTTAATTTAATTTCTTTAACATTATATCAGAACATTTCACATCACAGATTTTTATGTTTCCTGTTTAAAATCTAATTATTAAATTATTAAATAAATAATTTAAAAAATCATTTGAAGTTAAAAATTATTTTTAAAAATATTTAATTGCAACAACCATATTCTCGTCATTGAACAGACAACCTATTAAAAGATACATTTTTGTAATCCGAGAGTGCACTTTCTTTTGAAATTTTCATAAACAAGTTGAACAAAAAAAGACTAAATTAATTAATAAAACTGTTTTGAAAAAAAGAAATTAAAAGAAAATTTTGTAAAAGAAAACTTGAATTATTAATATAACCCTTTTTTCTTAATTTTCAAAATCCCCTTTTTATTAAAGAAAATCCCCTTTTTTGAAAATCAAAATCCCCTTTTTCACCTAAAATTGAGCGAAGTAACCACTGTGATCCCTGAAATAATCAATAAACAATAATAATAATTCTTTACCTATCTAAGCCCATGCTTAGGAAAACTGCAATGTTAAAAAACATTATAAACAATTATTTATAACAAATACAGTGAAAAAATTGAAAATGTCACACCTGTTATTTTAGTAATTTTTCCCTCTTACAATCGAAAAATGCTACTTATTTTTCGCAATATTTAGTTTCTTTTCTATTTGTTTATAACAATTTGTTAAAACAAATTATTGTTTAAACAACTTTTAACGTAAAAAATTATAATTTGTCCATGATCCTCTTTGCAGTATTCACTTTTTTGATATCCCTATTTCCCTAAGCATGGAAGTTAATGGTTTTTTTGTTTCAAAAGTCGTTGTTTAGAAATTTGTTTAAACAATTATTATTTAAACAAATTGTAAATTGTTTAAAAGTATTTCAGTACTTTTAAGGAAAATATCCTCATTTCAAAAGTTATTTTGGGTTTATTTCCTATTGTTTTAGCACTAAAAAAAAAAGAAATTTTGACATACTTCGTAGAACTATAAACTTATAAATTAAAAATTTTTTTTTGCCAATACAGTATTTTATTTAATTGCAAAGATTGATACTTTATACTAATTTTTTCAGTATTTTTGATTTCTGCTATAAGATTTTTCGAAAAAAATTATTTTTGAACAATTTGTTTAAACAAATTGTCAAAATAATAACAAAATTGCATTTTTTTCATGTTTTGTCAAAATATGCTATTTTACTTTGGTTCCTCAAATGCAAGTTTTGGCTTAGGAATTGATGGATTAATGTTGATCATACTTTCAAATATTTTAATCTGTTTTAATTCCATTTGATTAAAATATGTTATACCAATTGTTACGTTCTAAACGGAATTCAATAGGTTTCATATTATTTAGGAATACAAAGGTTTTTAATTTATTTAATTTCCAACTACCGTGTGAGAATTATTAAAATACGTACGATTTCTATCAGGAATTACAAACAATAGAAATGTGCCCAGATGAATTTTCCTAAAAGAATGAAAACGCGAAAGTTCAGAAACCAATTAGATTGGATTAAAAGCGTTTTATATTCCACGATATTCGGAACAGTTTTTATTAATTTCAAGCAACCTCTTCTTTTCTACTTTCCAGTGCTTTTTTAAAATATTTTCTGGTTCTTAATTTGATATCGAAAAAATCGCCTTTCAAAGTTGAGATTGATTTTCAATAGCTGATCTGCTGGTAGATGTGCTGATGGGATGATCTACAAAAAAAAATGAATCAGTTATGTTGAACATAACAATATTTCAGGATCATTCTGAATTGTTACAATGCTATAATATCTAGCGATCCGAGAATTTTCAAAACAATCCTTGAATTTGTAAAAAGTGCCGATAATTTTTACCTTTAATAATCCCGAAAATTTCACGTTATCTTACACTTTTGAAAAATTGAACAAGAGATTGTCAGAATTCGATTAACCTCGCGATTTTGTAAATTTGTTGAACTATACCTTAAAAGGGTCATTCTTTATATTTTTAAATTATAGTTCATTAGATAAGATGATAGATGTCTAATTAAATTTTGATTATTTTCTTTTTCAGATTGCTTAGTTTATGTAAAAAGCTCTTCTGTTTATTCCACGTTAACAAATTTAAATACCACAAGTAATATAACTTTCTGGATTAAATTGTGGGATCCGTCGGATAAAAAACAAGTAATTTCTATTGATTGTGTTTTACGTTTAGATTTACATAAAAGCCTATACTCTTTATCTGAATCAACGATTATAATAAAAAATTATTCGCTCCTTTGCAAATATAAACTCTAAACTGATAGAAATCTCGACTATTCGCTGGCAATCGGCAAATTTTTGTCAATCCAAATTCAGAGAGTAGAAATAAGTAGTTGATCTGGGTGAAATGCTTCTCAAGCACCTAATACAAAATCAGTTAATAATAATTCGAATTTATTAATTTAGATACCAGATTAAAAACAATTGATTCAGGCATTTCTTTTATAGGCAGAAGCTAAGATTTTATTGAGCTTGCTCCCTATTCCTACATCTGGGAAACTAATTGCTGAATTATGGAGAGCAGGAGTAGAATTTAAAATATCAAATCTTGGAAGTGGACAAATATTTCCAAGCACTGAAGAACACGAGTTTGAACAGTCGCCAAATATTTTAAGTGGATCAAAGTGGACTGGTATATGGATCATTTGGGGAGGAGGATTTATTTCAGTAGGACTGGTGGGTTCAACGAAACCTTTGTTTATGGATGAATATAAACAAAAAAATACGATATCCAGTTTATATCCTGAAAAGTTTTTATATTATGGTGTAACGGGAACGAACATTCTTTGGAGCACTGATTTTTGCTTAGAAGGTATGAATAAATATTGACATTATTGACATTAAAGAAATACTTTATTAGTTTTCTGTATTTATAATTGATTTGCTGCTTTCGTGACCCAAGTTAAAAATGTTGAAGAAGGATAGTGGCTTTAGGGTCAATTTTAAGAAAATAAACTTTCTTTATTTTAAATTAAATTCATACGTTTCGACCCGTATATGGGCCCTCTTCAGTATGGATAAATTTTATTCTGCAAAATTAAATTTCGTTGTATTGTACAATATTGAAGTGTGTTAAGTATAATATTTGAAACAAGAATATCGTAGTATATTTGTTTGCTTAAATGGTAATATAATTTGGAAGGAAAAAAAACACTTTTTTCCTAATTTTTTATTTTTTTTTATAATTTATTTTTATAAGAAAATGTAATATTGGATGTTAGACTTGTCTATGTTCTGAAGGGGAACAATGTGTTTTTTTATTTTTTTTATTTATTAATATTAAAGTAACTTAAATTTTCTTAAAATAATTAATCTTTGTAACGTTACTTTATTCGAATATCGTAGTATATTTGTACTTAAATGGTAATATAATGAGGAAAAGGCACTTTTTTCTAATTTTGAAGATTAAAGTAATATTTGACGTTACATTTGTCTTTGGTTCTGAAAGAAAAACAATTTTTGGTCGTGTAGAATTAATAATATAAAATAAATAATAATTGTGATCATTTTGAGTGCATTTTTTTGTTTTTGTTTTGTTCCCCGTTTTTGTTGTAAATAATAATGCAAAAATGTCAGAAAGAGATAGGGTAAACCGTATTACTGAAAAGACTAACCTGTTTAATCAGGGTGTCTACTAACCGGGAAAACCGGAAAAACCGGGAAATAACCGGGAATTTAAATTGACCGGGAAAAACCGGGAATTAACCGGGAATTTTCTTTCTGGGCTAATAAATTTAACTAATATATGAATTTGTTTTATAAATAAAGATAATAACTTTATGCATTTTGAACCAATCTGATTATGCGTTTAAATTTTGTGTAATTATGCGACAATTATGCAATTGAAAAATAAAAAATATACATTAAAAATTAAAATATAATATAATATATTCTCATAAAATATAGATGTTTGTCTACTATCTTTTTTTCTTAACGCTAACAATACCGCAGAAACAATGAAGAACATTAAACATGAAAAAGTCAAATTATTATGAAAAAATTTATTTATTTATTTATTTACGGGCAGAAGCCCATTACAATATAAAATTGAAAAGTTTATTTCACGTAACAATAAAAATAAAAATTGATACAACATTAATAATGAAAATTAATAATTAATCAATCAATTGGCCTCATTCATTCATACAGCACTCTTCGCATAGCAGTCATAAATTTCGTGAGTCTTAGGTTAAAAAAGTCTTAAGTATCACTATAAAAGTTACCTCTTGTGCATAGTCTCTTAGAAAAATCTAGATAGAACTTCAGTTTTTTTTATCAAACCGTACATTGCATAATAGTTTATATAATTATGGGCAATTCTATTGTGTGCTTTCAATTATCAATTATGTTCATCATATTTCAATTATTTTCTTTGATATTCAATAATTCTCGGCTTTTTTCAATTTTTTTTCACTTATCGATTACGTTCTTGAAGCTTTAATTCAATTCTTCAACTATTCAACTATTTTCAGAAATTCACAATTACTTTCTTCAATTGCCAATTATTATTTTCAATTTTCAATTATTTTCTTCAACTCTCAATTATTTTCTTCAATTTCCAATTATTTTCTACAATTCTCAATTATTTTCTTCTATTTTAAATTATGTTCATTAATTTCAAATTATTTCTTCATTTCTCAATTATTTTCTTTGATTTTCTACTATTTTCTTCAATTGCCAATTATTTTCTTCTATTTTCAATTATTTTCATCAATTTCTAATTAATTTCTTTAAAACTGAAATATTTTCTACAATTTTCAATTATTCTAATAATTTTTTAATTATTTTCTTCAAGTCTAAATTATTTGATTCAATTTTCAATTATTTTCTTCAATTGCCAATTATTTTCTTCTATTTTCAATTATTTTCATCAATTTCTAATTAATTTCTTTAATACTGAAATATTTTCTACAATTTTCAATTATTCTAATCATTTTTTAATTATTTTCTTTAACTCTAAATTATTTTCTTCAGATCTGAATTATTTCCTTCAATTTAATTATTTAATTCAATATTCAATAATTCTCGACTTTTTTCAACTATTTTTTTCAATTATCATTTATTTATTTCTCATCTCAATAAGTCTTCCAATTTTCAATTATTTTTTTCTATAATCAATAGTTCTCGGCTTTTTTCAATGTTTTTTTCAATTATCAATTATGTTTTTGAAACTTAAATTCAATTCATCAATTATTATTCAACAATTTTTATAAAATCACATTTTTTTCAATTTCAAATTATTTTCTACAATTTTTAATTAATTTCTTCAAATTACAATAACATTCTTAATTTTTTATTGTTTTCTTCAAATTCTGTAATTCCTTGGGTTCACATATGACGTCACGCTATAGAGGGGAGGGGGGAGTCCTGATCAAACGTGACAAGACGTGACTTGGGGGAAGGGGGGGGGGGTCGTCCTAAACGTGACGTCACGTTTATGTTTATTTTTATGTTTAATATGAAGTATTTAATACTTAAAGTTCGAGGTATATGATTTGAAACAGTCCTTAATGTATTTGTTGTGCGAAAAATAAGAAATTTTTTTAATCACAGTATAATAATCTATTTATTAACCAAATGTCAGTAATAAACCCAAAAGACTGCAAATTTAGAATAATAAAACCAATTGAAAATTATTACTATTGAATTTTTTGTTATTAACGTTGAAAATAAAATTATCATAAAAATAGGGGGGGGGGGGGCAAGAAACGTGACGTACTTTTAGGGGTACGTGTTTACCCTCACGTGAGAGAGCGTGACAGGAGAGGGGGAGGGGTCAAAAAATTGAAAAAAATGCGTGACGTCATTTGTGAACGCTCCCTTGGTTGTTCAATTTCTTTTTTTTTCAATTATCACTTATTTTCTTCTACTTTCAATCCCATTGTTCAATTCTTGAATTATTTTCTTTAATTATCAATTATAATTTTCGACATTTAATTCCATTCTTTAATTTTCAATTGTTTTTTTTTTAATATAATTCAATAACTCTAGGCTTTTTACAATGATTTTTTTTAAATTCTCAATTCTTTTCTTCAATTTCCAATTTTTTTCTTAAATTCCAATTTTTTTCTTCAATTTCCAATTATTTTTTCATATTTCTTTCAATTTTTATTTAAATTGATAATTTTAAAATTATTTTCATCAATTCGCAATTATTTCCGTCGATGTCTAAATTTTTCTGTTGTTTTCAAATATTGTCTTTAATTCTTAAGTACTTTCTTCAATTTTCAATTATTTTCTTCAATTTTCAATTATTTTCTTTAATTTTTAATTATTTTGTTAAATTTTCAATTGTTTGTTTCAAATATTCAGTAATCTCGACTTTTTTCAATTATTTTTTTTCAATTATCAGTAATTTATTTCATGTTTCAAAACCTCCTTCCATTTTCAATAATTTTCTTCTATTTTCAATTTAATTGTTCAATTGTTCAATTATTTTTTCAATTCTCAATTAATTTCTTTAAATAACAATTATATTCTTGAAGTTTTAATGTTTTCTTTAATATTAAATAATTCCTGTCATTTTCCTTTTTTTTTTAATTATAAATTATTTTCTTTTTTTTTTCAATCCAATTGTTGAGTTATTTTCTTTGATTCTCAATTATTGTATTCAAATTTCAATTTTATTTCTGAATTTTCAATTGTTTTTTTTTAATATTCAATAATTTTGTGTTTTTCTGATTTCAATTTCATTATTTAATTTTCAATTTATTTCTTCAATTTTCAATTATTAACTTAAATTTTAAATTAGTTTTTTTTGATTTTCTATCTAGTTGATCAATTTTCAATTATATTCTTTGAATTTAATAACCATTGTTCAATTTTTTCAATTATTATTCAATTGTAGATTAATATTTACTTTTTTTAAAATTTTGTTTCTAATTGTCAAATATCTTTGTCATTATTCAATTATGTCTTTCCATTATTAATTATTTCTTTTCATTTTTAATTGTTTCTTTTAATTCTTAATTATTATTTTTTGTAAAGTTTAATATTTAATTTTTCAATTCTCAATTATTTTCTTTGAATTTCAATTATTTTCTTCAATTATCAACTGTTATCTTCAATTTTTGTAGCCATTTGTAGGTCTATTTATACTTAAAATAAATTTTAAGTTAACAAGAGAAAAAAACCGGGAAAAATAGGAACAAAAACTGGGAAAAACCGGGAAATGACCGGGAATTTTGTGGGACGAAATTAGTAGACACCCTGGTTTTTTATTAGTGCTGCCCACGAGACGAGAAGAGACGAGATTTCATACAGTCTCGTCTCGGTCTCGTTAAATATCAAAATTGCAGATCTCGCACTGTAAAAACAGGTGTCTTACAAGTGTCTTATTTTAAGACATAAGACATTTAGAAACCGTCTTACAGGTAGTTTTAAGACACTATCTCAATGGTTTAAAATTAAGACACCTTAAAATGTCTTAAAAGTGAGGACAAAATAAGACACTTGTTTTTAGAGTGCGGTCTCGGTCTTGTTGAGTATTAAAATTTCAGGTCTCGGTCTCGACAAATATGGCCTCCATCTCGGTCTCGGTCTCGCAGTCTCGATCAATCTACTAGTTGCTTTAATACGAGTAATTTAGAATTGAGTTAAAGAAAGTGATACACAAAATATAAGAAGTTAACTACAGCTTTAAATAAAAGTTGAAAATTAAGTGCAAGTTTTATTAAATTTTATTTTTTACTTGTAGTACATAATATTCATAAAAATAAGTCGTAAAATAAGATAGTATTATTCTTAATTTTCATCGACCTTAGAAATATTTTGTTACCAAGTTTAAGATAAATCCCATAATATTTCTTTAAGTTATTCAATTTTTTAAATTGCTACTAAAGGCATGGTTGATTTTTGAACTTATATATGATACATTATCATTCAACTAATTGAAGTATCATATACCTACTACGAATTTTTTTTAAGATATTTCATTCCTTTACAGTAATATACTTTAGATAACTTTCTTTCTTCTTAGACTTTCTTAAAAAAAATTCTGTTCGCTTAAAAATAATAAATAAATTCTCGTAATAATATTTTATTTTTTGTTTTAAATTTTCGTCGAGAATCTCGGTCTCGAGAAACTTTGAATCGGTCTCGTCTCGTTTTATCCTAGATGAGTCTCGTCTCGGTCTCGTCTCGGAAAACCGAGACGAGATGAGACGAGACCGAGACTAGTCTCGGTCTCGTGGGCAGCACTATTTTTTATAAGTAACATGGATAAACCATTTTTCACAATATTTTCAAGCTCAGACTTGTTTATGTTTTTGATGTTTTTTAAAACAGCTTTTGCTGGAAACTGACCTGGGGACGATGGACCATTCGTTACGGTCACAATTTTTTTAATATTGATGCATTTTCAGTTAGGTTTGGTGGGAGATATGAAACATGTGTTGATTTTTCCCTTTCTTCCCGAGAGACAATTTCTTGTGTATTTTGTGGAGAATGACATTTTCAGGGATTTTTATGTTATGAACTGCAGATGTGTGTATTTGTATTTATTTCTTATTTTGTAAAAATTGATGTATGCAAAAATATAAAAATTATTAGTAAAATTTTGCTTTATGTGTATATGTATATATATTTTGACTTTTTCTTAATTTATTTGTTATTTATTTGTGTGATTTGTATGTAGACTAGTGGTCCATTTGAGGCAAATAATTATTCATTTGTTTTTTGTTTTTTCCCTGTTTGCGATATTTTAAGTCGTACTAGTTTTTTGCAGGAGGGGCAGATAAATTTCAGAAAGATGTTCGACATCTTTTCGTGCATTAACTGAGTCGTTTGTTACGATTCTAGTCATTTCCAACACTTTTCTTTTTCGGTATTTTTGTGTTCTGTCTAATATTTTTGTATTTTGAAAGTCAAAAATGTGATCGAAGTTGTTGGAGTGTTAACTAAAGCCACTATCCTCCTTCAACATTTCTGTATTTAATTGAAAATTTTCAAATAGGCCAAGTATAAACTTCTTCAATTTCTTTTTTTAGATTGCGAGGTTCATACAACGTATGGAAACGAATTTATTCGATTGTGGCCTTTTCAACAAAGTAATGGAACCAGTGATGTAGTTTTTAACGTACGAGCTAGTCATAATATTGCATTAAGAATGTACCAAACACCTGCTGCTTTATTTCCTTGTGTGACTGTATGTTATAATTTTTTAGAATCTGTTAACTGTTAAGGTAACTGGAAAAATTTATTTATATTTAAAATTATAGTTCTCAATAGGAAGTACTGATACAATGTCTGTAATATATGAAGAGTCTAAAGATTCTACAAAACAAAATTTAATAACTTCTCCTAGTCATGGGTTAATTAATTTTTGGATTTGGAGTGAATTTACGTTAAGGTAATTAAAAAGGTTAACTAAGGTTTACTAAAATTATCTTGTTTTTCATTGTCTATAAAATTCAATCGTCTCAATACTTAAGTGGTTCTGGTTAAGGGACATCAAACTGACTTTGAACATTAATTTAATTTTTGTTTAGAAATATAAATTATTATTTTCAATTTTTATTGATATGTTGGTATTTAGTATTTTTGGACCTCATCTGAGATTATTTGTAAAGAAGAAATACGGAAGTGAAGAAGTTCTATATCTTCATCACAATTTTTTCGAGTCCTTACGGTGGTTTAGTATCGGAAGTGATCAAACTATTGCACATTGGACACTTTTTTGTAACTCTGAAGGTACTTTTCTTTCTATGCTTCATTTTGAATTGAATAAACACTGCGAGGAACATTTAAAATCATTCAAGTATTATTTTTGCACTCGACGTTTTTTCGTCTAGAATTTTACGGCAAACAGTTTTCAAAAAATTAATTTCCAGACACCTTTATCATGTTTAATTAATTATTTTCAAGATGGATTTGACGCTCCTATCCAAATGTGTGTTTTTAATTAAAAATGTTATATATTATGTGTAAGTATTTAATAACTCTTCTTTCATTTTTGGGAAAATCTTATGTTCGTTCCTTGCAAATTTACGATAAATTATGAGTATTTAAATTTACGTTGGCTTATATAATACTTGAATGATCCCTTTTCACGGAAATGGAAATTGAGACAAGTAAGAATTCATTTGTTGTAATAACTCTGTATTACTTTTCATTCATTTAGAAATGATCCTCCTTGTTATATTAATTATATTTTTAATTTGGAATTAGCCGCCGTTGAAGAACCAACAGTACCAAATTGTATTTCGTCTCTGACGGATTTTCAATATCATGGATCTCAATGGACAAGTGCACACGAAATGCCATGTATTCCATGGACGTCAAAAGAAGTAATAATATAAATAATAATTTATTATTATTTATAATAATAAATAAATAATGTTCTTTACGTTAAAGATAATATGATATATAATTTAGATTAATTGCCATTGCCAATTTTTACTATATTACTAGATTCCAGACGACGAAAAGAAAGATAACTTTTTTGTTGACGGTTCAATTATAAAAGCTTTAAATAAATGTAGAAATCCTCAAAAAGATCCTCAAGGTCCTTATTGTTATACCTTATCCCAAGAACTAACTCCTTCTGCCTCAAAGAATTATTGTCATATTCGTACATGTAGATCATTCGGTAAATTTTTACTTACATCTATTATATGTAAACATTACCTACTGTTTTATCTTATCTATACTAATGTTTCAATTATTTGATATTAGAATGTCGAAACGCAGGTACTGCTAATGATTACATAGGAACATTGTCATCAACACGATCAGGCAGAGTTTGTGCAAAATGGAGTTCAAAAAAGAAGTTGAATGCTCACTCATCGAACAATATATCGACTAATTTTACTAATATCACTACTGCAACTACTGACATTATTACAACTATTGAAACTACATTGGCGTCAATTGATCTTGCTGATGTAATTACAAAAGAAGGAACTCCTAAGAGTACCACTGAAAGTGTTCTAAAATCTGCTGGCAATAAAAGTTTAGAAATTGCTTCTTATATTCCTACAATTGATCCTGCATATCTTAAAGATAGCCTCTATCCAGAAAAAAGTGTGTATAATGCTAGCAATTATTGCAGAAATCCTTCTAAAAATATTGCAGGGACATGGTGTTATACTACTGATCCTAATGTACCCCAAGATTTATGTGATGTTCAAGATTGCGATAAACCAGGTAACTTGAAGTAAATTAGATTTTCGAAAAATAGTTTAATTTTGATTTTGCAATTTTGTATAATATACTTTTAACGTAGTTGTTAATCCCCGAATACATACTTGCATTCATGATGCAGTCGACGCGATTTTGTTTATTGATCTTGTACTTAAAATGTTTATAAGCTTATGATTGGGTCTTAAGGACCTAAGGTAGGATCACAGTATCTGAGGGTATCGACTTAGAAACCAACGTTGGTTTCCTCATTGGAATTCATATTGGATCTCATGTAAAAACCGTGATGTATTTTCGGACCGGATTTGATGTAAGAATCCATATAGATTCCACTATCAGGCTTCGCACTCCCCAACTATTTACTACTTTTTGCTACTTTTTTCATGAAAGGCTACTTTTTTGATACTTTTTTCGGCCTAAAGCTACAAAAAGCTACTTTTTTAAAAATTATGGGAAAAAAAGTATTCAGTTATTAGATTATTAATTTTATAAGTGCAAAAATTTATTAATTTACAGCCAAACTTCCATACGGCGGAAAGAAATTTGACGTTTCCTCGGTAGAAAGGTTCGTTAAAATATTATTAGTGAGTGAACATTCAGGAATGTAACAACCATTTTAAATCATAGGACCTTTAAATATAAAATGGAAATTATAATAATTACTAAACAATAATTTATCTATTAATTTAGGCTGCAGTGAAAAATAAAAATTTATATAACAATTTGCACAAGTCAGTCTTCTATCGTTAAAATCACATTTTTGAAATCACACTTTTATGAATAAACTCTTCGAATTTTTCAATAGTGAAAAATTATAATTATTTTACAAGTTTACAATAGGCTTAGTTGGGGTAATTCGGGACAAACTATACCTTGCTCACATTTGACAATCAAAAAAATTTTTTTTTACGTTTTTGACGTTTTTGACAATTATTTTTAAAAAATTTCTACAATTAACAAAAATACAATACTACAATTAACTTATATAGGAACTTGAGCTACAAGAAAAAGAGGTTATTTTGACAACTGGTAAGATGAAATAAAAAAGCTCATTAATGATTTAGATAACATAAATTTCCTTATTGGTAATTGTTAAAAACAGTCTTATTTACTTATATTAATTAATTATTGAATTAATAAGAACAAAATGTTGGGTGAAAATTCCTTTTAAAACTTACTTGCAAAATGTTACAATTTTCAAAGTTCCAATTAAAGTTTTCTATTGAGAATTGAAATATTTTAGTGTTAAATATTATTTTATCTTGAGTCTTTCATAAGACGTACTAACTTTTTAATTTTATAATGGAGAAATATGAAAACTTTTACCTTAATCATTGTAATTTCGAGAAAAAGCAGTGTTTTTAAACTCTAATAACTCATCACCAGAGGCGTGAAAATATCAAATTTTGGTTTTAAAATTCAAGTTTGACCCTCCTTTCCACAGTATCAAAATTTGGTGCTGGAGAATCAGCTACTTTTTTACTTTTTACAATTTGAAAAATGTGCTTTCTGAGGTGCTTTTACATACGAATTTGAAGGTTAAAATGCAAGTAGTTTTGTAAAACTAAATTTAGCTGCTGCCAGATTGTAAAATTTAAATTAAAATTTTGTTACTTCGAAAATTTTGCAAGTAAGTTTTAAAAGTAATTTTCACCTACCATTTTGTTATTATTAATTCAATAATATTAATTAATATGTATGTAAATGAGACTGTTTTTAACAATTACCAATAAGGAAATTTATGTTATCTAAAGCATTAATGCGCTTTTTTATTTCATCTTACTAGTTGTCAAAATAACCTCATTTTCTTGTAAATCAAGTTACAAAGTTAATTTACAAAGCAATTATAGAAAATTTTTAAAAATAATTGTCAAAAACGTATTGTACAGACATAAAAAATAAATATTAAAAATTATTAGATTTTTGTTAAATTAGTCCGCAACGACTTTAGGTGAAATATAATGGTTTGACTCATAATTCATTTTTCTCATTATTAAAAGATTTTTTCTTCTTTTGTTTTTGATATTGTTTGCGGTAGTATTTTGGGTGCTAAAATAGTGTTTAAAAATGGTGTGAAACTTTTTAACATACTTATTATTTAACACCTTCAATACTAAAGAAAAACAGAAATCTAAAAAATAATATCTGTTTTCGATCGACCCAAAAAAATAATCGCTCATTAATTTTTTTGAGTCATTTCGATTTCTTAGAGTTTTAAGTGTATTTTCATATCGTTTCTCGATTTTTAAAAGGTCCAGATTTCAAAAAAATTAATTGTTTATAAACATTTTTATTTTTTTTATTTTTGAGTAAGTCGAAGTCTGTTTTATGTTTTTTTGATTCTATCCAAGGTACACTTAAATCGGAAAACTCATTTAAGAAATATAAACTTTTATTTAAAAAGTGTTTAAAATTTTCATTTTGCAATAACTTTTATAATCAAAATTTTAAAAAATTTTCGTTTGGTAGAAACATTTTTAGAATCTAATATAATAATTTTTTTAATATTTCGATAAGAAGAAAAATCTTTTTTTTTTTCTATGAGAGCTGATTTCACTAATTCTGATTCCAGTAGAACTTTTCGGCCCTGAATTTGATGGCACGCACACAGTCATAACTCTCAACGATATAATTCCTTCAACACTTGCCTTATGAGTTTCCGCCGTATGGAAGTTTGACTGTATTATAACAATAATTTGTTGTTTCAAATATAAAATAAATCTGAAACGTGCTGTGACTAAACAAACATTTAAAACATTCATGTAAAATGAAAATAATAATTAATAGTAAAAATAAATCAAACTTATCTTATTTTCTATTTGGCTCCTTTTTACTACTTTTTTTAATCATGCAAGCTACTTTTTTCTACTATTTTTGAACTCTCAAAACAGTGCGAAGCCTGCACTATGGGTTTGCATGTAGAAACAGTTATGAAATACCATGATGGAATCCTTGATGGGATCAAAATTTGAAAATGTTTGAAAAATACAATTTTATGAATATTTTGAAAACGATAAGAGATACATAAAATCTGGATTTGCTTAGGAATGCTTAGGAAAGAAAATGTAGGTTTCTTAGACGAAAATAAGTCGATTTACACTACTTTTGGAAAATCAAGAATGTTAATGGTAACCAGGCTTTTTCTAGGAGGAAGCAATACAAAATATCTAAGAATAATAAAGTATACCAGCGGTACAATACATCTTACACTTCATTTAGTACCCTCTCGACACACAATAAATGATTCCACAGGAAAAGAAAATTTTCAGTTTCAGATTTTGCATACAACATTTTTTATGTTTTTTCAATTAACCCTTTTTTAAAAAAACGTTCAACAAATAGTTCTATAACCTTTGATTGAGAATGGTTCTATAACTTCTATAAGTTCTATAACGTTTGATTTTATTTTAATTCTAATTCAATGAATTAATTTTTGTATGTTATAGAAGAATACACATTTTTCATAAAAGGCCAGCTTACCAATAGACGTTTTTATGTTTTACCAGAGCACCGATCAGAGGGCTTACACTTTTCTTTAAAAATCTGGGAACCAGACAATCCTGATTCAGTATCTTTTATATTCTCAGCAGATAATGATTTAAAATCAAAATATGTTCTAAAGATTGGCGCTAATTATAATGAGGAAGTTGTTCTGTATTATCAGGCTGAAGAAGAAAGTAAAGTTGATTAATTTTTTTTATTGTATAATTAACATTAAGGCAACAAAACATTGTGAAATAAGATTAATCACCACTTGACAATTCAAAGTTGATTTAGTCTCTTCTAGAACGTTATTTTCTTTTATATAAAAATTCTTTAGAAAAATATTATTAAAAATGGAAATAGGTACAACTAAATTATTATTATTAGTTGTTTGCTTTCTGAAATCCTAAAAATAAACAAATCAAATGTAAATCGAAAATTCGTCTAATGAAAATTTTTACAATTTGAAATTTTTAAGATTTTCAAAAACCTCTAAAAGTACAGTCACAGCTCTGAAGTTGCGCATGCATCCACGTGAGATAGAAAAAGACAGAAATACAGTAAATTTAATTAGGACACATTCTTGTTAACGTCAAATTGCAGTACAATTATGAGATACGTCATGACAGTACCACAGATCTGCAATAATAATATAGATACTTTTTATAAGTTTCTTAATTGTTTAGTGAACAAATTACCTTGAATATAAATGCGTAGTCTAAATTAATCAGTTCATATAATGAGATTCTCAATTTATTTTGAAGGAAATAAAGTAACATTTTTTTAATCTGTAACTAGAAAAACAATAATTTCAATAAAAATATCAATTCTAATTTTCAATATATTAAGCACCGATACCTCAGACTTAATTATAAAATGAAACCTTACCATATACATGTGGTTTGAATTAGAACGTATCCATATTTTGCTTAGAACAATAGCTGTTCTATTTGCCTGTGTTCAAAAAAAAAAAAAATTTAATCATTAAAAGCCTCAGCTAGCATTTAGTTTCTGTTTCAAAACTAAAATTGAGAAAAGAATACCTCTTTAGAAATATTTCCAGCCACAGTTGAAATGAAAATAAATTGAATTATATTATTTAGGAAACATAGAAAATGCATTGCAGAAACAAGTCTTAATATTCGATTCCACTGGTCAAATGTTTTTATCATAAGGTACATGATATTAATTGTTGAAACCATATTGACGAAATTCACCATTAGTGAAAGTAATATCGGCAGGGAAAAAATATCAATGACTTCTTCAACGATTTGTTTTAACTCATCGTGCAATTTTTGAGCAATTGCAATTCTTTCTAATGTTAATAAAGATGCTCTGTACAAAAAACAACAAAACATTAGTTGGACCTATAATCAACAAAAGAGATTTCTTTCTTTCCATTTTTTCATTTAAAAAATTGTCCTTTACTAAAAATAATTTGCTATTTAATTTAATTTTTCTAAACTGTATTTTTTGCGATAGGTATTACAATTCATGTTAAGGCTTGATTAAATTAATTCCAGAATTCCTCGTTTTTCCTTTTTTTTTAAATATATATTTGTTAAGTGATAAAAATCGAATATTTTAAACATAGAATAAAAAAAATTGGTTAAATTATTTTAAAAAAACTCATTTTTTTTACAATTTTTTGGTTTTTTTGCAATGAGAACAAATACATCTACTTAATTCTGATTTAGAACTCAAGAGTTTCTAACAATTCGTAAAGTTGACTAAATTTTGAGAAGAATTAAAAAAAAAAGTTAGGGAATCTATGATAGAACGGAAAACTTTATTTTGCCTTGATATATTGTCAATATTGCTAAAAATTTCGGTGCTGTGAATAAATGTACATTATTTAAAATAAAAGTTCAGGTACAACATAATTTACATAATACATATACGTCACCTATATTTAATATCTTCTCTATTGATAATTTTCTCCTCTGTTGCACATTTGTTAAGAATAACATTTAATTTAAAAAATCTGCGTTCAACTGTATGCAAAAACGAAATAAACATAAAATAAACGTGATGTATTACGATATGCGGATATCGATAGGGTCCCCATAAAATCATTTTATAAAATGGTACTTGATAATGATATGTTTGGTCTAGAACAAAAACTGTTGTGAAGTAACAAAATACACAAAGCGCCCATATTGTCAATGTTTTGAGAACTTCAATCAAGTCACTTGGAATTCCTAATTTCTGCCCAAGTTTGGCAGTTATTATTAAATTGTTAATAATAGCTTGGAGTTTTTTTTGACGAAATGCAAAAAGCAACCAAGAAAGAATTGTTGATAAAAATTGTAAAATGTGCACAAAACTGTCTACAATTACTGTCACTTGTGTTTGTTCAAAAAATATATATTTGTATTTTATTATAATTGCGAAACTAAATAAGAAAAAGTATAAAGTAGAACTGAACATTGCATAAAAACGACAGGCAGCAGATGTTTGAAATTCGTAATCCTGATCTAATCTTAGTGGACACAAACCGATCACTTTGGCATAATAATAAAGAAATGTCACTAAAAATGTTGTTCTTTTACTTAAAGTCAACATTTTTAAAAAAAACTATTCTGTAAATATTTGTACTGTTTTTACTAAGTTCACATTTTTCGTTACTACACTTGTATGAGAGACTATTTCTTGATAGAATTATGTCATTACGCTTATTGCGTTTATCGATCATGAGAAATAAGTCAATTACTTTTAAAGATATTATCGTTCAACACTAAAAATAAATTTAATGTAACGAAGTATTAAAAAAAAAAAATATTTTAATAAAACAGTTGACTTATAATTTTTACTGACAATCCATAAACCACGTATCTCCAATTTTTGAACTTTTCGACCCCTCCCCTCCCCCCCTACCTAATGGAACGTAGCTTTTTTCTTTTTTTCTATATTAAAATCTCTTTTCTAAAAATAATCAATAAAATCGTATTTTGAATTGGGTTAAACTAAAATTAAAGTACTCAAAATCGACCGATTATTTGCAGAAGGGCTCTCTGCCATTGAAACATAGTAAAAAATATTTAATGTTTTTAAATCACAGTTTATATTTTTCTTTGACAAGTAAGAGTTTGTTACAAGACTAATTCTCAATTTTAATCAATATATATTGTATATTTATATTTGGGCTATTCTATTTCAAACCGTTGTCCGTTCCACTAGCAAAAGACAATCACGTGAAAAGGATTTTTTAAATCGGTTTAATTTGATTAAAAATCAATTAAAAATAAATTGTAATAGGCGAATTTGAAAGAAAATTTATCAAGCTTTAAAATGATACTAAACTTTTTTTAAAACAATTTCAATTTCATGTAAAATTTTAGGTTTAAAAATTTCAAACATTAATATCTCAAAACACCCCCTCTTGGAATTCGATGTAACTTATACTAAAATAATGTTTAATATTTCTATTTTTTACTATGTAAAGACCATAATGGACTTTTCATGGAGTTCGTAGAAATAAAATTTATTAAAAAATCATTTTATTTCATTTGACATATCAATATTAATAGAAAAAGAAAAACAAACGAATTCTACCATGAGAATGGTTATACTACGCGACTTCAAATTAATGTCAGATCAACTAAATTGGTTTTTTAATGATTTTTTTTTCTAAATCCCGTGAAACGTCCATTATGGTCTTTACATAGTAAAAAATAGAAATTTTAAACATTATTTTAGTATAAGTGACATCGAATTCCAAGAGGGGGTGGTTTGAGATATTAATGTTTGAAATTTTTAAACCTAAAATTTTACATGAAATTGAAATTGTTTTAAAAAAAGTTTCGTATCATTTTAAAGCTTGATAAACTCTCTTTCAAATTGGCCTATTACATTTTATTTTTAATTTAGTTTTAATTAAATTAAACCGATTTAAAAAATCCTTTTCACGCGATAGTCTTTTGCTAGTGGAACGGTTTGAAATAGAATAGCCCATTTTTTTATCACTATATATTTTTATCAATAGGTATATATCCATATAATATAATTTTATAATAAATATATATATATATATATATATTCTTTGGTCATCTCTCACTATCGCAACATTTGTTTAATACTTCCACATATTTTAATAAACTTTTAGTTATTAGTCATCTGCATTTTTAAAGGGCGATTTTCTCGAATTGACTTTCGAGCTGCCCGCGTAATTTTTAAAAAAAATGCATGTCAAATAAAAATACAAAGCTACGTTGCTCAGACTCAAACCCCTCTCTCCCCCCATGTGGTCTAACGTAGCACATTACCGAACCCCCTCCCCCCCCCAAAGCAGGCTACGTGGTTTATGGATGGTCCCCAATGAGTATAGCAAAAGTTTAACAAAGTCTGAAATTCACTTCCAAATGTTAATTTTTATATTATAAAAGAAAATTGTTCCGTAGCAACAATTATTGAATTAATGTTTTCTGAGTTTTTATAATTAACTGTCCCTTAAAATTTATAATTTTTGCTTTTTTGCTTGTTATACCCTACTGGAAAATCCTATGTAGATTCCTACTACTAGGAATTGTATAAGATTTCCAAATTAGATTCTTATAGGATCCTATATAGGATCCTATGTAGATTCCTATGTAGGAACATTCCTATAGGAAAAACGCATGTTATTCTACATAGATATGACATAGGAAAACATAATATCCTATAAAATTTCTTTACAGATTTTTATAGGAAAACATATATTTTCCTACAAGAATCCTGTAGATATGAAATAGGAAGATATATGGTTACCTATCTAGGATCATATATGGAAACCTATAGGAAAACATATATATAGTTTTCTATAATAATCTATATAGGAAACTACATGATTTTTTGGAGCAGAATTGGAGCAGAAAGTTATATGTTTTCCGATATAGGATCGTACATGGATTCCTATAGGAAAGCGTGTAGTTTCCTATAACAATCTATGTAGGAAACTACATGCTGTCCTACAGGATTCCTATAAAATTGGAGCAGAAAGTTGAGTTTTCCTGTAAAGGATCGTATGTGAATTCCTATAGAAAAACGTTCGAAATTGAAATTTCGAAAATGAATAAATCAAATTTTAGATTCAATATTGGCAATATTGTCAATAATATTCTTTTAGAAACACTTTTAAACTTCCGGCGGAAATCTAAACAGAAATTTGAGAACTTTGAAAATTTTCAGCTTGATTTTCACGACTTTAGGATCTTTTCTCTGATTTCTGTTAAAGAATTAAGTAATTTCATTCAGTACTCTCTACAGAGAGTAGATATCTAGATATCAGAAAATATTTGTACCAAGTAGGAAACTGAAACAACTCAAATAAAGATTTTATTCATTAGAAACCTCGCGTGCACTAAATAGCCCTGATTGACGGTAAATAATATGAAAAGTAAATTTTGAAAGTCAGTAAAGTAATCCTACTGAATTTGGATTTTTTATTTACTTGTCTGAAGTTTAGAAATTTTAAAAAGGATAGTGATGAATATTCTATATTTTATCATGCTTTATTGATCTTAATTGTTCATGCAAGATTATTATTAAATCTTTAATTTAAATACTTCTTTTATTAATCATATACATTTGGATTAAGAAATGAAATTTTTTAAATTCTCTAATGTTGTAGATTTAAAACTAGTAAAGAAGAAAACATTATATCATTTATTACATTTTGGAAAATGGAGTGATTTTATTATTCGAATTCAAAGAGGAAAAGTACAACTATATTATGAAGGAGCAGCTAATCCTTTATTTGAATGGGAACATCCTGATGAAGAAAATGCATTTTCACCTGTTTATTATTATTGTAATAGTGAAAAAGGCAATTCTATTGGTATTGCGTTTGATTCTGATACTAGTACGTAGCCATTTGAGTATAAAAACAGTTCATATTGTTAATATTAATACAGTGTGATACGCTCTCTATATTATTTTCCTTATTTTATTTTTATATTTAATTTTCATGTGAATATTTATTTTGATTTAATTATTTTTAATTTTTGACGCGATCCGAAGAAAGGTATCTTAGAAGCTAAATGGTGATATTTGAATTGTCTTATAACTTAAAAAATATTCAATAAAAACATTTTCTGACTTCAGATAATGAATAAGAACCTTTAATGAAGTTAAATCAATCAGAATCCAAAAATCGATTTTTAGCTTCTAAGGTACCTTTCTTCGGAACGTGTCACATTTACACTAAAATAACTTTAGTGTTAAGCGTGAAGTTATTTTTAAATGCACAATAATCTGATGGATTAATAAGTAAACCTATAGTGAATCTATAATTATTCCAAACTAGCTCAGAACCTTATCTAAAATAAACTACAGAGAAAGGTTAGTCATCAGCAACACTCAATTTTAACACAAAAATTTAACATTTTTAATTTAATCTACAATTATATTGTATCCAATAGTTTAAATTGTATTTTGCATTTAATAAACTTTTCAACTACGTGATAAAAAAATTAAAGGAATGTGAAGTTGGTAAAAGCTAAATTTTAAGTGTCCGGAATCAGCCTGATTGTCCAAACCCAGTTAAAAATTCCTTTAAAGCAACTTTTAAGAATCGTGTCATGAACCTTTAAGGAACATTAAATATTCTTTTAAGGATCGGCAAAGGTCCTGCAATAATACCTTAGAGGATCCTGACAAGATCCCTTGACGGAATTTGGAACAACGATCCTTCACTGGTTCCCGCGAAGGAACGCATAATGTACAATTGTACATGTTCTCATGCAGGTTCCCGCGCAGGATCCTTTAATAAAAATTTTTTGATAATTTTTTTTTTGATCTGGTAATTGATCAAAATTATGTGTTATATTTGACGTATGATTCTAGAAAATTAAAAACTACTGCGCCGCCGTAAGTATATAAATCAAGTTCGACCAGTGCGCATCATGTATTCAGTTTTTTGAAAAACTACACATGTTCCTATATAGGAGCTTACTTATGTTCCTTTAACGAGTCCCTCGTAGGACCATATTACAGCTTGGGATACTGGGTACCTGAGAGCAGGTTTTGAGATTGGACTCGTAGAGTCAGTGTTTATTAGCTCGCATCGCTTGAGCAAGATTTTGATAAGCACCATTCCTCCGCCAATGCATATATATGTCGATTCACGGTGAAATGGACCTTAGCTGCAAAACATTTGATTTTGAACTTTTATTATGAATCGATAGAATTTAAGTTGTTCTTTCACATACAATAAGCAGAATTTGTTTATCTCTATTAGTTTTTGTGTTATTAGCGATGAATCACAAGCATAACCTAACCATAACAAAGTCAGACTCAACTTAAAACGCCTGTCCTCTAAAATTTAAAACATTGGATTTTATGTTTTATTATGAATAGATAGAATTTGAGTTGCTCTTTTACAAACAAACATCAAAACTTTTTTATGTCTATTAATTTTTGTGTAATTGGCGATAAATCATAGGCACAACCTAATAGCATTGGCAGACTCAACTTCAAACGCCCGTCCTGCCAAATTCGTTTCTTGCAGCTAAGGTCCCTTTCACCGTGAATCGACACATATATTGACGAGAGTTGGCTGCTACGATATGTCGGAGTGAGAGTTACGTCTTTTTAACTGGGGTTAGTAGAACTGCAGATACTGAGAGGATATAAAAACTTCAGCTCCCCAATCAAGAGATTACGTTAGGAGTCAATCCGCTTCTTCGTCAGTTTCGTAGGTATGAGGTTTTTGAGGAGGTTTCCTGCGTGAAAAGCCTTTTTCGAGATCTTGTTCTAAATGAAAGCAGGCCTTGCAAGTAGTAAAAGAAGCGTCGCGCTTAATCAAGCTTTAATTTATAAACAATTAGACAATAAAATAGAATATAAAACTTATTGTTATAAAATACTAAAAATATATTCCACTTTTCAGAATGTCTTATTGAGAATACAAGAACTGACAAGTTGACTAGAATAATTCCTTTATCTACATGGAATCTTCAAGCAATAATGCTACCTGATAAATTACATCTTTTTATACGTGCTAAAGGTGTTGTTATGGTTCCCCTCCTGTTACTTCCGGCAACATCAGGGTATTTCGTGATTATTTTGATAATTATATATATATCGATTACGTTAGAATTTTAAGGATCATATAGGAATTTTCAAGATAGTCTTTCTGATCTGCTGAAATAATAATTCTATCATCGTCAAAAATATAAATAAAATGTCCTTAATTAAATAATAAAATGACAATTAGAAATAGCTATAGTTACATATCGTCACCTTAACATGCAAACCTCGTAACTCCACTTTTATCAAAAATTACTTTTTAATGTAATTCGTTGCATTTTCCATGAATGAATACATATTTAAAAAGACATAACTCTAATACAATAAATAATGTCAAAAAACCATAATTGAAAATCGCGAAATGTAAAGGAATCAATAGTGCGTGTCAACAGTTTTCTTGCTCTCCTGTAAAGTTGCGTCAAATGGAGTTACGAGGTTTGCGTGTTACACGGAAAAAATTATTTCAGTATATTTTACACAACTAATTTCGGAACAGCCGACGCAGAGAAGAAGTTAGTATTATTTAAATCAGACTCATTTATGAAACCTGAAGGGGAGTTTCAGGAAAATGTAAAGAAAATATCCGTATAATTTAAAAATATAGTTAATTTAAATTTTGCTTTATCTGGTCAGACGTATTACTACAAGAATTCTGTAATATGTGTTGCCTAAAGCACCCTTGACCGTGCGGCTCTACCTATACGTCAAATCAATTTCTCTTAAATAAAATCAATTTTTTAAAGTTTTGATATTAAAATTTCAATAATTATACCTATAGGTTAAGTATTGTCAATAATTGTGTTTTTTTTAATAAAAATTCAATTAACTGCCTTGTTCTGTGCGACCACGCGACCTACAAGTATCACGTGACATTATACAACGTGATATAGAATATTACAGAACTCTTATGGAACGGTTACGGCAGAAATCATAGTGCAAATTCAAACAGTCTCAAACACAGTTTGTACTAAATATTTTCAACATTTTGTCATAAATTGTTCTGTATTAAATACAAAACGCTTTAACACTAACATCTATTTCAAAAATTACAGAACTATTTACAGTTACTCCTAAAATGTTCCGCTTTAAATAATGAAAGTTTCTGAGATTATAAAAAACTTCGTTCTGGAATCTTGTATATCCGCAACTTCTATATTAGTTCTGCAAAATATACTGAAATAATTTTTTCCGTGTAAGGTGACGCGATATTAATTTTTAATTTATGAAATATGAGTGAAACATTATTAATCGTGTAAAATTATTCAACAGATATTACGGTCTTAAGTTAGAAGAAGCGGGTCAGTTGATATATTTCTTTAAAAATTTGTACCCTAAAGTACAAATTTATCATAAGCAGAAAGCACCAGGATTAATTTTCACAAATAATTCATGGACAAATATCACTGTCAGGTGAATAAAATTCTAGTTTTTGTCTATTTTTACAATTTCGAAACTCTATAACTTCAGGGGTTTTTTATTTAAAGGTGTGTAACACTATCTCTGAGAAAAATGGATGTTTACCCGTAACATATTTATCATCTAACGTAGAGAAATCTTCAATATATCTAGATACTAAAATTTAATGTTTAAGTGTTAATAGCTGATATTGTTTTTAAATTGCATATTTATATGTATTCTTTGTGCTAAGTTTAATAATATCAAAGTTGGTCCTTTTCATATTGGCGAACATATTTAGTTAGAACGTGGTTCTTTACCATTTTATAGATGGGACAATAACAAGATATCCGTCTTTTGTAATGAAACTCAAGTTTTTTACTTTGAACACAAACATCGTCTTCTTTTCTACTACTTCTCTATAGTTGTTGATATTGGTAGTTGGGTTACTTGGACGGCTAATTGTTTACCTTCAGGTGAAAACAGAATATAACCTGTAAAATACATTAATGAATAATATAGTGTTATCTAATAATGAAAAAATAGTGCTTAATCTATTGTATTTACTTATGCAGATATTGATGGAGATCCTCGTGATGGAGGATGGTCTGAATGGGGAGAATGGATATGTAGTGCAAGCTGTAATGGTGGAGTAGGTACTCGGAAGCGTTATTGTAATAATCCGGAACCGAATGTCAAAGGTGAACCATGCTTAGGTTCCAGTACAATGACCGGTCGTTGTAATACAATTGTTTGTGGAGATGTTTTAGAAGGTTGTGATATAGCTTTATTATTTTACAATAAAATACAAAAGTATGAAGTGTAGGGAACAATTATAATGTTTATTATTCGAGACAAATTATCCGGGTTTTCCCTTCGGTTTTTTTCATCATTTAAGGTTTTCCATAATTTTGCTTTTTCCCCAGAAGAAAGAATCCAAAATGAATCTTATAAAAAGTAAAGATTCAACAGTCAACGAATTCTACTGTAGTTAAGTACCAACGGGAAAATAATAATTGAACCAGGAATAATTGTTCTAACTTTAAAAATCAAATTATGTTCTACTCTTTAAAATTATTTTTACACTTGACGCGCCCGGGTTCAAAGCTGAGAGGGTTCAATATATTGAACAGTAAAGACAAATCAAAATTACTAAACAAGCAAGAGAAATTCAAGGCGGTTAAAATAGGTGAACGTAAAGATAATAAAATAAACAATATTTGGTGACAAATTGGAAATTTAATTAACCAAAGACTTAACTAACAATTTGATGGTTTGTCGACTTGTTAATTTTGTTCATACACAGTCGCTGAATATCTTTTCCTCACTCTAATTCAAATCCCAAAAAGGTCGACACACTAAAATTTCAAAACATTCCAAATTTTATGTTGCTGCAGTTTTAACATAAAAAAATTTTACAAAAGATAATCAAAAATTTTTTATTTAGACACGAAGAAACTAATAAAACAGAGAATGAAAGTAAATCTTACATCTATTACTGTACAAGAGGGTTTTCCAATTACCATATCATCAGATAAAGATATCATGGATCGAATTACTTCTGAATCTCCCAAGTCTTTGATGAAATGGTCTCTTAATGGAATGCACATAGAGGATGATAAAAGCAGAACTGAAATAGAAAATAATAAAATTGGTATGGTACATTTTTTGAATTCTTTATTAAATATACACAGTTTTAGCAAGGTTTTAATCGAAAAATTATCAACAGTAATTCGTAAAGCTTTACCCAGTGACTCTGGTATTTATACCTTAACATTGCGTCAAGTGGATGAAACTTATATAGTTGTCAAGATTGTCAGTTTAGCTGTTCAACCGGTTAAAAGCGTAATATTTATCCGAGAAACACTTCCAATGTCTATTAAGTGTAACTGCGCTACATTAGGATATGTGTATTCGAACCTAAACGTAATTTGGATGATTGGAAAAATTGTGTGGAAGGATTACGGTACAACTCTTCCATTGACGGTAAAAGCAGTAGGGTAGATGTACCTATTACTGTAAATGCACCAATTACTGCAATTCTTTTGAAAAACTTTATTATGCACTTCTTAAGAGTTTAAAATTATTTTAAATTAATTGAAAAAATTATTTAAAATCTTGCTCAACACAATTGCCAATTAAGATACATATTAAAATCATTAATTATATAATTATTCAAGTTTAAATTACGACCTATCGCAGTAATTGGAACATGCACGTGTTTCTATTACTGCGAACAACCTAACCTTCAAATACACGTTATTATCGTCGCAGTAATTGGGACACAGTAATTGGTGCCGACTCGTAGTAATACCAGCACCGAGTATTATTTATAAATTTGTTATTTTTAAGAATACATCATTTCTTTTAATATTTTAATTAGTGGTTTCTACTTCAATGAATAACAAGAGTGTTTTTAAGATCAGTCAAATATTTATCTTTCATTTATATTTATCTTCTTTTCCAATATTTTATCGGACTTTGATTTCACATCGCAGTAATTGGTACTTTTACCCTATTTCAAAATGTATAATTTTTGTGCTTTCTTTTCTGCCTAATGGCTATAGTGCTCATTTAAGTTGTGTTTGTGTAGGTCACGTGATAATTTAATTGTAAAATTCAACACAGCAAGTGTCGTGTAGTGGGCAAAAAGTAACTTATTGCGTGTTCCAAATGTGGTGTGAAGTTTCCTTGCTAAAAACTATATAAGTTTTATCTCCTTATCCTACTACGTGGTCTAACTATACAGAAGAAAGTAAAAGATACTCTTTTAAAGATTTAGACCTGTGTTGTAAAATATATTATATCGTCAGATCTACTTCAATATCGCGAATCTACACTTGGTTAATTCTGCGTATCTGAAATCCTTTAAAAGCAACTTTTATTGCAATTTGCCTTGCAAAATAGCCCTTAAGGAATTTGTAGATGTGCGGTATTAACCAAATGTAGATTCGCGGTATTGAAGTTCCTCCAACGATATATATACAGTCGCCTCTCGATAAATTGAACTTCAAGGGACCATAAAATCAGTTCAAATTATCGAGAGTTTTATTTATCGCGTGTTTTACACTAGAGACAACTATAGTGCTATCTCTTTCTATCTCATATAACCATCTCCAAAAAATTATCTGGATCCACCCCTGTTTCGTTTATTATGTTCTTTGAAAGCAATCTTAAAATCTTTTTATTTCTTCATATATACCCTTTTTGAATTTTTACATTTCTAATCCCCACATATGTACTCTCAATGGATTCCCATCCAATTCCCCATAACCTAACACTCTATCCCCCCCCCCCCCCCTAGTATTCCATAGACGTTTTTTATTAGAAGTACTCGCATTTGGCTGACCCTCTCTGACCAGAGTAGAGGAAAATTACGGAAAACACTCTACGGAGTATACAGCCGATTAATTGACAGTCAAGTCGGGAAGTATACTTTCGAAGTCTCGAATGATACACAACCAGTCCTCGACGTCTAATCTCCCGCTTGATATGTCTCAATTGCAGAGACAAACATCAAGTTATCAGATCACAAAAGCGGTTACTCATCTAGGTACTAACGATACTGGAGGTTGCTTAACTTCTATTTCCGCGAAGCCAGGCAAGGCGCATCGCCACCTGAGCCATATCAGCGGTCACGATATAATATATAAGTTAGGATTGCTCCTGTGATGTAGTAAAATATTTTGGTCTCAAAACCTTCTTCAACATTTAGCTCGAGCTTTGAGTTTTAACCACTGCCACTAAGAGTTCATAATCAAACAACCGGACGACAACGGGTCTTGGTGGGCAGCCGGTTAACCTATGGTACCGTTTATAGCCTGTGGGGTATAAACGTATAGGTTATACATATGATAAAATACATAGAGAAAAACAGATGCGTTTTGGTTGATCATCAATTTTATAATCCTTTATTTATGAATATACATACAAATTTTTTGCTTTCTTTTAGACTTTTATTTTTTCTGATATGAGCATTAATAATAATCTATTAGCAATCCAGAAAATGTCTTCTCCACGTATCGAACGATTATCCCCACGTGGATCTCTGGAAATTCGGAATTATCGGAGATTGTGACGAAGCGGAAGTCAAGCGCAATGTCAGGGCAGTTAATAAATAAAAGGCACTTGTGCAGCTATGATATCCCCTAAAAACGCCCATATAAAATTCAAATTAACTTAGTCTTTAAAACCAAAATACAATATTCGTAAGTGACGAATCATTTCGCCACACTGCAAAATAATATTTTAGGAAAAAAACTCCTATTTTATAAGTACCAAATATTATAAGTATACAATTAAAATGTATAAAATGTAATATTACAAACAGGTGAACGTGGACTTTATAAAAAAAATTAATAAATCTCATAATGGGTTATGGAAATGTATAGTTAAACAAGAAGACTTAAACTTTGAGTGGACAACAAATATGTTAAATGTGAAAGGTAAGACAGAAAAAGATATATATTCTGCAGTTTTGTAAATAAATCTGGTAATGACTAACTATATAATAAATTTATTAGATGCCTTTATTATGGTTAAAATTACATTATTTTGTGTTCACTGATTTTCAATTACATTGGAGTTTTTTAACTATTTAACACACAACTGTCAAACAACCATATTAGTTGCTCAAAGTACACTGAAAGAAATAATTCCACGGTACTGACATAATTATGGATAAATCACCCATAATATATTGCTAATATAGATACTGCCATAATATATTTGTCTTTTAGCCATATGACTGGTGAAACTGCGATGTATATTTTTAGGTTAGAAGAACTGTCAGTGGCGCACCGATGCATTATGGGATATTCATTCATATAGTATTCGAAGTTCTACAAAAACTGTCAACAATAATCATATGGCTGATAAAGCTAGAGTATTTCTTTCAGTGTAGATATGTATGTAGATACCCAGTCGGCATACATGTCCAAAAGACATGAAATCTTTCTCAGGGACGTCTTTTGGACATATTTGCCCACTGGGTATATATATATATATTTATAATTTTTCATATATATTGTTAAGCACACGAGTGCAAAATAGTAGTTTATATTAATGTTGCTCACATCTATCAACTTGGTAGATTAAGTATTAATGTATTATATTATAATTAACCCGGCGAGCGTAAGGTGAAACTTCGTAACACGGAGCGTAAGGTAGGGTATTTTTTACCCTGTAAAGATTTTCTATTTGTATATTAAAAAAAGCTTGAAATCTTGGAAATTTTTTAACATATTTGTTTTATATTGCCTATTAATGTCATTCATTAATGTTATAATAAATCATTCATTTGTTTAAACAATTTATTATTGCGGGATTGTAACAATGACAAAACTAATATAGAGAAAAGTGAATTTCTATAAATTTGTTTAAACAATTGAAAAATTAATCGTAACAATAGTAAAATACATTATTAGTCTTTAGTAAACAATTACAATGTTTAAACCTAATGATTTAAACTTTCTTTTACAATATACAAAGAAAAAAACTCTTGGTGTGTTTTATAGTCAGCGTATATGAGTTCACAATTGTTATAAATAAACAATAAGAAATATAAAAAAAAAATTTTTTTAATCGTTATTGCTTTGTTACCGTGACACGTGCAGCTATTAAAAATTACAGAGAAATTCATCATGTCAAATTCAAATTATTGAGGAATAAGTATTTCACAGGGTAAATTTTACCCTACCTTACGCTCGCCGGGTTAAATTGACATTGTAGGAGATCTCGTGAGGGGAGGGTTTATAGGTGAAAATTTGCGTCTGAGTGTTTTTGTAGTGCAGGATTAGAGAGAAAAAAGAGAAAGAAGAGAGAATGTTGCTACGACAGTGATTTTTCTACTAGTGTTCACAGTCAGACTCCGCGAAGTCTGACTGATCGTAAACGCGGCTTACTCTACTGCTGCTCGTGGCTCTCGCTGAACACGTGGACCGTACGCGCACCTATAGCCACTCAAATTTTCTTTTATTTCTCCACTCGTCTTGTACCCCCATTCTTCAAGATCTCTCTCGCAAGGCCCTTTCGCCCATATAAGGCGGCCCTTCGACGGGAATCTTTAGTTACTCCGAGAGCACACCTATGGATTAGTTGCCTTCACTGCAAAAACTGCTGTCTTCTAAGTGTCTTATTTTAAGACATTTTGGTGTCTAAGACGGAATAAGTGTTTTAAACTGAGACATTTTTTGCTTCTTAGATACAAAAAAGACATCAAAATATCTTAAATAAGACACTTAGAAGACAGGATTTTTTGCAGTGTTCCCTTTATAGGTATTTTGAGAATTAAATTATTAATTCAAGGCTCCTATGATCCGCAGGAAGGTTGAAGAATAATTGTAACAGGTTATTGGAACACTTTATATATGGGGCAAAATTCCTGAACTGTCCAGGTCAAAAAATAAAATTTATTCAAACTTTGCTAAAATGTTTCCATTGTTGGTGGAAGTGTAAATACCAAATATTTTTAAATTCCATGAAATAGTTTTTGAGTTACACAGGTTTAAATTTTTGAATTGTTTTAAAATGTAATTTTTAAAATTTATTATATTTCTAATTAGATTGCATAAAAGTTAACATATATATAGTGATTTTTAAAGCTTTTTTTACGGGCTATTCGATGATAATAAATGTTTTTTTGTAAAAAAAAAATTTGACCTTTAAATTCAAGGTCAAAGTGTTAATTTTATTGTATCTCGAAATCGGAGTTTTAAAAAAAATTGTAACCTATCTCAATGGAAAGCTTGACTTTTTTCCTATAAGATATGTAAAAATCAGAGTGAAACTCTAAATACTTTTGTCAAAAAACAATCTCATATACCCGCGCGTGCTGGAATAACGCGACCCGCGCGAGTAACTAGTGGTTTCTCGAGCGCGCGCGGGTTTTTTAGATGTATTTTTGAGATGTATTTTTGACAGAAGTATTTAGAGTTCCACTCTAATTTTTACATATCTTATAGGAAAAAAGTCAAGCTTTCCATTGAGATAGGTTAAATTATTTTTTAAATCTCCGATTTCGAGATACAATCAAATTAACACTTTGACCTTGAATTTAAAGGTCAAATTTTTTTTTTTACTAAAAAACATTTATTATCTTCGAATAGACCGTAAAAAAGCTTTACAAATCACTATATATATGTTAACTTTTATGCAATCTAATTAGAAATATAATACATTTAAAAAAATACATTTTAAAAAAATTCAAAATTTTAAAACTGTGTAACTCAAAAACTATTTCATGGAATTTAAAAATATTTGGTATTTACACTTCCACTAACAATGGAAACATTTTAGCAAAGTTTGAATAAATTCTACTTTTTGACCTGGACACTTCAGGAATTTTGCCCCATATATTTTATAACATTAACATAACATTAACCCTCTTGCCCGGGTAAGCATTGTGGGGAAGATCTTAAGGTCCGTTTTCAATTCCCGAATATACAATTAATTCGAAAATGCCGATTCCTACACCTTGCTAGCTATATGATGAACACTACTCTCTAAATTTGAAACAGCGCAAAGTATATTAACAGCAAAATTCACTAATTCACCAGCGTATATACGCTGTTTTGAAACAGCTGTATACTTTGAGCTGGTTAAACAGCGAATTTTCGCTGTTTCAAATTTGGAGAGTAGTTGGTTGCTAAACCAGTTCCTGGTTGCTGTGAACGTTCCCCCTTTACTCCTTTCTAGTTACCGGGTTACGTAACCTCGACTATAGTTTCTGCACAACTCTAGGTTGTCTGGAGTAACACCCTTCTCCATTCACTGTCTATCCTGGTTGCCAGGAGATCGCATTGTACCTGGTTTCCGGGTAACGTAATCTCTATTTAGCCATAGTTCCCTGTATTCTGCAGATACCGCGGTATCGCTTTAGGATGCCTGCAGGCCCCCCCCCCACACTCCTTATTAAAATCAATCCTGGTTACTGGGATATTACTTTGTACCTTTGTTACCGGGCACATATCCTCAATCTTATATCAACTTTCCCACATCTTCCGAATCTCACAATTCACTGTCAATCTCACGAGCCGTATCAATATATTTATATCAAATAAATATATAGATAAGGCGTTATTTCCTTCCATTATTAATTATTAAAACCCACGACAAATGATCAAAGGAAGGTCAGATGAATAAAATATTCAAAAATTTTTTTTCTATCGTCAATACACGACGTTTCGTCGACACAGGTTTGTCGACCTCATCAGGCTAAAATTTTATTAAAAACAAAAAACACTACAATTACACACACGTAAAAACGGCAATAAAATAACAAATTGTGATAAATAAATTATTTACCTAAAAAAGTTAAAACATTACAAGTTTTAACTAGTCAAAATTTAAAATTACATCAAGAAAATAAATATAAAACAGAACATTCTTAAACGACGTTTAAACGGCAACTGATTAGAGAATCTCTCGAAAAGACGATTACAATGTACAAATTCAAAATAAAATTAAATACAGACCAAAAGTCATTGACCCAAAAGCAGAAACAAATCCCTGTAGAATTAAGATCTTAAGATTTGACATTCAAGTTAGATAATATGGGAAAATAGACTTTATTCACAGAAAAGGCATCCTCTTTTTTGTTAATAGTGTGTCGAAAACAATTTATATGAATACTTTCTGAGATAATTCTTTTTCTCCAATTCTGTTCGAAGTCCAATATTTTCACATTGTCCCAATCAAAATTATGATCGAGAGACTCTTGATGGTAACAAACAACAGAATTTGGATTTTTTTTATCCCTATGTTCATTAACACGTTTTAACAAAGTGCGCTTTGTTTCACCAATGTAAGACGCCGTGCAATCCTTACAATCAATTTTATAAACCGTATTAGTGCGGTCCCATTTTTCCAACGCATCTTTTCCCAACTTTACCACCACATTAGAATCTTTTTTTACCAGAGGAATAGATGCGATGTTATGTTCTTGTAAAATTTTGGATAATTTAAAAAAACAGGAATTCAAAAAAGGCAAACTTACCTTTGGAAGGAGTCTATATATATCCATTCTACTATTACAATTTACGTTGTTCGGTGGTGAAAATTTAATTTTATTTAATCGAATTTTTATATGTTTTTCAATAAAATCAAAAGGATAGTTATTCAATTTTAAAATAGATTTTACTTTTTTTAAATTATTAAAATGGAACCTTTTGTGAGATAAAGAGATTGCTCTGTCTACTAGGTTAAAAACAATGTCGTCTATTTAGAAATAGACGATATTCATTTGCATTTTAAATTTTTGGAAAAATCATTAAAAAAAATTAAAGAACGTATTTTTAAATCGATCATCGACGTTCCAATTCTTAACAACTTTTTTGAATTTTCTCAAAGAAAATTTAACCGAATTCTACAATCTAAAAAGAATATTCACGAAAAAAAATTATCTACTCTTATCAATAGACAAAGTAGCAAATTTCCTCATACTGAAAAAAATTGGTTCAAGAACTTAACTGATCGGGAAATCCCATCAGATATTGTTAATTTTGTTTCACTGGGTCCAAAGTTCAGTACCCATAAAGAAATTGCAAAACAAGATGTCGTCGATATTATTAAAAATTTAGAGTCCACTTTTTCCAAGTTTGATATAGTTGATGATGTTAAAAATAAAATTAGAGGGAAATTCTCGAATGTTATTATAAATAATGTAAATAATAAGAAACATGTCTCTTGTCAAGACAAAATTATATCTGAAAACCTTCATAAAACCAAAATATTTTTAAAGAGCAATCCAGACATCATGTTTACTTCCGCTGACAAGGGCAATGTCACTGTTTGTATGGAGAAAAATGTATACAATGATAAAATGGCAAATTTATTCTCAGATACTTCTACTTACACTACTGTTAAAAATAATCCATTAAAAAGTTTACAAACGAGAACTTCGAAAATTTTAAAAAATTTCAATAATCGAGATTTCTTTAAAAAGAGATACCACAATAATGACTTAACCCTCACTAACACAGAACTGGCTAGAGCTTATGGTCTTCCCAAGATACACAAACAAGACATTCCATTGCGTCCGATTATCTCACTTACTAATAGTCCGACTTATTTTTTGTCAAAATTTCTTTACAATCAGTTAAAAACCAGTATTTCGCTTCCTGCTTCTCATATCAATAATAGTTTCGAGTTAAAACAAAAATTAATAAATCTCCAGATAAATGATGAACTGGCCTTTCTTTCACTTGACGTCACCTCTCTTTTTACAAATGTTTCTTGTGAATCTGTTGTGCAAAGTTTGGATCGACGTCAAAACTCATTAAATCAAAATTGTAAAATTCCCTTTCACGAGATAATTGATTGCACAAAATTTTTGTTTGATAACACCTATTTTCAATTCGAAAAAAAGTTCTATAAACAAATTCATGGAACTCCAATGGGTTCTCCTATTTCCCCTCTTTTCGCTGACGTTGTAATGGATGATCTCGAGGTTGATTGTTTAAAGATTTTAAAAGAAAAACACAATATAACTCCCGAATTTTATGTTAGATACGTTGACGATACACTCATGATTATAAAGAAAAAACACATTGAAACTGTTATAGACGTTTTTAATTCTTATGACAAACATTTAAATTTTACTTTTGAAATAGAAGCAAATAACAGAATTAATTTCCTTGATCTGACTTTAATAAAAGAAAATAATCACATTGTTACGGACTGGTATAATAAACCGACCTCATCAGACAGACTAATAAGCTTCCTCTCTGATCACCCATTGCAACAAAAAAAGAACATTGTTTTTAACCTAGTAGACAGAGCAATCTCTTTATCTCACAAAAGGTTCCATTTTAATAATTTAAAAAAAGTAAAATCTATTTTAAAATTGAATAACTATCCTTTTGATTTTATTGAAAAACATATAAAAATTCGATTAAATAAAATTAAATTTTCACCACCGAACAACGTAAATTGTAATAGTAGAATGGATATATATAGACTCCTTCCAAAGGTAAGTTTGCCTTTTTTGAATTCCTGTTTTTTTAAATTATCCAAAATTTTACAAGAACATAACATCGCATCTATTCCTCTGGTAAAAAAAGATTCTAATGTGGTGGTAAAGTTGGGAAAAGATGCGTTGGAAAAATGGGACCGCACTAATACGGTTTATAAAATTGATTGTAAGGATTGCACGGCGTCTTACATTGGTGAAACAAAGCGCACTTTGTTAAAACGTGTTAATGAACATAGGGATAAAAAAAATCCAAATTCTGTTGTTTGTTACCATCAAGAGTCTCTCGATCATAATTTTGATTGGGACAATGTGAAAATATTGGACTTCGAACAGAATTGGAGAAAAAGAATTATCTCAGAAAGTATTCATATAAATTGTTTTCGACACACTATTAACAAAAAAGAGGATGCCTTTTCTGTGAATAAAGTCTATTTTCCCATATTATCTAACTTGAATGTCAAATCTTAAGATCTTAATTCTACAGGGATTTGTTTCTGCTTTTGGGTCAATGACTTTTGGTCTGTATTTAATTTTATTTTGAATTTGTACATTGTAATCGTCTTTTCGAGAGATTCTCTAATCAGTTGCCGTTTAAACGTCGTTTAAGAATGTTCTGTTTTATATTTATTTTCTTGATGTAATTTTAAATTTTGACTAGTTAAAACTTGTAATGTTTTAACTTTTTTAGGTAAATAATTTATTTATCACAATTTGTTATTTTATTGCCGTTTTTACGTGTGTGTAATTGTAGTGTTTTTTGTTTTTAATAAAATTTTAGCCTGATGAGGTCGACAAACCTGTGTCGACGAAACGTCGTGTATTGACGATAGAAAAAAAATTTTTGAATATTTTATTCATCTGACCTTCCTTTGATCATTTGTCGTGGGTTTTAATAAATAAATATATACTTCTACACCCCAGATGAAAATTCCCTCGCTCAGTTCTCGGAAAACTCCCTTTAAGGTTCCTGTACCCCACTTGAAAATTCCGACTACGTTTACTACATAGTTTTCGACGTAGCCGTAGACTTGAACGAAATCTACTTAGTAAACGTAGCCGAAATTTTCAAATGAGAGAGTTTCCCAAGTGGGATCCCGCGAACATGGCGACTTTGGCTCGAAACTACTAAGAAACCCTGTACTTAGAATTGATAAAATGGATCTTATTTGAAAAGCCAGTAGGGACAAACCCATAGGATTCATTATGATTATAGGATCCCTTGTAAGATCCAATATATGATCCTATGTGGGATCTTATGTAAGATTCACGGAATCCCATATGGGAAACCGTACAGGTGCCTTCAATATAGATCTCATAGAATAGAGGAAAACCCGTCATAACAGTAATTTTGAACACTATTAAGATATCTTATAACAGACCAAACATTGTTTCTCAATGCTCACAGAAAGATAGAAAACATTCATTCAAACCTTGCAAAAAATGTTTCTTATAACTTTAAACATTTTTAACAATTTGTCTTGTAGGTTTTAATAAAAGGAATATTGTTCAACTTCTTTGAGCTCTTTTTTGAAGAGTTGACACTTAAGGCACTTTTCCTATGTGACGGTTTGGAAAAATCAATTTTTGTTTGTTTGCATATTTCAAAAGTATAATATCTTAAAAATATCGTGTAAAAGTTTTAGACCGATATTTTAAAAAATAACAAAGTTACCGCGCTACACGAACCTCATCCGCTTTGTTGTTCAATAGCCGAGAAGTTCGCTTCTGATACATCAAAAGAGGAAAGAATTAGAAGAAGGGAATCCAGTCTAACTGAAAACGATGCGTACGAGGAAGCTGATGGCTTATTATTATACGGACCAGGCATTGCCGATTAATGTAAGTAAATTTTTTACTGAAAAATCTGTCACCAAAACTTTGCACGCGTTTTTCTCAAAACCACTTTTTTCTAACTGGTTGCCAGGATTACTCAGAATCTGTTCAACCGATCGGGCTGCAATTTGGAGGCATTATTCTACATATGAGTGGCTATCGTGTGAACCTTGGTCATGATTTTACATAAACATTTTCCTATTTTTTTAAACAATTACTAACGAAAAAAGCGATTTTCGAAAATTTTTTTAACAGCCTTCCATTTTGTTATTTATTAAGATAAATTGTTTTCTGCATCCCCTATCCAAAAGTACGCTCTTCCTGGACTAACTTCGCTCCAGGAACAACGGCTTTTGCTGCCTGCTCGAACAGTCGGGCGCTCTGATTGGCTATGAGATTTTGTGGCTCGTTATTATAATAAAGTTCATCATGGTTCCTGTATTGTGATTACAAAAATACAGGTATATACAGTATTTACAAAAAAAGAATAAAAATATTGTTCATTCTTAATTCTAACCTTCCAGGCAAGTATCATATCAGTCACTAAATTTTTATATTACTTAAAATAACTAAAAATATATTTAAAATCATCTGTCAAAATGAAACAAAACAATAAATAATAATTCTCTTTGATATTTTGACACATTAAATACTGAACATTGTTCTAGTATTAAAATTTGAAAAAATAAAAAATCTAGGTGACTAATAAGATACTTACCTTTTTATATGTTTTTACTTTTGTTGATGCCCGCCCCGACCAGCAAAATCCTCGGCTAGTATCGTAATATACTATTATTGAGGTTCACACGATAGCGGCAAGCCTATTGAGTAAAACTACGTTTGATTTTTTTGTTTCGGACGATACTAAAGAAAGCTACTCTGGCAAACATCAGCCGCTGCAATTCCGGAAGAGTCAGCTTTGTTCCCTGCAAATAATTATTAAATCATTTTAAAAATCATTAAACACATTTTTTATATATTTTGAGACACCAATTATAACACGTAAACTAAGTTATTGAAAAAAAGCCTAAATTTACGGCCGTCACATAGGAAAAGTGCCTTAACGAAAGTTGCAGTATGGTTGCAGTTTGTTTTTTCTGTTCCTGCACAGGAAGCAATAGGGATTGTTGACACACTTTATTAGATTTTGTCTAGACTTTTTGCACCAAAAGCATGCGAAGTGTCTGTTCTACTTTTTACATCCTTACTGCCATGGCTATAACCATTGCCATCCCAGTGGGCAAAAATCCATGTTCGTTTTAAAAACGTTTGAAGAACGTTTTTAGAACGTTTCAGGTCGGCCAAATAATGTTCTGGAACGTTATTGGAACATGGATGTTCGAATAATGTTCCAGAACATTATTTGGCCGACATGAAACGTTTTAAAAACGTTCTTAAAACGTTTTTAGAACGAACATGGATTTTTGCCCACTGGAATAGAGCTCGGTTCTGATGGTATTTTGTGATACTAAGCTTTTTTAAAATTGTGTTGCACACAAATCCTATCTTGTTGCTTCCTAAGGCTTTTTATCCCACATAGCACCTAAATTTTTCAACCTTTTCAGAAGTTTCTAAACTTGCTGGAAGGTTTTTTACTGTAGGAAAGGTTCGAAAAATTACATACAGTTTATTTGCTGTGTTTAGGTATCTTATAAAGTTCTCAGTTTTCTCATAATGAGTTCCAAAATCGTTACCTAGCCGTTTTTTCTTTCGAGGAGCCTGCTAAATTCCTCAGAGAATGGAGATAAAGTTTTTTGTTCTATGAAACTATTATTATTCTGAGTGTTCGGAATTCCCTTCTTGTCCTCTGTCATTTGCACCGTTTCGATTCCTTTCTTCTTTCTTTTTTTCTTTCTTTAAATTCATTTCTAAAAGTGGGAATAAGTATACTTTCTTGAAAGCATAGAGTATTCAAAATTCAAAATTTTTGGTTAATTCCACCCAGTGGGCAAAAATCCATGTTCGTTTTAAAAACGTTTGAAGAACGTTTTTAGAACGTTTCATGTCGGCCAAATAATGTTCTGGAACGTTATTGTAACATAGATGTTCGAATAATGTTCCAGAACATTATTTGTCCGACATGAAACGTTTTAAAAACGTTCTTAAAATGTTTTTAGAACGAACATGGATTTTTGCCCACTGGGGCACATGAAACGTTTAAGGAGGTTCTCTCGCAAATAGAATTAATAGACAGTTTATTATGAATTTTGGTGTACTGATAGATAATGATGCAAAAAATTGTAGTTAAATTTTTAGCGAGTTAGGTAGATTATAAGAAAACTTATAAACAATTCTTTTTTTCAATATTTTACACGGTGAATTATGGGATACTGCATTTTCATGGTCTTAAATGGGCATTGATTTGACTAACAATGGAGTGAGAGAAATTCCTTAATCTAAAGCAATCATTAACTGTATAATTAAACAATAAATATCTACTTATCAAAAAGACTTGAGAAAATATTTGTTATAAGTAAAATGATTAACGTTAAAGGTTTCTTATATTTATCTATGTAATTTAACGTCATGAAAAAATGATAAGTGCAGTATTTCTAAAGTTTTAGGGCCACCTAACTGGCGAACACATTTAATGGAAGATAAATTAACAAGGCCAATCTTTGGATGGATGCCAAATGAAACTTTTGTTGGTATATCAGCAGTACTTATCATATTTGCTCTTATAACATGCATAATACTGGGAGCAATATGGCTCATAAGGTAAAAGTTGTAGTTACATTTGTCTATTTCAAAACAAAAAAATCGGTTTAATCTTATTGAAGAAATTGACAAATCAACAAGAAGCAAACTATTCTATTAACTAATCTTTTTATTTAAATGTTATATCACATTGACTATCAAGGTCACAAATTAGTTTATTTCTGAAAAGAGATGTATCACCGGTTAATCCATGCCTTTCATCATAGACTAACTCTTACATGTGTCACGGAAAAATATACTGTCGAAAGACACCTAATAAATATTTATTGCCTGCTGTAAACATTATGCCGGCATAATGTGTAAGACTTTAGTACTTTATTTATACAATGAAATTTTTCTATCGAAATTTAAAAATTTTTTCTTTCAAAACGAGTTTAAGAATTTCCAGTAAAAGTTTCGGAAGTCTTCTTGAAAATTATTCCTGAATTCGCCGTTTTTGGACTTATTCTAGAAATATTCTAGTATTAATTTTTTACGTGAACTTTAAATGGTTGGGTTACATCTTCTTTCGCCTTGATATCTTGACAAGGTTATTATTGTATTTAATGTAATTTTAATACGTTTGAACATTTTGCACACATAAATATTTATTTCTAATCGGTATGCAAATTTATAGATTTCAGGCTAGTTTAAAAATAAAGGCAGTTACAAAAAGATCCACAAACGCTGAAGACTCATCTGCGGAGGATGATTTAATTAGTAAAGCGACGGAGGATAGTGATACTTCAGATGATACTGAAAAGCAACATCTTCTTCGTTAATGTTAATAAAATTAATAAAATATTGTACTATATAAGAGAAATTTCTTTATGCTGTAAACTCCAGTTATCAATTAAATAGTTATATGATGTGGTGAAATAAAGTTATCTTACATTTATAACTGAGACTGATAAATAATATTTTAAAGATAGCTAAAGTTTGTAACGGTGTTTTGTGAATGCATTGTATGTAAACAAAGTTTCGCAAAAGCTGACACTTTACCTGGGCGAATGATGTGATCTTCAGGGTGATTCAATTTACACTGATCCCCCTTGATCACTAATGAAAATAACTTATTTTCTGACCTTAAATCTATGGGAAGGGTACCTGTAACAAAATAAACGATTCTTTTCTTTCTTTCCTAATAAAAAATTTTAGATTTAAACAATTTATTTCCAATTTAAAAATCATAGGCGCAAACACTAATTCTAGTTCTTCTAGTTATCCAGTTAAAAATCCCTTTACAGATACTTCTAAGGATCGTGTAATGAACCTTTAAGGAACTTTAAATGTTTTTTTAAGGATCCTGACAGTTCCTTTAAGGATCCTTTAAGGACTCTCAAAGGTCCTGCAATAATTCCTTGAAGGATCCTGACACGATCCCTTGACGGAATTTTGGACAACAATCCTCCACAGCTTCCCGCGTGTACCTGTACAGGATCCCAAGCTGTAATATGGTTCTACGAGGAACTCGTTAAAGGAACATAATTAAGTTCCTATGTAGGAACATGTGTAGTTTTTCCAATAACTAAATACATGATGCCCACTGGTCGAACTTGGTTTCTCTGATACTTACGGCTGCGCAGTAGTTTTTAATTTTCTAGAATCTTACGTCAAAATAATTTTCAACAATTACCAGAACAAAAAAAAAATTATCCAAAAAATTTTTATTAAAGGATACTGCGCGGGAACCTGCATGAGAACATTAACATTATATGCGTTCCTTCGCGGGTATCTGTAAAGGATCGTTGTTCCAAATTCCGCCAAGGGATCGTGTCAGGATCATCTAAGGAATTATTGCAGGACCTTTGAGGATCCTTAAAGGACCTGTCCGGATCCTTAAAGGAACATTTAATGTTCCTTCAAGGTTCATGACACGATCCTTAAAAGTTCCTTTAAAGGAATTTTTAACTTCCCACCATGACTTCTTGAGGAAATCCAGACTACTTTAAGCCGTCACGGGGAAACCCGTAGACGACGAAAGCTTCGACTTCAGTTCTCCACTCCAGAAAGTTGAACCTTTACTGGAGGGAGAACGTTTGGACAACTTTTCACCTCAAAGGTTCTGGATGTTACACCTGAGTTCGGAAGGAGGTAAACCTCCACTTGGCCCTCAGTCGCCCTCGCAGTCTTGCATAGTCTCTGTCACTAGACTACTCAGTGCCATATGAGAGATGTGGTAGGGGAACCCACACACACACCTATTGACCAGCAACCTCTCACAGGTGTATCTGAGACGCGGTTGTCTTTGATTGAGCACCCTTGAGCAGGACCGAGGTGAACCTAGAGTCTTGTTTGCCAGGAGACTAAACTTTCTGCTTACGGCGTCGAGTATATTTCTTCGACGCCCCACCATACTACTGCAGCGAAAGGGTAGGGATGCTCGAGAGAGGTACGTAGCCATTCACCTGCTCTACGAGCCGAGAGTGGGAGGCTCGATATGTGATGGTGGGACTCCTTACGCAACTCGCATCATAACATCTTGATTTACTAAAAATTAAAGACTCTACAAAAGTGCCCATTGGAGCGAAAGTGTAAGTTAAACTGGTGAGTTGATACGGGTCTCTAAAGAGATCGCTACTCATAATATTTTAAGAAATATTAATCTAAGCAATTTTCTCTATAGGACCTTTTTTGTAGAAAATTAAATTTTTAACAAATTTGCCATTTACATTTTTTTGGCCATATCAATTTGTTTTGGAGATAACAGCAAAAAACGCTAATTTGAGGAAAAATTCATCTTTAGCGACCTGTATCAACTCACCAGTACAACTTATACTTTCGCGCCAATAGATAATTTTATAGAGTGTTCAATTCTGAGTAAATCAAGATCAAGACTAATGGAATAGCATAAAATGCGACAAAGTTATAAAAATTTAAAAAAAAAAGTACGTCGACTTACGTGTATTTTACATGGAAAATATTTTAACGCTTTGGGTGAGTACATAAAATTAATGTTAAGGGCAGTAAGTTTCAGGCAATGTTTCTCACGACATATTCAACAAAATTTCGAGGGAGGACTGAAAAAACAAATAGTCGAAAAAAATCACCTTAATCAGCACTTATCAGACAACGAAATTCCTTAACGTAGTAAGACCGTCGCTCAAGTGTTTTTCAATGCCTAGCTCAAGCAGAGCTATTAACTACTGCCACCACGAGTCTGACCTCAAATGATTGGGCGAAGACTAGAGCTGTGCAAAATTGTAAAATTCGATCCTCTCCATGAGAATTTACATGGGCTCGGTTCGGCTCGAATTTCGATCCCATGCAAAATTCGAGTTTCTGCACAGCTCTAACGAAGACCGAAGCCTTCTGGGCAATCCAGAAGCCCACGGTACCATTTAGACCCAGGTACGGGTACCCAGGAGAAAGCCGTATCCACTTTCTTATTTTGGGGTTTACATTCAACTTGTGTATATATACTTTTCTGAGGCCCTTGATCGAAGCTGACCAACGTTCGAGATACGTTCGAGGGCCGCTGTCAAGTCTTATTACAGCAAGGTATGCAACACACGTCCAGTATAACCTGGTTACTCGCGTTTTAAAATGTTCATAACTCTTTCACTCTCTAAATTTAAATAAGTGAAAATTCACTTATTAGATGTCAAAAGTCTTCCACTCTTTCAAAAAGTGTATATGCACTTATAATAAGTGAAAATTTCTCTTATCATAAGTGCACATACACTTATTGTAAGTGCATATGCACTTTTTGAAAGAGTGGAAGACTTTTGACATCTAATAAGTGAATTTTCACTTATTCAATTTTAGAGAGCAGATATTAGCACAGGCCCGGTTTGGCCGGTCGGGAAAATGGTAAAAATCCCGGTGGGCTGCTCTTTTCTTGGCAATGGGTGGGCCGGTATTTCTTTAGAGCCTGTACAAAATAAACCGCCGCTTATAAAGCGGCCCCATTGTGTTTCCCGTACCGTTTTCAAATCCCAATCCGGCCCTGTATTAGCAAAATGAAATTTTTTATAGATCATTGGAAAGCTTATAAAATTTGTCATTAAATGGACCTATTTTAAAGTTTTTTCGATCAATAAAAACGGATATTCAATGTGATGAAGACAGGCAAAATTTTTGTTTTTTGTGAATTGTCATCAGGCTCGGCGAATCATATTCAATCCGGGTGGGTAGTTTACTTGGAGGAGGGGAAGGCGGGGGGATTTAAAAAAGTTTATATGAGTAAAGAAATTTTAGGGATATAGAAAACAGGCTATGTTAATAAAAAGTGATTTTCCGGGTGGGTAGTAGTACCCACCGTACCCACCTTATTCGCCGGGCCTGATTGTCATAGTTCAAGTTTGGTAGGCTGCGCTTTCTAGAAAAGTAATTGGGAAAATTGAAATTAAGTTAAATAAAACCTTGAACTTTCAACTACAAAATAAGCCAAATAAAACTTAAATATCTTGACTGGTTCTTAAGTTATAAGTAAATGTATGATACGAAAAAACGCAACGATTCTAGTGCTCGCACCACTTTTGGCTGCTTAATAGGGGAGACCGAGGAATAAAGTAACAAAAATCAGTTTTTTTATGATAGCGTCAAAACTATTTGTCGGATAAGTTGTGTAAACATACTAATCGAAAGCTTGGACTTTCACCTACTGAATAAAATTGGAATTAAACATCAATAATAATTCGACAGTTGACAAAAGGACTTTTAATCTGCTCTTTATTTGCACGAAAGAGGAAAGTAACACGTTAAAATTAAGGCTAACATTTCAATTATAAAACTGCTATATTAATTTAAATTATTTTTATTATGAACATATAAAAAGATAAAGTGAGATCAACTACATTTTTTACATAATTGGCACATGTTTTGCACCTTTTTGTAATCAAGTTTTTAATATTTATTTAATATTCGTTCCACAGCTATGACATTAAAAAGCATCGTTTTTAAAAAAATTAAAATCAAAACCCCCACAGCACCTAAACTTGCCTCAACTTTGTCAACCTTTCCTCAAGTGTCGTCAACTTTCAGAAACTTTGCTACAAGTTCAGAAACTTGAGGAAAGGTTGGCAAAGTTAAGGCAAGTTTAGGTGCTATGGGGGAAGCTCAATATCTCATATTTAAAATATGAAATAAACATATAAAATCACATAGTTATAGAAAAGGAGCAAGTTTATAAAAAAAAGCATGGGGCGAGGAGGAAAGTAACAATGTGTTACTTTCTACCTCACCCCTATTTCCCTTGGATTTCAAAAAACAAGTTTAAATTACAGAAAAGTATTTTATATTTTTTAATTATACACTAGTATTTAAACGCAGGCCTGGGCAAAACGTACTCAGGCTAGGCCAACTCAATGTAAAAGAAATGGCAAAATATTTCTAGACCTCAGCGCCGCAGAAGTTAGTACAAAGTACTAACGCCTGTACACTGATCGACAGATATGCTTTAACATATTTCCATTGGACCTACGTGTTAAAATGTTAAAGCATATCTGACGATAGCTCTACATGTACGCTGACTTGCCTATGTGTTGGAGGTGTGGGAAAATAATTATTTTTTGAAAATGTTTATTGTACGAAGTTTAAATAAGTCAAATTTTGTTTATTATGTTATTATTTTAGGAATTTTAAATTATTTTTGAAGTAACTTCCTTAAATTATAGGAAATCATGGTAAAAAAACATACTAAAAAATATATATTTTGTAAATTGATATACTCAAATATAAAAATAACCTATAACCATGGATTGAATATTATATAATATTAATAAAAGAAGTTTAAATTAACTACTTAAAGGTAACTAACATATTTTTGACAAAAAAATTTAAAAAATATAAAATAAATAAATAAAATTTTTTATATGATTTTAGAAAAAATTGTAATTTTAAACTGTAATATAAATTGAACTGTTAAATTCTAATTAAATTTATAATATACTTAATTTGTTAATGAATTGAGATATTTTATTATTTTGTAATTTAGAATATTTTCATTTCTTAAATATGTGGAAAAATTAACAAATGAAAAAGATTTTAATTCAGAAAATGCAAATAAATTTATTATAACATAATTTGAACCAATAAATGAGAATAGTGAAATTTTAAAAGTGATACATTTAAATGCTTATTTTAATATAGATTGAAGCGATTTTATATTGCGTCATTCGCTCATAACAATTGTAAATATGAAATATAAATATTAAATAACAATTAAAACTTGCTACTGTGTTTCATAAGTTTTTAAACCTCAATATTTGGCATAAATCTTAGTAAAGATATTTACACATCGTCAAACTTGACAGTTCATGTTTAAGAAGTATTTAAACTTTAATTTTATTTGAAGTAAGTTTAAAGTGTAAATTATTTTTTTGTTATTGATAAATTTAAATTCATTATTTAAATATAAATTAAAGCGATTTTCAATTTCGTCGTTTGCTCATAACAGATATAAATATTAAATATAAATGTTAAATAACAATTAAAAATTGATAGTGCATTCTTAAAAAGTTTTTAAAGATGCATATTTGGCATATGGTCGATTCTTGCGTAACTGCCCGATTTCAAGATAAATTTTGTTAAAAAAAAAATTTTTTTATTCATTGTTTCTCTGCACTTATTTTTCTTATTAGGGTTTAATATAAGTATATTTTAAACGGTTTTACTACAACTATATTTATACGAAAATAATAGCAAATTTTTTAAAATTGGCTGCCATGTGAAGCTGAACCGCATCCTTTTATTGCAAATATATTCCCTGTAATAAGAGGGTTATTGAGCAAGCGTTTTGGCTAGTTGAGCAAGCCCTCTGCTCAATTGTCCTAACGAAATATGGACAATTGGGCTGGTTGCTCATTCACCCAATGCATTGAGTCCAATAATCCACAAGGTGTTTCGAGCTTAAAACTGGAGAAAAAGCGACTTAATATTGATAAAACACTAAGAAACGTTAAATTAAGCATAAATACACAAAATTAGATAATAAAAATACGTATATTAAGAATAAATAACATTTTCGAAAATACGTGATTTATTGACACACAGGGAGCAGAACACCTGACTAGCAAAATAGACGTAGCCAATCACAATTTAGTCTCTCGCGGTAGAAAGATTTTGATTGGCTACGTCTATTCTGCTAGTCAGGTGTTCTGCTCTCTGAGTGTCAATAAAACACGTCTTTTCGAAAATGTTATTTATTCTTAATATACGTATTTTTATTATCTAATTTTGTGTATTTATGCTTAATTTAACGTTTCTTAGTGTTTTATCAATATTAAGTCGCCTTTTCTCCAGTTTAAGCTCGAAATACCTTGTGGATTATTGGACTCAATGCATTGGGAGAATGAGCAACCAGCCCAATTGTCCATATTTCGTTAGGACAATTGAGCAGAGGGCTTGCTCAACTAGCCAAAACGCTTGCTCAATAACCCTCTTATTACAGGGTTGTACAAACTAAAAATTTCTTTTTGATATTTTGCTAAAACGAAAATAAATAATAAATTCATAAATTATTTAATATTCTTACAGTATTTTAGATATTAGTTAACATATATACAATTTTATAAAAGAACAGCAAATACAATATTTAATAATGAATATTTCGTTTTATTTTTTGGATAATTTGAAATCGAGATCGAGCAGTGTAATCCGGCATTGTTAAACTACTTTATAGAATAATATTTTAAAATAATCACCACAGATAAAAAAGTTTTTCTGTATGAAGCACACTGAACACTTTATATAGGATATGGAGCTGAAATTTTACGTGATACCATGGAGCTGAAATTTGACATTTATTCTAACCTCACTTCTACAATATTGCAAAACAAATCTATTTCTTCTGCAGATCGCTTGTTTCACATGAAAACTTTAAGAAAATGGTAACAATACTATCAAATAGTTGTTACAGTAATATAATAGTAATGACATGGAACTGAACGCTTTTTTTATCACACTTACATCAAAAGTTAGATTTTACGGCTTGTTTGGAAACCTATAAGAGCTCATTTCACGGCCTAGGCCGTAAAGTAAATGAACTCGCAATCTGATTGGCTGATGCTGGTCAGCTGACCTTTACTTTATGGTACAGCTGCCCAAACTGGCCCAAACGTCACGGCTGTTCATGGGTTTCGCCGCCCTCCGGGGGCATTTCTAAGTCTGTCGACCTACTCCCACCTAGAAATGCCCCCTGAGGCCGTTTTTTACGATAATCACCTCTCCCTAGGTTCGAATTCTCAGTTTTTTGTGTGATAAAAAATGTTATATGACACTTGGACCCTTTCGGCACTTAAGTTCTCGTGTATCGTACAACTCGCCACAGCCACATCAGAGCCTCGGCTACTTTTCGGTGGAGCCTCGGCTTCATATCTTCACTTCACCTCGGCTTCGCCTCGGCTACGTTCAATGAAGCCTCGTCACCACCTCTACTTCGCCTCGGCTGCGATTGGACTTAGGCTCGTATTACGATACTTACTCGTACTATAAAGTGCCATTTCAGGTCCTTGTGTCATAAATAACTATTTTGTACACATGCGATTTTCACAAAAATAATTTTTTTTTAAGTAAAAATTTTTCTTTTTTAAAACTTTTTTCACATGTGATTTAGTGCTAATGGATCAAAATTGAAATTTAACTTATTAGAAGGCGTAATAACTAATCACATGACACCTTAATTATAAGTTTACAGATTGCGTTCAAAAATTGGAAAAATTGAGGGACAAAATATTTTTAAAGATTTTTAAGTATAAAAAAGGTATTATGAAGTGCAATATAAACCTAAATTGTTCATAAATATAGACACTTTATGCTTGAAAAGGCTGAGTTATAATAATGATATTTTCACCAAAAATTATTAAATTAAAGTTAACATTTTGCAAAAGGGACACGCCACGGAGCTGAAATTTCAGCAGTTATAGTGCAATATAATAGAAGTTATAATATATATATTTATGTATATTTGGTTTTCAGTTACTCTCATATATACCTTTAAAATTCGCTAATACACTTCAGAATATATTTTTAATTTAGGTGTATTTTTTCAACGCCGCCAAGTAGGGCAGTTACGTAAGAATCGCCCATATAGTACATGTGTTTAAATACACATTGGTTTTTCCATTGCTAAAAGAGGCAGCAATTATTGAGAATTCTCGTTAGAAATTTGCATATTTAAAATATGTTCTAACTCAAAAGGCAACAACTTATTTGCTCTTGATAAAGTGGAATAAGTATGATTTGACCTTAAACATTCATCTCTTTTTACAATTGCTTTAGAAACAAATATATTCTTTTTTTCTCCTTCTCTTTAATCTCTTCACTTAAAAAGCGATGAGTTCCTTTCAAAATACTATTTAAGTACGATATTGTTGAATGTATATATTGGACAATACTGGTTCTTAAAAAATCATTGATAACAGTTTCCCTATGCACTATACACGTAAAAACCTCTAAATTCAGGTCTTTTTTAAGGAATTCCATTGCTGTGGCACAAACTGCATTTTCAGCATAAATGGATACCATGATCCTCTGGAGAAGATTTGACAAAAGTCTGTATGAACGAAAGTAAATGAATTTGTTTTGAAATTTGAATTCAAAAGCTTCATGCTTTCTACACAAGATGATAAGCAGCGCATTTTTTTTAATTATGAATCACGGCAGTTGCTGAATTAACAATTTTGGATTTTTCCGGTAAAGGATGAGAAGTTGCTTTGATTTTTTTCCTCTTCTGATTGAAAAAATGTTCTTCTATATTCGTTTCGTCTTTCTCATCATCCACAAAAGGAAAATATTTTTGCCATGAGAGCAGATAACTTCCATTATCTGCTTCACAATTCGTTCCAACTGCGTCATAACGGGTTATATTGTTAATTAAAATCAGTTTTGAGAACTTTTGAAAAAAACATTTGGGGTCACTTTTTTCAAAATTTTTATTCACTCAAAAAATTTCAAAGTCCAAATCAACAAATTTTTGTTTTTGAAACATTTCTTTCCAAAACAAAAATTTTTCGATTTGGACTTCGAAATTTTTTTAATGAATCAAAATTTTGAAAAAAGTGACTGGAAATGTTTTTTTGAAAAGTCCTTAAAACTGATTTTAAGTCATTTAAACACAACTTTAAAATAGTGTTAAGAGGGTATTAAGAGGATCTTAACTAATACACCACTAATACCACTGATTCCGGTAAGGCTGTAAAAGTATACTGTCCGCGCAAAGAAATGTTACTACACGTATCATTTCGGCCTATCGGACAGTACCGACGTGTGCTGCTCAGGTCCTTGCCAGCGTTCCGCCGGCAGATCTTTTGGCGCAAGAAGGAGAGGAAGTTTTTCTCCTTTTCAAAGAAAGAATGTCTACCCGTTATACGGATGACAACAGACCCAGCAAGGACCAAATTCGCCGAGATGCGAGAAGCAGACTCGTCGACAGATGGCAAGAACGATAGAGCGGGGAGGAGACAGGCCGATGGACGTATCGGCTGATACCAACACTCGCCACCTGGATAAGTAGGAAACACGGAATTGTTTCCTACTACTTAACCCAAGCCCTCATAGGGCACGGATGTTTTGGCTCATACCTTGAGCGATTCAAAAAGATTGAAAGCTCGGAGTGTGTGTACTGCGGGTTCCCAGTGGACAATCCAGAGCACATACTCTTCAGCTGCAAGCGTTGGGACGCGGAGAGGCAGGTCATGTTCGCCGGTGTTAACCGCAAGGGTACACCGGAGAACATGATTCTGCTTATGACTCGTTCTATCGAGTATTGGCGAACCGTCGAGACCTTCATAAATCATGTTATGAAAGTCAAAAATTTCGACGGTCGTCAAAGAAGGCAAGTCCCGTAGGATAGGGAAGGATGTCGCTTCGGCGACAGAGTAGGGGATATAAGACCACTCCTGATGGCGATACGCGCGGAAAGTGCTAGCCGGGAGTGGTCTTAAGGTCCCTAAAAAAGGATGTGTTTTTAGAGGCTCGGCAGAACATCGCCACCCCCGCAGAACCCTGTAGTACGGGCTACAGGATACCTGGCAACAGGTTTTCACATCCTACGCAAAAAAAAAAAATCAAGGCTGTTTACCGTGTTTTTCCCGATTTAAAAAAAATAAAAAAAATAAACATTTTTACTTAGATCCATTTTATTTCGAGATGCAATTTAAAAAAGACTTTTGCAAAGAATAATTAAAATTTGACTAAATTTTAACAAAAATCATTGACTTTAAACATATGCTAATTAAAAATTCATATATTTAAGGAAATTCAAGGTCTAAAAAAATCACACAAGATTGAAACTTACACTTCATAACATATTCTGTTCCACGAATCCTTTTGGTGTCTTCAATTAAAGCATCAACAGCACTAACATTTGTTGAAGTACCATCACATACTGATGCGACTATGTTTAGTCCTGCATCTTTGACAACTTTAATCGCTTCTTTGATACATCTTTGGAGTTGCGTTGATACGGTTGTTCCGCAGGGACGTAACTACAAATGTCGAGGCCCCCCACAAATTTTTTCAGGAAGCCCCCTCTCCCCCAATATTTGTTTAAATAGTGTATAAATAATTTCGGTCAATATTTTCAATTTTTAATTATTTTTTTAAAAACATTTTTTGGCATTAGGGTTATTGGGCTCGAGGCCCCTCCGCAATGCGGGGTTTCGCTGTATGGTAGTTATGTCCCTGTTGTTCCCGTACAAAAGTTAAAAGAAATAGGCAAATTGTCTCCGGTTTCCACACTTCGGAGCATGAAAACCAAGGCATAGTTTGCATACTCCTCAGTTCTTCTGTGCCCCCAGTCTTCGAATCCAATAATTTTATCAGCATTGGAATCGTACTGTAACCCCAAAGATAGCATGATTTCGTCCCACATAATAATCATGTTTTTTTATCAGTTGCCAAAACTGAAGACATCTCCTGCAGCCATTGTTTGTTCTCAGAAATTCCAGCAGACATTGGTATATTTTTTACAATGAATTTTAAAGTGCTCGCAGATGGCAGGGCAACGAGTTTTTTTCTAAGATACTTATACGCCTTTGGTGATATTTTGTAAATGGAAAGTGCAAGAATTTTTTCTTTATCTGTGTAGCGCCTCCCTTCATTTTTTTTAACATTATTCTTGAAAATCATCTCTATGAATAATGACTGACTCTTGCTCAACTTCCTTGTCATCTTCATCAATTTTTTTCTTTCTGAAATGTTCTGCAAAAAAGATATTTTTCTTCGACATCTGTAAGAAATACGTTTATGACAACCAAGAAAACAAAATAAAAATAATATGTTAGGGACATTATTTACCACAAATTATTTTTAAAAAATAAAATTTGAAAAATATTATTGAAAACTAATTTTTAAAATATTATTCATAATACAATTATTAATTTTAATACTGGAAAAAAATTAAAAATCGTACTACCAATAAAACTAACTTAAAGTAAAGTGAGGGACAGGTTTAATAAAAATTAAATTCATCGGTATAGAATGTTTACACCTGCTTGTATATTTCCTTTCATTTATTCAATTTTAATGGTAAAAATATTCTTATATTACCCAGTTAAAAATTTCGTGTGTGTTCCCACGTGTGTTCCCGTATGGTTTCCTGTATGGGATCTCTTAAAGGTTCCTACATGGGTTCCCATATGGGATCCTGTGTGCCAGGGAACTTTGGCACGAACCCTTGAGGGAACACTGTACATAGGATCCCATGTGTATGTGTTCCCTTACTGGATCCTTAATCTAATAAACAATTTAAATGAATCTACAAAAAGATTATTGTTAAGAAAATAATTCATGTAACTGTTGCACACCATATTTATAAGAACAAAAAAATCTACTGCGCAGCCGTAAGTGCTTTAGAAAACTACTGCACAGCATGTTAAGTTTTCAAAAATTGATTTGAAATCCTATGTGCATGGGATCCTATGTACAGTGTTCCCTCGAGAGTTCGTGTCAAAGTTCCCTGGTACACCGGATTCCATATGGGAACCCATGTAGGAACCTTTAAGGGATCCCATACGGGAACCCATACAGGAACACACGTGGAAACACATACGAAATTTTTAACTGGGTAATACCAAATTAGTTTCTATGTTTATTATATAAAATGTGACGGACTTATTAATAGCCGTAGGTTTTATGAAATACGTAAAGTGCATTTTTTAGTGACTAATATTAAGGGCATGTGGAAGGCGCCAACTTCAAATGATTCGTTGTAATATTTTCCACCAATTTTCTAGTAAAATACAAAACATATTTTAATGAAATTGAAGGAAATAGTAAATGAGACCTAGACGCATTGGCGTCCAGTCCGTTCGAGGTTTAATTTTAATTCTAAATTTGTGGAAAATATTAAAACGAATCGTTTGAAGTTGGCGCCTTCCACATACCCTTAAGATACCGACAATTGATTGTATTCATTTTTATGAAAATTCTTCTTACATTGAACATTTCATAATTTTTAGACTCTTAGGGACTCATAGAGTTAGAAGAAAATAAAGAAAAATTATCATTCAAGTTTTAACATATATAAGTAACAGACAAATTTAGAGAGTATTTGTATTTATTTGTTTTGAAATTTATGAGCCCTTAAGACCATAAAAATTAAAAAATTCAAAATAACATCTACCTAGTCTAAAAAAAGTTTATACAATTTTAATGAAATTGTTCTATAAAATTTGTACATGATTGTAGTGTTTTAATAGTAAAAATATTATTATATTAATATACCAATATAATCTTTATGTTTAATATTAAATATGCGGTATGTAGTTAACACCGTTGGTGAAAATAAAATACGTAAAACATATCCTTTTCTGGATACCCATATATCAACAATGATATGTATACATTATTATTAGAATGTCCTTCTTTTGAAATTTTCTATTTTTTTAACCACAGGGTTTGATAGAGTTAAAATTAATAAAAAAAAGTATTCTCTAACTTTAAAGTTTTCATGTTTAGCTCAAAGCTTCGAGACTCCAAATTTAGACGGTATTTTTCTACATTTGTTTTAACTCTATGAACCCTTAGGCCAATAAAAATTCAACAATTTTAAGAAAAGGAATTTTCTAACCAAAATTTATGCGTATCATACCTTCCAATCTTCTTTTTCATTTTATAATTTCCTTCCTCGTTGATTGTATTATGTCCAGTAGCATCTTTTTTCTCGGTGATGATTCACTATCAGTAACATCTCCTGATACCATTGAAATCGTTCTCTTGATTGTAGACTTTCTACTTTTAGGTGTACTAGTTAGAGCTGGTGATTGAAAATCAACATCCTTAATTGTTGGATGCATGGTTTGAGGGTCCTGTGAAAAATAAAATTTATTACATTTTTCATAGTGTGAATGATAATCAAAGCTAATGAAACCTGTTAACAAATAGTTGATTAAATTATAAATAATTTCTTGAAATGTCGAAATTAATTTAAATATGATATTTACTCGACAAAAAAAGGTTGCTTAAAATGCATTAAAATGAAAACGAAAAGATTAAAAAATGACAAGGATTAGAATAGAAAGTGATATTGATATTTCGTTAGGAACTAAAAAAATTTTAAAAATTAAAATTAAAATTTAAAAAATTAAAAAATTTAAATTTATCTTGTTTGTTGAGAGCAAGAAACGTTCGATATTGTAATCAGGTGAGATAATATTAATTTATTAGTTTTTTAGCAACTTACCTCTTCATTAAAAGTAGCATTTTTTTGTATTTCTGTGCTTGATTCAGATGATTCTTTATAGGAAGTAGAACTTCCTAGGACTTCTGTACTTGCATCAGAAGATTCTAGAACTTGAAAAACTTCTTGTGTCGAACGTGATCCATTGGCGGATCCAGGAAGGGGGGGCCACGGGTGCTTGGCCCCCTCATATTTAACAATGAGAGTGAGAGAGATAGCACTATAGTGCTATCTCTTTCTCTCTCATGCAATACCCCCTCCAAAAATCTTGTCTAGATCCGCCATTGACGTGATCCAACCTCAATATTTTCGTTTAACGTTTCAGGAACATCGTTTCATGGCAAGTGAAGTGTCGGATACGAATCACTCTTCAGACACAATCCTCGGGCACTTTTGTAATAGCATTTCTCTTCAAAATGTTTATTACAAACATATAATTGTTTTCCCGAAATATCAGTGTACTTCATTTAATTCAGCACATGATTTCTACAACTTTTCATCCACTTTACACCAACACTTTCATTTCTAGGAAAAACGTGTTTTGACACTTTATATTTCCCATTTTTTCAGCTTCCACATACAAACACCTTACACGTATGGGCACTAAGACACTGCATAGTTTTTTATAAAAAATAACGCAAAGAAAAACAAATATCTCAGCATGAACCGCATGGACGGAATTTAAGGTTAAGGAGGTTATGTTCTCCTTTGTAAACATTGATCAGCGCCTCTAGCGATTGTACAACCAACTGAGATAATTTGCCAAAAAGTAACGGCGAGTCGGCCTAGCCTGAACGTACTCCGTGAGCACTTTGCCGCGGAGCTAAAGTTCCCCTTCCATGCGTCCAGTCAGTTCCCTCGTGTTCTTTCCCGCGTGATTCTCCAGTGGTAGGATTCACGCATGAGGCGTGGCCTGCGCTAAGGTGAAGGAACTGACTGGACGCATGGAAGGGGAACTTTAGTTTCGCAGCAAAGTGCTCGCGGAGCACGTTTTGCCCACCTTAAAGGTAGATAATAAAACTTCAAAATTACGAAAAGCATATTTGAAATATCTATAAACTCAAAGAAATATATGTATTTTGAAAATGTAGGCAAAAACTTACTTCTGTCGTAGTTTTTGCACAACATGTCAATATCAGTTATATGATTTCTGAATTAGTTCGCGCATGATAAGGGGGAGGTAAAGGGGGTAAAACTGACTAAAAAATAAAAATTACTTCAGGACCATGTCTTTCGCTGATTGGTTTAGAAGTTATAAGCATTGTTATTTTCCACCTTTGTTACTTTCCTCCTCGGTCTCCCCTACATGACAAATAGGCTGAGAAGGGAGGAAACAAAGGAATTGTTGCGTTCTGTTCTTTATACACATTTACTTATAACTTTTGAACCAGTCAAGATATTTTAATTTTCTTTGGCTTATTTTAAAGATAATCGTATAAGGTTTAATTTAAGTTAATTCAAATTTTTTACAACTACTTTTCTAGAAAATAAAGCCCATCAAAATTGAATAATTAAAATTCACAAAAAACGAAAAATTCACCTGTCTATCACATAGAATCTCCGTTTCTAAGTTTCTATTAATCGAAAAAGCTTTAAAATAGGACCATTTATCGGCAAATTTTACCCAAATAGCACGATAGTTTGCTGTAAGGCTACTGTAAGGGTTATCCGAAAAGGTTGTAAGGTTACAAAGTAAGCCGGTAGTAAGCATACAGTGAGCTTAAAATCACCGCCTAACAATAACCTTACTTTCAGGGCCGGCGGAACAAATTTTTTCGGGGTGTGGAATTGTCAAAAAGATTGGGGAGGGGGGAGGTGAGACCAAAATATTAACAAATACTTGTAAGTACTTTGGACGATTCGGGGTGTGGAATTCCACACCCCGAATATTTTGGGGTGTGGAGTACTCCACACCATCCACACAGTTCGCGCCGGCCCTGCTTACTTTGTAAGTTTACTGTGAGGCGGAAATTTTAAGTCCACGCTAACTACAAGCTTACGATGTAAGCTTACCACAAGCTTACGGTGTAAGCTTACCACAAGCTTACGGTGGAAGCTTACCACGACCTTACTTTGTAAGTTTACTGTGAGGCGGGAATTTTAAGTTCACTGTATGCTTACTACTGGCTTACTTTGTAACCTTACAACCTTTACGGATGACCCTCACAGTGGCTTTACAGCAAATTTTCATGCTATTTGGGTATAAGCTTTCCAATGGTCTATGAAACATTTCATTTTACTAATATCAGACAGAGTTATCAACGGTCATGTTTTAATCCCATTTTTGTAAGTGGTCCCACAATTTTGGCCGGTAGTGTATATTAAAATTTCCTAAATACTACTGAATAAGCTGTATTCTCTTGGTTGTGGAACGAAATTTGTTAGAATTATGAGTGATTTTTATATGAATGCCATGGTATCAATTAAATTAAAAAAATGAAATTTCTGAATCAATTGACGTTACTAAAGGTGTTATGCAGGGGGAGGTCCTGAGTCCTATGTTGTTTGCGCTATTCATTTCCAAACTTGAAAATTTCCTAAAAGCGTGAGGAATTAGAGGGATTTCCATAAATCATTTGATTGAGATTTTAATATTAGCGTATGCAGATGACCTAGCCATTTTTTCCGATAGCTTGGTAGAAATGAGAAAAATTTTAATAGGGTTATGCGAATATTGTAAATTAAATGACTTAAAAGTAAACTTAAGCAAAACTAAAATTATAGTTTTTAGAAAGGGAGGTCACTGTCACAGTAATGAGAACTTATTTTTTAAATATGATGACTCTCCAATTGAAGTTAAACAGAGTTAAATGTGACACGCTCTGAAGAAAGGGACTAGAGGCAAATCGGTAATTTTACAGGAGAGCGAATAACTTGAAAAATAATTAATAAAAACATTTTCTGACTTCAAATAATGAAAAAGGAACTTTTGTTCAAGTTATATCAACCCTAAACCGAATATCGATTTTTTGCCTCTAAGGTCCCTTTCTTCAGAGCGCGTCACACATGTATCTCGGAGTAAATTTCACACAAATCTAGCTATGAACTCTACATTAGGGCTAATTTATAAAATGAAAATAGAATCCTTCAACCAAATTGTCACTCTTTTCCGGAGCCTTACTACTAGTGTGCTTTTTACGCATCTCAGATCTGGAGCCTAAGATATTTCGATCTAATTGAAAAAATACAGACGACCTGCTTTAAAAAAGTTTTAAATCTTCCAAATAGTACTGCGGGATATGAGATCAGATTAGAAATAGGTACTTCGCAACTTTCAGAAAAAATTTTTGAATTAATACTTAATTGGTTAGAGAAAATGTTGAACATGTCTGATGAACGCTACCCTAAAATATGTGACTGTCCATGACAAAACGTGCCTTAGCTCCAAAAAATAAATTTTGATTTTTTAATGTCAACCGATAGATGTTTACTTGCTCTTTCATTTACAAAAATAAAAAATTGTTGTTTTAAAGAAATTTTGGCGTTATTAAGCAAGAAGCGTAGACACGTTACATTGGCTTCCATGCATTGCTGAAACTTTAAACGCTCACCCTGTAAAGTTGACGTTTGGGAGCTAAGGCACGTTTTCTCATAGACAGTCACATATGTTTTTTAAGGCTGAGTGAAATAAATAAAAGAAGCTTGGATAAGAAACATGCGGGAAGGTTTAAATGGGCTTATCAGGTAAGGGAAATTTTAAAAAAAATTAAAGCAGAAATCGAGTGGAAAAATTTATCTTTATCCTCTCTTAAAGCAAACAAAAGTTAGTGGTTAAAAAAGTACAAGAAATAATTCATTTTTCTGATTTAAGTAGAGCTACAGAATCTTCCGCATTATCACTTTATCCACACTGAACCCCGTTTCTAAAATCAGGTCCCCAGATCTATCTACATCTATAAGCGCCCCTCTAAAATATATTAGAAAAGTAGCACAGTTGAGGCTGTTGAATAAATTTCAACCAAAATTCGTAATTGGAAGGAACCACTACAAATTGATCCAGCAAGAACTTTGTGCCCGTGAAGAAATTTCCCCAAGTTTCCTTGCCTTATGCTGAAATCTAATAGGTTTCTAGTATGGAAAAATATAGGGAAATGGTTTGGCCCTGGTATATTTTGTGACGCTCGAATCTTGTCAGAAGTTCCTTGTGGGGAAATATAGCAAGGGCACTACAAGAACCCTACGCTGGCCCTAGATTAGGCTGACCTTCTAGTGTTGGTTTTGATTTAGTTTTTATTTATATTATTATTTTATTATATCATTTAAGAGACAGAGTCTAGCTAACGGTCGGCCCAACTCTGGCCACTGTCGACCGTCGGCATTTGGTTGACAAAGTTTAGTCGGCATGCTTGGTTGGCCCAACTTAGGTATTTCTGGTCGGGCCAACTTTGGGTGCCGACCAAACTTGCCATTCAAGTGCCGACGGTCGGCCCAACTCTGGCCACAGTTAGGCCGACCGTTGGCATTTGGTTGGCAAGTTTGGTCGGCACCCAAAGTTGGCCCAACTTAGGTTTTTTCAGTCGGGCCAACCTTGGGTGCCGACACTCTGGCAGCCAGAGTTGGGCCAACCAGGGGCCGACCATTTAACTCAGGCAGCCGACCGCAATTCGCACCTAGGTAGGCCAATGGAAAGCTTGAATTATGACCTTGAAAACGCTTTTTTTAAAATTGTTCTACGATGATTTTTAACGAAGTTATGATGTTTTACTTAAAATCATTTTTTTCCATTACACAACAACACATCAATATTTGATGTGTTTTTAACATATGAAAAAAAGTCATATTTTAAGTAAATCATCATAACTTCGTTAAAAATCATAGTAGAACAACTTCTAAAAAAGCGTTTTCAAGGTAATAATTCAAGCTTTCTACATTGGTATGTATTAAAGTTAAGTCGAGTTCAAATTCTAATGTTCAAAAAGTGTCATTTTATTAATTTTGAGGTTAGGGTCAAAACTTGATCTGATGGACCCATTCTGATGACGGATTCGGATTCAGAGCATTAAAATACATAGAAAAATGTGTGTCTCTTAGCTCTTACCCAGGTCAGGGAACTTTATTTTTTTGTGTGGCTGTGTTAACCAAGGGCAAAAAAAAACACACGCGCCATGCATCCTTTTTTGCCCAAGGGTAAAAATAGACGTCATTTTTATATAATCGAACAAATGAGTGCCTTTTAGTCGCTGTCTTCAGGTATCTAAAAGCGCCATTTGTCTGTGGAATAAAAAAATATTTTCCGTTTTGTTATCTTATTTATAAAGTTTTTAGTATTATAACTTACTTTATATATTATACTTTATTTTATATATTCCAATTTTTTTAAATTCGGTGTTCATAATTTTTAGATTGAAATATTGAAGAAGGCACAAAGTCAGTGCCGAAACGTCAGTTTTTTTTGTAATCAAAATTGTTTTTTAAAAAATTCTACGATCAAATAATATGAAATTTTCTACTTAAAGTTTACTGAATGAAAAGGAATAGGGGAAACCGAGGAGGAAAGTAACAGAGGTGGAAAGTAACAACGCTTATAACTTCTAAACCAATCAGCGGACAGACATAGTCCTTTAATAATTTTTAGTCAGTTTTGCCCCTCTACCTCCCCCAAATTATGTTAGGGTTCTACCGGAAGCTATATATCTGATACTGACATTTTGTGCAAAATTTACGTCAAAAGTAAGTTTTTGCCTAAATTTTCAAAATATCATATTTTTTTGATTTTATAGATATTTTAAATATGCTTTTCGTTTTTTTGAAGCTTTTTTATTTATCTTTAAGTCGTGCTAGTGCATAATTAAAAAATGCGAAATACTTTTGTGTAATTTAAACTTGTTTTTTGAAATCCAAGGAAAGTTGTTACTTTCCTCCTCATCTAATGCTTTATTTTTATAAACCTTCTCCTTCTTTATAAATATGTGATTTTATATGTTTATTTTATATTTTAAAGATTAAATATTGGACTTTTAATTTGAATTTTTAAGAAACGATCCTTTTTTAATGTCATTGCTATTCAACGAATACTAAATAGATAAAAAATACTTGATTGCAAAAAATTGCAAAAATATCTGCCAATTATGTACAAAATGTAGTTAATATCACTTTGCTTTTTACTTTTTTGTATGTTCATAATAAAAATAATTTAAATTAAAAGCAGTTTTATATTTAAAATGCTAGACTTAATTTTAAAGTGTTACTTTCCTCCTTCGTGCTGTTACTTTCCACCTCAGGGGTGAAGAGGAAAGAAACAAATAAAGAGCTGATTAAAAAGTCCTGCAGTGAACTATCAAATTATTATTAATGTTTAACTCCAAATTTATTTCATAGGTAAAAGTCCAAGCTTTCGATTAATATGTTTACAGAACTTATCCGACAAATAGTTTTAATGCTAGCATTAAAAAACTGATTTTTGTTACTTTCCTCCTCGGTCTCCCCTACTAAGAAAGTTCTATAAACTATGAAAATCCAAAGTTTTGTCTTATATGTCATTTAACATGGCTGTTACTACCTATTATACAAAGTAGTTAGATTCAAGTTTTTTCTATCTGTTACGTATAATATTCCTTAAAGAAATAAAAAAGTAATAAATTAATTTATCAAACTCTTCGAATACAGCGAATCTTTGCGTTGCCTGACTCGTCATATTTTTTTCTACTTAAGATAAATGAGAAACCATTTCTTATTCATAAAGTTTGTAATTTTATAATTCAATGATTGAATAAAGGAATATAAAAGTTATTCTATAAAGTGCCAAAATTAGACGAATTGTAATTTCTCGCATAGCTCGGTTGTTTCTGTTTTAATATAGGTATTAGGGTGGCCGTTAAAAATGACATTTTGGAATTTTGTCCATTTCCGGGTCTCATTTTGTCACAAATTGAAAAAAAATAGATACGTACTTTTTTATTTTTTTTCAAATAATATTTAGTTGTGCCTGAAGGCTATTGAAATTTTGGATGTATTTTGCATGGGGAAAAAACTTTTTTTCATAGATTTCCTGTAAAATCGTTGAAAATTAATATTTTTTGACCGGACTACTCTGTTTCTCTTCATAAATGTCCAAAGAATAATATAAAAATTTTAACATATGAAATTTGTTAAATTAACTATTTTTTACAGGACCCAAAAGCTGACAAAAAAAAAACCAAAATAAGTTATTACTGGCAAAAAATATTCATTCTGAAAAAAACAAGAAATTTAAACTACTAATCATGGATTTCTAATGGTTTTGAGATCGCTGATTACAAATCTGGAGTCATATTTCAAAAATTTTAAATTTCAGATACAATGTGGAGGCCATGAAAAATTTAAAATTAATCAATTTCTAGGAATCTTCTTATCAGGGGGTTTTGGGGACCCTGATATCAAATTTGAAGTCAGATTTCAAAAATTCAGAATGGCGAATCCAATATGGCGGCCATGAAAATTTCAAAACTAATCAATTTTTATGAAACTTGGTATCAAGGGGTTTTTGGGTTCCCTAGTTACAAATCTGAAGTCAGATTTCAAAAATTCAAAATGCCGGATCCAATATGACTGGCATAATGTTAAATAGGTGAGAATTATGTCCATTTCTTAAGAATGAAAATTTACGCTTTTTAGATAAAAATAAGTCAGTTTAGACTATTTTTGGAAAATCGAAAATCTTAACGATCACACTCTAAAAACAAGTGTCTTATTTTGTCCTCACTTTTAAGACATTTTAGGGTGTCTTAATTTTAAACCATTGAGAAAGTGTCTTAAAAATACCTGTAAGACGCTTTCTAAACGTCTTTTGTCTTAAAATAAGACACTTGTAAGACACCTGTTTTTACAGTGCACGAAGCTTTCTCTATGAGGAAGCAAAAAATTAATAATTTTTTTAAAACTTGGTATGAAGGGGTTTGGGGTCCATAGTTACAAATCTGAAATTAAAAATTCAAACGGGACCTCGCTGCTAATTAGAAATGGGAAGGTTAGTATTTATTAGCTAGATAAGTTTCGATCACAAATTAGATGACACAATGTGTCTCTGATGCACAAATTTTGTTGGATACTGGGATATCATATTGCATAAAAAAAATTATTAATTTTTTAAACATTATGCCCGCCATATTGGATCCAGCATTTTGAATTTTTGAAATCTGACTTTAGATTTGTAACTAGGGAACCCAAAAACCCCTTGATACCAAGTTTCATACAAATTGATTAATTTTGAAATTTTCATGGCCGCCATATTGGATTCGCCATTCTGAATTTTTGAAATCTGACTTCAAATTTGATATCAGGGACCTCAAAACCACCTGATAAGGAGATTCCTAGAAATTGATTAATTTTAAATTTTTCATGGCCTCCACATTGTATCTGCCGTTTTGAAATTTTGAAATATGACTTCAGATTTGTAATCAGCGACCTCAAAACCATTAGAAATCCATGATTAGCAGTTTAAATTTCTGGTTTTTTCAGAATGAATATTTTTTGCCAATAATAACCTATTTTGGTTTTTTTTTGTCAATTTTTGGGTCCTGTAAAAAATAGTTAATTTAACAAATTTCATATGTTAAAAATGTTATATTATTCTTTGAACATTTATGAAAAGAAACAGAGTAGAAAAAAAAATTAATTTTCAACGATTTTACAGGAAATCTATGAAAAAAAGTTTTTTCCGCATGCAAAATACATCCAAAATTTCAATAGCCTTCAGGCACCACTAAATATTATTAAAAAAAAAAAAAAAAATACGTATCTATTTTTTTTCAATTTGTAACAAAATGAGACCCGGAAATGGACAAAATTCCAAAATGTCATTTTTAACGTCCACCCTAATAGGTATAAGGGGAACTGTTATGTATGGTGAATAATAATTGAAACGTTGCTCAACTTTAAAAAATGGTCAATTGTTTATTAATCTAAGATAAAACTTAACAAACTAAAGTGTATATTTTAATTGACTAATATTTCTATTATTATTATGAAAATGTATGGTAAAACAATTTCCCAAACTATCCAAGAACTCAAGAATTTTTTTATCTGGCTCATTGTTGTATTTTCTACATTAACTAAACGAAAATCTACCTATATCTTATTTATCTTTGCTAAAAGTCAATAAAAGACTGTAAACCATATGTCTTATTCCTAAAGTTTGTAACATTATATAATTTAGTACATAAATAAGAAATAACGTATAATACAAAACTCATTACATGATCTATATAAGAATTAAAAGAATCGCTATGACATGTCGCGCTCACATGGTTTTTCTACTTAAGGGGGTCACCCCATGTGACGGGCCGTTTTTTAAGCGTTTTTTCTTAAATTTTTTTTCAGAACCATGAAAACTTAGAACTTCGGACTTTTTTCCATATATTTAGTGATATTTTAACTACAAATACAAATTTTTTCAATTAAAAATATTTCAATATTTACGACTTATAACACTGTAAAGTGGCTTTGGTGATAAAAAAGTGGTCCATCGGCGACCAGGATTCCAAATGATTGGCTGAACAGAAATCAAAAAATGAAATAGCATTTTAATCTGTGGTTATGTGGCTATCGCCGGAACCAGGATATTTTGAAAATATTAAAAATTGCATTTTTTACGCGGGTTTGAATTTTTTTTTTTAAAAAACGCGATTTTTTGCGTCTATTTTTTTGTATATAAAAAAAAACGACTTGACCTTTTTCAATTATCCTGGTTCGGGCGATAGCCACACATGAGCTGAATATACTCTATAAATTTGAACGAAATCGGTTAAGTCGTTTTTGAGAAATCATGGTCGCCAGTTTGAAAAATGTGGTTTCGAGAAAGACGCGTTTCAAAGTTCAAGTACGAATGAAGCCATGAATTCCAAACTATTACTAAAACAGCCGTTATATTCAAAAATATAGTTTAGGAAACTAAAGTTTTTCTAAATGTATTTATTTTTTACTTATATATATGTGTATGTAATAATAAAATTCGCGGATAAAAAACAGAAGCGACACAGAAGGTTCAGTGACACACTTCGTTGAAAGCTTGACCGCGCGCTCGAACATCTTGCCTTCTCACTGTAAAAATTTTTTAACAGCGACGAATATGTTTAAATCACTTTACCCACATATTCTGCATATGTGCGATATATGACGAAAAAAAAATTCGATTTTTCGAACCTATCACATGGGGTGACCCCCTTAAAAGCATGAAAGTCATAATCATGTTTCTAATGGAAATCCAAAAAAAAACTGTAAAATAGGGTTGGTGGGGGCAAGACGGAGTACCTGCCTTAATTAGAAAACTAATTAACTAATCATGACAATTTTTTGCATAATATAGCACCATTACGATAGTTTTTGATTGTTGATTTCTGTGTTATAAAAGTTTGTAACGAATCAAATCGTTACGCGTTTTATTCACTCTCCTCATTCACTTATCATTATTTTTCATTAATGGTGGTTACTATTAATTTTGAATTTACGCGCGCAAGAGTTGCAGATGGCGCGTGACGCGCCAGCAGACGACAAAAACCACGTGTTCTCGTCACCGGCTCCGGGCAGTGAGCCCGCCAGAAAGATTTGCGAGCCTATTGCGTGAACACGAAATTGTACTGTGACATAATACTTACGCGTGTAATTAATATTCTCTATTGTGTTAATATTCTTGTAACTCAAGCTTTCACCAAATTAAAGTGTTCATAATTCTATTAACTGCAGTGTTGTTTGTGTGTACTGCCTAAATCCCAAAATACGTCGCATCGTCGTGGACCGGAGAACCGCTTGCCGAGATCGACAACAAAAGGTAGGCCAATTGTTTATTGCTCTGTTCGTCAGGATCTTGCTTCTGTTCTCTGCGCTACAAGTGGTTCTCTCCCTTTCATAGTTTCTCTAGTAATTTCCACGATGCTTTAGGGAGTCAACGATGGTTTTCTCGATTTCAATTGTGAGTACTTATCCGCGAGTCGCCACCCACGTGCTCTAAATTGTTAATTAAATAAAACCTCGCGTATAGTGCCACAAGTTATTGTTTTTTTTTTTTGGTTGGTTTTGTAATTTAATTTTACATGAGAGAATTAAAATTACTCCATAAACTGGTTTTTAAGTTTATTTTACAAGATCAATAAAGGTGGTTAGATAAATAAAGATGCAACCTTTACTTGCGAAATTTGTAGGCAAAAAATAAGCTGATTTTTGTACTACCCCATCTTACCCCCACGTTTGGTAAAGTGGGAAATTCGAATTTTTTTACTTATTCATAATTTTATATTTAATTGAGTAACAGATGTTCCAAATAAGACTTAGTTGTGGAAGACTGATAACCAAAGATTATTATTTATATGATAAACAATATAATTCTGAATCTATAATGTTAGTTTTATTAAACTTCAAACCTTAGATACCCCGTCTTGCCCCCACTACCCCTACCTACTTTATGAGGCTACGCAGCACAATTTGTGTCTGACTTATCAAGGCATTTTCTACTCAAGTTTAACGAAAATCCTTTTCTTATAATTATATATTTTATAATTTAATGCATATCCGAAAAGAAAATTAGTTAGGGAAGCAGACTCGATTGAGAATCGTTCTCTCTTGCGAATTTTAGTACAGTAGGGGAGACCGGGGCTAGTTGGGTCAGGGTGTGATTGGGTCATTGCGGTTTACTCAAATGTTATTAGTCGAATTAATTCCTCTCTACACAAAAATTATTTCATATAGTGAGATGCAAGTTTGTGACCAGTTTCATTATTATATCATCATTTCTGTGGAGTAAATGTAAAAAAAACTAATTTTGATACTCCAAAGTAAATTTTTACTCACTCGGTTTTTTTGTTATATCTTCCTGAGTAATAGTTATAGAAAAAGTTTATTTATCAAATTTTGCTCTTTGAATAGTTCCTTTTAAAGGACAATAAAGAGATTTCAATTTATATTTGCAGTATCGATAGAAAAAAATCAAATTTTTGAAAAATACAGACGGGGTCAGTAGGGTCGTTTTGACCGGGGTTAGTTGGGTCGTCCAAATGCATGAGGAATCTACTATATACTTATACTACATAAATAAACTACATTGATTTAATTAAATTTTACTATCAGTAGTTTATTTCAGTCAATTACCACTAATGATAATACTTTTTAGCAATTAGGAATTAAAAAATACGTTTTTTCAATATGAGCAATTTCTTTATTTTATAATCTTATACTTTCGCACTGTTCTAATTTAAGTATATTTATTTTCCAATTCCTTTTATTATAAAATAACTCTAAAAACTAAGTTCATTATAAAAAGTAATGTTTTAACATTTAAACAGTAACATTTTAATCATGACCTAATTTGCCTCGGGCCGGGGCGGGTTGGGTCACTTTAAATTTCTCCAAAAACAATGTTCCCCAAAAAAAAACTAAAAGTAATAACGGGATTTTTTCTTTTTTAAATGAAAGCTGAAATATCAGAGCAGGTTTTCTGTACGATAAGGTTTTCATAAATTGGATATTAACCAAGTTAAACAACGAAGAGTGAAAAATGGCCCAACCAACCCCGGTCTCCCCTAAATCTATAATTTTTTTTGGAAAAAAATACACTAAACTAGTTTATTTCATAAATCGTTAGTGGCACATGTGACTAGCTTAAAACCAAAAAGTTGGGATTCCACCCCCCCCCCCCCCCTGGGGAAGGGGAGGAAATCAAAAATGTTTTTGGATTTCATTTTTCATAAAAACGGTAAGTCGTACTGAAAAATTTTTTAATAATAAATTGTAGATAATTAAATTTTCTACATTTTATCTCATTGAGACAGAACTGCACAACATAATATGCAAAAAGTAGAGGGCACAAACTATTTAAACTTCGAAAACATGCATTAGTTATTACATGAAATTCAAAATGGCTACGCTAATATGTCGAATTTTGAAAAAATTTTAATAATTTAATGCATGTTGGACCAAAACTAATATTTTTTATTAAAATTAATAAAGCTTAGTATACAAGGGTTTTTTGGAACGCTGATTAGGAATATGGTAATAATTTTTCAAAATTCAAAATGGCGGATCCAATATGGCGAACAAAAAATTTTAATTTAAAAAAAAATATATGAAACTCAGTATACAAGGGTTTTTTAGGTCGCTGATTACGAATATGTTAATAAATTTTTAAAATTCAAAATGGCGGATCCAATATGGCGGATTTTTTTTTAAGAAAAATAATAAAACTTAGTACACAAAGGTTTGGGCAAGCGCTTTAAGCGCTTTGAGCGACCTCTAAATATTTCTTGGTTTCAAAACAAAAAACAGGGGTATTCTTTTCTACATAAAACAATCCTAGGGGGTGAGAGCATTAAAATTCCAAAATTTTACTTTTTTGGACCACCCTTTTAACTAACATAACAGTGAGTAAACAGGCTGTATCTCCAAAACACTGCAACCTAGAGAAAAGTAATGCACATGACTTTTATAGGTTTTTTTAAGCTCTACAACTTTTCTATTTACACTAAAGCTAAAAAATAATTTTTTTGATACGAAATACAGGAAAAACTTATTTTTGGAAACTTTGGCGCCCTCTAATTTTTGCACATTAAGTTGCATAGTACTAGCTCAATAAGATAAAATGTAGACAATTTAATTCTCTATAATTTATGCTTAAAAAATTTTTTAGTACGACTTACCGTTTTTGAGAAAAATTAAATCCAAAAACATTTTTGATTTACCCTCCTTCTCCAAGGGGGGGGGGGATCCCAACTTCTTGGTTTTAAGCTAGTCACATGTTCTACTAACGATTTATGAAACAAACTAACTTAGTGTATTTTTTTCCAAAACAACTACATTTTCAAGATAGATTTACTGTACTATTTTGCAAATTCTGCCATTTTTGTCCTGTGTTTCTGTGGCTCGTATGTAGTAACAAAAACTCATAATCCCAAAAGTTTTAGAAGGTCCATCAATTTCTTTTTTTTTAAATACTCTTAAAAACATCAGGAATTGAAATATCAACTTTAAAAAAATAAAAAATACTCTTTTCAAACAAAAAAAAATTGTTTCAACCATTAAAAAAAATTTTGTTTCGGAAATTTTTTTTCAAATTAATTTTTTTTTTAAATATTGACAATTTTTTTTTACCTACACAACTAGAGCTCGAAGCCCCCAAAAGCACGAGGCCCTGTGCGGTCGCACATTTCGCAGACAACGCTACTGTAGTACACACGGGGTTTCCTCAGTTTCAATTAAGATTTAACCAGAAAATTAATTTTCGCTTTTTGACACTTTATTCCCAAATTGTTAAAGATTTTAATTGAATTAATAATTAATTTTTTCCGTAGCAATGAAGGAATACCAAACTCATTCTATGAACTATAACAATAAAAACAATTGTTGTGTCTGGATCGACACGGTTTTTTCTACTTAAGAAACATGAAAGTCATAGATAGCTCTATGCTCTCTAAATCTGAATTAGTGGTTTTCTACTAATGAATTAGCGAAAAGTGAGCTACTATTAAAATAGTAAGAATTTTACTAATTCTTAGTAGAAAACTACTAATTAAATTAGTAAAAAAAATCTACTTTTTTTAAAAGTAAAGTTTCACTATTTCAATTAGTAGTTTTCCACTAAGAATTAGTAGTTTTTTACTAAGAATTTGTAGTTTTCTACTATATGAATTAGAGAAAAATGAGCCATGAATTTGACTAATTCATAGTAGAAAACTACTAATTCAGATTTAGAGAGTGGAATTGATATTTTCTAAAAGCTATGCGATTGTAAAATATTTCTCTAAAATATACATAAAATAGATTATTCTTAAGCAAATGCCCAGATGTGTGTGTAGGAATGTATACAGTACCGCTCAAAAGGATTTGCCCACCTTACAGCATGCAGGGGCATTACAAAAAGTTTTGTATCTTTATTAATAATAAAGACAAAACCTTAATCAAATATTTATTTTAAAGCTTAAATATTTGACTTCAAACGATACCTAAAAAAAATTTTTTTATTGTTTAATTGCTTAAATTAAAAAAAAAAAATTTACACTTTTTTTGAAAAATTTCACATTGATACAATTTTTTACGAAATCATCACATTTCAATTCTACAAATAGCATTTGAAAGCATTTTTTGACACCTTGAAAACGATTTTTTAAAAGTTGCTCTACGATAATTTTTAAGGAAGATATGATCATTTATTGTTTATAAAAATAGCCTCTTTTTTCAATTGTTGGTAACTTGAGAATAACTGACTTTTGGAAAAAATTGTTAAGACAAAAAATGTGCCCTTTTGTTCCTAGAATTAGGAAAAAAATATTTAAACATTAGAGCAATTTTTAAAAAATCGTTTTCAAGGTGACAAAAAATGCTTTCAAATGCCATTTATAGAATTAAAATGTGATGATTTCTTCAAAAATTGTATCAATTTGAAATTTTTTTAAAAAAAAGTGAAAATTTTATTTTTTTATTTTAAGCAATTAAACAATAAAAAAAAATTATTTTTTTTAGGTATCGTTTGAATTCAAATATTTTATCTTTAAAATAAACATTTGATGAAGGTTTTATCTTTATTATTAATATTATATTATTTGATATAATATAATATATATATAATATATAATAATATATATATGTAATATTATATAATTAAATAATAATTCTTTAACAAAATTTTTTGTATACAAAAAATTTTGTATCTTCATTAATAATAAAGATAAAACCTTCATCAAATGTTTATTTCAAAGATTAAATATTTAACTTGAAACGATACCTAAAAAAATAAATTTTTTTTATTGTTTAATTTCTTAAAATAAAAAAATTAAATTTTCACTTTTTTTTAAAAAATTTCAAATTGATACAATTTTTGAAGAATCATCACATTTCAATTCTATAAATGGCATTTGAAAGAATTTTTTGTCACCTTGAAACGATTTTTTAAAAATTGTTCTAAGATAATTTTTAAGGTTTGTAATATATAATATAATTTTTTTTTTCAATTGTTGGTATCTTGAGAACAACTGACTTTTGAAAAAAATTGTTAAAAAAATGTGCCTTTTTGTGCGTAGAATATATTTTTATAACGAATAACATATATACATATATCAATACATGCAATGCCCTTGCATGCCGTAGGGTGGGCAAATTCTTTTGAGCGGCACTGTATAATAAACACTTTTTTATCTTAAAGGGTTGTTCTTGGTATTGATAATAAAATAAAAGTGTTACCACATTGAATTTAATAATTCTAATTTTTAATTCTGTTTTTTTTGTAAAAACGTTTTAAAAAATGTCGATGAAAAAAAAACGAATACATAACAAAGTTATGTATTTGTTAATTGATAATTGTTAAAACAATGCTAACACAGCCACACAAAAAAAAAGTACCCGAGTTGGGGAATGAGACTACCCATTCCTTATGTATTTTGATGCGCTGAATCCGAATCCGTCCTCAGAATTGGTCCATCAGGTCAAGTTTTGACCCTAACCTCAAAATTAATAAAATGACACTTTTTGAACATTAGAATTTGAACTCGACTTAACTTTAAAACATGCCTAGGACCAATAGAAAGCTTGAATTATTACCTTTAAAACGCTTTTTTAGAAATTGTTCTACGATGATTTTTAACGAAGTTATGATGTTCTACTTAAAATTATTTTTTTCCTTTGCACAATAACACATCAATAATTGATGTGTTTTTAAAAGTCATATTTTAAGTAAAACATCATAACTTCGTTAAAAATCATCGTAGAACAATTTCTAAAAAAGCGTTTTAAAAGTAATAATGCAAGCTTTCTATTGGTCCTAGGCATGTTTTAAAGTTAAGTCGAGTTCAAATTCTAATGTTCAAAAAGTGTAATTTTATTAATTTTGAGGTTAGGGTCAAAACTTGACCTGATGGACCAATTCTGAGGACGGATTCGGATTCAGCGCATCAAAATACATAAGGAATGGGTAGTCTTATTCCCCAACTTGGGTACTTTTTTTTTGTGTGGCTGTGTAATCTTGAAAATTAACTAAAGTGTACATTATTCGACCATGTTCAGCGCAATAATATTGTACATTGCATTTAAAATTTCAGTAATTTCATTATAAATAACTGGACAGTTCAAATTGTTTATTATTATTAGTTGTTAATTTTATTTTTAAATGTAAAAAATATTTCAAATTTAAGAAGATATGTAAAAAGAACGAAGCCCATATGACTAAAAATAATAATATATATTATTGTTTGAAATATAGAAATTATATTAGTGCGCGTTTCTTACAAAAAATATTTATTTTATGTATTTTTTCGGAACAATAATACTTCTGATAAATGACCATTAGGGAAAAAAATTTAGGATAAATAAAAATAACCCCAAAAAAAAACAATTGTATTAATTAGATAGATGTTAGTTTCAATTGTAATTCTAGGAAATAAAAATTATAGGTATCAAATTATAATTCGAATTATGAAATTTACGTCAAATAGCTAGTCGATGATAAATATTTCGACGTATGAAAATTAGAAAATTGAAATTTGGGCGATATAATCATGCGCCCCCTAAATCGGCTAATATTTCTGGGCCCTATGTTAATTTGTCTACGGATGCTTTTTTTGCCCTACTGTGCATTTCTCAGAAATAAATAATATCAATCGAATATTATAGTTTATAGATGATAGTTAATATGATAGAACAATCTTGTGAAAATGGGCTTAATTCGACGCTGTTTTTCGAGCAAACGGTTTATATGTCTCCTTCGTACCTACACTGAAAAAAATTTGTTTGTCAAAACCAACTATTTGTCTATAGTTGAAGCCGTTCGACAAGGATTCCAAGTTAAGCTTGCAACCGAAGCAAAGTAAGTTCTAATATATCAAACTTGTTTGTTTGTAATTCTTAAAAACGGGGGGAAAAATTGTCAATCAGCTAAAAATTTACAATTTTCTATAGTGCAATAATGAGTTAAGTTGTATCACATAATCTTTAAAATAATACAAAAGTATACACTATAAACTTGAGGCGGTTGGTGCAGAAACCGCACAAGTCCACAAATCGTAATTGTTCAGGAACCAATAAAAACTGTTTTTCTTGTAAATGTGAGAATTTTTTTTAATTCTGCGTTTTGTATTATTTTCTACTAATCTATAAGTTTAAAAATTCAATATGATTGATTTATATTTTAATTAATATAGGGTATAACAATAATAAATTAACTTTTGGACTTGTGCGGTTTCTGCACAAAATGAAATGAAAAACACAGAAAATGTATTGAATCAAGTAAAGTATCACAGTTTTAGTAAATTTTTAGTAACATTTATTAAAAATTTTTAATTTGGATAATTTTTATTGGCATTTTATAAATAATAAACATTTTTTAAAAATCACTTTCCAACATTTTCTTAACAATTATCACATAATTCACTATTATTGTTTTCTGCCTCGCTTTCAGTGCATTTTATTTATAATATAGACTGTTTTATATAAATTATTTAACAACGTCTAAAACACTTTAAAAATATCACAAATAAATATTATTTCATCCATTGCGCATCTTTGTGCGCAGCTTCGAATCATGGACTTGTGCTGTTTCTGCACGAAACGAAAATTTGTTTATTTATTTTAAAGGGTTTAGAGTTTAGTAACATATGTAATATTTTACTAGATCGTAGAGCTTCATTTGAAGATAAATTTTCCATAAAAAAGTGATTTTCGAAAAAAAGTGGACTTGTGCGGTTTCAGCACCAACTGCCTCACTTTTAATAGTGTTTTTTGAAAATGTCAAATCAACATAATCTTCAAATATATGACGGCCACAACTAGGTCATTTACCGTAACCACTATGAATGTTTTAGAGATAGAAAATATTAATATTTTATTAAATAAAAGACTTTTTGAGTAATAAAAACAGTCGGTCCCACAATTTCTGATGTTCAATATAATATAATTTCTAATCTCTTAGACTGAAAATTATGCTTGTATTTTAACTAGGCTTCCCTAGTTGGCGCCTTAACTAACAAGGGAAACTGGTTGATTCCTTGTGTACGGGTGCAAGGGATTTTTTTCAGTGTAAATCTAATACCAAAACTTTTAATTTTGAGTTGCGACGTTTGAGAAATAATCACCCATAGGTAAGACCGGGGTTGGTTGGGCCATTTTTCACTCTTCGTTGTTTAACTTGGTTAATATCTAATTTATGAAAACCCTATCGTACAGAAAACCTGCTCTGATATTTCAGCTTTCATTTAAAAAGAAAAAGTCCCGTTATTACTTTTAGTTTTTTTTGGGGAACATTGTTTTTGGAGAAATCCAAAGTGACCCAACCCGCCCCGGCCCGGGGCAGATTGAGTTATGATTAAAATGTTACTGTTAAATTGTTAAAACATTACTTTATATAGTAAACTTAGTTTTTAGGGTTATTTTATAATAAAAGAAATGAAAAATAAATATATTTAAATTAGAGCAGTGAAAGTATAAGATTATAAAATTAAAAAACTGCTCATATTGAAAAAACGTATTTGTTAATTCTAATTGTTAAAAAGTATTATCATTAGTGTTAATTGACTGAAATAAATTACTCCTAGTGAAATTTAATTAAATTAATGTAGTTTATTTATGTAGTATAAGTATAATATGGGTGATTCTCCACGAAACCGACAATTTGGTTACTGTTATTTTAGAAATGTTAATTTCTAATTAAAATAAAAATCGTAATGTAACTTTCAAGTATGATAGTTAAGAATGAAATATCTGTGATGGGCTGGACAAATTGTTTATAATTATTGTATTTTTTAAACAAATTAACTGTTACCGCATCCATGTACCATAATCGGTTGCAGTATAACAAAATCGATAGTTGGATTTTCAGGAAAGTGAAATAAAAATTATTAGCATTTTAACTTTCAGATTTTATATTTGTTAAACAATATTTGTTTAAACAAATTATAAAAAAGTCACATTTAATTAAAACTATGGATGCGAATCGATTCTACAAGAAAAATTTAGAACGATTTTGTTCTGATCATATTTTATTTTAAGGCATAATTTGTTAATAAAATCGCTATAAACAAATAAAGCAATCCATGGTGATAATTTATGCGGTAATTTATGAAAATATTAAGGTAATTTATAATAATAATGCAAACGAAATTCAGGATTTGAAAAACTGTGTCATGAAATTTTTGTAGTAATTTATGGAAATTTATGGTAACTTATGCGCTAATTTATAAAAAGTTTGAGGTCATTTATAAGAATAATACAAAACAAAATTCAAGATTCAAAAAACTAATGCAGGAAATTTATTTCGTAATGTATGGAAATTTATAATTTTTATGGGGTAATTTATAGTAAATAAAAGAAAATAAAAAAAAAATAATTTTGGAAATTTATATGGTAATTTATGGGCATTTATGGGAATATATGTTGTAATTTTATAAATTATTTTAAAAACATTTATTGTAATTTATTAACACATAATTTAAAATTTGCAAATCAGTTATACCAACAATTTACACGAATTTATACGGTAATTTATGAAAATTTATAAAGTAATTATTGATAAACTTATTAAAATTATGCCAGGCTAAGTAAATTTTATTTGTTTAATTTTATTTGGACACAATCACTAAAATTGTTTTAGTTGTACACTTGGTTGAATCACAAATTCAATGAAAGACAGCCAAAAGGCTTCACCATGACGCTGACGCTTCACCATGACGCTTAATAAATACCGTTTTTTTAAACAAATTATTAGCAATTTTTAATCGGTTTTGCATTCCTGACATTTAAATTCACTAAAATAATACAACCATAAATCATTTAATGAAAAAAAATTTTTTCTTTTCGATTAATTGCGAAATATGTAAAGGCTTCACCATGACGATTCAGTGATCCCCTACACAAATTTGGCGCTTCAAACGTAAAAAAAAACAAAAAATCAATTATAAAATTTGTTTCTGTTGTAGTGAATCTCTTGAGGGAAGTGAATATTGTTGTTTATACTAAAGTATAACTACATTCTGATTTGATTTTTATGAAATATTTCAATTTTTTAAAAAGGCTTCACCATGACGCACAAAACTGGGGATAAGATATAACATCTAAAAAGAAATAAAAAAAAAAATTTTTTTTACAACCAATTTTTTTCTGAATTCCACACACTTAGACAATAAAAGAATGTTACAATTAATTAGTTTTATTATTAAAGTTTACTAAAAATATTTATTTTTGTTTCGAAACTGACCCTGGGGACAGGCTTCACCATTACGATTTGGCTCTTAAATTTGAATTTAACAAAAAATATTTAATCTTATAAATTAATGTGGCTACAGGCTTTTGTTTGTGATCACTAGAGCTACTTTTTCACGTTAGATTCATTGCCATATGTGCAATATGTTTCTTAAAAAGCACAAGGAACATGGAATTGTCGGTTTCGTGGAGAATCACCCATATACTTGATTCCTCATGCATTTAGGCGACCCAACTAATCCCGGTCAAAACGACCCCACTGACCCCGCCTGTGTCTTTTAAATATTTGATTTTTTTCTATCGATACTGCAAATCCTTTATAAGAAATCAGTTAGTGATAGCTATAGATATACTGCTGTAGAAATTTGCGTACGTAACAGAAAAGAGCTTTCTCAGTAGGTGGGGAATGACACGCCTTCGGCAAAAACGTTGGTAACAAGTAGGCGGGGTCGGTAAAAGTGTACGAAACATAAAGGAGAGTTTACAATTTCTCCTATTTATGTATTTGAATTTAAAAATTTTGAAAATGAAGTAGGCTGGGCATGACACGTCATAGGCAAAAATGTACGAAACATAAAGGAGAGTTTACAATTTCTCCTATTTATGTATTTGAATTTAAAAGTTTTAAAAATGAAGTAGGCGGGGCATGACACGTCATAGGCAAAAGCGTACCAAACATAAAGGAGAGTTCACAATATCTCATATTTATGTATTTGAATTTAAAAATTTTGAAAATCAATAATTAGGAAATCACCACGAGAAGAACCGATTTCCAGGTGACTTTTGGTGAACTTCTTGAAGGTAGTTAACCTCAAAATTTAAAAATCAGTAATAAGGACAACAATAACTGCAGAACCCATGTCCAGGTAAGTTTTTTAGTTAAACACCAAGTGCGGAACCGATGTTCCGGTGACTTTTGGTCAACATCTTCGAGGAAGTTAACCTAAAAATTTAATAATAAAAAAGTGTAGGAAGACAAAAATTTAAAAATGGACAACAATAACTGCAGAACCCATGTCCAGGTAAGTTTTTTTAGTTAAACACCAAGTGCGGAACCGATGTTCCGGTGACTTTTGGTCAACATCTTCGAGGAAGTTAACCTCAAAATTTATAAATCCATAATCAGGAAAACCTTAACCCTTCAACGCCCAAATGTACAATTTTTTGGCATGAAGTTTGACGCAAAATTTTATCAATTTAACCTTACGAAAAGAATTCTGCTATAGCCATATCTTATGGTCCAAGAATCGCTCTTTCGAATGGCGTATCGAAAAATTTTGTAAATTTTAAAATAAACAAATTATAGATGTTTTTTTAAACAAAAACATGAAATTTTGAGGTCTTATTTTCAAATTATTGAATTTTTTTATAAGCAATGGAATTGCAATATCTGTAAAAATCATAAATATCGCGTCAAAAATAACAAAGCTATAAGATAAGACTATTAAGAAAAAAAAACTTCAAAATGGCGGCTACAAAATGGCGGTTAAAGTGGATTTTTTTAAGTCATGTACATAGCAATGTGCTCAAAAACGGAAAACATAATAGACTTTTATAAAACTTGTTATACAAGGGTTTTTGAGGTCGCTGATTATGAATATGAAGTCACTTTTTAAAAATTCAAAATGGCGGATCCGATATGGCGGACGAAATTTTCAAAAATTAATTGGATTCGCTTCAAACTTGTTACTCGGGGGTTTTTGGGGTGGCTGATTACGAATCTGGAGTCAGTTTTTAAAAATTCAAAATGGCGGATCCAATATGGCGGACGAAATTTTCAAAAATTAATTGGATTTGCCTCAAACTTGTTACTCGGGGGTTTTTGGGGTCGCTGATTACGAATCTGGAGTCAGTTTTTAAAAATTCAAAATGGCGGATCCAATATGGCGGACGAAATTTTCAAGAATTAATTGGATTCGCTTCAAACTTGTTACTTGGGGTTTTTTGGGGTGGCTGATTACGAATCGGGAATCATATTTTTAATATTTTCAAAATTGAAAATGGTGGATCCAGTATGGCGTACAAAATTGTAAAAAATTAATTGGATTTGCTTCAAACTTGTAACTCAAGGGGTTTTTGGGGTTGCTGATTATGAATATGAAGACACTTTTTAAAAATTCAAAATGGCGGATCCAATATGGCGGACGAAATTTTCAAAAATTAATTGGATTTGCCTCAAACTTGTTACTCGGGGTTTTTTGGGGTGGCTGATTACGAATCGGGAATCATATTTTTAATATTTTCAAAATTCAAAATGGCGGATCCAATATGGCGGACAAAATTTTGAAAAATTAATTGGATTTGCCTCAAACTTTTTACTCGGGGGTTTTTGGGGTCGCTGATTACGAATCTGGAGACAGTTTTTAAAAATTCAAAATGGCGGATCCAATATGGCGGACGAAATTTTCAAGAATTAATTGGATTCGCTTCAAACTTGTTACTTGGGGTTTTTTGGGGTGGCTGATTACGAATCGGGAATCATATTTTTAATATTTTCAAAATTTAAAATGGTGGATCCAGTATGGCGTACAAAATTGTAAAAAATTAATTGGATTTGCTTCAAACTTGTAACTCAAGGGGTTTTTGGGGTTGCTGATTACGAATATGAAGACACTTTTTAAAAATTCAAAATTGCGGATCCAATATGGCGGACGAAATTTTCAAAAATTAATTGGATTTGCCTCAAACTTGTTATTCAGTGGTTTTTGGGGTCCCTGATTACGAATCTGGAGTCAATTTTTAAAAATTCAAAATGGCAGATCCAATATGGCGGACGAAATTTTCAAAAATTAATTGGATTCGCTTCAAACTTGTTACTCGGAGGTTTCTGGGTTCGCTGATTTCGAATCTGAAATCAGATTTTTAATATTTTCAAAATTCAAAATGTCGGATCTAATATCGTAATCAGCGACCCCAAAAACCCCCGAGTAACAAGTTTGAGGCAAATTTTTAAAAATTTTGTCCGCCATATTGTATTCGCCATTTTGAACTTTGAAAATATTAAAAATATGATTCCAGATTCGTAATCAGCGATCCTAAAAACCCCCGAGTGACAAGTTTGAAGCGAATCCAATTAATTTTTGAAAATTTCGTCCGCTATATTGGATTCGCCATTTTGAATGTATTAAAAATATGATTCCAGATTCGTAATCAGCGATCCCAAAAACCCCCGAGTAAAAGTTTGAAGCAAATCCAATTAATTTTTGAAAATTTTGTCCGCCATGTTGGATCCGCCATTTTGAATTTTGAATGTATTAAAAATATGATTCCAGATTCGTAATCAGCGACCCCAAAAAACCCCCGAGTAACAAGTTTGAGGCAAATCCAATTAATTTTTGAAAATTTTGTCCGCCATATTGGATCCGCCATTTTGAATTTTGTAAATATTAAAAATATGATTCCAGATTCGTAATCAGCGACCCGAAAAACCTCCGAGTAACAAGTTTGAAGCGAATCCAATTAATTTTTGAAAATTTCGTCCGCTATATTGGATTCGCCATTTTGTATTTTTAAAAAGTGACTCCAGATTCGTAATCAGCGATCCCAAAAACCCCCGAGAAAAAGTTTGAGTCAAATCCAATTAATTTTTGAAAATTTTGTCCGCCATATTGGATCCGCCATTTTGAATTTTGAAAATATTAAAAATATGATTCCAGATTCGTAATCAGCGACCCCAAAAACCCCCGAGTAACAAGTTTGAGGTAAATCCAATTAATTTTTGAAAACTTTGTCCGCCATATTGGATCCGCCATTTTGAATTTTTAAAAATTGACTCCAGATTCGTAATCAGCGACCCCAAAAACCCCCGAGTAACAAGTTTGAGGCAAATCCAATTAATTTTTGAAAATTTTGTCCGCCATATTGGATCCGCCATTTTGAATTTTGAATGTATTAAAAATATGATTCCAGATTCGTAATCAGCGACCCCAAAAACCCCCGAGTAACAAGTTTGAAGCGAATCCAATTAATTTTTGAAAATTTCGTCCGCCATATTGGATCCGCCATTTTGAATTTTTAAAAAGTGACTTCATATTCGTAATCAGCGACCTCAAAAACCCTTGTAAACATTCTTTTATAAAAAAATATAAACAATGATATAATTTTTATATCAAAATATAGGAACTTATGATTAATTTCTAAAATGAATTATTTAGTATTTTCATATTATTGAATTTCATGAAGTAGAATTTTCTTGTAACCGAAGTTTCACATTTTCGAATTTGTTTTCAATAGAATTTAAATTAATTCGAATTTTTAGTTAACAGAAGTTTTAGGTCATTGAATTTATATTTAAAAGACTTTTCATTAAAAAGAAATTCAATTTAAGCAAATTTTAATTCACAAGAATTTTCATTTTATAAAATTTTAAATTATTCTAATTTTTAAATGCCATAATATTCATCTGACCGAATCTTCATTTATCCGAAATTGTATTAGTACGAATTCATATTTGATAGAAAAGATAAAAGGTACAATCTGAATTCGTACTAATATAATTTTTGACAAATGAACATTCGGTCAGATGAATATTCTGTCATTTAAATATTCTAAGAACTTAAAATTCTATAAAATGAAAATTCTTCCAAAATGAAAATTCGTTTAAATTGAATTTCTTTTAAATGAAAATTCTTTTAGATATAAATTCAATGGTCTAAAACTTCTGTTAGGTAAAAATTTGAATTCATTTAAATTTTATTAAATACAAATTCGAAAATGTAAAATTTCTGCTACAAGAAACTTGTAAGACATGAAATTGTATGAAATGAAAATTCTAAATAATTCATTTTAGAACTTAAGCATACGTCTCAAAATATAAACAAATTTACGAAGAGAAGGTATAAATATGTAAAGAATACTTTCAGTAGATAGATAGATAGATAGATAGATAGATAGATAGATAGATATATGGCAAGATAGATATATAGATACAGAGAGAGAGAAAGAGAGAAAGAGCGAAAGATGGAGAGATAACTTTCCTTCAGGTAGACAAATGTACTTCCTTACAATTAACAAAAGGCAGGCAGGAAATAGAAATTCTTTTGTTTCTTAAGTACACCATACCATTTTAAAATAATTAAATTTCTGAAAGTTATTGTTCAATAAGAGGTAGCAGATTTAAGAAATTAGTATTTCTTTAAATTTATTTAAATTTATTTCCATTCTCATGTCAGATTTAAGATCTCAGTATTTCACTTGGTGAGTGCTGTAGGATTCATTATTTACTGGACGTTCTTCAATTATATTTTTTGTTTTTCATAATAATCACTTTAAGTTTAATACAATATTCAATACTTAAATAGTTTGACTATTGTTAATTGAAGAATTGAGAAAGTCTACAGTAAAATCGGTGAAGTGGAAAAGAGACCAATTTAAAAATTGGTAAATTGGCAAATTATTGAAATTGATAATAAGTAAATTGGAAAATTGGAAAATTGGAAAATTGGCAAATTGGAAAATTGGCAAATTGGCAAATTGGAAAATTGGAAAATTGGCAAATTGGAAATTTGGTAAATTGGAATATTGGTAAAATGGACAATTGAAAAAATACTAAATTTGAAAAATGGAACTTGAATATTTGTAATTTGGAAATTGATATAATAGAACATTTATAAATTGAAACATTTTAAAAATAATTAAATGATATATTGGTTTTTAAATACCAACCACTTTCTTCAATTTATATAATTAGAAAATGAAAAAGTTAATGTTCATTTCTTGAAATGAAAAATAAGTAAATTGCAATTTTCAGAAAGTGAAAATAGACAGTTGAATAGGACATTTGTAAATTGAAATATTGTGAAGTTATTGAAATGGTTTATTGTTTTTTAAATAACAATCATTTTTGGTAACTTATGGAATTAGAAGACAGAAATGTTAAACTTTTTGTTAGAAATATCTCATTACTAGAAATATATGAAATTTTTTATGGCAATTTCAGAACTAATAACTTAATTATAATATTTCTGTAACATTGTGAAATATGAAAATGTTAAATTCTCTAATTTCTCTTTAAACATTGACAGATTGGAAAATTGTGATACTTGAAAATGTATTTTTAAGAACATTATTTATTGAAAATTTTTCGGTAGGTAATTGGCAAATGTGTAAATTGCTATGTACATAATTATAAAACTGGTTATTTGAAATTTCGACATTTTGAAATTGCATTTTTCGGATTTTATGAGATTTATTACACTTTGACATATTCATATTATATAAATAAAATTTCGAATAACATGGAGAAACCACAGAATGAAAAAAAAAATGTTAGCACAGAAAGGGTGAAACGTCATCGTGCAGGTTTATCTGCAGAGAAAAAAATAGAAATTCGAAATTTGGAAAGAGAAAGAATAAAGTGTTATCGTGCTAAATTAAAAGAAAAAAAGAGATTACAAAGTAATATATCAAAAGAGGTAGAAAGAGCAACTTGTAATGAAGAGTCTAAAATTTTTTTTGAGAATGCAATACCATCAACATCCTTTCAGACAACTTCACATTCAGAAAATGTACAAATAAGTTATCAAGATTCCTCATTTGAAGAAAAACGAAGATTTACCGAGAAAGAAGTAGAACAATTACAAGAAGTTGATAAAAATACTGTTAGTACAGAAAGAGTGAAACGTCATCGTGCAGGTTTATCTGTGGAGAAACAAATAGAAAATCGAAAACGTGCAAGAGAAGGAATGAAGTGTTATCGTGCTAAATTAAAAGAAAAAAAAGCATTACAAAGTAATGTATCAAAAGAGATAAAAAAAGTTACTTGTAATGCAGAGTCTCAAATTTTTTTTGAGAATGCAATACCATCAACATCTTTTCAGACAACTTCACATTCAGAAAATGTACAAATAAATTATCAAGATTCCACATTTGAAGAAAAACGAAGATTTACCGAGAAAGAAGTAGAACAATTACAAGAAGTTGATAAAAATATTGTTATTACAGAAGAAATAAAATGTCATCGCGCGAATCTAAGTGTAGAGAAAGAAATGGAATTTCGAAAAAAAGGGATACAAGAAAAAAATGGATTGCAAAGTAATATATCAAAAGAGGTAAAAGAAGAAATTTGTAATGCAGATTCTCAAACTTTTGTTATGACTTCGATACCATCAACATCTTATCAGACACTTTCACATTCAGAAAATGTTGAAATTACTTCTCGACATTTAATTGAGAATGATGTTTCTTCATCTATTCTCCATTCGAAGAAAGTACACATTGATGAATTTAATGATTTGAAAAATGATAAAATTGAAAGATTGATATTACTTGAAACGAATAATTTGAATGACGAAGGAGAAAAGTGTTGCAGATTGGTAAATGATGTTAATACTCATAATGATGTATATATTTCTGAATGTCTTTCTTCAGATGTTTTACAAACGCAGAGTAGATCAATGGAAAACGAATTACAGGGTAGTGGAGTAGGAAAACGAAGTAAAAGAAAAATTATTGATTTAGAAAGTACTGTAGTTCCGGAAAAAAGATGTTTGTATAAGTTGCATCCAATAGACGAAATAAAAAGGACAAAAACATCCCAAAAAAATAGAAAAGAGATTAATATTTTTGTAGAGAAAAAAATGGAAAATTGTGGTGCCAGTTTAAAAAAAGGGAAACGATTTGAAGAAAAACAAAAATTTATAAAGAAAGAAGTAGGACAATCACAAAAAGTTGATAAAAATATTGTTAATACAGAAAGGGTGAAACGTCATCGCAAAGGCTTATCTGCAGAGAAACAAATAGAAATTCGAAAACGTGAAAAAGAAAGAATGAAGTGTTATCGTGCTAAATTAAAAGAAAAAAAGGCATTACAAAGTAATGTATCAAAAGAAGTAAGAAAAGTAACTTCTAATGCAGATTGTGAAACTTTTGTTGTGAATTCAATACCATCAACATCATTTCACACACTTTCAAATTCAGAAAATGGTCAAATAAGTTATCAAAATTCCATTGAGGATGATGATTCTCCATCAATTCTCGATTTTAATGTAACTCAGGAAAAGTTAGTGAGCGCATCAGGTAATTGTTCAGAAGAATTAGAATTAAATAAATTGCATTCACGAACTTATGCAGAGAATTATTTAGGTAAAATGTTACTTTATTGCACTCATTGTGATGCTAAACACTTCAAAGATGAAAAAGTTAGTACTAAAATTACTAATTCAGATGCTAAAAATCTGAAACATAAAAAAGATGATAACAAAAAGTATTCTTTCGCTGATTGTTGTAGCCATGGAGGTATTAAATTAAAATCTTTAAATTATCCATCTGAATTGAAAATGTTATTAGATGGTTCACATGAGAAATCAAGCCATTTTCGCCAGAATATAAGATGTTACAATAATTCATTTGCTTTTGCGTCATTTAATGCTAATGTTATTAATTTCCATGGTACACGAAGAGGACCGTATTGTTTTAAAATACAAGGTCAAATATACTATCAAATGAATAAAGCTTTATACCCTGAAAACGGTGATGATCCGTCTTATGGTCAATTGTTTATTTATGATCCTGATGATGCAATTGAATACAGGTTGAATAAAAATGATAGATTAGATAGAGATATTGTTAGAGGAATTGAGAATTTTATGAGAAAACATAATACGTTCAGTCAATCATTTAGAATGATGAAAGAAGTTATAGAAATAGAAACAGCGTTAGCGACAAAAAATGATGAAGAAATTCCAGAATTGAAATTATTATTTACTTTAAAAAAAGGAAAAGATCCACGGCGATTTAATTTTCAAAGAGTTAATGAAGTAGCTGCTATTTTTAATACAAATTCAGAAGGTGAAATACCTGATTCTTATGTCACTGTGTACAACAAAATAAGTAAAGAATTGCAATTAGTTAGTAGTTTGGATCCTTGTGTAGAACCTTTTATATATCCTCTATTTTATCCTTTTGGAGAAAAAGGTTATTGTATTGATATGCTTCGAAATGATACAGATAAAAGATTGAAAAAACATAGAATTTCGAGGGCATCTTATGTAAAGTATAAAATGGCAATTAGAGATGATATATTTAATCAGTTTCTATACGGTGGAAGACTATTTCAACAGTGGCTGGTTGACAATTATGTTAAAATGGAAAAAGATCGGCTTCAATATTGCGCAAATCATCAAACACAATTGCGAAGTGAAAGTTACAGAGGATTAATAGATCACATTAATGATGTTGCACAAAGGAATGATACACCTCTAGGAAAATTAGTTGTCTTACCATCAACATTTATTGGTTCACCTCGTAATATGATGGAATTATATCAAGATTCAATGGCTATTGTGGCAAAACATGGCAAACCAGATTTATTTATAACAATGACATGTAATCCACAGTTGAAAGAAATAACAGAGAATTTATTACCTAATCAAACAGTAGCTGATAGACCTGACATTGTCGCGAGAGTCTTTTCTTTAAAAGTAAAACATTTGATAGAATGTATTGTTAAGAATAAATGTTTTGGAGATGTCAAGTCCTACGTTTATGTTATAGAATTTCAAAAAAGGGGATTACCACATATCCATTTGTTGGTTATATTAACGTCCAATTCAAAAATATTAACACCAGAGAGTGTTGATGGACATATTTCAGCTGAAATACCAGATGAATTGATTAATCCTAGATTACATGAAATTATTATGGCAAATAATATACACGGTCCTTGTGGAGATTGGTGTTTCGTTGATGAAAAATGTTCAAAAAATTTTCCTAAACCTTTACAAGAAGACACTACTGTTGAAGAAAATTGTTATGTGGTATATAGAAGAAGAAACACAGGTAAAACGTATACACGACCTAATGAATATGTTGTTGATAATCGTTTTGTTGTACCTTATTCTCCTAAACTTTCACAAACATTCAATTGTCATATTAATGTTGAAGTTGTATCCAGTATTAAGTCCGTCAAATATTTGTATAAATATATTTATAAGGGTCATGATGCTGCATCAATTATTATTACAAATAGTAATGGAGAAGCTACTATCAATCATAATGAAATCAATCATTATGAAGAAAATAGATATGTTGGTCCAGTAGAAGCAGCATGGAGAATTTTAAGTAAAACTTTATCCAAAAAAAGTCATAGTATAAATCGTTTACCAATACATTTACAAAATGAGCAAAATATTCTTATTCGGCAAGTAGATACAGAGGAAGAAATATCATTTAATTTAAATAAAAATACAAAATTATTGGACTACTTCCTTTTAAATGAACGTGATGTAAATGCTCGTCAGTATTTTTATACTGAGATTCCCGAATATTATTCATGGGATAAAACAAAATGTAAATGGAACAAGAGACTCCGTAAAGAGAAGGCAATAGGCAGAATTTATTCTGTTAATCCCTGCCACACAGAATTATTTCACCTTAGATTATTATTACTTACAACTAAAGGTGCGATTTCATACGAATCATTGAAGACTGTTAATGGCGTATTACATGAGACATTTACGTCAGCTTGTTTAGCATTAGGACTAATAGAGGATGATCATGAATGGAAGGCAACGTTACAAGAGTCTACTTTATGGATGATGCCTCAATCACTTCGACGATTATTTGTCAGAATTTTAATTCACTGTCGTCCTATAAATGCTGGTGAACTTTGGGAACAATTCAAAATTTATATGTCCGAAGATTATGCTAGAAACGTTGATAACATTGCTGCCGAAAAAATGGCATACATACATGTCAAAAATATGTTATCTGATGAAGGTTATAAGTTAAATGAATTTCTTGGATTGATGGATGTAGAAGATGAAACTGATAATTTTGTAGTTACCCACTCTATAAATATTGAAGAGGAAAAGGAATTAGGAAAAGAAAGGTATGATAAACTGAACGTCAAACAAAAAGATATAGTCGATTTTATATTAAATGCAGTAAATGATAATAACGATAATACTTGTCGGTGTGTATATGTCGATGGTCCTGGAGGATCAGGAAAAACATTTATGTATATTACATTGTGGCATTTATTGAGGAGTCTCGGTAAAACTGTTTGCAATATGGCATTTACAGGAATAGCTGCAACCTTACTTCCCATGGGTCGAACAGTTCATAAAATATTGGGTTTACCCGTGCCATTATATAATGATTCATCTTCAAATATAAAAGTGCAGTCTAAAGAGGGGTTGTATTTGAAAAATGTTGATGTCTTCATTTGGGATGAGGCTCCAATGTCACCAAAGTATGCCTTAGAGATTATGGACAGAACATTAAGAGATATTATGCAAGTAGATGTTCCTTTTGGTGGTAAAACGATTATTTTAGGAGGTGATTTTAGACAAGTATTACCAATAAAACAAAATGGAACAAGATCTGAAATTATAAATTTGTCAATTAAAAACAGCAAATTATGGCAGATATTTGCAAAATTTACATTATCTGAAAACATGCGAGCTTTACCGGAAGAAACACAATTTGTTAATTTTTTACTTGACGTAGGAAATGGCACATTTAACGATGTAAAAGATTGTGTTCAATTACCAGACAAAATTCTGGAAGAAGGAAATATTGATATCAGTACAGATGTATATGGAGAGTTGATTAAACAGAAAAGGTTTGAAGATTTGGCATTATGTGCTATTTTAGCTCCGAGAAATATTGATGTAGATGAAATTAATAATAATGTTGTCCAGTTATTAGATAAGAGAGAAGAAAAAGTTTATAGAAGTATTGACAGTGTAGATAATCGTGATAATAATAATGATCATGAAGTCATTTTACCTGATTACTTGAACACTCTATCACCACCTGGTTTACCACCACATGTTTTGCATTTACGAATAAATTCCGTAGTCATGCTTATAAGAAATCTTAGTATTAACGAAGGTTTATGTAATGGAACAAGATTAATGGTTTTAGCTTTATCTAATCATGTTATAAAATGCAAAATATTAACGGGAGATAAACGTGGAAATATTGTGTTCATACATCGAATATTATTGTACTGTGAAAATGTTTATCCCTTTACATTTAAAAGAACACAATTTCCAATTAAACTAGCATTTGCTATGACTATAAACAAATCTCAAGGACAGACATTTGATAAAATTGCAATTGATTTAAGAAAAGATGTTTTTAATCATGGTCAATTATATGTTGCATTATCAAGAGTTCGTTCATTTAATTCAATCAAAGTTTATTTAGGAAATCAAAGAAGTAGAAAATGTATTAAGAATTATGTGTACAAAGAAATTTTTGAATAATTCTTCTTGTAAAAATAGAATATATATTCTTAACATATAATATTATTATAGAATGTACTTTGTAGCAGAGTTGCAAATAGTTCACAAAAATGAACACATTAAGGTTCATGCTTAGGGAAAAATTGTTATCAAAAAAGTGACTACGGGAAAGAGGACCGTTTACCAAACAATAATTTTTTATATTAAAAATTGTTTAAAAAATAATTTGTTTAAACAATTTGTTATAAAGAAATAGACAAATAATAAAAATTATAAAAAATAAACAGCGCTAATCGAATGTACGTGAAAAATTACTAAAGGAACATGTGTGACATTTTTTAATTTTTCACTCTATTTGTTATAAACAATCAATAAACAATAACAATAACCGTGATCCCATCTCAGCCCATGCTTAGAGAAATATCGCTATCAAAAAAGTGGCTACGGGAAAGAAGACCGTTTACCAAACAATAATTTTTGACATTAAAAATTGTTTATAAAATAAATTGTTTAAGCAATTTGTTTTAAACTAATAGAAAAATAATAAAGATTATAAAAAATAAACAGCGCCATTCGATTGAATGCGAAAAATTACTAAAGGAACATGTGTTACATTTTTTAATTGTTCACTCTATTTTTATAAACAATCAATAAACTATAACGATAACCTTGATCCCATCTCAGCCCATGCTTAGGGAAATATGGCTTTCAAAAAAGTGACCACGGGAAAGAGGACCGTTTACCAAACAATGATTTTTGTCATTAAAAATTGTTTAAAAAATAAATTGTTTAAACAATTTGTTATGAACAAATAGAAAAATAATAAAAATTATAAAAAATAAAAAGCGCCATTCGATTGTACGTAAAAAATTACTAAAGGAAAATGTGAGACATTTTTTAAATTTTCACTCTAATTGTTATAAACAATTAATAAACAATAACAATAACCTTGAACCCATCTCAGCCTATGTTTAGGGAAATATGGATATGCATAAACTAACTGCGGCAAAGAGGACCGTTTACCAAACAATGAATTTTGACATTAAAAATTGTCTAAAAAATAATTTCTTTAAACAATTTGTTTTAAACAAATAGAAAAATAATAAAAACAATAAAAATGAAACAGTGCCAATCGATTGTACGCGAAAAATTACTAAAGGAACATGTGTTACATTTTTTAATTGTTCTCCTTTTTGTTATGAACAATCAATAAACAAAAACAATAAAAAATAAAAATAAAAATTTTTTTTTGCTTTAAAAAACTTATGAATATTCCAATTGAATATTCCTGCAATATTCCAATGGAATATTCCTGCAATACTCCGATGGAATATTCCTGCAATATTCCAAAAGAATGTTCCCAAGGTAGGACATTTCAATATTCCTCGAATATGGATGGAATATTCCAACCCGGAATGTGAATGGAATATTCAGCGTTATTGGGGATACTAATTTCAATGTGAAATATCTGTTAGAACGTTCTTACAATTAATAGCTACTATTAATAAGTATTTTACTATTAAAGAATATTATGTTTATATACTTTATTTATATAAAAATCTACGTTTTGTTTATTCATTATTATTAAAGGTATGAATGTTCTAGAATTTTCATTTTTTATTCTCCTTTATTTCCACAAATTCATATCCTATATGGATAGTTCTACGAACGAAGGACGAAAATGAAGCTAATTTTGTAACGACATTTTTTTGCGTTTAAGTTTCGGGAAGTAGATGGACTTTAAGTTAAGCATAATTTATAAATAATTGAAAAAGGGCCAGTAAAAAAATTAAAAATTACGGATTTTACAGCTATTGAAAAAAAAAATATATGCAGGAAACTGATTATGAATAGAAAAATCTCAATAACATTAAAAATTGTGATTGAATTTTTATAAAACTTACTGGTCGACATTGTTTGCAGTCAGTAATTATAAAATGGAGGTCAGTTTTACTTAAAAAAAAAAAAAATTCCAAAACTAGGTGCTAGGGAAATGAGAATTGTCAAAATGCATAAGATTTTTTCGATTTTTCACAAAAAGTCGATAAATAACGTTAAATCATAAAATCCAAAAGCTGATTACGTTTTTCGGAGAGTTTTGTGAATAATAGGAACAGAAATCTTTTTTAAAAAAAAAGTTTTCTTTACCAAAACTAGGTGCCAGGAAAATTAAAGTTGTCAAAATGCATAAGATTTTGTCGAATTTTAACAAAAAATAGACAAATAACGTTAAGTCAAAATATCAAAAAGCTGATTACCATTTTCGGAGAGTTTTGTGAATAATAGGAACAGAAATCTTTTAAAAAAAAATTTTGTTTACCAAAACTGGGTGCCAGGAAAATGAAAGTTGTCAAAATGCATAAGATTTTGTCGAATTTTAACAAAAACTCGACAAACAACATTAAATCAAAAAATCCAAAAGCTGATTACCATTTTCGGACATTTTTTTTTAATAATAGGAACTGAAATTTTTTATCAAAACTAGGTGCCAGGAAAATGAAAATTTGACTGGACACTACATAATGTCGTTCACTGTGAGAACCATTCTAATTGACAAAAACTCAAATCACGAAAATCACTAACGTTGTTACATTTATTTTATTTTACTTAATAACTGAACCTGGCGGACAAAATTCGGGAGGTTATTTTTCAAATAAAAAGTAGATTGATTATTAATTGATTAATGTTATAGTTATTTACATGTTAGTAAAGTATAACTATCTAAAGTTATTAATGCACTATGAATTTTTTTGTTAATAATATAGAAAGAACTTTTTTTCAATATGTAAATTTTTATTTTCAATGAAGGACATGCCAGGAAACTGAGAATTTCAATCTTTGATGTGTTTTTTCTTTAAGAAATGTATAAGAGAATTTGCTGTTTTTTATTGACGTCGAAGAAACTATTAATATTTACACTTTTCATGAAAAATACATTTATTTTTTCCAAAATTAATATTACAAATAAGCCGAAATTAGCTATGACGCTCAAAATTCCCACATCTGTAGAACTACCCATATAAGTTTGAAAATGCATGAATTTTATTTGTCTAAAATTGCGAATATACGAAAAACAATTCAATATTAATGATTCATCGAAAATAGGAAAATTGAACTACTAGAAGATTGACATTTTTTAAAAAAATATATGACAATGGGTACGACTTTTAATATTATGTGGAATGTCATCACTTCATCTAACTGCAAATGATATAATTTTCATGATTTTTCTTCTACGAAATAAATTAATATACATTTTTTTAAATAGAATGATACATGAAATGATTTTACACGAAAAAAGGCAAATTGGATTCTTACAGTATCAATTAATACTAATGTTAAAAACAATTTTTTAAATGTCTTTCAATTGAAAAGTAATTATCATTTTGGAGAAGAATTTGAAGTTCATTTTTGTTCATATACCATGAGATATTTCAAACGGAAGAAATGTATATATGTATGTAACACGGAAAATTAGAAGGGACCTACGATCAGAAAAAATAGATTTTTTATTAATTAATGATTTAGATAAAGAAACGTTTTTCCTATCAGCATTACTAAACAATAAGAAATAGAATTCTTTGGCCGTAGGTCCCTTTTAATTTGCCGTGTCACATATATGCAGGGATGTAAAGTTACGCGTAACTTCGAGGTTTTTTACGTAAATTATTTGTAAATTACATTTATGTAAATTACGTTCATTAGCCCCCACTCCGAAAAAATACATTGCTTAAAAGAATCAGGGCGTAAATTACGTACGTAATTTACATGTAAAGAAGTATGTAATTTACGTTAGGTAAATTACCTTTACATCCCTGCATATATAAGGCTGTTTACACTGCAAAAACAGGTGTCTTATTTTAAGACATTTTTGTTTTCACTTTTAAGACGTTTTAGGGTGTCTTAATTTTAAGCCAATGAGAAAGCGTCTTACAAAATTGTTAACTAATGAAATAACTTCAAATAACCGTAAAACGCTTTTTAAATTCTTATGTCTTAAAATAACACACTTGTAAGACACCTGTTTTTACAGCGTACAACATTATTCTTTATTTTTATGCTCAACATATTATGGAAATTCTACTTGGTAATGCTAACTATCTAGCTTGGGAATATGGGCGCGCGTAGCGCGCATTTTTGGGGTTCTAGTATAAATTAAAAGCGCTTCATTCTCCTTTAAAAGGAACTATTCAATGAGCAAAATTGAATAATTAAACTTTTTCTCAAACTATTACTCAGGAAGATATAACAAAAAAACCAAGTGGGTAAAAATTTACTTTGGAGTATCAAAATTAGTTTTTCTTACATTTACTCTACATAAATGATGATATAATAATGAAATTGGTCACAAACTTGCATCTTACTATGTGAAATAATTTTTGTGTAGAGAGGAATTAATTCGACTAATAACATTTGAGTAAACCGCAATGACCCAATCACACCCTGACCCAACTAGCCCCGGTCTCCCCTACTGTACTAAAATTCACAAGAGAGCACGATTCTTAATCGAGCCTGCTTCCCTAACTAATTTTCTTTTCGGATATGCATTAAATTATAAAATATATAATTATAAGAAAAGGATTTTCGTTAAACTTGAGTAGAAAATGCCTTGATTAGTCAGACACAAATTGTGCTGCGTAGCCTCATAAAGTAGGTAGGGGTAGTGGGGGCAAGACGGGGTATCTAAGGTTTGAAGTTTAATAAAACTAACATTATAGATTCAGAATTATATTGTTTATCATATAAATAATAATCTTTGGTTATCAGTCTTCCACAACTAAGTCTTATTTGGAACATCTGTTACTCAATTAAATATAAAATTATGAATAAGTAAAAAAATTCGAATTTCCCACTTTACCAAACGTGGGGGTAAGATGGGGTAGTACAAAAATCAGCTTATTTTTGCCTACAAATTTCGCAAGTAAAGGTTGCATCTTCATCTTTATTTATCTAACCACCTTTATTGATCTTGTAAAATAAACTTAAAAACCAGTTTATGGAGTAATTTTAATTCTCTCATGTAAAATTAAATTACAAAACCAACCAAAAAAAAAAAAAAACAATAACTTTTATAACATAGAAATCAACAATCAAAAAAACCCTGACCCAACTAGCCCCGGTCTCCCCTACTATACTAAAATTCGCAAGAGAGCACGATTCTTAATCGAGCCTGCTTCCCTAACTAATTTTCTTTTCGGATATGCATTAAATTATAAAATATATAATTATAAGAAAAGGATTTTCGTTAAACTTGAGTAGAAAATGCCTTGATAAGTCACAAATTGATAAGATTGATTGATAAGATTGATTGATAAGACACAAATTGTGCTGCGTAGCCTCATAAAGTAGGTAGGGGTGGTGGGGGCAAGACGGGGTATCTAAGGTTTGAAGTTTAATAAAACTAACATTATAGATTCAGAAATATATTGTTTATCATATAATAATAATCTTTGGTTATATATACTATAGGGGTGGGCGGGGTTGAAATTGCCGGGGGTAAAAAGTGCCGATGCTTATACTTCGGAAATGAAGCGAGATAAAAATAAAGTTAAAGTGAGAAAAGTAATATTTAATGAATGCGACTCGCTGTCAGTCATTTTGATTTCATTTGCTACGTAAAATAGTTAGCTGTTACCCAAGCAGCACGTAATATTACATGAATATCACAGTGACATCATATTGTGATATTCGTAATATTACGGGGTGATATTACAGTGATATTGACGTGATATTGAAATGTCCGCCTCAAGGTAATATTACAAGTAATATTACAGTGATATTAAGGTAATATTACGATGATATTAAGGTAATATTACAATTATTTATTTCAATATTTATTTAACATTAAATAAAATATTTAAAAAAAATTTGGCTTACACGGGGTTCGAACACGCAACGTTCGACACGACGTGAATACGCCTTGTACCTCTCGGCCATCTAGCTCTTGGAATGTATTTCAGAAAGTGTTCTTCATGTAGTAGCTTAAATTCTCTTTGGTACAATATGAAGAACACTTTCTGAACTATATTCCAAGAGCTAGACGGCCGAGAGGTACAAGGCGTATTCACGTCGTATCGAACGTTGCGTTTTCGAACCCCGTGTGAGCCAAATTTTTTTTAAATATTTTATTTAATGTTAAATAAATATTGAAATAAATAATTGTAATATTACCTTAATATCATCGTAATATTACCTTAATATCACTGTAATATTACCGTAATATTACTTGTAATATTACATCAATATCACTGTAATATTACTTGTAATGTTACCTTGAGGCGGACATTTCAATATCACGTCAATATCACTGCAATATCACCCCGTAATATTACCAATATTACAATATGATGTCACTGTGATATTCATGTAATATTACGTGCTGCTTGGGTAGTGTTTTTGTGAATTTTCACTTTTTATGTCGCATTTGAAAATATTTTCACGGTTTTACATTTTGGTCTATTTAATACATTTTCAATAATTTTTTCGGGTATCAATAAGTTTCTTTAATATTAAATACAATTGTTCAATAATTTCGTTCAATTTTCTAACCAATTCTTCAATTTTTAATTCGGTTCTTTAGTTTCCAAATAGTTTCTCTTATATTCAATAATTCTCACCTTTTTTCAATAACTTTTTTTAAAATTTTAATTATAATCTTTTAATTTCAATTACATTTTTCAATTTTCAGTGATTTTCTTGAATTTCAAATTAATTTCTTCGATTTTCAATCTAATTATTCAATTTACAATTATTTCCCACATTTATTCCTAGAATTTCCTTAATTTTTTAATTTGAAATTATTTTAATTTAATATTTATGGGACGTTCCACGTCAAACGGACCAGAGCTCTGTCCAAAATTCTAATTAACGCAAATGAACTAATTATAGCTCAAAATACTCGTAGGCTAATCTCCTTTCAACTAAAAAGTGGCAAATTTGAAAATACAAAATGGCGTCATTCCTGGACAACGTAATAGACGCTGAAATCGGAAATACGCAAATATGTTTATTAATTTCTTTCTACAAACGATGCAGAAATGTTGGGTAACGACATATTTTAATGTTTTCGGACTCGCTGATTACGAATCTGAAGTCCGAATTTCAAAATTCAAAATGACGGATCCAATATGGCGGACGAATTTGACAAAATTCGTCGAATTCGCTTGAAACTTGTTACTCGGGGGTTTTTGGGGTCACTGGTTACGAATTTGATGTTAGTTTTTCAAAATACAAAATGGCGGTTCCAATATGGAGAATGGAATTTAAAAAAAATTATTAAAAATGCTTAAAACTTGTTACTCGGGGGTTTTTGGGGTTGCTGAATACGAATCTAATATTAGTTTTCCAAAATACAAAATGGCGGATCCAATATGGTGGACGGTAATTGGGTGGGCGGCGCGTTCATTTTGTTTTTCATTTTGTTCAATAGGGTACTCTTGAATTTTTATAGGAAGATATTATTAATGATTAAGAATATAATTATTGAATAATTTATAGTTATAATTGAATTTGAAAACCAATATTTCAAAGACATTCTATCTAAAAAACCGCTGCAGGAGTAAATATTAGGTTTACAATTATATTAAAATCAAATTAACCATAGTTCATATGTACGTAAGTTCATGGGGTTTTTGAATTCCGTACTTTTCTGATTATTTTATTACGTAAAATTTAATTTTTTATTTATATTTTTTACCATCCTCCTGACACCACTGACACCTCGACCAGGGGGAGCGGCCGCCCCCCCTGCTCTAGCCGATTGGGCGCCACTGGTGCCGCATCCTCTTTTTGCAAAGAATTAAGGTTTTATTATAAACTATTAAAACTAATCAAAAATGAGAAGTGAATTTAACCTTTTGCGGCACGAATTTTTTGAAAAGAGAAAAAATATTTTTCCTGGCATAAACATTAACTTTACGAATCAAAAAAGTAAAAAATACCAAATTTAGCAAAATCTAAACTTTTGACATATTTTAATTTTTATTTCATAAACTAACAATGTTAATTTCCTTCATAATATGCATTTTACTGGAGAAAACAGAAAAAATTTGATGCTTTGAAAAAATTAAGCGTACTCAAATTATACAGAAAAAACCAAAAATTCAAGGTGGGTTAAGACAAGTCGTCCGCCATATTGGATCCAATATTTTGAATTTTTTAAAAATGACATCGGATTTGGTTTCAGAGACCCCAAAAACCTTCGAATACGGAGGGTGGAGTTTTTACTAGTATACAATTAGTGACAATCAAATTAATTCTAATTTTTTTCAATATTTTATAATTAATTTGTTATTAACAATAAACTGTTATTTAAATTGCAGAAAATAGACACAATTGGGTCAAAATTTCCCAAAAAGAACAAAGTTGGTTTGGGGTCTTTCGATTTTCTTGAAAATTGGCAAAAGTTTAGTGTTAGGTAAGAGTTATTTGTGGGCCAAAGAGTTTTCAAAAATTTTCAAAATTGTTGAAGTTAGAGAGCTTTGAATTTTGAGATACGAGTTTATTTAAAGCATGATATTTTTTGTAGTTTTTAATGGATTTGCTTCATATTTACAGGATTTATAGATGATTTGTAGCCGTTTGAAACGTAATTTAAAGGTTTTAAATTTTCCAAAAATTTGACAAAAAAAAAGTCAAAAAAAATTTTTAAATTAATTTTTCTTACATTTGGCCGTGAATAACGTTTATGAATAAATTATTTTCAAATTCCTTATCTTTTTCTGCGTCTTTTAAAAAAAAATTGATGGAGGGTCTGAAACTAACGGAGATATTCAATTTTTAGTGCGGCGGTTCACTGTATAGCGCCACTGCTGACATTGCGCTGCGCCGCGGCGCGAGGCAAAAAAACGTACGTGGACAAATTAAAATAAAGCCCACAAATATTAACCGAATTAGAATTTTTTTTTCATATAAAGGTAATAAAATTATGCATACCACCTCTGATTTTGTTATTTGACAAATAGTTGTTTTCATTTGTTTATTCATTGTTAAAAATAAAAAACAAAAATTCTCATTTAAACCAGTTTAATTCTTCATTAAACGCAATAATTAAATTAGGAATGACGAAAAATGTTGAATTTATGATTTAAGAACAAATTCTAATAGTGAGTTAATTGTTTAAAAAATGTTTGTATTTGTTATAAACAAATTAGTGGAAGAAAAGTATTTTTATCATTTACTTGACATTTATAAATCTAAATCTATCTATTATTCAATATTTATAACCAATTAGTAATTAATATTACAAAAACTATTAAAACAAATTATTTTGTTTATTTATAAACAAATCTTATAAACAATTTCCTTAAATTTGAACTATTTTTTAAATTTTAAAGAAAATTTAATGATTATAAATAATTAGTATTGTTATTAATAATTTTATAAACAATTTTACTTCTTCAGTTCTTTATAGCAAACTTACTGAAAATAAGTAATCTATTAATAACAATACTAATAATTTAAAATTATTAAATTTTCTTTAAAATTTGGAAAATGGTTTAAATTTAAGGGCATGTGATGGATTATGACGTCATTGGTATAGGCAAAATTTGTCCGTAACTTTTCTCTTAAAATATTAAATATTTTTTCAAGAAACTTGTCAGAATTACTTAAAATGTCATTAAAAAGGTCTCTTAGACCCGAATTTGTTTAAATTTTGGCTCAAAATTAATTTTGGAAAATTTTCGAAAAATTGCAAACTTTTTCAAAATTCAATTTTGAGACAAAATTTAAACAAACTCGGGTCTGAGAGACCTTCTTAATGACATTTTAAGTAATTCTACCAAGTTTCATGAAAAAATATTCAATATTTTAAGAGAAAAGTTGCGGAAAAATTTTGCTTATACCAGTGACGTCATAATCCATCACATGCCCTTAAGGAGATAAGAAAAAGAACAAAGCCTATACGACTAAAAGTAATGAAGCTATGAATTTGTTAATTAATGATTGTTTAAACAATGTAAAAGTTGAAAAAAAATTAAATTTTGCTTCTTTCAACAATTTACAGAAATAATATTGTACATTTTGTATAAAATTTCAGTAATTTCATGATAAGGAATTGGACAAGTAAAATTGTTTATAAGATTTGTTTATAATAATTTTTGTAATGTTAATTACTAATTAGTTATAAATATTAAATAATAGATAGATTTAGATTGATAAATGTCAAGTAAATGATAAAAATATTTTTCTTCCACTAATTTGTTTATAACAAATACAAACATTTTTTAAACAATTAACTCACTATTAGCATTTGTTCTTAAATCATAAATTCAACATTTTTCGTCATTCCTAATTTAATTATTGCGTTTAATGAAGAATTAAACTGGTTTAAATGAGAATTTTTGTTTTTTATTTTTAACAATGAATAAACAAATGAAAACAACTATTTGTCAAAAAACAAAATCAGAGGTGGTTTGCATAATTTTATTACCTTTATATGAAAAAAGAATTCTAATTCGGTTAATATTTGTGGGCTTTATTTTAATTTGTCCACGTATGTTTTTTTGCCTCGCGCCGCGGCGCAGCGCAATGTCAGCAGTGGCGCCATACAGTGAACCGCCGCACTAAAAATTGAATATCTCCGTTAGTTTCAGACCCTGCATCAATTTTTTTTTTTAAAGACGCAGAAAAAGATAAGGAATTTGAAAATAATTTATTCATAAACGTTATTCACGGCCAAATGAAAGAAAAATTAATTTAAAAATTTTTTTTGACTTTTTTTTGGTCAAATTTTTGGAAAATTTAAAACCTTTAAATTACGTTTCAAACGGCTACAAATCATCTATAAATCCTGTAAATATGAAGCAAATCCATTAAAAACTACAAAATATATCATGCTTTAAAAAAACTCGTATCTCAAAATTCAAAGCTCTCTAACTTCAACAATTTTGAAAATTTTTGAAAACTCTTTGGCCCACAAACAACTCTTACCTAGCACTAAACTTTTGCCAATTTTCAAGAAAATCGAAAGACCACAAACCAACTTTGTTCTTTTTGGGAAATTTTGACCCAATTGTGTCTATTTTCTGCAATTTAAATAACAGTTTATTGTTAATAACAAATTAATTATAAAATATTGAAAAAAATTAGAATTAATTTGATTGTCACTAATTGTATACTAGTAAAAACTTAACCCTCAATTGTCTGTTAAGTAATGTATTAGGATCATAAAATGCAAAACACCATGTCTCACAGTGGTCCAAATCGTCAAAAATGTGGTCAAAAGTCTGAAAAGTGCTTAAATCTTTCTAAAAATCATTACTTCGGTGTTTTTGAGGTCACTGATTTTGAAATTGATATTATTTTTTGAAAAATAAAATAGCGAATCCAATATGTCGGACCTGAAATGTAAAAACTACTTAAATCTTTATAATAATCGTTACTCGGGGCTTTTAATGTCACTGATTTTGAATTCGATATTATTTTGTTGAAAATCAAAATGGCGGATTCACACTGAGAAAAATGAGTTATCTACTATATGGATAGCTAATTTTTAACTGTGGTAGCTAATATTTAGCGGTTTCTGCAAACAAAATTAGCTGTGGAAGCTAATTAATAGTTGTGTTAGCTTAAAAATTAGCTATCCATATAATAGCAATTAAAGTTAGCTAAGGTAGCTAAGTCTTAGCTTTAGTGGCTAATTCTTTTTCTCCGTGCAATATGTTGACCCTAAAATGCAAAAACTTCTCAAATCTTTCTAAAGAAAGATATTTTTTGAGGTCACTGCATTCGAATTTGATAATATTTTTTTGAAAAGCATAGTGCCCGATCCAGGATTATGGATCAAAATGAAAAAATGAAAATTAATTTTAAAAAAAATCGGTGTCTAGGAATTTTTGTTCAATTTTGATTGATTTTTTTATACAGTTATACCTGCCTGTGAGATATTGTGGAATAACAAATATATAAATATTAATAAACTTAGCCAGTACAAGCAAGCTATTACAAGTGATGATTGCTGTAAACCTTTAAAAGTATAAACATATTTTATTCATGTGTAAAATATTTCCTATCGACTAAGAGATGTTGTATGATAGCCTGAAACCGTAAAAAACAATAATAATAAATTTTTTTATACAAAAAAATAATATTTTTGTGAAGTGCACGTGAGAACTGATTTTCACTTTTTGCACAAAAGATAACCACAAAAATGCAGAGGCAATTTGTGGCAGCTAATTTTGCAATATGATTTGTCAAAATGTATAAGAATTAATTTAAGAACTTAAATTTGACAGGATCCATCAAGACTTTTTTTACAGCACTACTTTTCTCAGATTTTTTTGGGTGCAAAAATAATGCGTTTTACCGATTCAAGTTACTTACAGAATAATAACATTTTACAGTACTTAGAAAGCAAATATTAAGTCAAAAATACACCCATTTATTATTATAATCCATTTTGCCGATTTAAAATTAAACCAGTTGTTTTTTAATAAAAATAGTTCTCCATATTGCGTGAATAGTGAAGAATTACTTTTATAACGTTTGACACTTCCACTTTTGTTTATAAAGTAAATAAAGTAGCATTCGTGACGACATCTAGTTATTATCGTTGGCATTTTCTAATGCCCTGAAGTATTCTTTAACAAATTCATGTGAAAAAGAACTCGAAAAAAAATTTTTTTTTTACGACTTTTGGCCAGCTTTTTGGGATTTCGGACCACTGTGTGTCTGTATTGTTTTTTTCTTACGTGGAAAACAGAAAATATCATATACAAACAGGTGGGACTCTGGTGTCCCGCTGTGCTTCAAAGGGTTAAAAACTACATTAAATTACGCACTAAATAGTGTATAAGCTAAAACAATTAGCTTTTATTTTACCTGTTTTATTTTGCATTTTATCAAAATCGGCTCTTTCAACCCCGCTCTCCCCTATACTAAAAATGTGCATTACATTTCAAAAAAGTGTCTATTGGAATGATTTATACAGATAGAGAGGGAAGATGATGTAGATGAAGACAAAGACAGGCTTCGCACTGTTTTGAGGGTTCAAAAATAGTAGGAAAAAGTAGCTTGCATGATTAAAAAAAGTAGTAAAAAGTAGCCAAATAGAAAATAAGATAAGTTTGATTTATTTTTACTATTAATTATTATTTTCATTTTACATGAATGTGTTACATGTTCGTTTAGTCACAGCACGTTTCAGATTTATTTAGTATTTGAAATAACAAATTATTGTTATAATCCAGTCAAACTTCCATACAGCGAAAACTCATAAGGCAAGTGTTGAAGGGATTATATCGTTGAGAGTTATGACTGTGTTTGTGCCATCAAATTCAGGACCGAAAAATTCTAGTGGAATTAGAATTAGTAAAATCAGCTCTCATAGAAAAAAAAAAAGATTTTTCTTTTTATCGAAATATTAAAAAAATTATTATGTTAGATTCTAAAAATGTTTCTACCAAACGAAAATTTTTTAAAACTTTGATTATAAAAATTATTGCAAAATGAAAATTTTAAATAGTTTTTAAATAAAAGCTTATATTTCTTAAATGATTTTTCCGATTTAAGTATACCTTGGATAGAATTAAAAGAAAAAAAGACTTCGACTTACTCGAAAATTTAAAAAAAAAATTGTTTATAAACAATTAATTTTTTGTTGTCGGCAAATATACGTTTTTAAGAATTATTTTTAAAAAAAATTCTACAATTGCTTTGTAATTTGACTTAGTAACTTGACCTACAAGAAAAAGGGAAAATTTCCTTATTGGTAATTGTTAAAAACAGTCTTATTTACATATATTAATTAACATTATTGAATTAATAATAACAAAATATTAGGTGAAAATTACTTTTAAAACTTACTTGCAAAATGTCAAAATTTTCAAAGTAACAAAATTTTAATTTAAATTTCACAATCTGGCAGCAGCTAAATTCAGTTTTACAAAACTACTTGCATTTTAACCTTAAAATTCGTATTTCAAAGCACCTCGGAAAGCACATTTTTCAAATTGTAAAAAGTAAAAAAGTAGCTGATTCTCCAACACCAAATTTTGATACTGTGAAAAGGAGGGTCAAACTTGAATTTTAAAACCAAAATTGGATTTTTCACGCCTCTGGCGATGAGTTATTAGAGTTCAAAAACACTGCTTCTTCTCAAAATTTTAATAATTAAGGTAAAAGTTTTCATATTTCTCCATTATAAAATTAAAAAGTTAGTACGTCTTATGAAAGACTCAAGATGAAATAATATTTAATACTAAAATATTTAAATTCTTAATAGAAAACTTTAATTGGAACTTTGAAAATTGTGATATTTTGCAAGTAAGTTTTATAAGTACTCTTCACCCAACATTTTATTTTCATTAATTCAATAATTAATTATTATAAGCAAATAAGACTGTTTTTAACAATTACCAATAAGGGAATTTATGTTATCTAAATCATTAATGCACTTTTTTATTTCATCTGACTAGTTGTCAAAATAACCTCTTTTTCTTGTAGCTCAAGTTACTATATAAGTCAAATTACAAAGCAATTATTGTAGAAATTTTTTAAAAATAATTGTCAAAAACGTATATTTGCTAATTTTTTGATTGTCAATTGTCAGCAAGGTATAGTTTGTCCCGAATTACCCCAACTAAGCCTATTATAAATTTGTAAAATAATTATAATTTTTCACTATTGAAAAATTCGAAAAGTTTATTAATAAAAATAATGTGATTTCAAGCATGTGATTTTAACGACAGAAGACTGACTTGTGCAAACTGTTATATAAATTTTTATTTCTCACTGCAGCCTAAATTAATAGATAAATTATTCCTTAATAATTATTATAATTTCCATTTTATATTTAAAGATCCTATGATTAAAAATGGTTGTTACATTCCTGAACGTTCACTCACTAACAGCATTTTAACGAACCTTTCTACCGCGGAAACATCAAATTTTTTTCCGACATATGGAAGTTTGACTGTAAATTAATAAATTTTTGCACTTATAAAATTAATAATCTAATACACTAGAACCTCGATTTAGCGGTCGGCTCGGGGGTAGACCGCTAAATCGAGTATGACGTCACAACATCAAAGCGAAGTTTTCATTGGTGCAGGGCTGAATATGAAAGGGCGCAGTGCCCTTCATATTTATGTAAAATTATCATCGTTCTAATATAAATCATTTAAATCATAAAACGTTATGACTTTTAGCATTTTATAATAAAAATATGGTTTTTATTTTTTAGGCATAAATAATTACTTTTGATTTTGTTTAGATAATGTTTATACTTTGCTTAAAGGAATATTTTTTATAATAGTAAATAATTGATTGTTTATCTTGAGTAATTTTATTTATTGCACGTTTTATGTTCTCTTTACTTACGCCTTTTTTTAACTGTTGAAGAATCTTTCCTTTTTCTTCTAATATCAATCTAATTTTTACTTTTTTATTTTCCATGACTTCCAAAATGAAGGTTACATTTATAAAAAAAATATAAACACAGTTTGCAAACTGTCATCACTCGTTTTTGTTTTTTTTTTCGCGGAGATATAAAAGTAATAACGGGGCACTGTTTTCGAGAGTACGTTACTTAGTGTAGTCGTAATTTCTGGTAGAAGGGATCAAACGACCGCTAAATCGAGAACCGCTAAATCGAGGTCCTAGTGTAACTAAATACTTTTTTTCCCATAATTTTTAAAAAAGTAGCTTTTAGTAGCTTTAGGCCGAAAAAAGTATTAAAAAAGTAGCTTTTCATGAAAAAAGTAGCAAAAAGTAGTAAATAATTGGGGAGTGCGAAGCCTGCAAAGAAGGAGTGGAAGAAGAAGAAGAAGAAGGTTAAATTTGTGACCAACGTGATGCGTGGATCGCAGAGGAATGAGGAGAGAAATCGGTGGAAAGCGACAGGTGCCGCATCGCCCACGTGGGTTTTTGGCGGCGGCGGACCAGATCCAGAGAAGGACAAGAAGGACGAAAGAAGAGAACGACCGCGCCAGCGGACTTCCTTGCGATGTGGCGGCTGAATTGCAGCATGCCTCCGATAATCCTATCTATAGATATACCAAAGGATATATCTGCTTCTCGTTGGGAGCAAACATAGTGGGGCGGTAGGATGGACCGGAGGATGAGTGGCCGAGAGAGAAAGGTGGGGTCCGGCTACCCATTCGGTAGCAAATGCTGCTAACCCGTCGCAAGGTCAAGATCAGTCGGTTAATCCCATCCAGTCAGCCGAGGGCCTTGCACCTTCCACGACGTACGACAAGTTATATCGCGAATAACACGGACACATAATTCGTCTAATATAAGAGTGTCACTCTAAAAGAGCATCACTTCATGTGTCAGTTCAAGTCTATCCAAAGCATTTGTAATTTCTTCTCATTCTCACAGAAGAAATAAAACTCTTTCTCATCTAAGAGATTGAGAATTAATAAACAGTTTGCGTCAAGTTCGGCCGGTGAACTCCTCATGGGAGACCTTGATGGATACTTGCTTGCAACTTCTCAGCAGTTTTTTGTTTTTTGAGTTTTTAAATTAACAAAGCACTCAACCCAAAATTTTATTATCAAATAGGCCTTTGATTGTGTAGGCTCTTAAAAATATCTTTTAATAAACAAAAAAAGAGGGTTCTGGCTCTCGGGGCAATCAGCTCAAGAGCTTTTGTTATGGAAACTTGCGTTTTAATTCCTAAAGAATTTTCCCTTGTTCTTGCTAACGATCAAAAGTCTTGTAAAAATCTTGTGAAAAATGAGTCCAACTCAATTGTAACCGATGTGCGAATATCAGTTTGGTCTAACGTCTTCATTCCAGCAGGAACTCTTATTTACCCGTTTCAAGGCTCAATCAGGTTCGACAAGATTGACTTGTATTCCCTTCTGGACGACAATGATGTAAGTATATTATTTCAATGTCCAATAGTTATATAGATACCTCTGTAAAAAAATTCTTATTATTCAACGTTTCTTTCGTTGTATAAATGATATTCGAAAGATCTTGAAGAGAAAAAACCTGAACTCACTTTTGTTGGACTTTATATTAAAAAATGTTTTTAATCTCAAAATAAACTAGTGTGTTCATTTATTATTCGTAATGTAAACTACTGTAACAACCTTCCTGAGTTTAAAAATATATCTATTTATAAATGTTTTCAATTCATTACAATTTTAAACAAATTATTTAGTAAAGGTAATGAATAATGTCAATTATTTATTCATTATAAGACAAAAATGTAGTTTTTTACTTACCTTCTAATATACTCAATTTTTTCCAAAAATAAACCGCACTGATTTTGAATAAATGATAATGAAATGATATCTATTTATAAATGTTTTCAATTTATTATAATTTCAAAAAAATTATTAAGTAATGTAATAAATACAGTAAAACCCACGTATATCGGATTCCCGCCTACATCAGATTTTTTTGCCGGTCCCTTGAATTGATATATCATGTATTTTTACCCGGATAAATCGGATTCCCGCTTAGATCGGAAAATTTTCTCGGTCCCTTGAAATCCGATATACGTGAGTTTTACTGTAGTTTCAATTATTAATTCATTATAAGACAAAAATGGATTTTTTTAACTCATATTCTAGTATATATATACTCAATTATTTCCAAAAATAAACCGCACCGATTTTGAATAAATGTTAATGAAATGACTATTATAATAATGGCAAATATTAATGAGTCGAAATTTCTTGACTGCGAAATAAATATACCAAAAAGTACGTCTTTCTACAAATAAACAAAATCGGAAATTTTTATTTATTTTTTTTTATTCACAATGTTTGTTTATAAATATATGCATTTTAGCTTATAGGTTTAAAAAATAAACCACAGTTGTTCACTCTTTATGCGTGCACTAGGTACTCAATTTTTCCAGGTTTTTTCTGGATAATAACAATTAAAATTTTCACCCATTGCTATGTTTGATCATTGCAGAAAAAAAAATTTATTAACTCAAAGCCTAGTAAAAAAAAAATTATTTGGCACAAATACAAATTCATTTAACACAAATAAAAATATATTTGATTCAAAATGCATGTTTATTTGTCTCTGAGGCAAATGCATTTTTTCTCTGTGTAAAATCTGTAATTGCTTTTCTTTAATTTAAACAATCATAATTTATTTAGATCAAATAAAATAATATATTTGCTTCAGAGCCTATTTAGTAACCTTTCTATATGTTTCAAATAAAAAATTTTAATTAGTGTTAGATACAAATAAAAAGGTTATTTAAATTAAATAACATGTAGGTATATATACACTGCGAAAACTGCTGTCTTCTAAGTGTCTTATTTTAAGACATTTTGATGTCTTTTTAGTATCTAAGACGCAAAAAATATCTCATTTTAAGACATTAATTGCATCTTAGACACCAAAATGTCTTAAAATAAGACACTTAGAAGACATCAGTTTTTGCAGTGTAGGTAAAATATAAATAAATACGAATTTGTGCTCACAGACAAATATATCCTTTCGCTGGATGTAAAAAGTATATCTTAATGATTTGTCTGATAGTAGTACTTTTATATTATAGATATTTGAGGCATTCCACGTGATATTTTCATTCAAAATTTTTTTTTGTTTGGAATAATTTTTTTCTGACTCTATATGAAAAATAAGGAAACTGGTATTTTTTTATTTTTTTATTGAAAGAAAATTGCAGAAATTATGAATTTTTGAAATTTAACGTTTTTTGAAATAGAGCATTTTTAACCTTTGTTTTTCTCAGTTATTATTAGTAAATTGAAAATAATGCCCTATATAAAGTTTGTTCAATTATTCTTAGATTTTTTAGACATGTAGTAAAAAATAATGAATTTACAAGAAAAATATATGAATTAATAAAGAAATTTTTCTTGTAAGTCTAAAAGTGGTGCTCTTTAATGTTTCAATTATATTTATAATAATTCCTTGTTGCAAAAAGTTTAAATTATGAATTATAGAAATGAAACAACTTCAACTTACAAATTCCTGTGTGTAACAGTTCTTTTGTTTTGTAACAGAAGGTTAAAATTTAAAAAAATGTAAAAGTAAACTATATAAATGCAAATATGATTAAAACGCTAAAAAGCACCACTATTAGACTTACGAGAAAAATTTCTTTATTAATCAGTAACTGCATTGAAAGAAAAAAATCGAAAATCGAGACCTTCGGTTTTGAGAAAAGTCACTTTTTAGGCGTTAATTTCAATTTTTCTTGTATTTTTGTTGTAAATTAATTATTTTTTACAACATGTCTAAAAAATCTAAGAAAAATTGAACAAAATTTATGTAGGGCATTATTTTTAATTTACTAACAATAACGGAGAAAAACGAAGGTTAAAAATGCTCTATTTCAAAAAATGTTAAATTTCAAAAATTCATAACTTCTCCAATTTTCATTCAATAAAAAAAAAAAAAAAAATACGTGTTTCCTTACTTTTCATATAGAATCAGAAAAAAAATATTCCAAGCGAAAAAAAATGTTGAATGAAAATGTCACGTGGAATGCCCCATTTTTGTTTTAAATCCCATTAACGCCCAAGATGACACAAATTTTACAAAAATTTTAAGACTTTTTCTTAGCAATGAAAAAAAATGTGAAAAATTTCAAACGAACCATTTTTTACGTGAAATTTATCGCTCTTTCAGATTCTGTTAACAAAATTTTGTTACAACATATATATATATATAAAAAGTTATAAACAATTATTTGCAAAAAACACGATTTTTTTCTCAAAAAAGATTTTTTAATAATTTTTTTTCATGCAGAACAAGAAAAGAGATTGGGTTAAGGCCTCAAAATATCGTGTCTTTAAGTTCTCAGCTGTAAATATTCTCAAAAACATATACCAAAATCCAAGATGGTGACTCCAATATGGCGACTGAAGGGACTTTTTTTTGCAAAATATTAGTTTAGTGTACCAAACCTTAAAAAATTGTCCGAGTTTGATAAAACTTGGTGCCCTTAGGTTTTTGGGGTCCCTGAATACAAATCTGTAGTCATTTTTCAAAAATTCAAAATGTCGGAACCAATATGGCGGACAAAATTTAAAAAATTCAATTTAATGCAAAACGCATAGGAAAAAAACTTTTTCGTAGAATTGGTATAAAACCCATGGAAATTAATATTTTTTGATCAAATAATGCTGTTTATCTTCAAGAGAGATCAAAGAATGAGATCCAATAATTTATTTAACTAATTTTTAAAGGGTCCTAAAAATCGACTAAAGACGTGAAAGATCGTTTAAAAATAATAAATTATTTATTCCTACTTTTTACAATATTTTCCATCAAAATTTCCTTCAATTACATAAAAATAAATTACTAACAATTGTTGCATGTGTTTATTAATTTGTTTAAACAAATTGATATTATTTATTTGAAACTATTCATTTAATAGAGCTAGAGAGTTGTAACTTTTTTCTAATTTGGAACTATTCAAGTCTAGCTGAACCCAATATTAGAAAAAATCTAAAAACCTACTTATTGAATTTTTTCAAATCTGACTTTAGATTCGTAACTATGGACCCCAAAAACCCCTTGATACCAAGTTTTATAAAAATTAATTAATTTTTAAACTTTCATGGCCGCCATATTGGATCCGACATTTCGAATTTTTGAAATCTGACTTTAAATTTGTAATCCGTTCCATAACCGGGACTATTACCTTATACATTAGAGGTTAGTTTTTCAAAATTCAAAATGGCGGAATCAATATGTCGGTCGAAATTTCAAAAATTGTTTTTGAAGTTTGTCGATTTTTTAAAAAAAATGAAAAGGTAATTATCACTTTCAGTGAGCTTTCTGAATAATAGGAACAGAAAACTTAGTAAAGAAAAAGTTTTTTTGGCAAAACTATAGGTGTCAAGAAAATGAGAATTGTCAAAATACATAAGATTTTGTCGAATTTTGATAAAAACTCGATAAAAAGCGTTAAATTAAAATATCCAAAAGCTGATTACCTCTTTCGGATAGTTTTTTGAATAATAGAAACAGAAAACGTTGTAAAAAAAATTTTGCCTTAACTAGGTATCAGAAAAATGAAAATTGTCAAAATACATAGTATTTTGTTGAGTTATGACAAAAACTCGATAAATAACGTTAAATCAAAATATCAAAAAGCTGATTACCTCTTTCGGAGAGTTTTTTAAATAATAGGAACAGAAATCTTTAAAAAAAAAATTATTTTCACAAAACTAGGTGCCAGGAAAATGAGAATTGTTAAAAAACATAAGATTTCGACGAATTTTGATAAAAACTCGATAAATAATGTTAAATAAAATAATCCAAAAGCTGATTACTTTTTTCGGAGAGTTTTTTAAATAATAGAAACAAAAATAGTTAAAGAAAAATTTTTTTTTTTTACAAAACTAGGTGTCAGGAAAATGAGAGTTTAACTGGACACAACATAATTTTGGACACTGTTAACACGACTTTAATTGACAGAGACTCATATAATGAAAATCGCTTACGTTATTATATTTATTTTACTTTAATTAATATCTGAACCCTACCCAAATTTCATTTGAGTATTAATTTTTGTTAATTTTTTTTATGTGTTAGTAATCCGAAAGCAAAATCAACGGACAAAATTCGAGAGCATATTTTTTAGATAAATAGTAGATTAATGTTATAGTTATTTACATTTTAGTAAAGTGTAACTATCCACACAGTTAAAAATTTTGTGTAAATTTAACACAAATTAAATGACCCAAACGGTGTACTTAAAATTTGTGTTACTTTTGTGTTAAACTAATATAACCTATATGTTAATTGACACAACCTTCTTGTTAAAATAACCTAATCTTCGAGTATAACTTAACACAAAGATTGTGTGACCGTTTTTACGCAAAATTTTTAACTGTGCCAAGTTAATATTGCACTATGAATATGTTTTTTAATAATTTAGAAATAACTTTTTTTCAATCTATAAACGTTTTTTTCCAATGAAGGACATGACAGAAAACTGACTTTAAGAAACGTGAAAGAGAATTGGCTGTTTTTATTGATGTTGAAGAAATGATTAATAATAACAGTTTTCATCAATAATAAATTTATTTTTTTCAAAATTAATATTACAAATAAGCTATGATGCTCAATATTCTATCATCTGCAGAACTACCCACATATTAAATTTTTGTAATATTTAATATCACTACATTTTAAAAATAGATATAAAATTATATTTTAAAAAAATATTACATGTAATATTTTCTTTCTCTCTAATTTTAACTGTTCTCTATTTGTTATGTTACATTTAGATTAGACGAGAATATGGATGCTATGATGAGGTATCCTTCTCTAACTACAACCTTAATAAACGACAGTGCAATTGGATAAGATTTTTAAGAATTGTACAAACTTATAACGATCAAGTCAATCTTATTGGAACAAAGGTCAAAGGTAAGGATATATATGTGTAATATTTCAATTAATACCACAGGTCTTCAAAATTTTGTTTATGTCTGTAACAACAACAAAAAATAGGAGGTGATTCTTATAGATTTTTTGACTCAAAATCAGAATCACGTCAGGATTTTTTGTAATATTAGCTTAAATGGACAAAAATTAAAATTGTTGTAAATTTTAGGATTAAATACTTTTATTTATTTAAAATTTAGTTAATTTTGAATTTTTTAATGAGTATTTCAAAGCTGTGAATATTATAATTGTAAAAGAATCCTTATCTTTATTTGATAATTAAGTTAAGTTTATTTTCTTCTCTAAAAACAAAAATTAAATTCGATTTCTTAATTTTATAAATTAAAATTTTGTCATTCGCATATAACCCAAACTAGATTTCTTTATTGTAATTGACAAATTAATTAAATCTATCAAATTTAGTTGAAAAGTGATTGAACTTTTGACTTTTAGTGATATATGTAAATTAAATAATGTCACATGCTTTTTTACAATAACAATGCTTTACTACTTTCAGTACATAATAAGAAATATATAATTATTTATTATTTATTTCTATCTTTTAAGGTGAACCAATATTCGAAGTAATAAAAGACGTGCAGCCAGACGCTGAGTTAGTAGCATGGTTTCTACCAGCCAGTGAGCAAGACTTCCTTTTTATCTCACACAATGTGTGTTCAAGAAGTGCAATTTATAGATGTACAATTGACTCGATTTTGGATGGTAAGTAATTGTTAAATTCACCATCTGAAAAATTCCGCCCTGATTCTTAGACAAAAATTCATTTGGAGATTTGAATAAATAATCTGCACTGAAATCCTGAGGATTCAATTTTATGAGAGATTGAAAAATAAATACCAAAATTATATTCTGATACTCACTATGTTTCTTATGTTTTTAAAAATATTTATTCTTTGGAATACTGTGAAATGACATGGCCTGTTTTTTCACACAAAAATGGTTCCATATTACATGGGGGTAGTTTTTGTTTGCAACCGTCATGGATTCATTCATATAGACACGCCTCTAGTATTGAACCTGAGACCCAAAGATATTCAATTTTAGAATAAATTAACGTCGTCATAGGTATTCCAATTGTCATTCTGAATCATGGATTTGAAAATTGGATGACATTTTCATATTCAGTGATTTTGCAAATGTTCAGCTTGACTGAAACCGTATAGTTTCCCACAAACTTTATACACTCCTGAAGTTAGTTACTATTTTTATTTATTCACTTTTTTCTGTCCACGTTTTAAAACTTAAAGTGAAGCTGGTTAGTTTTTATATTTATTCATCTTTTTCTGTCCACGTTTTAAAATCCAAAGTGAAGTTAGTCCCTGCTTTTTTTTCATTAATTTTGATTCTCTTTATTAGGAAATTTTAAAATTGTTTTAGTTTACAGACAAAATATGCAGATGAGATAGCCTTAATGACGAGATATTGATTATGACTAACAATAATTTATATATTACACACTTGTATGAATTTTCAAAACAATTTATATTAATTTAAAGTGTCAAATAGTCGAATTTATTAAAAATTCAAATGACGTTATTTTACTTTATTGGATAAAATTAAATACAGTTTAAATTATTCTGTAATTTTTTAACCATTTTTAAAGTTTCGAAACTTTCATCAAGTTTGCTGCAAGTTGGAAACTTCCGGAAAGGTTGCGGCGAAGTTTCAATGAAGTAATATTTAGAATCCCTAAATACTTATTTATTTCTTCTTATTGCTGGGCTGCCAGTGATATAATTTTTTACTTTTACTGACTTTTTTTAAGAATGCTCACTATTACTCACTTTTTAAAAAAAAAACCCACTTTTCTCACTTTTTTTAGTAAAATGTCTATTCCAACTGCGGGGAGGGGGGTCTTCTGATATTAGGTGCCTGATTAAAAATTTACCTTATAAATCAATTAGTTTGTTCATATTCCAATTACATCGTCAATTTTTTAATTGCAATTTACAAAATACGTAATTTCTACACCTCTTTTCATTTATTTTTGGCATTTTTAAAGTACTTTTGTCAACTCCAAAATATTATTGTCAATTTTCAAGTATTTTTGCGATTCTAAAATTAACTTTTTCAAAAATCAATTATTCTCTTCAGTCTTTAAATTATTGTCATGAATATTTAAATTTATTACACAAGTTTTTATTTACTTCTGTCATTTTTCAATTATTTTTTTCTATCTTTAAATTATTGCCAGAAATATTTACATTTTCAACACCAGTTTCTATTCTACTTTTGTTAATTTTCAATAATTTTCTTCGAATTTCAATTACTTTTGTCATTATTCAAGTGTTTTTGTCATTTTACGATTATTTTCTTCATATTTCTATTATTTTTGCGATTTTAGAATTATTTATTACAAATTTCAATTATTATTTTATTCAAATTATTGAATACGACCTATTAATATTTAATATAGTAATTATTATTGTTATATCAAATTTTAATTTTATTGTTACTTGGAAGAAATTTTTAAATTTTATATTGTAATGAGCTTTTGCCAGTCAATAAATAAATAAATTCAATGTTTTTTATTGTCGTGAATTTTTAAATTTATTATATTAGTTTTCAATTATTTTTTTCAAATTACAATTATTTTTGTTATTGTTCAATTATCTTCTTGTAATTTCAATTATTTTTAAAACTTTTCAATTATTTTTTTAAAATTTCAATTGTGTTCTTCAATCTTCAAATTATTGTCAGGAATATCCAAATTTTCTACACAAGTTCAATTCACTTTAATTATTTTTCAATTATTTTCTTCAAACAATAATTACTTTTTTTATATTTGAATTTTTTTGTCATTTTTGAATTATTCTCTTCAAATTTCAATTATTGTCTTCAAACTTCAATTAATTTCTTCAACTTTAAATTATTTTCCTCAAACTTATATTTTTTTTTCAACTTTACAATTATTGTCTATAATTTTTTAATTTTAACACCAGTTTTGAATTATTTATTTCAACATTTCAATTGTTCTGTCAAGTTTTTAAATATTTTCTTCAAATTTAAAATTTTTTTAAAGTTATCAATTATTTTTGTCATTTCTCAATTATTTTTTTAAATTACAACTAATTTTATCAATATTCAAATATTTTTGACATTATGGAATTATTTTCTTTAAATGTCATTTTCTTCAATCTTTTTATTATTGTCATTAATTTATTAACTTTTGAAGATTATTTTTCAATTATTTATGTCATTATTCAATTAGTTTCTTCACATTTCAGGGGCGTAGACCCTTTCAGGTTTGGGGTTCAACCCCCCCCCCCCCAAATCGAAAAACTCTATTAAAATTACAACTAATTTTATCAATATTCAAATATTTTTGAGATTATGGAATTATTTTCTTTAAATGTCATTTTCTTCAATCTTTTTATTATTGTCATAAATTTATTAACTTTTGAAGATTATTTTTCAATTATTTATGTCATTATTCAATTAGTTTCTTTACATTTTACTTATTTCTTCAATATCTCAATTATTGTGCGAAAATTAAAATTTTTTACACCAGTCTCAAACTTTTGTTTCAAATTTTGAAATAGTTTTGTCATTCTTTAATTATGGTTTTGTAACTTCAATTATTTTTGAAACTTTTCAATTAATTACTTCAACTTCCAATTATTTCGTTTCAATTTTTGTCATCATTTTTTGATTTTTAATAAATTTTTCAGTTAGTTTTGTCATTAACAATTTTTTTTCAAATTGAATAATTTTTGGCATTATTTAATTATTTTCTACATATTTCAATTATTTTTGCGATTTTTGATTTTTTTTTTCAAATTTGAATGGCTGTTCTTGCTGGCGCCCCCCCCCCCCCAATTTAATATCAGTAATATCAAACTCTATATTGCTTATTCACTTTTTTTTATTTAAAAGCTCACTATTTACTCCCTTTTTCACTTAAAAACTCATTATTTACTCACTTTTTTTAAAGTAAAATGTCTTTTTTTTCACTATTTTCAATCTGCAAGTCCACTGGCAGCCCTTCTTATTGGATAAATATTATTCATCGATTTGTTTTATTTATTATTATAGTTTAATTGCATTTTAGATAAATGGTATTTAATTATATGTGACTGTCCATGAGAAAACGTGCCTTAGCTCCCAAACGTCAACTTTACAGGGTGAGCATTTAAAGTTTCTGTAATGCATTGAAGTCAATGTAACGTGCCTACGCTTCTTGCTTAATAACACAAAAAATTCTTTAAAACAACAATTTTTTATATTTGGAAATGAAAGAGCAAATAAACATCTGTTGGTTGGCATTAAAAAATCAAAATATATTTTTTGGAGCTAAGGCACGTTTTGTCATGGACAGTCACATATAAAGAAATATTTTTGTATGCACGCACTTGGCACGCACAAACTATTCATTGACATGGAGATATTATTATATTGTTTTAAAATGTATAATTCACTTTTTATGAGCAATAGGGTAACTGCCCCAGTCGTTGGCACCTTAAGGCAAATTCCAACTTTAAGAATTAAAATCGCACATAAAATTTTAGATAATGATATTCTCTTAGTGATATATATTTTCACAATTTAATAAAGAATATGATGACATATTGAATTTTCATTAAAACTTTATGTGAATTTAGAAATTAATAAAACTTTCGAAAAAGTCGAAATGCTTTAGTCGTTGGCACCCTAACCCCAGTCATTGGCACGTCATAATTTTTTAAAACATCCACATAATTTATTTAAAATCACGAAAGATTGATAAACAATGTTTAAATTATGTACAAAATTAAAAATTACTCCTACTAACGATGTAAAGCATAAACGAAATTTCCAAACCTAACTACTTTTCAAACTGTTAAAGTGCCAACGACTGGGACACTGCTTTAACCTCTTTTGTCCATTCGTTGGCACCTTAATGAAATCATTTCAATTATTTCCTACGACACAAGTACACAGAAAAAACCTGAACTCATATTGCGCTCGTTTTTTCTCGTTTTGAGACGCAGCTCAAATGAGATTTACATTAATCTTGTTAAGTTTTAGTCCAAAAAGTTGCAAAATGACTATTTAAGACTAAAAAAGTCATATTGTAACTTTTTTGACTAAAATTTAACAAGAGAAAAAGAAATCTCATTTTCGCTGCGTCTCAAAACGAGACAAAATGGGCTGAATATGAGTTTAGGTTTTTTCTGTGTATTTACTTTTAAAATATTATATATTTATTGAAATGAAAAATCGCGGCAGAATTTAATAAGCCAATGCAAGACCAATTAAACATTACGTGCTTCTTATAATTTAGAGAAAACTAAGAAAGGTGCCAACGACTGACGCAGTGCCAACGACTGGGGCAGTTACCCTATATAGTATTCAGCATGCACTGCAAAAACATGGTGTCTTAAATTGGACAAAAATGTCTTAAATTAAGATACTTTTGGTGTCTAAGACACGAAAAATGTCTTGATTTAAGACATTTTTGAACAATTTAAGACACCTGTTTTTGCAGTGTGACTCGACAATTTTTGCCGACTCGGTAATAGGTTCCTTTACCCTATACCACTTCTCAATAAATTTGCAACTTTTATCTAAACTAAAATTCTTTGACAGTTTTGTCACATTTGTTCTTTTGACGAATTTAGGAGGTTAGGTTATTAAAATTACCAAACAAACCTATTTTACTTTAAATGGATGTAAAACACACAATAATATTACCTATATACAATTTTTTGTTTCAAACTTAGATTTGTAACAAATGTTAATGTTAAATGATTTCTTATTTAATAATTTGAAATATTAAATAATTTAAACTATAATATCCAAAGATATCTGAGGGATCCCTTACTCTCAGGTATCCCTTGGACATTCTCAGGGTATAAAAAGTTCCCTGACTTTTGAGATATTCCAGATATTCATGGATCTATAAATGGGACGTACGTTATTTGGATATTCAAAAAATATCTTGTGCTACACAGGATAATAAAAATGTTCTCTATCAAAAGAAATGAGTAAACTAAAAATCTCATCCTCTAAAGTTTAAATATATGCGTTTGGGTTTCTTGGTGATTTTTTGGACATGCCGTACTTCGTAAAGGGACAGATGTGATCCCCTTCCGCAACTGCAGTGCTCCGGTACCTGTTTGGTGATTCAAGGCAAAGTCGTTCCAAAGGGACACTTCGTCTTCTCTTTTCTCGTTTCCACAAGCCGCTCTCTTCTTTTCCAGTCTTTTCATTTCTTTTCCATCTTCTTGCCTTCTCCATCTCCATCTTCACCTCCTGCTCCTCTTCTTGTATAGACTGAAAGTTCATAAGAAATACCGTGCCAGGAGTGCAGCTAAGGACCCGTCTAGCTGCCACCGCCCATTGTACTGTCTTTTATTCCTTGTGAGGGCTGTACATTTGAATCACATGCGGCCACCTTTATCTGACCGACAAAAATTCCGCCTCGTATTTGCATTTCAGATTTGTTCAAGGCGCTCTTATTATTTTCTTTCCGATCGCACGCGATTACTTTCCTCTCAATGTACCAGAAGCTACTATAACTTAACCGCGTGTACAAGTTTCTTAGGCACTCGCCTCAATAAGCTCGTGTTACCTTCTAAGTGCATCATCCAAAAGAAGCTTCAAGACGCCTTTGTCCAGAGAAAAAAATTAAATTTCACTAACGATCTAGTACTTCCAGTTGAAATATATATTGCCAATTGTTGTCAACCTTCTGCATCAGTATATAAATGTACCGAAAAAATATTTTGAAATGATTTTGCTCCTATCCAGCCAAGAAGTTTCAAAATCGAAACAAATACCCTCATTTTTTGTGCTTTGAAATCGGTCAAAATTTAGAAGTCGATCAAAGCCTTTAAAATTCCCTATTGATTTTAAATGGTAAAAATGCACCTTTTTTGTAAATTCGCTATAAGGAACGTTACGTAATTTGTGAACGCTCCCAAAGTCCTTAAAAAACAATATTTCATAATTTATTTAATACTTTGTTAATATTAACTACCTATTTTTATAGAGTTATAAACAACCTCCCTAAATGCAGAAGAAAAGATTTTTTTTTTAAATACCAATTATTAGTTTCTTTAGGATTTTTCTACAGAATTGTAATACATATCGTCTAGTTATGAATGTTTACGTATTTATTTTTCATTTGCTTCAGCAATTTTTTATTGTTCATTTATAACTATTATTCAAATAAACCTAACGAGTTGTAGTTTTTTTTTTTGACTCTTTTATTTTTTATTATTTAAAACAGTAATATATTCAGCCAAATTAACCACAAGAACAATTTGCAATTTTTGAAACAAAATATTGTTATTAATTACACTAGTTTACAGCCAAAATGTACATTTAATGCCACTATTTTTTTTATGTACTATGGTTCTCTAAACTCAAAAATGACATTAAGAAATTTGTCTATGGATAGGTTTCCGAAATATGAATTTTTAAAATTTTTTTACGTTTTTTTCGGAGGTGACTTCACGTTTTAGGCCGTATCTCGAGTTACAGAAGTCCGATTGAGTTTTTCTAAGTGTCAAATTAAAGGTAATCAAATTCCAAACAATCCCTTTTCACATTATTTTTCAATCGGTTAAATATTTTAAGTGATATAGTCCAAAAAAAAAAAAAAAATTGAGTTTTTGGCCCAAAATCTGAAAAACAAATTCATTCTACCGCCATGCAAAAATAGAAAACGTCAAATTATGTCCAGTTTTAAATTTTTTACATATATGGCTCACTTTTAGGAAGAAAAAAATGTATGGATGAAAAAAATCTATGTGTAATTATTGAAGTTATAAGCCAGGGTACTGAAATTCTCGTTTTACGCCATTTCGGTATTTTACCTCCTTTTATAGTGATTATGTTGATTAATTTAATGAATAATCTAATTAGAAAATGGACTTTTTTCACAGATTTCAAATAATTTTCAGTGCTTTACTAATTCAAATTTGTCTGAAAATTTTTTTGGAGTTTTTGACAAAAATTTCTGAAAAGCATAAATTGTATTATATTACACAAAGTAGTTAAGAATATTTTTCTTTAATGGGAAATCAAAGAAAATTGATTCTTTTTTAATTTATAAGGAGAAAAACCATTGACTTTCGTCTGAGGGCTGCTGCGGACATATGTTTTAAAAAAAAAAATTAATTTCATATTTCTATATCTAATTTCAAACTTTTTCATCTATTAACGAACAAAATTTAACAAAAATTGAACCACTGCGCATCTGATTCAACTTGTCAAAAAAGCAATTTTAATCAACTTATGCCTCTTCAGAAATTTTTGTCAAAAACTCTAAAACATTTTTCAGTCAAGTATCATTTATTTTTCATATTTCTATATCTTATTTCAAACTTTTTCATCTATTAACGAACAAAATTCAACAAAAATTGAACCTCTGCGCATCTGATTCAATTTGTCCAAAAATCAGATTTTAATCAATTTATGCCTCTTAAGAAATTTTTGTCAAAAACTCCAAAAAAATTTTCATTCAAATATCATTTATTTTTTATATTTCTATATCTAATTTGAAGCTTTTTCATCTATTAACGAATAAAATTCACCAAAAATTGAATCTATGCGCATCTGATTCAACTTGTCAAAAAAGCAGATTTTAATCAATTTATGCCTCTCCAGAAATTTTTGTCAAAAACTCCAAAAAAATTTTCAGACAAATTTGAATTAGTAAAGCACTGAAAATTATTTGAAATCTGTGAAAAAAGTCCATTTTCTAATTAGATTATTCATTAAATTAATCAACATAATCACTATAAAAGGAGGTAAAATACCGAAATGGCGTAAAACGAGAATTTCAGTACCCTGGCTTATAACTTCAATAATTACACATAGATTTTTTTCATCCATACATTTTTTCTTCCTAAAAGTGAGCCATATATGTAAAAAATTTAAAACTGGACATAATTTGACGTTTTCTATTTTTGCATGGCGGTAGAATGAATTTCTTTTTCAGATTTTGGGCCAAAAACTCAAATTTTTTTTTTTTTTTGGACTATATCACTTAAAATATTTAACCGATTGAAAAATAATGTGAAAAACGATTGTTTGGAATTGGATTACCTTTAATTTGACACTTAGAAAAACTCAATCGGACTTCTGTAACTCGAGATACGGCCTAAAACGTGAAGTCACCTCCGAAAAAAACGTAAAAAAATTTTAAAAATTCATATTTCGAAAACCTATCCATAGAAAAATTTCTTAATGTCATTTTTAAGTAACGAGAAGCTTAGTACATAAGAAAAAATAGTGACATTGAATGTACATAAAATTTTTTTTTTTTTGTAAACTAGTGTTTTTAATACTTCACAAACAAACATTGAAAGACACAATTATTTCCTAATATTACAAATTAACGGGCTCTGGTTAAAAATAAGTGAAAAATTGACTAAGGGCTTAAATTATTATTCAGCACACCATTCGAAATTTATCCGAGTAAAGTTTAAATTCCAAACTTCTAAATGTTTTCATGGTCAGATAAAAGATTTGATCTCTTATTAGTTATTAATGATTTAAAAATTAAAACAATCTTTAACCTATAATAAACAAAAAAATCAAAAAGTGGTTCCATATTAAACTGAGAATAAATTTACAAATTCCCACACTTTTTAAAATTTGTATTAATTTTTTTAACTAATTTTTTTAAAACGATTACTTTTTATTTTCGTTTTTCTGCATATTTTCTTCTTTTAACATTTACTTTCTCTCTCTCTCTCTCTCTCTCTCTCTCTTTAGTTTTTATAGGGAAGCGGGCCCCAAGATGGACATAGTTTCGATTTAATGCTCTAGTATCCAAACCAAATAAGATATATTAAAATGTTTTATACAGGATGAAAGTACAATATATTAGGTAACTTATGGTCAAAGGGATTAAATTGTATTATGAACTTTTTTAAACATTTTTTCTAATTGTTAAAATTTTTTATCTAAAAAAAGTGTACCTAAGATGGACACCTCCTTAAAAGTCACTGAAAATTGTGGTAAATAAAAAATAAACATCATGTAATAACTCTTAAACTAATTTTTAATCATTTCATTATATTTATAAAGACGTAACATTTTTAAAAATTTTAAATTAATAGCTTAACAGTAACAAACTAATAAGATATTGAAGAAAGTTGATATAAAAAAAAATTCTTTACCGATAACACTAGATTTAATGGCGGAAAATAGAAAATTTCAATTAGGTGGCTCAAAAAATTATTGAAGAAAGTATATAATTAAGAAAATAAAAATAAATACATTGAGAAGTGGTGTCCGACTATCTTAGGGTACATGACACCATTTTTTGAATTAAAAAAAAAATTGTAAAAATTTTTATACAAACACAATATTAGTAAAATCATTTTAGAATATTATTGTATGCGATAAATAAATAATATTATAACGTTCAGTACCTATTCTTAATCAAAAATTTAAATAACTTTACCAACTTAAGAAAAAACTGTAACAACAGCTAACTTCATTCGAAAGAAAGATTTTATTTACTTTTTAATATCAACGTAAAATCTTATAATAAATTCCAAATTACAATTACTTTAAGGAGATATAAAGCACTTTTATTTATAATATCTTAAAATCTTTATAAAAACCTAAAGATTTAATTTCACTAAGGGTTTTTGATGTGTCACGAGTCTCCGTCAAGTAAATAAATAAACAAAATGATTATAGTCAAAATGGTTAAAATGGAGAGACAATTTTTAAGAGTTCATAATTTATAAGATAATTATAAATGTATATTTTCTATTGTTTAAAATTAATCCTTATTTCATTAACTTTAAATTCATCTTACACAGAGTCTCTAATTTTTATTCTTTTTTTTTTCATAACTTGGAAAATTTAAAACTATGGTTAGGGACAAGTAGACTCGCAAGAATAAAGTCGAAATTTAAAAATTAATAGGCCCTTATTTAAGCAACAATTTTATGTAATATCAATTGGGAGATCTATCTATCTCTGTTTCTCAGTATCTCCATCTCTCTCGTACACAACCGCAAATTGACAACCATTGGCTGTGAACGATGGATGGACGGATGGACAGACGGACGACAAAGTCTTACTACAAGGGTTTCGGTCCCGAACCACGAAACCCTAAAAATATGTCAGGATCATCTAGATATATCCCAGGGACATAAAAGTTTAAGGTTCCTAAGATATGCCCATATATACAATATAATTTAACAATACTTTTGACAATTGAAGTACTGGCACTCATAGTGTTTCAAACTTCAACCCAATCTGAGCAACTTCATTTTATACCTTGTTACACTTCAATAATTTTGGTCTACTGAAAAGCCGACAATAGTACCAAAGTGGTCCCTTTCCATATTTAAACGTAAATATATAATTACGATGTTGGTATTTTTATAAGGAAAATAAAGTGTGTCGTATACAAGTAAGACAAAGTTCTTATAAGTATAACTAACAATCTTTGTGTCATCTGTTTCAGAGTCACCCCTGGATTTGTCGATGGCATTGCTGTCGCAACATTCCTCATCGTCGATACGAAATTCATTTTACGAGGTCGATGAATACGAGTCTACATCAGAAGAGTCATCGTCGTCAACCCTCTCACTAGTAGGAGACAATCTAGATTGTAGCATTCTGACAACCATTAAAAGAGGAGAGAGAGTTTTACTTCCTTGCGAAGTTTGTGGCAAGTCCTTCGACCGTCCGTCGCTTCTGAAAAGGCACATGAGAACTCACACAGGTAGATATAGGACTCAATTCTGCCTAAATTTCGCTATTTATTCATCGAATTTATTTTTACTTTGTTTACTGATTTTTAAATCATACAGCTCTCTGATTCACTCATGCCATGTTTCATTAAAATCATAAAAGAAGGGTGTTTTTCAGCAGTTTTTTAAGATTATCTAAAAAATTTTATCCAATATGGTTATTTTGACTTCGGATTCGGATTCAGCGGAGAAAAATACGTAGAAATACACTAGTGTAGTGTCTCGGACAAAATTTTTGCTTTCCGTTTATGGGACTGTGTAATCTACTTTTGTAGTTGAAGAATCTAAATTAGTAAACTGTAGAGCTTTATAAAGAAATGGGGGTTGCCTTAAGGACGCGCAACGTGCGTGTAACAGTGAAAATTGCAATTTGGGATGAGTGTCCGTGCGAGATAAATATGCACGCTTGAAGCAGAGAGCTGCATCTTGCTTTGAGACTTATGCACGCATATAAATCGGTTCACAAATTACACAAAATGGAGAACTGACAGTAATTCAAGTGGAATTAAATTGAAGGGGAGAAACCACATGTCTGCATGGTCTGCAACAAGGGTTTCTCAACCTCGAGCTCGTTAAATACGCATAAGCGCATACACAGCGGAGAAAAACCTCATCAGTGTCTGGTCTGCGGTAAAAAGTTCACAGCATCATCGAATCTTTACTATCATCGCATGACACACATAAAGGTGAGACCTTCTACTTTTATTACTTTATTACTTCCACTCCTCTTTAAAATGTAGTTTAGTTCAGTCAAAATAGTCACATATCACATAGTAGTTCAGAACTCGCAGTAAAATGTAAGTTAATGGATTATTTGGACTCTCTGATTTGTGCAGATAATCCGATTTTTGAAAAATGTAATGCTTCTTATGTGCAATTCAAAACAACAGTTTCCATTATCATTATTTAAAACGTAGCAGAAAGTTGATTATAATAAATGTCATTGAATGTTGAGTGACCACTTTGATTGAACGATTTAAAGTAAATTATTGGAAAACGCAGCGAAGGCAATTTTTAATTGATAACTTATCTTTGATATGTAACAAATGCAGCTTGCGTTTAGAATGGTCGTTTTATTTGCGTAAAGTGAAAGATATCATCGATATACTTCAAGAAAATTTTTATCGGGAAAGAAATGCTAAGTTAAGGTAGACTGGCCAATTAAGCATTTACTCGAGAATCTGAAACAGTATGTGTCTGATAGTGCGTGTAGCAGAGCAATAATAACATCATGCGAAGCTCAAGTTTATTGCGTATCCTCTTAGGTACGGTTTCATCGCGCACTTTTCGTTTGGTCTCTTTTCTCGTGTTTCTGCGTAAGCCTGGTAGAACTCAAGTAGAAATCATAAGTGGTAACGATACGATGGTGATGGCATATACGAGGGGCGTAGAGTTTTTATTTATTGGAACGGAAACCGTATGAGTTTCTCTAATCCCTCGAAGTAATGATATCTCTGGAGTCATATAGGTTGGTCTGCCATCAGCTACTGTAATTGGCCCATTACTTGCTACCGCTTGGAATGCAATCCAATTAGAGAGACAGAGAACGTATGTACCCTGAGGCTCTTCTTCGCTACCGCCGCCACGCCAAACAGTGTCTTCTGCCTCTCTACCACCCATACCACGCTTTTAAGATTCACATGTAAACATATACATTTACTACACACAAACACACGCATATTATATGTCTATACGTAGAATACTAGTATCTATCTTGCCAACCCTAAAATTACATTGGTCCACAAAATTCTAATTGGTCACAAAATTATTCTACACATTCATGTCTAAAAAGAAACTGTAATGCAGGTGATGTAACTTATGTTATTATCAGGATTGTCCAAAAATGCATTTAAAAACACACTTTTAAATAAATTATTGTGCTCGCACTTCTATATTTTGCAGCTTTTTATGTTTGGGAAGGCCGAAAATAATTGTTCTGCATTTAAAGCTTTCTTAACTTGGAATAATCGAAGATTAGAATCTTTATAATATTTTGATTCTATAATAAGAATATATAGTTTTCTTTTATAGTTGTCAAAATAGTTATTTAATTTATTTCATTAATTAATTTATTAATTAATTTAATTAATTAATTTATTTCACTAATTTTTCTGCACCACAAAGGTCACTGCGCAGAGTTTTACCTTTTTTTGTTCCCTTGAGGAAAACTAATTTCGCAAAGAATTCTGTATTTATGCGACTTAATGCCAAGGGCAATTCTTATAGTTACACTTTAAACTTTTTTGGCGACAAACTTTCCCTTTTTGTAAATGCTTTAAGAAATGTTCTGTTTAATGAAACACGTTGAAGGGAATTAATATTATATGTCTGTGTGTAACTCTACTGTTAATATGTATAAACATGTATAATTATCGTCAGCACTATTGTATCTTGCAGCCTAGGACTTTATATATATTGTTAATAATCTATGAAATTTATTGTATTTTACCTTAATGGGTTTCTCACCCGTACACTTACTTAAATAAATAAATAAATAAATAAATATTTAAATCGTTTCGGAAACTTAGACATTTTTGAGAATATCTTTCGGGAAATTGGATTTGAAAAATTGACCGGTAACTCTTAGAGGTACAATTTGGTTCACATAAAAAACTGATAGTTTTTAGTAAATTTGCCAAATACAATTATTATTTTTCGGGTATACAGACGTTTAAAAAGAAGTTATTCATCATGGGAATTGTTTTCAAGAATTTAGACACTCGGAAAATCGGAACTGAGGAAAATCAGACATTTAGACATTTGCTGAAACGTTCGAAAAAAGATTTTCAGGGAAAATGTTCTTAAAACTCAAGACATTCAAAAAATTAAATATTTGAGAAATTCGATTCGGAAACAAGATTTCGTGGTTCCTTTCAATTTGACAAATCTTATTCCTATTATATTCCTATTTTCCAGGTACGTTAGGAAAAAAGGTATTCAGCCGGAAGATTTTTAAGACTTTACACACTCGAAAACTTAGATATGCGGGAAAGTAGACATTCAGGTGAACGTCTTTTGGGAAATTGAAATACGAGATAACTACCGAATAAAAAAATTGATTATTTCCTGCGTCAATTTGCCAAATATAATAATTATTATTATTTTCTAGGTACATAGACGTTCATAAAAAAAGTATTCACACAGAAAACACTTGAACTCATAATAAGCCAGTTTTATCTCCTTTTGAGACGCAGCGGAAATGAGATTTCCTTCACTCTTGTTAAGTTTCAGTCCAAAAAGTTGCAAAATGACTTTTTCAGTCTTAAAAAGTCATTTTGCAACTTTTTGGACTAAAACTGAACACGAGTAAAAGAAATCTCATTTCCTCTGCGTCTCAAAACGAGACAAAACGGGCTTATTATATGAGTTCAGGTTTTTTCTGTCAGGGAAAAGATTTTCAAGTATTTACAGATTCGAAAAATTAGATAGTCGGGAAATTAATCATTCAGCAGAACATCATTCGGGAATCGGGAAATTGGATTCGGAAATAAAGACCAAATAAAAAAATTTACCGTTTCCTGACAATTTGTCGAATTTAATTATTATTATTTTTTGGGTGCATAAGTTCAGAATAAAGAAATTTAAGGAAAAGCTTTTCCAGAATTTACACATTCGGAAAATTAGATATTTGGTGAAGCAAACATTCAGGAGAAAGTCTTTCGGGAAAGTTCATTCGGAAATAAGTACCAAAAAAAAACTGATCGTTAATTTTCCAAATTCAATTATTATCATTACCTTTTGGGTACACAGACGTTTAGAAAGAATTTATTCATAGGAATTATTTTTAAGAATTTAGACAATCAGAAAATCAGAAATAAGGGAAATCACACCATTAGGAAAACGTCAGTCGAAAATAAGAATTACATACCGAATAGAAAAATGATCAGTTTTCTGTCAATTTGCCAAATCCAACTATCAATATTTTTTCCGTACATAAACGTTCGAAAAAAGATTTTCAGAGAAAAGGTTTTTAGAATTAAAACATTCAACAAATTAAGTATTCGGGAAATTAAACTTTCAGTAGAACATCTATCGGAAAATTGGGTACGGAAATAGCTACCGAATAAGAGAATTGATCATTTCCTGCTTCAATTTGCTAAATATAATAATTATCTTTATTTTGCCGGTACATAGACGTTCATAAAAAGGTATTCAGGGAAGTATTCTTCAAGTATTTACGCATTCGAAAAATTAGATATTCGGGAATTGAAACATTCAGGAGAACGTCTTTCGAGAAATTTGATTCGGAAATACGTACGGAATAAAAAAACTGATTTTCAGTTTACCAAATTGAATTATTATTATCTTTTCGGTACGTAGACGTTTGGGAAGAAGTTATTCATTGGAAGTATTTTCAAGAATTTATAGACATTTGGAAAATGCGGAATGAAGGAAATCAGACAATTAGAAAAAGGTCAGTTGGGAATAAGGAATTCTCTGTTTTTTGTCAATTTGCCAAATTCAATTATCAGTATTTTTCCGTATTTTAAACGTTCAAAAAAAGGGTTTTTAGAAATAAAACATTCAAAAAATTAAGTATTCGTGAAATTAAACTTTCAAAGGAGAACGTGTATCAGAAAATTGGGTTCGGTAATAACTACCGAATAAGAAAATTGATCATTTCCTGCGACAATTTGATAAATATAATAATTATTTTTATTTTGCCGGTACATAGACCGTAATTACGTTCATAAAAAAGGCATTCAGGGAAGTATTCTTCAAGTATTTACGCATTCGAAAATTTAGATATTCCGGAATTAAAACATTCAGGAAAACGTCTTTCGGGAAATTGGATTTGAAAATAACTACCGAATAAAAAAATTTACCATTTCCTGTCAATTTGTCAAATTTAATTATTATTATATTTTTTGGGTTCATAAGTTCAGAATAAAGGAATTAAGGGAAAAGCTTCTTCAGAATTTACACATTCAGAAAATTATATATTTGCGAGGAAGCAAACATTCAGGAGAAAGTCTTTCGGAAAATTTGATTCGGAAATACGTACGGAATAAAAAAACTGATTTTCAGTTTTCCTAATTCAATTGTTATTATCTTTTTGGTACGTAGACGTTTGGAAAGAAGTTATTCATGTGAATTATTTTCAAGAATTTATAGACACTCGGAAAACGAGGAATAAAGAAAATCAAACCATTAGAAAAAAGTCAGTCGGGAATAAGGAATTATCTCTTTCCTGTCAATTTGCCAAATCCAATTATATTAGTATTTTTCCGTACTTTAAACGTTCAAAAAAAGGTTTTTAGAATTAAAACATTCAAAAAATTAAGTATTCATGAAATTAAACTTTCAGGAGAACGTCTATCGGAAAATTGGATTCGGAAATAACTACCGAATAAAAGAATTGATCATTTTCTGCGTCAATTTGCCAAATATATATGCTAATCTTCAAGTATTTACGCATTCGAAAAATTAGACATTCGGGAATTGAAACATTCAGGAGAACGTCTTTCGGGAAATAACCAAATAATTTTGGTTAGATAACCATAATTTACCGTTTCCTGTAAATTTGTCAAATTCAATTATTATTATTTTTCGGGTAACTCTATCATCAGATATTCAGAAATTAGGTATTTAGGAAAGAGATTTTCAAGAATTTACAAATTCGGAAAATTAGATGTACGGGAAATTAGACATTCAGGAGAACGACTTTCGGGAATTTTAATTTGGAAATACGCACCGAATAAAAAAATTGATCGTCGATTTTCCAAATTTAATTATTATCACCTCTTGGGTATATAGATGTTTGGGAAAAAGGTTTTCCACAAATAAGATATTCAGAAAATAAGACATTCGGGAAGTCAGAAGTTTTTATTTTTATATATGGGTGATTCTTCAGAAAGTGGTTACTTTGGACAACATTAAATTTCTAAATTAAAAATCTTTCTTTTTGAATTCTACTTATGTAGGTAGTACTTATTAACAATTACTAAAATAAATAATTTTATAAAAGTCTTTAGTCTTACATCGAAAATTTAAAGTTTTAAATTTTAAACGTTAAAAAATTAATTTAAAATGTTTAATTTTTTACCTTAACCGAACATCCCAAGAATGTTCTGTTAGTTGGAAGATGCGCTAAGATATCCAAGGATCTTCTTGGGTTATTTAATTATAAATTAAAATATACGTATTTAATTAAATAATTATATATAAAAAAATCAATATTTTGGTAAAAATCCAGGTTAACGATATTTTGTATAGAAAACAAAACACTATTTCCATGCTTTTTGAATATAATGAACCGGAGTTTACAGAAACTGGAGTTTGCAAATCAATGAAAATAAATTATTGTAGCCGTAAAACTTAATAAAATAAGAAGACCTTTGCAGAATACTGAATAGATTTGCCTACTTTTCATCACTATTATTTTTATTTTATTTTAAATATAAACAATTCAGTCATTTTTGGCGAACCGGAGTTTACATGTCATTAAAATATGCAGTAAATTAATAATAATTTTTTAAATCTTAAAACTAAATATCCCATTTCTTCATGTAAGTATATCCATACATCAAAGTTTTCATCTTACTAATAGAAATAGTTAGTGAAAATTCACTATAAAAATGATTAAAATTGCTGAAAAACAATGAAAATGTAAACTCCTGTTCCAAATAACGAAAAGGTGGAGAAAGTATTAAAAAATGATTTACGCAAAACATGTTAATAAAATCTGGAAGATAATACAACAAAAACAAAGTTTTTGAGTTAAACTGTCGATTAGAATAGATAAAAACATTTTAAAAGTATGTTTTAAGTGAAATAAAATGTATTAAATCTCACGAGTCCTATGTGGAGAACCTAAAAAAGTGCAGATTTTGAGTCATTTTTAACAATTCTATATCTTTTGATGTTAAAAAAAATATTTTTCAGTTATGATATTAATAAAAATGATAACAAAGAATAGATGTACAAAATATTAAATATATTTTTAAATAATTTTTAAAGTTATTAAGTGGGGAAGTAAAAATAACCACTCAGTGAAGAATTACCCATATTCGATAAATAATAATCCCATAACGAGTGCTAGAAAATTTAAAAAACATTTTCGTTAACGTTAAGTATCATTCTTCTTTTGTTCAAATGCTATTTGCAGCTTCCTTTAAATAGCGTGGTTCATCAAAATAATTAAGTTGTTTTTTAATTTAAAACTTCAATAATAATCATTCTCGTAAAAATATTTTCATTGAATGAAAGTCCAGCTCGACTAAACTTATTCAGTAGGTTCTGTTGATTGAACCAAGGGTTTTAAATACCGGACTTCTGTGAACCGTTTTTAAACCGATCCTGTTTTACCGCATTTAACGAGTGTCCTTATCAACAGCTTTATCTTCAATTAGGTTAACGTGTGTATCCATATATACACATAACATTCACTCATATGAACGCATACGACCTACACTTAACGAGAGGTGTGCATACCGGTTTTACTTTTCGCGAATATATTTATACTTAGGACTCGTATGTCGATGAATTCTTGCTGATTTTTGCTGTGCTAGCTGCAAGGATGACACGCCAGGGAATTGTAATTTATGTAGATTGCAAAATATAAATAATAATAGTTGATGGAATATCAATTATCAACGTGTTACAGGAGAAGCCTCACAAGTGCTCCCAGTGTTCGAAATCCTTTCCAACCCCTGGAGATCTCAAGAGCCACATGTACGTACACAACGGACTATGGCCATTCAGGTGCCATATTTGCAGTCGTGGATTTAGTAAACCAACCAATCTTAAAAATCACATGCTCTTACATCTAGGGAGGTGTGCAAATAAAAAATTTATCAAGTCCTTGCCAGATTTGTAATAATTATGCACATGTTAAACTGATTTTGTCGATTTAAGTTGTTAGAATTCTTTCAATTGATTAAATATGAAAATTATAAATCAAGTTTTTTTCATTACTTTTAGTCGACAAAATCAAATTTTGAATAGTCGTTTGCCAAATCGTAGCATGTGACGAATTATAATAATTATCTTAAGTTTAAAATTGCAAGCCATATAATTTTTTAAACTAACAAAAGACATTGAGAATTGAATGTTTACGAAATAACTTAACGGACTGAATGGAAAAAATGTGATTTGAAGATGAATGATTGTGAAAATAGATGTATCGATTGACACAAATTTGATTTTTGTAATACATTAAAGGGAAGTAAAGAAATTTTGACAGATTTGAAAATTTTACTAATAATAGGTGTGCAATAAAAAGTTAAAATAAACAAGTTCGATATAGAATTTTTATCAAATAGATAGTGTACAATGTACATAAGAATGATTACATATTTAAAACCAATTAATCCGAATTCTCAACATTTTAAATCATTGGAACCGATTCATTTAATCAGAACCAATGGCGATTCTGAAATGGGTTGAATAAGGTTAATTGGTTTAAATAGAATGAGTCTATTTTTATCAGTTTATCGATTACACAGACCCACAAAAAATAATGTTTTTGTCCGAGACACTATACCAGTGTATTCCTAAACGTATTTTGCTTCGCTGAATCCAAATTCGAAATCAGAATAACCAGATTGGTTAAAATTTTTAAGATCATCTCAACATATTGCTCAAAAACCCAAAAAAACGAAAAAAAATGTTTTTTGTCTCGGATAATATGCTAGTGTATTTCTACGTATTTTTGTCCTCTAAATCCGAATCCGAAGTCAGAATAATCAGATTGGCTTCAATTTTTTAGATAATCTTAAAAAAATATTGAAAGACACGAAAATATCGCTTTTTCGAAATATATCGAAAAAATTTTAGCTAATTTGATCATTTTGACTTTGGATTCGGATTCAGTGGAGAAAAATACGTAGGAATACACTAGCGTAGAGTCCTGGACAAAAAATTTTTTTTTTTTTTTATTTGTGTTTTTAAATGTTTTTTGAGATTATCTCAAAAAGTAGAATCAATATAATCTACCAATTCTAATTTCGGATTCGGATTCAGTGAAGAATACGTAGAAATATACTGGTGTAGTGTTTCGGACCAAAAAAAATTTTTTTTTGGGAGCTGTTATTTTTACAGAAGTTTATATTTAACTATTTTGTTATTTGATCCGACAGTAGGTAATAATCGTTTCTCTACTGGGGAGTAAAATAATAATTAACGATCAAAAAATAAACATTAAACTACTTTACAAAAATATGGTACTTATTCATAAATCGATGTTTATAATTCTGTAATAGTGTAATAATTGTAAAATATTATTTGATTGAATTTCAGTCTACAGTGATCATATGTATAAGAAATACTTTTTCAGGATGAATATTGAATAGTCTTACTTTTGTACTAGAAATAAAAATAAATGTTATGTACTTATTGTTGGTAAAGATGATTAAAGACAATGTTGATTCTGTGGTTCCTGTATAACTACATTATTTTTTATTATAATAAACCTACACTAAGTATGTAGTATACGCTAAGAAAAGTAATTCTAAATTTTATTAAAATGCTTTATAATTTAGGGGAAAAGTGCCTAAAAGCGAAATTTTCCTACAAGAAACTTTAAGCTTTAGAAAAATCATTCGAATTGCTAAGTAATTTTAAACTTTAATAATATAGTCTGTAGCAAATTTATTATAATTTTTTTAAAGTTTGAAATTATCAATCTGAAATTTTCTCTTTTTGATCCTTTCTCCCTAAATTGTAAAAAAATTTTATAAAATGTATAATAAATTTTTGTTCTGTGTAGAAAAAGGTAAGATATTATAGAAAGTAAAAGAGATACATACCTATCTTGGTTTCATTGGATTGAAATAAGAGAATAGTTTATTCACAATATTTTTAAAATAATGTATATTTTAATGTAAATGATAGTGTAAACCTTTTTATATGAATTATAATCATTTTTAATTTCAAAATTACAAGTACAATTAAGTCTTACATAAGTTAAAAATGCATTCTTATTGCTGTTTTCTTACTTTTCTTAAAATATTACTCCCTAAATTTAAATTATTTGGAATTCGTCTGCGACTTTAATTATAATTTAACTAATGTGTTACATTTTACTACTTTTTTTTATTAATTTCTAATACACATGTACAGATTCTAAATGTCATTTTAAAAGAAGTTTCTGCTAAAATTTATTAGCATGTTTACGAACTCCTAATAATTTTTATTTGAAGAATAACATCTATTTAACAAAATAATTGTTCTCAACTTATAACTAATTTTAAGATTGAATAAAAAGTAATAACATTTTCAATTTTTCTCTATTTGAGATGTACTATTTAATTGTTTTAAGTTGTACTCTGGCAAAGAGATAAAACCTTGGAAGAACGTTCTTAATAAGTTTAACACGGTACTGAGAGTCAAAATGTCAATCTTGAAAAAAAAATTCTGAAAACGATAGTTTACTATATATATATATATAAAGATATAATAACCTGAAAAATATCATCAGAATTTTTCCTCAAGGTTTCGCCTCTGCACCAGAGCAGTGCTGAAATTTCTAATAAATTTTTAATTCGTATTATATGTAAGTATAATATGATTGTGATTTTAAAAAATAATCTAATCCTCTTTTTTATTTTCTATTCAGCTATAATTCTATAATACTGTGATCGAAATAAATATTGTTTAAATATTTGGCTTCTCAGACGTCCATGTCGTAGGATTATATATCATTTTCACGAATATAAAATAGTTAAACATGTTCAGAAGTTGGATAATTTTAGATTTTAAACATTATAGGAATTGAGATTTTTCCGTAGTAAGAATCATTTTCTTATCAGAATCTGAATAAAAATGTATTTTTGAACAATGTAGATATACATTCTACAAATATTAAGGGGAGGCACTGGTGAAGTTTCAACATTTCATTAATCGCGTTGTTCAGAGGTGCCAAATTTTTTTCTATAGCAATAACATTTTGGATTTAATTAAAAGTTTTTTAAATCTATACGTACCTAATTTTGTTCAAAAAGCCTGTAAAGAAATAAGCGATACAGAAAAGAACAATATTGTAAGAGCTAGATTTTCAAAAGTTTCCATTTTTTCGAAGATAAAAATTCTAAACAGGTCCATATTTTAATTTTTTTATTTTTGACATTATAAGATAACTTTATATCCCTAAATTAAGCTAGAGAAAAATTGGATAAGAGTCATAAATTTGAATAAGTTAAAATTTCACCGGTGCCTTATATTCCCTTAATCTAAATTTTAGTTTTATACAATATGTAACAGGGTTTTGTGTGTAACACAATATTACAGTAATTCAGTGTAGAAATTGCCAAACCAAATTATAACTATTAACAACTTGGTTTGTATACGCGCTCTACTGTTAAAAACATAATTACAGTCTTCAATGCAGGAAGTAACAATTCAGATAAGTGATAGAAATTTAACACTTCTGAAAATTCAGAAATTACTTGGAACACACAAAAGTGAAAGGTATCAAATTGAGATCAAAGGTAAGTATCAAATTGAGCCCAGAAATATAGTCATTTTAATACTAATAATGGTCTCAATCGATGCAATATTGATTTGATATTTTTATGTTAATAATATTGACCTTTGTTTACTATAATTTATCTAAGAAGCTACTTACATTTTTACTGTTCCAATTTTAACCATCATTACTTACTATACTGTATAATAAATTTACAACTTTTTAAAACAGTACTGACAGAATGCTTCATTGTTAATTTTATCTTATAAAACATATTATAACACTGCCAATTTTAATACTATTCTTATACACAGAAATTTCTACACGGAATTCATGATACATTTGAAAAATATACATTAATTTTAATCGAGTCTAAAACGAAGCTATACTATATATACTCATTAGCATTTTTCTTAAAGTACAGAAAATTTCAAACGCACAGAATATTCCTAAAATTAGATGTAACGTTTGATCGAAAAAAAGAATTCATATAGTTTAGAATTTAAAAATATTCGTGCACCTATGCCAACTAAACAATACCGTACATCTATCACAGATCGTGTGGGATTAACATATAATAAGTCTTTTTAAGGTTGATTCGCCCCAAGTAGAAAAATTTCACGAAAAGTACTTTGGAAACTTTGAGGAAATTTTATAAAATTTCCAAGAATGAAATACTTTCTGTGGAATTTTTTTTACGTGGAGTCTGATCTAGTTAAATGAAAAATACATTTTACACAGAAACAACCTGAGTTTTTCTTCAGCTGTGCTTAGAGTGTCAAAATGACTTTATGTCGAGTATAATTCACTCACATATAATGTTTTATAAAATTTTCTATTTAAATCAAAACAAGATTCTCTCAATTTTCCAGTGTACCAGCAATGGCTTAGACATAAAAATGAGTCATTGTTTTCACGCAATTATATCTTAATTAACAAATTCCAAAGGCTTTTAAAGAATTGTAAATTTTAAAATTATATGGTCCATTTTAATTTAAGGTACACATAGAAAATCATTGGTAGCTGTTTCATTTAAAATATACATACTTTCATATCTAATAACTTTTTAAATAATTTTAACAGAAAATCTATATAATTATCAACTGAAACTATCCTTATAACAAATTTTAGACATTTTTCTCTCTAAAACTATTTGAAATTTTCAAAGTATCTGAATTTAATAACCTGTGTGTCTTATAAATATTTTTTCAATGGAATTTTGACGGAAACATTTTCATGTAGATTCAGGCTGTAACTTATGCGACAAACATGTTTATAAAACTAGTGCAAATATAATTGATTGAGTTGAATTTAAATTAAAAGTAGTGTCAAAAAGCAATTTTCAGGATCTTATTTATACAAAGAAAATGAAATGAAATGATTTTTTGAGAAAATTGTTCGAGAAACACGAAGATAATTAATAAGATTTTTTAACTGATACTTTAAAATCAATCTATTTTTTCGATTGAGAAATTCAATCTTTATAGTGTCAATTTTAAAAATTGATTTGTAATTGTGATTATTATGCTATAGCTAATATTTGAACTCGTCATGATTGTGTTAAGACTACCTTAAATTTATTGAAGTGAACAATTTGAACTCCAAATTAGTAAAAGCTTGTATCTACATTAGTATAATATCTGCCGTGGTTAATATACCGCAAACATTGTCTCTGGCTAAATGCCAACGTTTTGTCGATATTCGAGTCAGAAATTATGATTACCTATGCTTCAAAAGTCTTCTTCAGAATTAATTGTTTTAAAAAAAGCAATCATGAATACTACACTCAAAGTTTCATTCAAACTATTTAAATGAAATTCGAAGTTAACATCTAATAATAGTATTTAAGTTTTCAATTCAAATTTGTCAAGGATGACAGTGATAACATATTTTCATCACCCGAACTTTCAAATTTACAATACTTTTGTTATATCTCATACATATTATTTAACTTGTACTCAATAAATCTGCGCTAATGACAATTCACATACAGAATCTTCCAAAATTCTCTTCAGTTCAGAATCTTCCATTTTTTCAATAAATGTTTAATAACTTAGGGGAAATCACTTAATTTCCCCTAAAAATAAGTAAAATACTACGAAATTTATTTTTAAATGCTTATATACAGTAGAGTGTCCCAAAAAACTCGCTCAATTCGTTCAAATGTAAAAAAACAGCAAATGTATTTTAAAATTTTTTAAATTATTAATATTAATAACAGGTGTTTAAATAGTTATCAATTAATTATAGAATAATTAAGAATATTTTTAATTCCTAGTAATACCAAGATCTGGTTTTTGACACATTCTAATAGTGGATTTTCACTTATTCAATTTTAAAGAACATAACTACTTTTTCAATCGAATCCCTCTTTACATATTTAATTTTACCTTTATACCGAGTAGGATAAAAATTGTGGATAAAGTTCCGAATAGGTTAACCTGCGGATTTGCATGAAACTACATACACTTACGCATTTTGATGTTCTGATTACAGAAATAGTAGGGAAAATTGTCGACTATACTCGAGTGTTATAATAAAAACCATAAAAAACTAAAAAAAAATGGTTATTTGCGTTTAACTCGTAAAAACCGGAAAAATTTAAAAAATGTTTAAACAAAAGTTTAAGATCTTATTGAGATATAAATTTTATATTCTATACAATTTTTCATAAAAATGAATATTTTTTTACAACAATGCAAAAAACTTTAAAAGACCATGAAATTGGCCGAATTTTATTACTATGGTGAAATTCATAGAAATTTCACAAAAATCTTACATGGACTCATGTCAAGTGTACTTCTTGAATCAACCTATAACTTTTGTTGAATACTTTTTTTTTCAAATTCTGAAAATTATTCTGATAAGTATCTACAATCTTTGTTTAAAACATTTTTCGAAATTTTTTATATTCACTGAATTAAACTGAAAAAATCAAAAAATGAGGTTTTTCATGATTTTTACCATGAAGATGAAGTAGTCGACAATTTTCTTTATCATTTTCGTAATCAGCGCATCAAAATACTTATAAGTAAGCTAAGTTTCAATAAAATTTGAGGGTTGACCTATTCGGAACCGCACCCAAAATTGTACCTTTTATAATAATTTTCTTTTAATTTTTAATACTTTTGAATTATTATACAACATTTTAATAAGAATATGTAACACATTATGACTTCAGTAAAGAGACGAATCTTTATCAACTATTTTACCTTTAAATCAATAAAGGTCTTGCTTTAAAAAAATATATAGAAATAAATATTTTGTAATTAAATTAATTTTGTATTTTTTCTCTACTATTATCAGAGAGGGTGAGACAAATCCAATTACTTCTAATAAAATCTGACTACACAAAATGCACTTAAGGATGATTGATCCTGAGAACAAAAATGCCTTAAAGTCATGACAGCAACTTAATACGCACCTGATATAAATCTTGTCGTTTCTCGATCTTAATAAAACAAAATAAATTGTAAAAGGTCGGTTTATTAGAAATAAAAGAATGCACAAGTTGGTGCTTACCATACATAATTTTTTTAACAAGTGTCACTTTCTTAGAATAAAAAAAGTTATAAGTTATTATAAGTTATATAGTTATTTTGTCTATAGAAAATAACATTTAATTCATCTAGTTTAAACAAAAATAGGATATGCACTACTGCGGCAATTTTTCTATTTTCAAGAAACAGAACTTTAACAATTTATATTATTTTCCACGATCAAAAATCGACAAGACAAAAATCGGGTGTGAATTAGGTGACGGTCGTGACTTGAAGTCAGTTTTATTCTCAGACTTATCATCCTGCTGGTGAGAAATAAAATTCCATGAAAGAACCTAATTAAATGGTGAGAAAAAAAATAAAAGAAAACAATATTAACATACTTTTTACTTTAATTTTAAAAAAAAGTTATATAGCAAACATTTTTCAATCCCTTGATCAAGAGTGTCATAATATACCACATGTGCTCTTAAAAATACATTTCTAACCCAATTATACAATTTCTTTCTGAATATTGTACTGTTGTAAAACGAAAGTACTGTAGTAAGTAACATAGTCGTATACAAGTCAAACAATAAGATATATGTATAATACACAAGAATCAAACAAAGCGTCAATATCACTTATAACAGTTCTTCCATTAAACGACAGAGGAAGAAGCCGAAACAAAATTAGCATATAGCAAATTGAAATATTTTTATGAAAAATATATTTTTGTAAAATATATAAAATAATTGTCATAACGTTTCTTTAAAAGTTTCTTAAAATACATTTATATATATATATATTTATTTATATAAATATGATTAATTTTTTATTTGTATATAGATAGATAAAATGTCTTAGAATTTTTGAAAATTTTGAATTTTCATTTAGCTTCTTGCACTATACTGAAAAAAACTGTATATTTAGATGTCAATATGTATATATATTTATTTATCTAATTTAGATTTATTATTTGAATATAGTTTGGATTAAAATTTATATTAGGTACATGCATATTAAAAGTTTTAAAAACAATGCATAAAAATACTTTTTTGATTAATATTAACAAGAATAATGCTTTGTAAAGATGAGTTTTTCCTAATCTGAAAAAATCCTAAATAAGTGTCATACATACTTTCGATCAATTTCTAAAATTTATTGTAACTAAAAAACGTACGTTTTTTTAAAAAAAATTTCCACTGTCTAATCCTTTTGTAATATCAGCTATAGGGTGAAAGTACATTGGTGAATTGATTGAAAAATTTTATGGTCTAGGACTCTAGGTCCTTAGTAAATAGTTGTACTACTGTGTGATGTATTTTCAAGAGAATCTTTCATCAGATTTTAAATCATCTACATCTTTTGGTGGACACTTTTCAAAAAACTACGAGAAGCATGTCCAATGTCAGCTTAAAGGCAGTTTGTCTTATATACATATATATATATATTCTTAATCGCTTTCTAAGTAACGAATTAAAATTTAATTAAAGGTGTGCAATGGTCGTGATTTTAGACAAATATTATACAATTTTTTAATAATCCCTTTGAAAAAAAAAAGTTTTCTACATGAGACTATTTTTTTATAAGAAATTTTAAAAGAAACCGCAATATCAGAAAAATGAGTTTTAAGAGAATTTTATAGAAAGAACTGGCAATATAATTGGATTGCAGATAAATCCTGTTTGTTCTTAAACAAGTAAGTCCTTTTTTCGACGAATGGACTTGTCCTAACACTAGGGAAGATAAATGTCAAAAGAATTATGTTAATATAATTATGTACAAATACTTATGTATAAATCTAAAGCGAATAAAGATCGATTTTGAATCGTTCAATAAAGTTTAGACATTCGAAAATATATAATAATTTCTATTTATATGTGCTTGCATTTAAGTTCGCAGCATATGTAACGATAAATATTTTTCTCGTTATACTTTACTCCACAATTGAGAATAATTTTAAAATCTTTTTCTCTCATGCTATCGAATTCGTATTAGTATTTTGAAGTCGCATAAGATCATGATATAAATTAATTTTAAATAAATGCGATATTTATAAGTAGATCATTACACATGAAGATAATAAATACTAATATCCAGCATGATATTTATATGTGTATGCAAAAAGAAGAGAAAACGAAGAGAAAAAGAGAGAGAAAAAGATGGCACATAATATGTGTTTAATTATTTTGTAGCAAATATTCTATTAAACGGAACACAATTCGGAGACATTATTTAGACTGAACTATTATGTACATTTGTTCATTTAAACCTTTTCTTTCATAGAGCCTTATTATCATTTTCTTCGTCATCATCGAGTACGGATCCACCGCTACTAAGTCCAGATTTTGCTTCTAAAGGTACTTGCTTTCGAAAACATTCATTTAAGAAATTTGCCATTGATTCGTATAAATGCTTTTTGTAAGTAGATAAATGATGACCACTGTCTGGATACACCTTAAATTTAAAAATAATTTAAGATTACTATAAAGAAAAAATTTAGTGTAGCTACTGCATTTTAAATTACGTGAACATGCCGCTATTATGTCAAAACGCTATTAAGTTAGGATTAAATAGATTTTTATTTTCATAGTACCCTTGCAAAAAAGAAAAGTTCTTAATTAAGTCCATTTTAGTATTTTTTCCAGTATTTCTTCCTACTACTTTATTAAATACTTCTTTTTTATAAGGAATTTTCATTGCATTTTCTTTAAAAGCCAAAGAATCTGTATCTTTTAAAGAAGACAGCTGTTCCGTGAAACGTAAAATAGTGTTTTAATTTTTTTTTCGACTTGACTCGGAGACTATCGATATTATCATCTTTATTATTAATACATCTTAAATTTATTTTCTATCTTGGCAGATTACAAAAAGACAAACTGGGGACAAAGTTGACCGCGTTTGTCTGCGTTCTTATCAAATTCCAAATTTATATTGAAAAATATAGAAAAGTTGAAACTGATTTCAGAAAATGGTTTTTTTTTTAATTTTTCAGAAAAAAAAAAGAAAAAATGTCAGCCATTTTGACAATTTTACAAAAATAAATATTAAGGGGACGCCTAAGTGGCAAAATGACAAAAAAACAAATTTTTTTATTTGATTATCTAAAAGTAAACCCAATTAGGAATAGAACAAGACTATTTACAACCTTTTCTGATGAGTAGATGTAGCTTAAATAAATTTATAAAGCTGGATAATTTTTCTTAAAAATAATAATTTCTGAAGTTCATTAATGAATGATGTATAAAAGGTTCCATTGTATTTAAATTTCGTAATTTTCTACTAAAAATGAACAAATCAAAACTCCATATGTATTTCTCGCTATGATGCAAAAATTCAAAATGGCGGATTCAATATGGCGGACAAATTTTTGAAAAGTAATCGAATTCGCTTGAGACTCGTCACTCGAGGGTTTTCGTGGTCGTTGATTACAAATTTGAAATTGGATTTTAATATTTTAAAATGGCCGATCCAATATGACAAATCGGCTTGATTTTCACGCGACTTTAAGAATTTTTTTCTGATTTCTAATAAAAAATTAAGTAATTTCATTTAATACTCTCTGTAGTTTAGACATCAAAAAATATTTATACCATTGAAACAACTCAATATAAAGATTTTATTCACAAAAACCTCGCGTGCACAAAATAGCCCCGCTTGGCGCTAGTCATAAATTAATTAAAAAACTTACCTGTTGTTGAAACAAAATGTCCTTTTTAGCAAGGTGTCTAGCCAGAGACATAGAATGCTGAAACTGCACGTTATTGTCAGCTGTTCCATGAACTAAATAAAACATCTTCTTCTGTTTCTTTTTCTTCTGTTTAGCAGGATCTTTTTGCTTTTCTAGTTCCGGTTCACTTAAGGAATTGAATTTATTACATAAATTTGCATCTTGATATCCCTTATAATTAGCTTCAGATTTATTCAGCAAGCCTAAATATCTCTCTGTATAAACGGAATCTAAAAATGAAGACAAATAATAGTTGCATTTTTGATAACATCATTTTAAATTGGTTAATATCAATAATTTTTCATAATGAATGATATATATTTTATATAAGTGCAAGGATACAAAAAGGTACATATAGTTTTTGAAACATACTATATAATTCCCAGTTGACAATTGGTGCAACGCTTATTCCACAATTAAAAACGTCTTGTTCTGGAACAGCTAAAGCATGAGCAGCTACAAAGCCACCATAACTCCATCCCCAAATGGCAACTCGGCGTTTATCAACAAAGTGTAGAGAATCTCGCAGGTATCTGAAAGAAATTGTTTTAATTATATTATTTAACATCATGGTGCATAATAACTGCATTCTTTTCCGTCATAAATATATACGGATAAATTATAAATTTATATACTCTGTAACTTCTAGTTGATCGGCAACTTCTACCGTGCCCAGTCGGTGGTAAACTTCGTGCATCAATTGATAACCTTGGCCGCCACTACCTCTGCCATCAATTTCCACGACTATCATATTTCTTTCACTTGCAAGCACTGTTCCCCAGTCAATTTTAAACATTTCATTCACTGACTGTGTACCTGGTGCGCCATTCCTGTCAGGAAATTAATTGAAAGGCTTAAATTATCCGATATGTAAAAGATATTTAATGGGACATTATGGCTGACCTTCAAAGCTTTTACTAAAAAAACATTGTATTTACATATTGCCAGTTGCCAAACTCGAAATAAGAATTTTACAGTGCAGTGGGTACATTTTATACTGTAGGAGATCCCACTGCAAGATTTATACACTGACAAGTTTTAAGAATAATTTGTATTTAAAACGAAAGTTTATTTAATTCTGTTTACCAAACCCTGAGGGTGCCTGAACTTCCACGGTCATTTTATTGGTAAATGAAGAATTTGTTAAATTATGTTGAATTTATAAGTCATAAGGTTTAAGTATGATATAGGTACAGATATAGAAGATCATGTGCCACGTCAAAGAAGACTGTCCATTGTTAATTTTTATTGACTTATTATTATTATTACTTCTATTATTCTATTATGATTAGACCGGCATACAAAAAAATTGATGCTCTCAACTCGAGATCAGACCATGACTACTTTATGTTTTTGGGGTTGCTGTAACCAAATCTGAAGTCTATTATTAACCCCATCACGTCAGAATTTTAACATAACTTCAAAATTTTTCAAGTTACTGAAGAACTTGAGGGATTATATACATTTTATTTTGATTAAATAGAATCAAACTTTAATGAGATGTGTTTAATTGTTTAAGGCTATGAAAATCTTACATACTTTTGGCAACGTTTTTTGAAAAAAAAACAAATATTATCAAAGCAAAACTTTAATGAAAACATTCATTCTTCTAAATTAAAAAAAAATACCTTAAAAACTAAAAAATATTCTGGCTCACAAAATCTAAGAAATTAATACGATATACGTTTTTTAATCAACAATTCCCAGTGGGCACACTGATCTAAAAAAAAACATCCCAAAGACGTCTTTAAGACGTCCTAAACGTGGTATATTTCCCAGAGACGTGAATAAGACGTCCTAATTCATTTAAAATAAAAATTATCTTTACAGCTTATCAGTGTATAAATCATGCAATGGTATCTTATACCATATGTGAATCTGAACTCTAGCAACTGATCAATATGGAATCAAAAGCGTCAATACAACGTTTTATAGAGGTTTAATTACACAATGGTATAAATACGAAACGTCTTGAGTAATAAATTACTCTAAGCCCTCCTTGATATTTATTGTAAGGCAAAAATACATTTTTCAAATTTCGTATTTGCCATTTTGAATTTTAATCATTAAATATCAGAATCTTCATTAGTCCACAGTTTTACAAAAAAAAAAGTCAATAACTATGCGCCGTGTTCTACATAAAAATATTCAGGCAACACACTAATTTCGAGTGGTATTTGGAAACATTTCGCGTAGAAGTTGATACAATAAACTACATATAGAGAATATTTAAACTTTTTTACGTAAATTTGCATGTTTTATTTTCTATTTAAACTTAGTGAATATTTTCATTCGACACGTTAGGTGCTTTTGTACGCAGCAAACACCTTGCAAATCTAGTTGCAGTAGTCGGGTTGATTAATATATTCCTGAGATTGAAAAAAGTTGAAATATATATTATTCGTTTGATTATATGCTACGATATCTACGTACACTTGAACAACCATCGGATACCGAGTGATTTCTTCGTCTCGCAATCCTGGCGGCAAATGGAGCTTCACTTGAGCTTCATAACCGCCACTTATCTGAACAGGGAATGTTTTGATTTGTGGAAGAGCTATTTCTGCTAATCTTTCCTACAAAACATTAAAGCATAAATTATATGTGACATCGCATAATAATTTATTATAAGAAATTAGCAATGCAAAGTTTTATAAATATCATGAGTAAAGTAAAGTTCCAATGGCCTCTGTCTCTTTTTTTCTGTATGTTTAGCATAAGAACAAAAAAGAGGTTCATCCTGCTGAATGCATACTATACACTGTAAAAACAGGTGTCTTACAAGTGTCTTATTTTAAGGCATAAGACGTTTAGAAAGCGTCTTACAGGTATTTTTAAGAATATTTTCTCAATGGTTTAAAATTAAGACACCATAAATGTCTTAAAAGTGAGGACAAAATAAGATACTTGTTTTTAGAGTGTATATGTATTGTATATAAAGGACTGCTATTATGTATAGAAATATTGAAACTTGTTCCAATAAACTCCTTGCAAGAACACTTCGAGTTATATTCAGAAAATATAAAAATGGAAAATTTCATCTTAAGTTTTTCGTCCCTCAATTTTCGTATCAAAAGCTACGCAAAACGCTACCTTATGGCGTGACATTAAACACAAAAAAGTTTGGAATTGAGTATAGGCCTCGTTTTTAAGTTATGGTCAGTCAAAATCAAACAGTGTACGTGAAAAACATAAAAAAAAATATTTAACATTATTAACGAGCGATCATTATTTTTAAAAAAAGGTTTTCTAACAAGCAAAATGAGACTGAGGTCATTTTGAGAAAGCCTATTTAAATCAGCTGTCAATATCAAAATCCCCTCAAAAATTACCTTTTATTTATAAACTTAAAAGTAATAATAAAGAATAATTTTTCGTCAACCAAGTCACCATTCACTTCAAAATTCATGTAGGTTTCAATAATCGGTCATAAACTTAAAATTCAGTAAAAAATATTTAGTTTTAAATATCGAGTGTCCGGAAAAAATCTTTTAAATTCACGAAAGTATAAGTGAAAGTGATGCGAGATGATAATATCAATCAAGGGTGGGGTTTAAGGGTTAATTATGTTTATTTATTACATGTTATTATTTTTGGGTGTCCATTTAATAATTTTCACCTGATGTTAGTCAGTCTGGAAAGAGAGCTTTAAGTTCACTAAATTTTAAGCTTATAACCGATTATATTATTTAAACCTATATGAATTTTGGAGTGAGAACGTTCATATGAACGTACATATATGTATAACGAATTTAAGGGAATATAATCATTAAAATATAATAAGATACTTTTATCAAATACAATCCACTTGTACTCACATGAATTAAAGTGTTATTTTGAAGTAATGCAATAAATTTAGGCGCCGGCATTTCGGTCTTATACAATGAAACTGAAGGTACGCCGGGTCCACGGCATTCCAGAACAAAGAACTCATAATTTGGTGAAAATATAGCATTATGATATTGACAAGCTCCTTTATCTTCTGCAAAGAAAAATAAAGATGCAAAATTAATGAAAAATAATACATATTCTTAGATATATGTTCTTAACATTTTTCAGAAGAGGAAATTTTGCACTGAGGAATTCAAATGGTATCTGTGTGGAATTTGGGTAGAATTTGTAAGGTATTTTGAAATAAATAGTTAAAAAAAATTTCCGTGTAGAATTCTAATCAAATTTGTGCGAAACTCGGATAAACCTAATAAAAAAAACACATTTTAGTATTTTGAAATAAATAGTTAAAAAAAATTTCCGTGCAGAATTCTAATCAAATTTGTGCGAAACTCGGATTAACCTAATAAAAAAAATACATTTATACGTGCGCACGTATAAATGTATTTTTTTTTATTAGGTATATTGATACATGAAAACTGATGACTTCTTGAGATTTTTAAACTGAAATCGTCGGTTCTCATTTATATTATGTATTTTTCACATATGGTGAATTTCACGGAAATGTCCTGCCCCAAAAATAAAATATGTCCAATCTATTGCAAATTTTTTTTATGAGTTGTCCTATTGAATAGTAATTTATCCTATAAATAGTTTAAAATTTTTTAAAAAATTGGGGCAGTGGGAGGGAGGGGGGGGGGAAGTTTGGCGTTTTTTAGTAATTCCCTCTTCCACTGTTTTAATGAATGGATAAAAAAGTTTTATATGTCATGATTTTTGTAGATTTTTGCATAACCTTTCGATTGAAAAAGTCCATTTTAAATTTTTTTAATAATTTGACCTTGATTTTTCAAAATTAATAATAAATTTGAGTTTTTCTCAAAAATGGACCTTTTTAATTTTTTTAAAAATATTTTTAAACGAAAGCTAAGGTTTTTTCCTATAAGAACCCAAAATTTCAAAAATGCGTTTTTTTTCGTTTTCGAGAAATAAAATGATGAGTACTGCGCGACGCCGGATCGACGTCGGATCGTCGGCGCCGCGTCGAAGCGAGCCTTTACAGTCGATCCGGCGTCGTGCGGTATTCATCATTTAATTTCTCAAAAACGAAAAAAAACGCATTTTTGATATTTTGGATTCTTATAGGAAAAAACGTCAGCTTTCATTTAAAAATATTTTTAAAAAAATTAAAAAGGCCCATCTTTGAGAAAAACTCATATTTGTTTTTAATTTTGAAAAATCAAGGTCAAATTATTTAAAAAATATAAAATGGACCTTTTCAATCGAAAGGTCATGCAAAAATCTACAAAAATCATGACACATAAAATTTTGTTATCCATTCATTAAAACAGTGGAAATAGGAAAAGAAGAGTGAATTACTAAAAAACGCCAAACTTTCCCCCCCTCTCAATGCCCCAATTTTTTAAAAAAATTTTAAATATTTATAGGATAAATTACTATCCAATAGGAAAGCTCATAAAAAAAATTTGCAATAGATTGGACATATTTTATTTTTGGGGCAGGACATTTTCCGTGAATTCCACCATATTTGTGGTGATATATAATATACTACAGTTTTTATTAAATTAAAATCTTCGACAAGAAAATTCACGAGTGAACACATGAAAATCCGCGTGCTAGTTTTTAAATAGGAGTCGAATTTTGTTCAAAATTCCTAAAAAATTGCATAGATTTTCATACAAGTTTGTATTAATTACGAAATCCATTTGCTTTTCGCATGAAGAAGGGTTCTAAATAGTCAGACGAGTTCTGCTCAAATTCCACAAAGAAACCATAAAGATTCCGGGTGAAACCGCAAGGAATTTGTGTACAATTTTCTAAGAGTTTTAATCACATGGGAAGTTGAAAAACAATATAATGTTTTTAAGAAGACAGAAAGTTGTTTTTAGTGATCTCGGGAAGGTAAGTCAAATAAAAATTATGACACAATTTTTATTTTTGCATAAACGCAACGTTTCATTGGCCGGGTTTTGACAACCTCCTCAGGCTAATTAGTTAAAACATAATAATTTGTTTAACACGTCAAGTTATACATTACAGAAACTAAAGTAATTATTTTATCTTTTCCTATTGTGATCACCGTTATTGGCAATCTAAACATTCTGTCGGTCTTATTAGAACAGTTCTGATTGGTGATCACAATAGGAGAAGATAAAATAATTACTTTAGTTTCTGTGATATATAACTTGACGTGTTAAACAAATTATTATGTTTTAACTAATTAGCCTGAGGAGGTTGGCAAAACCCGGCCAATGAAACGTTGCGTTTATGCAAAAATAAAAATTGTGTCATAATTTTGATTTGACTTACCTTCCCGAGATCACTAAAAACAACTTTCTGTCTTCTTATAAAATTTTAGAAGGAAACAACTCTCTATTATAATGTTTTTAACTAATCAGTATTATTGTTATAAACAGATATTTGTATTTTTTCCATTATGTTACAAAAGACTTAGAATTTTTTCAATTTTAATTCCAAATTCTTATAAAAAATCAATCATCTAGGCTTATTGTTGATTATTATGAATGATTTTAGGCAAAGTGTCTATGTCGGCTTCCATATAGGATCTTATACAGGGGCCTACATATTATCCCACATGTCCGCCCATATAGGATTCTATATGGGATCCTATGCAGGATACCATGTACCGCCCGTATAGATATTTCCCATATGAGCAGTCCTATACAATAGGATCGCATATGGGATCCTACGTATTATCCCATGTGGGATTTTATGTCGGCTTCCATATAGGATCTTATATAGAATCCTACATATTATTCCACATATCCGCCCATATAGGATTCTGTATGGGATCCAGTATAGGATCTTATGCACTATCCTACATCTCATCCCAAATAGGTTTCTGTATAGGATCCTATGTAGGATTTTGAAAATGACTTTTTTTAAATGCATATGCCGTCGCATTATGCTAATGTCAGAATTTAAACTTAACTGCATTGAGCTCATTAGAACATCTCCCTTCTTATATCTTATCTGACTAGTCTCGTTTGTGTGTTTAGGTAAGAGAACGCACCTAGCGTCATTTCTATGAAATAAACTCTTGTATAGGAATTGATGTAGGTCCCTACATAGGATCCTATGTGGGTAGACATATAGAATCCCTTGTGGGCCAACATAAAAGATCCTGTGTGGGAACCTACATGGACTCCTATACGAGAGTTCATTTCATAGAACTGCCGCTAGGTGCGTTCTTTTACCAAAACGCACAAACGGGTCTAGATCGATAAGCTATAAGTAGGAAGATCTCCGATGAGCTTGAAGCAGTTAAGTGTAAATTCTGACATATAGACTTAATGCGACGGCATATGCATTTGAAAAAAGACATTTTCAAAACTCTTATGTAAAATCTTATCAAGGAACCTACATAAATTCCTATATGTCGACCAACATAGGATCCCATATGGGCAGATATATGGGATAATACGTAGGAACTCATATAAGATCCTGTATAAGACTGCCCATATGGGAAATATCTATACGGGGCGGTACATTGTATCCTACATAGGATCCTATATATATAATCCTATATGGGATGATATGTGGGTACGCATATAGGATCTTGTACAGAATCCTTCGTGGAATTCCCATATGGGATCCCATGCAGAATCCTACATAGGATCCCATATAGGATTTCATGTGGGATCCTATATGGGATCCTATATAGGATCCTATGTAGGATTGTGCATGGGATCCCATATAGGAATTTTCAATAGGGCAATGTCAGGAGCTAGCCCCTTTGGGATTGATCGGGAAGTTCGAGATGGATGTAAGGGGTCGGACCCTCATTACTACTAGCGAGTCCGTTCTGTCCATGTATTCCGGGAACGGCTAATCGTTTTGATTGGGCCTCAGGGAAATTCTTGCTATGGAAAAAACGATTGGACATTTTTTCGTGGTTCCTCGGCAAAGATGTGAAGGCGTTTATGGAAGAAGCTATAAAGTCATCCAAGGTGGATGAAAACAAACATCTTGCCAAAAATATCGAGTTCCAACTGAAGATTGTTCAGGAAGTCCTGTCCATTATGCGCGGCGCTTGTTTCAGACAAAGGAACATTAGTGGGGAAGTTCAAGATGGACTGACTGTACTGGAAATCGTGTTCCTAGTAATTCGTAAAAACTTGCGGATTACAAAACCGAACACACAGCAATCAGAGCAACTGTCAAGAAAAGAGGCGCCCAGGCAACCCCTGAAAAAAAGGCCAGCACCAGAAACGCCTCCAGGGAAAACCTTCCAAAAGGGAAAGAGATCTATGTCCCCCAGGGCAAATCGCAAACGATGCTGAGCCACAGAAGGAACCTCTGAACCAAAAGTCTACGAAGACGATGGCAGAGGTAGTCGCAAGCGATGCAAGCATTGCCGGTCCATCAGACATCATAACTTCTGACAGCAAAAATGGCGGAAATTTCGAGCTGGTCCAAAACAGGAGAAGAGAGGCCCGAAGGCGCCAAAAGGCTGCAAAGCAGGCGGAAAAGGAGAAAAAAGAAAAAGCGCCCATGCTGAAGCCCCGGAGCACCGAGGCAGTCAGGATTTCAGCAAAGGACCCGAAATGTGTAGCGAAATCCTGAAGGGCATTCAAAAATCTTTAAAGACAGAGGACTCGGGAACGGAAATTATTAGGGCGAGGAGAACTTTAAATAATGAAGTTCTCCTGATCGTAAAAAAAGGAGGGGACACCTCCAAGTTCGCGGGAGCTTTAACAACCTCCCTAAAAGATAAGGCTACTGTTACAGCTCTCGAATCATCCAATCCAGAGAGAACGGTTAGCGTTGTTCCTCGCTTTCGAGAAACGAAGTTAGCGCTGGTACGCCTGCCAGAAACAGAGTAGTTTACTCTGATCAAGGCAGGAAAGATCCAGATTGGATGGATAAACGCAGCCATCCGACAACACTTGGAGGTACCCAGGTACCGAAGGGGCTTCGGTTTCGGGCATGCGACACGGCTCTGCAAAGACCCCGACAGAATGAAAAACTATCCGAAATGCGGCGGAGTGTGTCACCTGACCAAGGCCTGTGAGGTAAGTGAGCCTAAGTGTCTAACTTGCTCCGACCTGTAAAAGTCTGACATCGGACACTGGTCTGGTAGTAACGTCTGCCCGGTGTATAAGAAGGAACTGCAGAAACTGAAACAGGCAAAAGTCTAAAGTTTCTACAGGTTAACCTGCACACATCGAAGAAGGCCCAAGACCTGATGCTGGTGACAGCCAGTCAGGAGCAGATTGACTTACTGTTCCTTAGCGAACATAACAAAAGAAACGATCTTGCTCCCTGTTACTAGGATTCATCAGGAAGGGCAGCCATTCAGGTCTACAATCCGAAGTTGAGAGTGGACAAGTTCCTGGAGACGAGCAACGGGTCTGGGTGGAAATTTCAGGCATTCGTATGTATGGTTGCTATTTCTCACCTAACGACCCACTGACAGCTTTCGAAGCCGAGATAGATAAACTCGAGTAGAGCCTGCGAGAATCCAGCCTGGATGTTCTCGTCACAGGTGACATTAATGCAAAGGCGCCAGACTGGGGCGAGACAAGGCTCGACCATAGAGGAATCTTGATTGCAGAAATGGTCTCCAGGAACAATCTGATGGTTGTCAACAGGGGCCAAAAGTGGACATTTAGGGGAGACCATAATATCGGATTAATTATTGATCTTACGATAAAAACGTCTCTCCTAAACAAGCGTATAAAGGACGTTGACGTTGAGAAGTTTGGCCGGTTCCTTGAAGAATCCCGCCCCATCGAGAAACTTCGATGGGTGAAGAGGCCGAACAATCTAGATGGAGAGGTGCGGACGGTGAAGAATATGATTATCACCGCATGCGACGCGTCAATGCCGCGTCGTAAAGGCAACACTCCCAGAAGACGCACCGTATATTGGTGGTCAGACGAGTTGGCCTCTTTGCGAAAAGCATGCGTCAGAGCAAGAAGGGTATATTTTCGCTCTAAGGGAGATCCTTTGCTAAAAGACCCACATAAAGAGGCCAAAAGGATTCTTAGAAAGGAGATGCGGACGTTTCAGTGAAGATGCTGCAAGCGCCTAGTCGATGATGTCGAGAAGGACCCATGGGGCCTGGGCTAAAAAATCGTCACCAATAAATTGGTGAAGAAACAAAGGACCCCCTGTCTGGACAATCTCGATTGGGTGCGAAAAATAATAAAGGGCTTGTTTCCACCAGCAGAACCATGGCCTAGGATGGACTGGAGTGCCTGTCATGTCGGTGAGAAGCAACTCCTTACTCTTGCAGAGCTACATGAAGCCAGCAAAAGATTGAAGCCAGACAAGGCGCCTGGAATCAATGGGATAAGCAACGAGATCCTTAAACAAGTAATCCTTGCTTCCCCCCAGATTCTTTTAGATTGCTTCAACAACTGCCTAAAAAGAGGAGAGTTCTTCCGCGACTGGAAAAGACAGAGGTTGGTCCTCCTAACGGGAGGTAACAAAGCCCTAGATAGAGTCTCATCCTACAGGCCAATATGCCTGTTAAATACGATGGGCAAACTTCTAGAGGACATGGTTCTGTAGAGAATGCAGCTTCATCTGACCGGAGAGGAGAGTTTATCCGAGCACCAGTTTGGTGTCCGTAAAGGCCCGACCACTGTAGATGCCATTCAGGAGGCAGTGAACCTAGCCAGGAAAGGAAAGAACAAATTGAGTCCGGAGAAGAAAGAGAGTTTCTGCGCGTTGGTAGCTGTAGACATACGCAACGCGTTTAACACCGTGCGATGGGAAGATCTCATCAAGTCGATGAGAAATAAAGGAATAGCGCTCTACCTGTTGCGGATGATGAATAATTATCTTAGCGACAGGTGGGTAATATATGAGGGAGACACCTGCACTCTGAAAGAAGAGATGCCCTTCAAGGCTCAAGGATAGGACCATTCGTATGGAACGTCTCCTACGATGACTTCTTGAGAATGGGTCTACCTAAAGGCGCGGTGATCATCGGCTTCGCGGACAACACGTTGATCGTACGTACTGCCGAGACCGCAGAAGCTCTTGGACTCTTGGTGAACGAGTGTCTGCGATTAGCTAAGAGCTGTCTGGAATGTCAGAGGTCTTCAAATGGCTCTGGACAAAATAGAAGCGCTCATGGTCACAGACAGACGTAAGTACGAATTTCCCCGGATCGAAGTAGACGGATTCGAGGTCAAGTGGAGCACACATACAAAGTACCTAGGAGTGGAACTTGACAAGTTCCTAAATTTCAAGCAACACATCGCAGTGTCATCTGACAAGGCTGCAAAATGTGCACTTAGTTTAGCCCATATAATGCCGAACGTCGGTGGGCCTTCCGAAAGGAAAAGAAGATTGGGGGCAAGTGTTTTCCACTTAAAGCTGTTCTACGCAGCACCAGTGTGGGCTCCCTCCCTGCGAACAGAGAGAAGAAAGTCCATCTTGAACAAGATACTGTCCGTGCAAAGGACTATTACCAAGCGTATAATCTCTGCCTACAAGACAGTATCTGCGAGTGCTGCTCAGGTCCTTGCCGGCGCCCCGCCAGCAGAACTTTTGGCGCAAAAAAGGGAGGAAATTTTCCTCCTTTTCACAGATAGAATGTCCACCCGTTTTACGGACGACAATAGACCCAGCAAGGACCAAACCCGACGAGCTGCGAGAAGCAGACTCGTCAAAAAATGGCAAGCAAGATGGAGCGGGGAGGAGAAAGGTCGATGAATACATCGGCCGATACTGACACTCGCCACATGGATAGATAGAAGGCATGGAGTAGTGTCGTACTACTTAACTCAAGCGCTCACAGGTCATGGGGTGTTTTAACTCGTACCTGGAGCACTTTAAGAAGATAGATAGCTCAAAGTGTGTGTACTGCAAGTTCCGAGTGGACGACCCAGAACACACGCTCTTCAGTTGTAAGCGTTGGGACGCGGAAAGGCAGGTCATGTTCGCCGGTGTAAACTGCAAAGTTACACCGGATAATATGATCCTGTTTATGACTCGTTCCGCTAAGGATTGGCGGACCATCGAGACCTTCATACATTATGTTATAAGGTTCAAAGATCTCGAAAGGCGTTAAAGACAGAAGGTCCCGATTTTGAGGGAGAAAATCATGTAAGCGATGGTGACGGGATATAAGATCACCACTGATGGTCATACACAACTGAATGCGGGCTTTACCTGGGGGTGATCTTAAGGTCCCAAACAAGGGTGTGTTTTTAGCGGGTCGACAGAACATCGCCACCCTCGCATAACCCTGTAGTACAGTTTACAGAGTACCTACCTGGTAGCAGGTTTTCACATCCCACGCAAAAAAAAAGAAATGGGTAATTCAAAATTTAATAATTTAAAGCTTTATACTCACTTGTTCCGTTCTCAAGTATGGAAGTGTTTTTTAACTCAATATTTTGTTCAATCTGTGGTGGTTGTTCTTCCTTCTTAACAAGACTGTCTGCATGCTTCCAGTCATTTTTATTTGTCCAATCATCATTGATTTCTAAATGGTGTACATTATTTTGTCCTTCAGCCAGTGCGTAACGATTCTCCACTTTGGACGAATCAGTGCAAGTGATACAAACTGACGAATGAACCTTACCACCTTTCTGTGGCACTGAACTCACACGATACAGATGTCGTTGCCCTGGATGTGAAGGCGGAATGCCAATAAAGTATCTAGAAATTTTCCAAAAATTCTTATTATATTTCGTGAATATTTATTCATAATATACACACAATAAACAAAATTTGGTAATATTCTAATTAAAATTCCGGCTTATCTTTTTTAACTATTTTCCACTTGTGGTACAACTTGCTTAGCATTTAACATTTATTTAGAATAATCAAATATTTTTTAATTTAGAATATTACCGTAAGTAAACAACCAATTACATTAATTGTTAGTATTAATAAAGTCAATTACGAACATAACCCTATTGTACTCTGCACTGGAGTTCTTCACTGAAAAAAATTTTCACTGAATCAAGTAAATACATTTACTTGAGATACTCCACGAAGAGTGAAAACCCCATTCTAAAAGAATGAGATTTCACTCTTATAGATAGGGATGGCGGGTCTAGTTTGGAGTTACACCTGGCAATTTCCCTTGTGTAGAATTGGGAAAAATTTAGGTATTCGTGTTGTATATAGATAAAATATGACCGAAAATTTTCATTTTTCATTGGCATTTCAACTTTAAGGCTGATTTAAATCTCTTATCTTTTGAAAATTATTTTGTTTTTCAATGCACATCAAAAGCTTAGTCAATTTAGTTTTAAATTATCCCAGATTGAATAAAATTTGATTAAAATTGTGAAAGCTATTCCACTTTTAACTTTGTAATCACATAATTAAATTTCAACTTGATGAACAGTTTTTCATTATTTTCTTTCTCGCATTGCTCATTTTGACTGTTTTTTAATTTTTATGTATTTTTGCAATGCTGCGAGACAATTTTAAAGTTTAAGGATAATTTTATAATTGTTTAATAAAATTAATATTAGGTACTATTAGGTAATTGGAGTGAGTTTTCACTCCATGAAGAGTGAAAATTGAGCGAAGCAACCCACTAACTCTAAAACAGTGAGATCCTCACTCTGATTGAAGTGGCTCAATTTTCACTTTTAAGGAGTGGATTCCTCACTTCAAGGAATTTAGAAAGAAAATAATGAAAAACTGTTTATCAAGTCGAAATTTAATGGTATGATTACAAAGTTAAAAGCGGAATAGCTATCACAATTTTAATTGAATTTTATTTAATCTGTGATCGTTTAAAGCTAAATTGACTAAGCTTTTGAATGTGAATTGAGAAAAAAAAAATTTTTCATAAGATACGAGATTTAAATCAGCCTCAAAATTGAAAAATCAATAAAAAAAATGTTTTTGATAAGTTTGGTCTATATCTTCATGAATTTATAAATGTTATCTCTATGGATACAAATCATTGGAAAATCATTGAGGGATAATTGAAAATTTATTGGTACAGTAATTTTTTAATGAGTTCCCAATAAGCAATTAACTTACTTTTGGCAGAACTCTTAAATCTCTAAATTTGCATTTGGCCAAACTTTTAAATTACCGAACTCGCATTTGTCAGAACATTCATTTCTCCGAACTATGATTTGTCAAATTCCTTAACTCACCGACTACGCAAGTCACCGAATTTGCATTTGCCCGATCCTCGGAAAGTGGGCTTTCTAAACGAGTCTTCTGAGTGGATGGTAATGTTACCGGGAAAGTTACCTGCCAATCAAAAGACTTCTTTTAGAAAGTCTACTTACCGAGGGTCGGCAAATGCAAATTCGGTGACTTGCGTAGTCGGTAAGTTAAGGAGTTTGACAAATAATAATAGCTCGGAGAATTAAATGTTCTGACAAATGCTAGTTCGGTGATTTAAAATTTCAGCCAAATGCAAATTCGAAAATTTAAGAGTTCGGCCAAACGTGAGTTCCGTGATTTCAAAATTTGGACAAATGCAAATTCGAAGATTTCAAAATTCGGACGAATGTAAGTTCAGTGATTTTAAAGTTCGGACAAATGCAAGTTCAGGGATTTAGAAGTTCTGACTGAAGTTCGAACTGAAGTGAAATTTCACTCTATAAAAGTCTAGAGTAGGTTTTTCACTATAAGTCTGAGTGGCTCAATTTTCGATCTTCGTGGAGTGAGAACACACTCCAAGAAATTTAAAGAGAAACTATTAGAATTAGAGAAAGTATTTTTCAGGTTCCTTACAAGTAAATATGTAATTATTTCAATCAAACTATTTTACTTGCGACAAGCTTTAAAGGGAGCATCCATAAAGAACGTTTCACTTTTAGAGGGGGGAGGGGGTCCAAAAAATGCTACCATTTGAAACAATGGGGAGGGGGGGAGGTGCTTTAAACTTAGAACGTTTGTATTTTTATGTTCTTATTCTAATGTTCTTTTTCATCTTTGAGACTTTAGTTTGAAAAGTCAATAACAATAGAAACGTAAAAATTAGTATTAGGGGCCGTCCATAAATTACGTAAGACATTTTTTCGGTCATTTTACCCCCCCCCCCCCATGTAAGAATTTTCACATACATAGCGCCATTTTTTCTATTGGTCGTAAGATTTGCTGGACCCCCCTCCCCCCTAAAAGTCTTACGTAATTTATGGATGGCCCCTTATATAATATATATTTTAAAAATTATTTGAATATTATGATAAAATATAATTTTTTAATCGTGTTTATTACTACTAATGATAGTGAATAAAACAATTTGATTTAATTAATAAATGAGAAAAAACAATTTATTTTTGAGGGGAGTTCCATTTATGGGGAGGTCGTCATTTGCAACCAAGTGCAACATAGGGTGGGGTGAGTCAAAAACATCAAAAAATGGTGAACGTTCTTTATGGATGCTCCCCAAAGAGTATTGTATAAAGAATATTATCTTTTCAAGTTAAACAATGCGTATAATGAATTATGACAAGAAGGCTGGAACTGGAAAAAATTCGAATTTTCTAAATTCTACGTAAAATTTATTAATTATTTTCTATTCTATTTAAAACCTAATTTTCCCTTCTTTTTATAGTATAGTTTTAAAAAGAGAAAAGAATTTTCATAAAATCCATTCTACTTTATTCTAAAGTAATTTTCTATTTCATGCAGCAGAATATAAATAAAATGTTTTTAATTCCAGAAACTTCTTCTATTATGTAAAACAGGATACGCATTCATGATTATTCTATCCCCAATAATTTATTCTGGAATAGTGTCTACAAAATGTTTAATTCCGTAATAGAAAATACAGTTGAAAATTTTTCTTTCCCTGGCAATTCTTTTCACATTTTCAATTCAAAAGGCTCATTTATCTTTATATATATTCAAGTCACGAGTAGCTAAGTGGTTACTTTCATAGACCAATGATATAAAAACTGGATGGATTTTTGTATTTATTGGAATTTTTTGAAAAATTGAATTATAAGGAATAGAATAATAATATTGTTATTTTTAATTCATAATGCCTAATCATAAAATGAAGGGAAATTCAGGCATTGTATAGAATCAATAAAATTAATTCTAGGCTATTCCAGCTTTCTTGCCAGGTATATACGTCACTCGTTTTTTTATTTTTGAAAAGAGTCAAATTCATCACGAAATTAATCCACTAATTGTCTTTTTAATCATAAAAAGTCCGCTCAATTACAGGTATTATCCGGCAACCATTTTTTGATTCCAGAGTCCGGTACAGCACAGAAATAATCTAGCAATCTTTTTTTAAATTTAAAAAGAGTTCGGTTAACTATTTTTAAAATCTTTAAAATAGTCTTTAAAAAAGCGTTAAAAATGATGAAAACCTTATTATTAAGTTTAAAACAGTCTCGCTTATTCTAACATATTGACATAAAAGTACATATATGGCAGATATGTTTTTGTATGTTAATTCGCAATAAGGCAGGTTTTTAAAGGAACAATTAGTAGCAATAATAATTAATAGCTCACATAGTTTCATTGTTCTGATTCCATGCTAGTATCTTAACAACTTCAAACTTCCCATGCGTTAAAGGCACAACTTGTTTTTTTAGAACATTGACCCATACTATATGTTTGTAAAATCCTGATGACCCACTTTGAACAGGAGATATGGTGACATAACTGCTTCCATTAGAAGAAAAGATAGGCGTTTCAATGGGAGTATCGACCCACCCTCTTCCTTCACCCACTATCCTTTGTATTTCCTAATAAAAATAGATCCACCATATTTCAAATTTGCTAAGAAATATTTGAGGGGTTGATAGTAAAAATGGGATAAAAAAGTCTGTCAGCAGAAGTGGATTAAGTGTACTGCGAGTAAAAACGAATTAAAATATTTTATTAATTTATATATCAAATTGGAACTGAGGCTAATATTTGATTTCTAGTCATTTTAGGTTTAAAAAATGTATTTAAATAATAATCAACATATGAAACAAGTCTTCAGCATTTCTTTAAAATAGTTAAATTAACAAAATATTTTAACTCGTTTTTGCTAGTAGTGCGCTTAACCCACTTTTACTCGAAAGCTTTTTTTGTCACTTTTTTACTATCAGCCCTCATGTGAGACAGATGACAAGGGTCAATATATCACCGAAAAATGTATTTAATAGAATGTTGTATGAGATAATTAAAAGATTTCTTTTAAATTAATAAGTTAAAAATACAAATAAAATTTATCACCTTACTAAAAAGTTAGTTAGAACTGATATTTTGGACTACATTTCGTAAATTATATAAAGCACAAGAAGCAACATTAACCGCACTAAGAAGCAACATGTTCGTGTTTGCAAAACGTTAATTTTCTTTTTTGGACACAAACCTAAATGATTACGGAAATATATTTCTATTTGTTTCAACTGACCCATGTCTTGCATGTACAGCTATCGTCAGATATGCTTTAACATTTTAACACATAATATATCTGACGATAGCTGTACCTACAGTCATCAATAATTTAGAGAATTGTGCCTAAAAGTATCTTTACACACATGGAGAAAAATTCATGCTTAATTATAACATTTAACCATCTATTGTATTATTTAATTTATATTACTGACCTGACAATGCCACAACGGACTTTTGCAGACTGACACTATGGTTATATTTTGTGATCTCGTAGTCCAAGTTATGCACACTTCTGTTAGTGAAATCCACGCAGCTGTAGTAAAGTAATAATCTCTGAAATGTAAGAATAATATAAATACTTAAGGGTATATAAAATTTTAAATTACTACTTGTAGTATAGGGGAGACCGAGGAGGAAAGTAACCAAAATCAATTTTTTGATGCTAGCATTAAAACTATTTGTCGGATAAGTTCTGTAAACATATTAATCGAAAGCTTGGACTTTCACCTATTGAATAAAATTGGAATGAAACATTAATAATAATTTGATAGTTCACTGCAGGACTTTTTAATCAGCTCTTTATTTGTTACTTTCCTCCTCACCCCTGAGGTGGAAAGTAACAGCACGAAGGAGGAAAGTAACACTTTAAAATTAAGGCTATCATTGTAAATATAAACACTGCAAAAACATGGTGTCTTAAATTGGACAGAAATGTCTTAAATTGAGATACTTTTGGTGTCTAAGACACGAAAAGTGTCTTAATTTAAGACATTTTTGAACAATTTAAGACACCTGTTTTTGCAGTGAAACTGCTATTAATTTAAATTATTTTTATTATGAACATATAAAAAGACAAAGTGATATTAACTACATTTTGTACATAATTGGCAGATATTTTTGCATTTTTTTGAAATCTAGTTTTTTTTTATCTATTTAGTATTCGTTGAATAGCAATGCCATTAAAAAAGCATCGTTTCTTAAAAATTCAAATCAAAAGTTCAATATTTAATCTTTAAAATATAAAATAAACATATGTGACGCTCCGCGAGAGAAGGGACCTACAGCCGAAAAAATCAATTTATATTTTTTTATGTTAAAATATAATTTTTGAATTGTTCTTTCAGTTCCATGTTTCAAAAAATTTTTTTTCGTAATTACACTTTTTGTTATAGTAATACTTCAAACCTAGGCATACTAAGTATATCGCATTTTTCGGTTTTTCTGTGAACGACCTTTCCGTGAAATTAAACAATTAATTATTTTGGTTTTTTATGGTAATTGATAGTTTTTGAGTTGCTTTCTGAGTTCCAAAAATCAAAATTTGATTCCTGCAATTAGTTTTCTTGTTATAAAGCTTTAAACATGGGCATGTTAAGCGTCTCGATTTTTCTTCTTCCTATTTGCCCGTCCATTCTTTAAAGTTTGCTTTCTCAGCGATAGGTCCCTTCTCTCGCGGAGCGTCACATATAAAATCACATATTTATAAAAAATGAGGAGGTTTATAAAAATAAAGCATTAGATGAGGAGGAAAGTAACAACGTGTTACTTTCCACCTCACCCCTCTTTTCCTTGGACTTCAAAAAACAAGTTTAAATTACACAAAAGTATTTCGCATTTTTTAATTATGCACTAGCACGACTTAAAGATAAATAAAAAAGCTTCAAAAAAACGAAAAGTATATTTAAAATATCTATAAAATCCAAAAAATATGATATTTTGAAAATTTAGACAAAAACTTTCTTTTGACGTAATTTTTGCACAAAAGGTCAGTATCAGATTTATAGCTTATGGTAGATCCCTAAGATAATTTGGGGGAGGTAGAAGGGTCAAAACTGACTAAAAATTATTTAAGGACCATGTCTGTCCGCTGATTGGTTTAGAAGTTATAAGCGTTGTTACTTTCCACCTCTGTTACTTTCCTCCTCGGTCTCCCCTACGTGTAATATTGTAGAGGAAAGGCATATAACAACATAATTGAAATTTTTTTAAAATTTGAAATAATAATCAAATTTATTTGATTTTTGCGGATTCATCACTTTTGGTAATCATTAAAATAAAAATATAGATAAATACACTGCAAAAACAGGTGTCTTAAATTGTTCAAAAATGTCTTAAATTTTAAGACATTTTTCGTGTCTGAGACACCAAAAGTATCTTAATTTAAGACATTTTTGTCCAATTTAAGACACCATGTTTTTGCAGTGTATGTACAAATAGCCAAACTTAAATGAGACGGCTATTCGTACAGAAATTTGACACAGTATAAAAAAAGGTGTCTTACAAGTGTCTTATTTTAAGACATAAGACGTTTAGAAAGAGTCTTACAGGTATTTTTAAGACACTTTCTCAATGGTTTAAAATTAAGACACCCTAAAATGTCTTAAAAGTGAGGACAAAATATAGTGATGCACGATGAGACGAGAATCTCAGTAATATCGATCATTTCTGTTGTATGAGAAGTGTGATCGAAAATGAGAATCTCAATTTTTCATTTGTTTTGATCGTCTCATCTCGTCTCAGTCTCGTGTGAATTCTCATTTTCCAATCTGTCAAGTCAAAAAAACTGAAGCAACATATCAGAAAATTAAATAATGTAAACAATGTGTTATTTTGTATAATCAAATATAAATGTTATATAATAATATAACACTAAATCGTGTTAGAATGAATTTTTAAGAAAGAAAAAAGTGAGTGTAAATGTTCATTTTATAAATAATGTATTAGTAAAGCGAAATATAAAATTTAAAGTCAACTTATAACCCTAAAATTTTTTGTTTGATAAAACTGAAAATGTTTTTTTTTAATATTTAAATGAGCATTATTTAATCCTATGTGCATTTAAATTATAAAAAATTATCTTTATTATTCGTGTAATATTATTTAAAGGTAATAAAATTTAAAAATTGTGGTTGTAGGTTAAAATATTCAAGATATATGGATTTCTTTCTGTCAATTCGAACAAGAAAAGTGTATTAAATATATTCACTCCCGTGCAAAAGAACATGAAATGATATTTATAATATAATTAGAAGAGAAAGAAAATTCACAATGTTTTGAAAAATTATTATTCAGCAGGTCTTTAATGGTTAGAAGTCAAAACAAAAAATATAAGGAACCTATTTTCTTCACTTTGGAAAAAAAGAAGATTAATTTCAAATTAATGAATGAATTTTACTATTTTTAAAATATCATTGTTATTTTAAATAAACAATTTTTTAAATTCATATGTATTTAATATTTTAGAAATTTTTTATAAGTCCGTAAATTTTTATTATAAATGATTCATTATAACTGTATATGATTGTGATATTGTAATAAAAGTAATTTTACATATTTAGTGTTTCAATTCATTCAATTTTCTTTAATGCTCAAACATTTAAATTCAAGGTTTGTTTATGACAAACATACTTTTAATTACAATATTATTTGTACTTACAACTTTTACAACCCTTCCAATGTATGATTTAAAGAAAGAGTTTGATAATAAAATAACAACAAACGTCAACTTTCATAAACAACCAAGTTTATTCTTGAAAAAGCCTTTCTTTACAGTTTTTTAATCTCTTTTATTCATATTTATACATTTTTCAACAATTTTAATTTTATTCATTATAATTTATTTCATATTAACATTTATAATATTTAGTAAAGTATATTCTATATTTTTATTCCGATCTGCTGTAAATATCGTTTCATGTCCTATTAGAAGTGAACAAATTTGAAAAACTGTCCTTTTTTGGATAATCAGGAAAGAATTTCACACTTTCTTTGAAAGTTTAACCTACAAGCATAATTTTTTTATCTAAATAAATATTGATATTCAATAATAAAATAATACGTATTAAAAGAATTGTATATTATATAAATCTACATAAATTGATTTAATATTTTTTTTTATTATTTTGATAGAATATTTTCTGCTGTCTAATACAAAAAAAGGTTAGGGTTAGGTTTAACATTAATTCAGTATTTCAAATTTCTGATGTAGGAGGTTTATAATTAGTGAAGGTCGATACTTACTTTTTAACTTACTTAAAACTATTTTTTATATAAAATTTCTATACAACACAATTACGTGTTAAATTAAAAGATTTAGACGATTTAATAAAAAAATAATACACTGTTTACATTATTTTATTTGTTTTTAGTTGGTGTTAGTTTCTTTGACATTATTGACTTATCACAACACAATCGCTTTATGTATTGGTGCGATATATGACAGTTGCTCGAATAAAAACGATATTTTGAGAATATCGTTTGAATGAGACGAGATGAGATGAGATTTGAAACAAAAGAACGAAAAATTTTCTCATTCCCGCTCATTTCTCAGATTTCTCGCTCAAGTGCATCACTAACAAAATAAGACACTTGTTTTTAGAGTGTAAAGGTTCTGCGAAATTACTGCGAATTTTTTATAGCGAATCTAGCAGATTCGAAAGACCGAAGGGGAACCTATCTCCACTACTTTCTTTTCAATGGATTGGAAAGACCTAACACGAACCTAAAACAAATCGAAGAAACCGATAAGTTGCTATTATTTCTCTCGACTACACAAAAGAATGTTTATTTACGCAGAAAAGTTAAATATGTAATACAATTGCATAACTTTAACTTTGTCAGTGAGTGGCCTATACGACAATAACCGCATAACTGCATTGTAATTGAAAAAACCATGTATGTCAAATTAGATACCAAAGTCATTTGTTTCACTTGACACCTGATTTAAAAATGCCATAATATTTGCAATTTCACAAGGTCGCACGAATTGCAGGATCCCTACAACTACACTGCAAAAACATGGTCTCTTAAATTGGACAAAAATGTCTTAAATTAAGATACTTTTGGTGTCTAAGACACGAAATATATCTTAATTTAAGACATTTTTTAACAATTTAAGACACCTGTTTTAGCAGTGTATTCATCAATTAAGCATTCCACAGTAAGATGGTCCAAAAAAGTAAAGTAGAAACTTTAATGCTCTCACCCCCTAGCAGGGGCGGCTTTAGGCAAAGTGTTCGGGAGGGGCGATATATGGGATAAAAAGAGATAGCACCATAGTGCTATCTCTCTCTCTCTTATACAAATATAAGATTCTTGGGGAGGGGGGCGGTCACCCCAATTGCCTCCACGTAAAACCGCCACTGCCCCCTAGAATTGCTCTGTACCGAAAAAAACTTCCCCTGTTTTTTTTTAAAATCAAAAAATATTAAGAGGTCGCTCAAAGCGCTCAAAGTGTCAATCGGCAAACACTGTTTCTCTTCAGGAGACTTTAAAGTATAATGCTAAATTGTTTATTTAATAATTTTTTTAATACAGTAAAACCTCGTTAACACGAACTCGGATAACACGAATTTCGCTTTAGCACGAACAAAAGTTTCAGTCCTAAAAAACCCCCATAAATTACAAAATTACGATAAAATCGTTAAAAAATATTTCTTACTATTTTTATGAAAGTTTTTTTTTAAGATTTTTCAAGACGAATGTAACCAATTATTAACATTATTTTACTAATTGTTTAAACAAATTACTATTGTTTAATTTCTTCTCTTTATCAAATTGAGCTACAGAGTTGGAGTTTTTTCTCAGTTTTGCAAATTTTCAAGCCGAATGTAACGAGTTACTAACAACAATCTAAGAATAACAATTTTACTAATTCGACGCCCCCCGTTGATAAAGTGTTTATTAAAAAGCCAGGTTAATAAAATGTTAATTTGAAAAACAGTGGAATGTCACTTTTATAATTAATTTTTTTGGATATGATTTCTATTAAACTGTTTGTTTAATCAAATGTCTTTTGAAGTTTTGTCATAAAATGTTAATCGGACCGAACGATGGATACATTTGTTTATTAATTCAAATATGCAATAACATTCTTTATAACCATGCTTTAACATTATTCTACTGTTTTTCAAATTAACATTTTATTATACTGGCTTTTTAATAAACACTTTATCAACGGGGGGCGTCGAATTGTTTAAACAAATTACTACACTGTAAAAACAGGTGTCTTACAAGTGTCTAATTTTAAGACATAAGACGTTTAGAAAGCGTCTTACAGGCATTTTTAAGACACTATCTCAATGGTTTAAAATTAAGACACCCCAAAATGTCTTAAAAGTGAGGACAAAATAAGACACTTGTTTTTAGAGTGTATTGTTTAACTTTTACTCTTTATTAAATTAAGCTAAAGAGTAGCAATTTTTTATCAATTGTATATTTTTTTCTTTTGGTGATGAAAAATTTAATATAAGACGTAATTAATAAGTAAACATTGTCAACAATTTATTATTATGAAAATGTTAAATAAAAAAATTTTTATTTTCATAATTGCTTTTGATAATGTCTTTTTATTAGAATCTGGGAACAGGTTACGATATTTTTTAATAACTTGCAGTAAATGCTGCTTCTGTTCCTCGTCTCTGGTAATTAATTTATTAAAATCATAAATTAATTTGACACCTCTCTCCACGACATCTTAGATTATTTATAATAACTGATTACATTTGGCCTGAAAAGTTGCAAAAATAAGAAAAATTTGCAACTCTATAGCTCAATTTGATAAAGAGTAAAAGTTAAACAATAGTAATTTGTTTAAACAATTGGTAAAATTGTAAATCTTCGATTGTTGTTAGTAACTAGTTACATTCGGCTTAAAAAGTTGCAAACTTGAGAACTCTGTAGCTCAATTTGACAAAAAATTGAAGTTAAACAATAATAATTGGTTTAACAATTTAGGAAAGTTGTAATTTTTAGTTTGTTGTTAATAATTGGTTACATTCGTCTTAAAATGTTGCCAAATTAAGAAATTATGTTATTTATTCAAAATCTTGCAAAAAACTTTCATAAAAATAGTAAAAATTATTTTTTAACGATTTTTTTTAGTAATTTTGTAATTTATAGGGTTTTTTTGGGCCCTATAAAAACTAGTTAATATTAAAAAATGATTAAATAAACAATTTAGCTTTATTCTTCGAAGTCTTCTAAATAGAAACAGAGTTTGCCGATTGAAAAATATTCGTTTTCAAGGATTATTTACCAATTCTATAAGAAATATGATTTTTCCCCATGCATTATTTTACATGGGAAACTTTGAGCGCTTTGAGCGACTACCCTAATATCACAGTTAGCACTTTCTGGCTATGAAATTGTTATGTTTTAAATTCGTTTTACAATTTTACAATTTTACAGCTTACCATTTTTTTTTTAATTTTCTTTCATGTAGTTATTTTTTGCAATTTAATTAAAATAATATCTCTTTTATTTTTAAATTAATAATGATGGCTAACTCTTATTTTTTGACATTTATTATCTAATACGTAATTCCAAGACTTTCAAATAGATTTCTTAATATTTAATTTTAAAGTTTATTGAATTGTTTATGTAATCCTGCGTGACGAGAGACTAATTTAATAAAAAATTAATCAAATTTGAAAACCATATCGAGGAATATCTTGACTTTAAAGTTTAAAAAAGAAAAATTTAAAGAATTACTAAATTATCTTTTGCCTTCTATTCAAATTAAATTTGGATAATTTATTACACATTAATTTTTTTGAATTTTGGAATGAGTCCAAGAATTTTGGATATTTTGGAGTGCCAAATATAATCTTGCTGCGTTTCCTGCCTTGTATTATATAAATTGATTTCGTCACCTGGAGTGATATCAAAAAATTTCAATTTCTAAGGATTTATTACTTTATTCAACTTTGAGTTAGAATCTTCTGTTGCTGAGGAAATATCAAGCCCATTTTATCATTTTGATGTTCCTGGTGCTGAATTTGTTTAACTGTTTAAGTTAATAATGATCGCCTATTTGTTGTGTATAATACTTGGGAATTGTAAATTTAGTTCGAGTGATTTAATTAGAGAATAATTGTGTTAAATTACCATTTTTAGAATCAAGGATATTATTAAAAAACTTTCGTTTTAATTTCTCTATTTAAAGATTTCAATCGTATTTAAAATTATAGTTAAAATTTTGAATTTTAAATTAGTAAAATTAATTTAATCAGATCAGAATTTAGTTATTATAAAATAAAACAACAGAAATTTAATCAAATAAGCTTAAAATCATTCATTTTCTTTTTTTTAAAATCAGACATATTACGAACAGGTATCGTTGTCATGGTAAATAACTGTAGGAACTTTTTTTTACTCTTTTGGTAACCTTCGAGGGAAACAGACCTAATTTAAAAATGGAGAATCTCATTGAATGGAATTTGGAATCAATTTAAAACTTATAATTTTTGGAAAAATAATTATTATAAGATCAATTTGAACAATTCTTTCTTGTTTTTTAAATTTTAAGATTGAATTCTACTGCAATTAATTTCAAATTGAGTAATTTTCTAAATCTATTTCAAAGTCTTGGATATTATATGATTTAAGAAAGAATGCTTATCTTAATTTTGTAGTACGTAGTTCGTGTTTTGTAGTTAATTATAAGGAAATTCTTATTTTTCTTTTGTAAGACTTAAAAAAAAATTAATTCTTTGTTGTTTACTTTGCATAATCTCAAAACTTGACTTCTTTTATTGCACTTTCATAATTAATAAAATCATAATTGTGTCTTTTGTAACATTGTTACCTTAAAATTCATTATTAAATTGATGAAAAAATTATCGTTATACTTAAAAATAACTTAATGATTTAATTATGTGATTAATATTGAGTAAATGAATCTTTCCAAATATTTATAGCCGTGATTACTCCTTCTATAATATTTTCCAGCATACGGGACTGCGCTAATCGTTTGAATTTTTGGAAGAGTTAAAAACAAATTAATTTATTTTGAGCTTAAGTAGTTATTTTAGTTTTATTTTTGATTTTAGTCATTTATTTAAGCCTTTCATTTTCTCTTTTAGCTTCTGCAAATAATATTGTTTAAGTCATAGCTACAATTTTAGTAATATTATAATTATAATCTCCAAGGATCTTAAAATACGAGTTCTAAATTACCTAGTATAGCAGGTTTCTTATATTGCACGGAAAAAATTAATTTATATTATAGTTAAAGCGATATTATTTCTATCGAGTACATAATTACATTTTCATTGGTAGCAAAATGTCGTATGGACGATTTATTAAAATAAAATTATTATCCAGATAAATTCTTGAAAAAATGTATTTAAAAATTAAAGTTGATCAAATGTACTCACAAATACTCGATTATAAGAGATGGTGGCTTAACTATCTTCGTATTAATATTCTTCGGATCAGCAAGATCGGCAACATACAAATTGACTGAAGGATTTGGTGTTCCCGGCTGCAACATTAAGATTCAAATCCCACTTCTAAATAAATGAGTGAAAAATATATATTATATGTAGAAAACTTTGATTAATTTAATGATAGATTAGTTAAAGTCGTTTTCGATTTTAGAAAAAAGGAATAAAAAATCTTAATATGGATTGTTCTATATTGTCGTACAAGTAATATGATAAGTTTTTTGACCTTAGAAAATATTTCTCTCAGGTGTAATTTGAGGAAGGATATGACAACGTAAAATATTAATACATTATAGCAGATATTAAATTAAGTAATGATATTTTCTAGATGTACAAGATTTTACAATTAATTTGGTGTTTTATGTTTTTTCTTTTTTTGTCATTTTAGGAAAATTAAGTTAGCCATTTTCTTTCGAGGTATGGCAAATGTAATTGGGAAATGATAATTTATTATAGTTATGCACAAACATTTTTTTTTACCTTTGGATATCGTAAATGTCGCATTGCTGGATATTGATTATCTAAATATTTAATATTATGTTCTTCTTTTACAAGAGAATCATTAAACGTAGCATACAGCATCAAGTGGCCATCTTTAGATAGCCATACTGCTTCTGCACTATGCAATATTTCTTCTGAAACATGAGAAAATAAATTTTGTCAATTATTATTATAATCAATATTGTTACATATCTATTATCATAAGGAATTGTACTAAGTATTATTCCATTTTTTTTCAATTTGTTGTCGAATTGCACAGGTATGGAAACAAAATTCGAATATTTTTTTATTTTTAAACACTCATACTCTATCCTCATAACAAATGATGTCAGACAATTTGGATATTTTAAAAATATTCTCAAGATATTCAACCCATTTCTTAAAGACATCAAAATGTAATGAACAAAATATATATTTTTCCTTTATCTCTGAATAACCAAAGCTAGGGTAATTTAGTGTTCCACAATATGTACATTCTGTTCTCTATAATATTTTATAGTTTCATTTAATTATTATTATTATTAAAATGCTTTTGGGAATGTTATTATCATGAGAAAGTATGGACTATGACAAGATTTTGAATACTAATAAGCTTTTCAGGATTCGAATTTTCAAAAATAACCAACCCTACATGAAATCTGTTCCATAACAGGGACTTTTATATTATGGGAATATTAACATAAAACGATTCTATAGCAAGTTAATTTAAAAACTACAAAAAATATCACAATGAAATGAAAAACATAATTTCTTTTGTTTATATAATATATTTAACATTCGTGTCAAATTTTAGGGTTCCGAACACGAACTGTCAAAATGAAACCCTTATGTTTTCACTCGGTTGTCCGTCGCCCAAAACCAATAGCCCCCCCCCCCCCTTAGCGACAAAAATATTTGAGATAGAAAGTTGAAATTTGGTACACATAAGTATTTTTGCTTGTAGATTACAAGAAAAATATAGAAAAAGTAATTGGAAGTGATAGTCATAGCGTTGTCAAAAAAAAAAAAAAATTTTAAAACAGACGTGCCCCCCCCCCCCTTCTCTTCTATCTTCTAAACTATTTGACCTAGAAGGCAGAAATGTGTAATTTTATGCAGTGATTTTTATAAAATCATAAAAATTGAGCTTTAAATCTACCATCATAGCGTTTTATACAAAAAATTGAAATTTTAAGGAAAAATTTTTTTCTTCCTAAACAGCTACAATATTTTACAATATTTAGATTATTTTTTTGTTCAAAATGTTTATTTTTATGTTTAAATTACATTTAAAGTATAAAAATTGAATAACAATTTTTTTTTTATTAAAATTAAAAATTATAGGGGAGTGGGTCCCAAGATGAACATAGTTTCGATTTAATGCTCTAGTATCCAAATCGAATAAGATATATTAAAATATTTTATACCGGATGAAAGTACAATACATTAAGTAACTTATGGCCCTAGGGATTAAATTTTATTTTGAAAATTAACATTTTTTTAATCATTTTTTCAAATTGTTAAAATTTATAATCTAAAAAAAGTGTCCCCAAGATGAACACCTTCTTAAGAGTTGATGAAAAATGTGGCAAATGAAAAACAAACATCATTTAACCATTTTTAAACTAATATTTATTTATTTCCTTATATTTATCAAAAAGTATAACATTTTTATAAACTTCAATTTAATGATCGGGGGCTAGAAATTTTTTGAGATCGAGCTAAGCTCGAACTCCTTGGCTCCACATTTCGAGCTTTTTGCACAGCCTTAGCTACGTCATATAATAATTATGACTGTATTACGCAATTTTGTTAAAAAATTATAATATTAATAAAATTCTATTTTTTTTTCTTTGTTTGTAAAAAAAAAAAAAGTAATATTTGAGCAGGGTTTTGTCTAATTATATAAATATTTTATGTGCTGGGAACAATTTTGAACACGGAATTGTATATTATTCATCGTGAAGAATCATTCATGCAACAAAATTTCTGATGCAATGAATTATTGATTTGTGAATGAAATACGTGTATGCAGATTGGGAAGAGGATTTGAACATACAGTACCTTCATAGAGCCAATCTGGCAATCCATTGGACAAAATACCAGGTACTGCAGTGCTGGTCACGCGATATGCCATATTGCTTAAAGGACCAGTTTTGTAGTAAATATCATAATCTTGTATCATTACTATGCCATGGCCACGGGGTGTCCATTTTGCCATCATTAGGTACGGATGAGGATCTTTTTCAGGATATGGAGTTAATGGTATCGTTTCACTGTAACAAGGAATAGTCATTAATCATCAGAAATACAATAAGTAAATGAAATATTAATTTTGCTCATTTTTTAAGTGCATCTTTTAGTTATAATAAAATCTAATAAAAAGACTTTATGACAACATTAGAAGAAATGGAAAGTATTTCGCGGTTTACGGAAAAACAATAAGTTACTCACTGTGTATTGACATCGTAAATTGTATATTGAGCCCAATAGGAATATCGAAATAATTCTTTCACGTTCTTAGCCAGTAGCAAGTATCTATGATCCGGTGACAGAAAGAATTTAGCAGGATTCAAACTACCCTAAAAACCATTTTTAACACATAAGATTCTTACGAAAATTATAAGCTATACTGATTTTTGGAAATTATGGAAACAAGTATGTAATTTAATATATGAAACAGAATAATTTTGACTATTGGTATAAAAATGGCATTAACTTACGACAATCTCTTTTGGCATCAAAATTCGAGAACTACTGTTAGGGTCCAATGCATCCATTAAAGAGATGCCACCAGAATAATCTCCATAACATATATGTTGATTACTCACCCAAGTGCCGTTAAAGAACTTAGGTAATAAGTAGTCCTTCACCAACTACGAAAAGACAAAGAATTTAGTACTTAGAGTCAAGTATCTACTCTACTGCCTCTCTTTTGTTCCGTCAATCTAGATGTTCGGAAGCGCGTTGATTTTCTTTTGTTAAACATTTGATCAATCAATAACTCTCCATTTAGAAAACTATTAAATCAAATTTTTAAAACAATACACTGAGAAAAATGGATTATACCCATTATAATTAATAATTTCAAATTGACAGTTGAACAATACTCTTACCATTTTCCTCATATAGTACATATAATTTTAGCGGATATGTACGTTCTAATGGAAAGTATAAGTTTCCAAAATGCAGACATTTTTGTGACTATAATGAATTTAAAAATTATTACCTTTGCGAAGCTTAAAGGATCTCCTTTCATTCGAGTACTATCATCAGGAGGTGTCAGAAGAGCGACAGATGTCACAATAAGAGCTAGGACGGCAATAATGACAAGTAAAGCTATCAAAATTCCTCGCCAGTTTCTTTGATTAGGATTAGATGACACCAGCTCCTATTACACATGAAAATATAAATAAATATATTAGTAAATTATTCACTATACCTATAAACATGATAGCTAATTATTTCATCTTTCTTATACTAATAGATTAGAACAGTGGTATCCAACAGAAACCAAATTTGGTACAAAATTTTTTTACTATATATAGATACAGATTAGGGTGGTCCAAAAGTATGGAAATCGGAAATTTTTTGCTCCAGGTCGCCTGCATTTCTTCAAAAACCAAATTGACCGAACTTACAAATGTCAAAAATTTAATTGTCTGAATTTGTAACTCTCCGAACTTGAATTTGTCCGAATTTGTAATCTCCAGAATTTGCATTTGTCCGAATTCTTAATTTTCCGAATTTACAATATCAGAACTTTAAAATCACCAAACTCGAATTTGTCAAAACATTCAAATCACTGAACTTGCATTTCAATGTTGACGTTTCTCGCTGTTAAAATACAAAATAAATGAGTTAGTATTTATTTAATTTGAAATAATAATAGAGTGGCAGAAATAGTGGAACTGTAATTTTGTTACTTTAAAAAAGAGTTAAGCATTATTTTTTTATAATTTTTCAAAATTCCGAAAATGCTTTAAAAATAATATTCAGTTTGTTTTTATAGCAACAACATTGAAGTTCCAACACTTGTACAACTCTATTATTTCTAATAAATAACCATTTACTAATTTCTTTGGTCTTTTAAGGGCCTGTGAGTGTACACCTTAGTTTACGAGTTGCTAACCCTTCGGAACTTGCATTTGCCCGACCCTTGGAATGTAGAATTTCTGAAAGAGCATTCTGATTGGCTGGTAATGTTTCCGGAAATTGACCAGCCAATCAGAAGGTTCTTTTAAAACATCAACATTCCGAGGGTCGGGCGAATTAAAGTTCGGGAAACTATAAATTCGGACAATCGCAAATTTGTCTAAAAAAAACGTAAACCTTTTTTTTGAAATCGAACAATATTTAGGTGTGTCTTAAAGCTCTTGAAACTTCTTATTGATTTTACATTGGAAAAATGCACTTTTTCGTAAATTGGCTTTAAAATTCTCAAAGCTCATTCTAAAAAAACAATACACCAAAACACATTTTGAACAGTTCTTAAAAAGCAATATTCCATCATTTATTTAATACTTTGTTAATATTAACAAGTATTTTTATAGGGTTATGAACAACTCCCCTAAATGCACAAAACTTTTTTTTTTTTAATAGAGGAGACGGGTTAAAGACGGTCGCGGGGTAAATTCGGTCATTAGCGATTTGACGCTATGAATGAAAGGCGCGCCTTTCATTCATAGCGTTAACCATATGGTTAATTGTTTTTGGAGGTGTCAGTAAAAAAAAAGTTTTTCGATGATTATTTTTGAGTCTTCATTTACCTGTTAGGGTAAGTTTTTTTGATGTTTTTGGATGTTCTTTTCGAAGTACATATATAGTTTTGTTTGAATTCATAAAGATTTAATTCAATTTATTCTGAAATGTGAGGCATACATTCGGGGTAAAGCCGCTCACATTTCACGTATTACACTTTACCAATAATAAAATTTATAACTTGTTAGATCCAAAATTGTAACCACATTTCATTTTTTACTTTCTCTTAATAAAATATAACATTATTTATATCCATAGTTGTAATTCATGAAACCTATATTTATTATTTATTAAACTAATATTTATTGTTTATAGAACTTATAATTTATCAATCATAAAATCAAATCATACTTAACAGGAATAGGGCAAATTTTAATATTTAAAAAATAAAATTGTCAGGGTTATATAAATTCTTGACAAAATCAGGTGACCAAATTTACCCAGGAAAATTGTGATTTTGAAATTTGGTATACCTATATATGAATTAAAAATTATCTATAAGTAAAACTAAAAAAGATCAATCAGAAACTCTTTTTTATTTTGGTAGTAGAAATGATAAGCTTTCTAATGATATAAATTAACTTGGATTTAGAGAATAATTTTCTAGATTTTTACCTGTCTGACCAAAAGTGACCGAATTTACCCCGGTTTCCCCTACTTAAAAAAAATTCATTTTATTTGCTTTTAGTGGGTTTCGCTTTCCCATGTAAAATTAATCGGAAATTTCAAGGGAAATTTCAGTTTTGAGCCACTCTTAATATATTGTCCGATTTCAAAAAAGAAATTTGAGGTATTTTTTCGATTTTGAAACTTTAGAGAGGGAGGAGGCGTAGGAGCAAAATATTTCAAAATTTTTTTTCGGTACATTTTTAGACCACCCTTATCAAGATACACAAATACATATATTATTCTGATTTGTTATTTGCATTATATTAAAGGGCCACATAAATTCTTTAAAAATAAACCAAAAAGTTTTTTTATATTCGTTAATTGGAGCTTAGTGCTTGAGTTATCAACGTCTAAAGTTAAAAAGAGGAACAACTACCTCTCTCTTTCCAGCGTCAAACGTTTCCATTTATAACTAGGTACTCAAGAATTAATAATTCAAAAACTACAAGCTTCCAACTAAAAATGCAAAATGACTATTTAATTTATTTATTTTTTTAATTTCAATATGCGTACATATTGTATAAGTATAGCATTATAGGGACGCCCTATATTTATTAAAATGAAACTAGGTTAAGGTATGTATATAATATACCTATGTATATATGTACATAATATATATACATATATATATATATGTATTAGGGTGGTCCAAAAAATAAAAGCCAGAATGTTATGCTCTGACCCTCCAGGAAGCTTCTAAATTGAAAAAAAGAATAAAGGCGACTACCATAAATATATAATGTCATATTTTTTCCAGAATTTTCAACCCTCTTCTCCCAGGCATAAATCTACATTTTATTCAATGGTCACAATATCAAATTGTCATAGACCGCGTCAACACAAAATCTAAAGATTATAAGAAAAGCGAGTTCACATAAACCAGCAAATTAATGAAGATCCAAATCGTTACATGGCAATATAAATATATATATATATATATAAACACATGTATATGTGTATAACATGATGTATATGTCGCTTTGTGCCGGTAAGATCGAAAACTACTTTTCATAATTGCAAAGTTAAAAAGCTTTTTAAGGTATTTCTCCGATGGGCAGTCCCTGGCAAAAGTTAGTATTTCAGTTAATAGCGATTATTAATTAATATAATTTATTTCTTAACTTATTATTGACTATGAATAGTTGATCAGATATCGGCCAATCGTTTTTTAATAAGAATGTTTTAAAAATTAACAAAAGTTGCTAAATTTTTAACGTTTTTTAAAGATACCTTTTTCCAAAATCTGTATCTTTTCTTACCATTTTTTAAAAAATGGTACAATTTAGGTCAATAATAGCTTATTTTCTTGAGAAAAACAAACTCTACAACTTCACCTCGTCAGATTTTTGAAAAAGTTGATAATTTTTTAAATACAGCAATTTGTTTATAAATATATTTCTAAATTTTTCTAAATATTTATAAACAAATCGCTTTATTTAAAAAATGATCCATTTTTTTGAAAATCTGACGAGGTGAAGTTGTAGAGTTTGTTTTTATCAAGAAAATAAGCTATTATTGACCTAAATTGTACCATTTTTTTAAAAATGGTAAGAAAAGATATAGACTTGTGAAAAAGGTATCTTTAAAAAACGGTGAAAATTTAGAAACTTTTGTTAATTTTTGAAACATTCTTATTAAAAAACTATTCGCCTATATCTGATCAACTATTCATGGTCAATAATAAGTTAAAAAATAAATTATATTAATTAATAATCGTTATTAACTGAAATACTAACTTTTGGCAGGGACTGCCCATCGGAGAAATACCTTAAAAACAAATTTTTGACGAATAAGTTTGATGTAATGACGATCGCCTTAATATGTTGATAATGGTTTTTAATTTTTTACTGAAAGAAAATTATTTTTTCTTTCTTTCATCTATGTGTTTTTTCATGTGTGCCTCATATTATTGGTTTAGATGGTGAGTGAAAGTGACAATTAGTAACATAAAAATTCAAAAAATTATAATATTTTTTCTTAAAATTTTATATACAATTATTATATTTACTAGCCAAAAATACGCGCGCTAAAGCGCGCGAGAATTACATTTCTCAATGTTTTCAATACAAAAATAAACTGAACTTATTTAGATTAAATTAATTATACTATAAAATTAAATTTTGTCAATTATTTTTTATTTATTAAAATGTGCTATAAATTAACAAACACAAAGAAATTTTAGAAAATAACTCCGATTTTCTTCCTAAGTTAAAATTAAAAAGTTTTCATAGTACGTTACAAAAAATTAGAATATTTTTTTAAATAGTTTTTTGAACCAAATATTTTTTATTAATACAATTTTCTATGCAAATTGATTTTATTCCAAACTTCTATTGATATGAAATCTTTATTTTTTAAGTTTCTTTAAACAATACGAAATTCGATTAGTAACAAACCATTCTCAAAAATTTCTATCGATATAAATTTTAATTTTTTCAAATTAAAAAATTCTCAACTTCTATCAATTCAAATTGAAAATATTTCAAACTTGAATTAATCAAAATTGAAATATAACTAAAGTTTTAAAATTTATAACTCATTTTTAATTTAATCCTTGGGAACAATTTTTCCAATCTTTTTCCAATCTGTCGCGGTGTTTCCAACCGCGACATGTACGAGTCTGATGTGAGCGTAGCTCTGCCGAGGTGGACCTGCGGTAGGGTGCCAGGAGCCAGCCCCTTCGGGATTGATCGGCGAGTGCGTAATGGATGTAAGGGATCGGAACCTGCATTGTTACTGGCGAGTCCGTTCCGTCCGTGTATTCCGGGAACGGCTAAGCAGCTGATTGGGCCTCAGGGATCTGGGGTAGGATCGCAGTATCCGAGGGTGTACCCGTTCCCAATCAAGGCGGCCCGCCACTTTACGCACGAGGCGCTGGTAAACCTTTTTAGCATGGAACATGAAACGGAAAACTTAGTTGAGGATATGGAGGTAAACGAAGACCGGGTAGAGGCTCTGCCATCTACTTCTGGTCACGTCAGTCTTCCCAAGACTGCTCGGACTGGTGAGCAAGAACTCTTTAAGGAAAACGTCGCCCAACAAATGGAGGACATTCCTGAGTTCTTCGACACGATAAGGAAGGGCATTGGGAAACGAAAGAATATTAAAAAGGAGGTCCAAGAGGCAATTAAAGCTCTCGAGGCAGCCTTCGATATAATCCGCAGAAATTTGCGGTTTATTGAAGTGCAGGCCCCAACGTCTGCAAAGGCGACCTCGTTGAGTGCGAGCTTGGAAAAGCAGAGCGATGATAAGAAGCGGCCCCGTAACGAAGGTGATAAATCACCTACGTTATCTACAAGGGAAACCAAGAGAAGGGGGCCCCCTTACCAAGGCGTACGCTTCCCCTGACGAAGTCAGACACGCCCTCTAAGACTGTCGAGGCAGCCAAGAATGCCGAAGGCCTTCAGTCTCAGAGGACCTGTGCGCAGGTCCTTTTAGGAGCAGAAATGGCCGCTGGACCCTCTGGAATTCAGCCTCCACAGCCCCCAGATGGAAAAGATGAAGAAGGCTTTGAGCGTTACAAGGCCAAAAAGAAAGAGGCTCGCATGCGCTACAAAGCGAATAAAGAGAGGAAGCAAGCCGAGAAGGCTCGGAAAGAAAAAGCTCCTGCTCAAAGGCTTCGGCAAACAGAGGCCGTCAGGATTTCGGCGAAGGATCCCAATTCCTACGCCGAGATCCTGAAAGACCTGAAGAAGACCCTGAAGCCAGAAGACTCAGGGGCAGAGGTTTTGAGGACACGGAGAACACTCAATAACGAGTTTCTCATTGTCCTCAAAAAAGGAGGTAACACGTCCCAGTTTGCGGGAGCGTTGACTGAGGCACTTCAAGAGAAGGCCACAGTCACGGCTCTCGTAAACAAGAGGACTTTGGAGATCAGGGACCTCGATGAAGCCACCTCCAAGGAGGATGTTGCTGAGGCCCTGAACGAAAAACTCGGCTGTGCCAACTCGGAGCGATCGGTCAGCATTGTTTCGCGATTCCGCGGATCAATGCTGGCGCTGGTACGCCTGCCGGAGGCAGAGTTTAGTACTGTGCTGAAGGCCGGAAAAATCCGGGTTGGCTGGATTAACGCTCCAATTCGCGAGCACTTAGAGGCCATTAGATGCCAAAGATGTATGGCATACGGTCATCCGACCCGCACTTGCAAGGGCCCCGACAGAATTAAAAACTGTCGGAGATGCGGCGGTGCAGGTCATCAGGCCAAGGCTTGTACAGTGCAGGAGCCCAAGTGCATCACTTGCGAAGATCTGGGCAGAACAGAGAAAAAGCACTGGGCCGGCAGCACTTCCTGTCCGATATATAAGGCAGAATTGCAGAAGCTTAAACAGGCAAAAGCCTAAAGCTTCTGCAGATCAATCTGCATAAGTGTAAGGAGGCCCAAGACCTCCTGATGCAGACAGCCAGGGAAAGGAAGATCGATGTCTTGTTCTGCACTGAACAGAACAGAAAGAGCGATCCTGTTCCCTGGTATCAAGATAAATCTGGAAGAGCAGCCATTCAGATCTGCAATTCCGAGTTACGGGCAGATAAGTTCCTGGAGACGAGCAGTGGCTTCGTGTGGGTGGAAATGGCAGGAATACGTATGTATAGCTGTTATTTCTCACCCAACGACAAACTGTCAGCCTTCGAAGATCAGATATACGACCTCGAAATGAGCCTTAGAGAATCCAAGTTGGATACCCTCATTACAGGTGACTTTAATGCTAAGTCACCAGAATGGAGGGAGACAAGGCTCGATAAAAAGAGGAATCTTGGTCGGAGAAATGATCTCCAGGAACAACCTGATGGTTGCGAACCAGGGGAGGTCTTGGACCTTTAGGAGAAACGGGCAGGGTTCGATCATCGATCTAACGATCGCAACGAGCCCCTTGCAAAAAAGGATTGAAGATTGGCGCGTCCTGGAGGATTATACCCACAGTGACCACCAGTATATCGAGTTTTCAGTCTCAAGAGGAGACACGCTGCGGGCCAGGAACCACGGAGTTCTCCGTGAGAATGGCCCAAAGTGGAATATTAAGAAAATCGACAAGGAGAAGTTCGGCCGGTCCCTGGAAGAATCCCGCCTCATGGAGGATCTGGGATGGGTGAAGAGGCCGAACAATCTCGAAGGGGAAGTGCGGACGGTGAAAAATATGATTGTCACCGCATGCGACGCGTCTATGCCGCGTTGTAGAAGCACAACACCAAGAAGAAGAAATGTATACTGGTGGTCAGAGGAATTGGCCTCTTTGCGAAAGGCATGCCTCAAAGCAAGAAGGAGATATGACCGTTCAAACGGAGATCCTCTGCTAAAGGAGGCATATACAGAGGCCAAGAGAATCCTCAGGAAGGAGATACGCGCTGCAAAAAGAAAGAGCTGGAAGAACCTAATCGGTGACGTCGAAAATGACCCATGGGGTCTGGCTTATAAAATCGTTAACAAGAAATTGTTATCGAGGCAAAAGACCCACGGTCTAGACAATCCCGATTGGGTCCGGCAAATCATAAAGGCCTTGTTTCCTCCAGCAGAGCCATGGCCTAGGAAGGACTGGAGTAACTGTCATGTCGGTGAGGAAGAACTCTTCACTCTTACAGAATTACAAAAAGCAGGCAGTAGGTTAAAGCCAGGCAAAGCGCCGGGATTAGATGGGATAGGCAACGAGATTCTTAAGGAAGTGATCGTTGCTTCACCTCAGATTCTCCTAGACTGCTATAACAACTGCCTGAAGAGAGGAGAGTTTTTCCGCGACTGGAAAAGACAGAGGCTGGTCCTCCTAAGGAAAGGAGACAAACCTCTAGATAAAGTCGCATCCTACAGGCCTATATGCCTGTTAGATACGATGGGTAAGCTTCTAGAGGACATGGTTCTGCAGAGAATGCAATCTCACTTGACCGGAGAGAATAGTCTGTCTGACAACCAATTTGGTTTCCGCAAAGGCCTGTCCACAGTAGACGCCATTCAGAAGGCGGTGGACCTAGCCAGAGAAGGAAAAAACAAATTGGGACCAGGGAAGAAAAAGGGCTTCTGCGCGTTGGTAGCCATCGATATACGCAACGCGTTTAATACCGCGCGATGGGAAGATCTCATCAAGTCGATGAGAAACAAAGGAATACCGCCCTACCTGTTGCGGATAATGGATAATTATCTTAGCGACAGGTGGGTAATATACGAAGGTGACACCTGCACTCTGAAAGAGGAGATGCAGAGAGGTGCCCCTCAAGGCTCGAGGATAGGACCATTCGTATGGAATGTCTCGTATGACGACTTCTTGCGAATGGGTCTACCTAAAGGCGCGGTGATCATCGGCTTCGCGGATGACGCGTTGATCGTATGCACTGCCGAAACTGTAGAAGCCCTGGGCGTATTGGCGAACGAATGTCTGAGACGGGCAAAGAGCTGGCTGGAGGCCAGAGGCCTTCAAATGGCTCTGGAAAAGACCGAAGCGCTGCTAGTCACAGACAGACGTGGTTATACAGCCCCTGGTATTCAGATAGACGGATTCGAGGTCCAATGGAGGAATCATATCAAATATTTAGGTGTCAAACTAGACAAATTTTTGAATTTTAAACACCATATAGCCGTGGCATGTCAGAAGGCCGGACAGTGTTCGGCAAGTTTAGCTCGTCTAATGCCGAACATTGGTGGGCCTTCTGAAGCAAAGAGGAGACTGGTGGCGAGTGTTGCCCTTTCAAAGCTGCTATACGCAGCACCTGTATGGGCTCCGACCCTGCGAAATGACAGAAGCAAGACCATCTGTAGAAGGGTGCTGTCCGCGCAGAGAACTATTACGAAACGTATTATTTCGGCCTATCGGACAGTGCCGACGTGTGCTGCTCAGGTCCTTGCCAGCGTCCCGCCGGCAGATCTTTTGGCACAAGAAAGGGAAGAAGTTTTCCTCCTTTTCAAGAAGAGAAATTCTTCCCTTATATACGGAAGATAATAGACCCAGCAAGGACCAAATTCGCCGAGATGCGAGAAGCAGACTCGTAGACAGATGGCAAGAACGATGGAGCGGGGAGGAGACAGGCCGATGGACGTATCGGCTGATACCTACACTCGCCACCTGGATAAGTAGGAAACACGGAGTGGTTTCCTATTATTTAACTTAAGCTCTCACAGGGCACGGGTGTTTCGGCTCCTATCTGGAGCGATTTAAAAAGGTTGATAGCTCGGAGTGTGTGTACTGCAAGTTCCCAGTGGACGACCCAGAGCACACACTCTTCAGCTGTAAGCGTTGGGACGCGGAGAGGCGGGTTATGTTTACCGGTGTTAATCGCAAGGTTACACCGGAGAACATGATCCCGCTTATGACTCGCTCTCCCGAGGATTGGCGAACCATCGAGACCTTCATACATTATGTTATGAGGGTCAAAGATCTCGATGGTCGCCAAAGAATGGAGGTCCCGTAGAATAAGGGAGAAAGTCGCTTCGGCGACAGAAGAGGGGATATAAGACTACTCCCGATGGCGATACGCGCGAAAAGTGCTAGCCGGGAGTGGTCCTAAGGTCCCCAAATAAGGGTGTGTTTTTAGCGGGTCGGCAGAACATCGCCACCCCCGCATAACCCTGTAGTACGGGCTACAGGGTACCTGAAGGCAGGTTTTCACATCCTACGCAAAACAAAAAAAAAAAAAAAAATTGCTTCAAACTTTAATAATAATTAGTATGAGAACTATGAATTTTTAAAATTTTAGTAATATTAAACTTTAATTACTTAAAACTTTTAATTGTTCGAATTTGATTAATTCATGCTAGAATTATTATGAACATCAAATATTTTCAAATTCTCACAATTTATATTTTAGGTGTTCAAACTTAAACCCATATAATTATAAAAATTTAAAGAAATTTGGAAATTTTAAATCGATCCAAACTTTAATATAATTCAAACTTTTATCAATTAATATTTCAATTTATCGATTCTAAATTCTTTTATTAATTCAAACTTCTATTAATAAATAGTTATTTTTCTTTAATTTTATGAAATTATTTTAAGTATTTGATTTTTGTGATCAGCGCTTTTTTTTTATGAAAATTTTGGGATCTTGATATTGATTTTAATGAATTTTTAGCCTGACGGGCTTGGCAAATCTATAATATAATGAAAACTATATTTCAGTCAATTTAATTTTTTGTTTTTACAATTGAACTGATTAAAATTATAATTGATCCTAATTTGAAACCTATAATAAAATTAGAAATTAAATAAGTTTAGTAATTTACCAATAAAAAATAAGCATTTTGAGATAAAAATACAACATTTATTTGGAGAAATTTAATTTGGTACTTATTTTTATTTAAAACAGAGAAGAAGATTTCAAATTAAAAAAAAAATGATTAAAAGAGGAATAAATTATAAAGAGGGTATTTAAAAATCTGAAAAAATATTTGAAAACAGTGCTCGCTTTTTTCTAATTATATCATGATATTTCATTCTTTATTCTTATTTATATTGTCTTTTTTAAAAGTAATTAAAAAAAAGGAAATATTATTATGAAAATTATTCATATATTATTATAAATTATAACATAAAATATTCATTAATTTTGATATTAAGTTTAAAATTTTTTGAATCTTTATTAAAATCTGTAAAGTAGCTTTAAATAAGACACGTTTGTATTGTAATACATTATTATTCTTATTATTGTTGAAAATAAACTATATAAATTTGTCAATTGATTTAAAATTTAGATTCAGGAAAATTAATAATTAAATAAATAAAATTGAAAATCTTATAATTAATATAAAAATACATTTTTTCAAAAGTTATTGATTTAAAACAAAAAACATCTATTGTGCCAAACTTCAGGTGTGGACAGAATGAAAGAATGAAAGAAAGAAGTTTGCGATTATTATTAACTAGCAAAATATACGCGCGCTACAGCGCGCGAGAATGACGTTTTGCATTTTTTACTAATTTAAATATAAAAATTATATGAGCTTCTTTATATTAGATAATTTATTATTAGATTAAATAAAAATATAACTGATTTTTTACTGTTACATAATTATTATTTAAGTTTTATTAAATCAGAAAAAGAGTTTTGTTCTTTAAACTATGATTTGTTCCGTCAAATGAATTTTTTTAAAAGTTAATTTTTATTAATATACATTCTAATACATAATTGATTTAATTATAAAATAATAATAATTTTTTTTTAAATATTTAAAGTAATCCAATTTAGCTTAAATTAATTTTATTAGATCCTAAATAAATTAAAGAAAATTCATATTTAACATATAATTATTATATAAATAAATGGTAGAAACCTTGTGGCCTTTGGTCTTTTTGTAAAAAAATTTTATTTGAATTTAGGAAGTTAATTTAAATTCTTTATTTATTCTTCTCCAAATTTCGATGCATTTCGCTACGAACGTAGCTCATCAGGACTATAACAAAATCACAATGTCAAACTTACACTCGTCAGAAATCTTTTTTGTAGATATAATATAATAAAATATGGAGTATTACATACCACATAAAATTTAGAATAATTAGAATTTTAACATTAATAAAGCATTAGAATTGATCTGGAAAAAATTACAAGTTGTGATAAGTATTAAAATATTTAAGGTTAAAAAAGATTTTTACAATTATTTTTGAATTAAAACTTACTGGTTCCAGATAAAAATATTTTTGGTGCATGTCAAGCTTAAATTTTGATAAAAACACTCCATAATTAACAATTTCCAGATCAATTCTAATGCTTTATTAATGTTAAAATTCTAATAATTCTAAATTTTATGTGGTATGTAATACTCCATATTTTATTATATTATATCTACAAAAAAGATTTCTGACGAGTGTAAGTTTGACATTGTGATTTTGTTATAGTCCTGATGAGCTACGTTCGTAGCGAAATGCATCGAAATTTGGAGAAGAATAAATAAAGAATTTAAATTAACTTCCTAAATTCAAATAAAATTTTTTTACAAAAAGACCAAAGGCCACAAGGTTTCTACCATTTATTTATACAAAAAAGGTCTATAATATATCTTAATGACAATATATAATTATTATTTTAGTCCAGTTTAATAAGAAAGATAAGGTTTGTTAAAAGAGGTATGATTTTTTTGAGTTGAATGTTTAATAGCATCTTTTGCCCCATAAATGCAAAAAAATTATTCATCAAAAGTAAACAATAAAAGTTTATAGCAAAAAGGATGCGAGCGAGAAAAACGTAATGAATTATTTATTTTAAAATATACTGACATTATATCCAAACTTCTATACAAATTTTAATTATTCCATACGTTTATTAATTTAAGTTTCTGATTCTTAAAAGTTCTTTAAACAATATAAATTTCAATTACTAACTTCTCTAGGTGCAAACCAATCGTCAAAACTTTTATCAACACAGATTTTAATTTTTCCAAATTTAAAATATTTTCCATCTTTCATAGATTTAAACTCTAATTATTTAAACTTCAATTAAGCAAAATTTTAATATTTAACCAAAGTTTTAAGACATATATATGTAATTCAATTTCATTTTAATTCTCAAGAATGTAAACAAAATGTATTTTAACTTTTTACATATTTATAAACTAAATATTTTAAATTTAATTTTATTAATGCAATTTTAAAATGCGTTTCAAACTTTAAGAGCTTGTGATGTCAGTAGAGTCACGTGTCGCAAAGCCAAAATTTCTCAGCGATTTTTCTATATAAAACTACTAAATATTTTTATATAAAACTTAGTATAGAATTATATAAAATATCAACCAGAAGATCTTTCTGACTCAAGCGTGTGTTCTCATTTTGACTAAAAAGTTAATTTTATAAAATTGTTCAAAATTAGAAAAAATTCAAACAGTTAATTTTGGGGCAAACTCCAAATAAGTTAGGGGTACCTTCCAGATGATATTTTAGGTAATTCGATAAAATTGCATTGAAAAATATTCAGTACCTAGTTCTAGAGAAAAACCGCTGAAAAATTTTGTCTGTGGGTCATGAGGTCAATGACCTCATTATCCATCACATCCTCTTAATTATTAGAAACTTGGAATTATTTGAATTTTAATATTAATAAATTTCAATTATTATTAAAAACTTTTAATGCTTCAAATTTTAATCATTCTATGTTTTAATTATTATATCAACTTTAAATATTTTCAAATTCTAACAATATACATATTAAAATAATTTCAAACTTAAACCAATTTATAAAAACGTTTTAATTGTAAAAAATTTACATGCATTAAAACTAAAATAAATCCAAATTTTATGATTAATTTTATAATTTTAGTCTATCCAAAAAAAGTTAATTCTTTTAGAGTAAAAACTGTATTTCAGTCTATCTCATTTTCTGTTAACCTAGTTGAATTATGATTAGATTTACAATTGTCTCTAATTTTAAATGTATAATTAAATTGAATATTAAAGCAGTTTAATAATTTACTCACGCAATAAAAAATAATAATTTTTAAATAAAAATACTAAATTTTTTCAAAAGGAATTTAATGCAGTACCCATTTTTCTTTAAAAATTAATAGCGCAAAAAAGTTTTAAAAGTCAAACCACTAACTTTCAACCAAAGGTCGTCGCTGACATATTCTAATAATAATAAAACCCATATTATATGTATTATTGAAGTGTTTAAATTCAAGTTCTGAAGTTGTTTTAGATAAATTTTTTATTTTCCGGCCGTAAATTGTAATTAAAGAAGCAAGTGTTAAGAAAAATTGGCGTTTTTAATGCATATTTCAAATATTTTTTATTTAGAAAGAAAACATTTCATTCCCATATTGTAAAGAAAATATGTTTAATTAACATCCAAATATTTATTTTATTTAATATAATTTTGTATATAATGAATAATGATAAGAATAATAATAATAATAATAATAAAATCAATTTAAAGTTGATCAAAAGGCTGTCACTTTTTACCATTTTTAAGAGTCTATTTTTTAGAAACCTACTTAATAAATATTACTGAAACTTACCATAATTATTAATGTATACACTATACACTTTTATATGTTTTCATTAGATTCAAGACAAATATTTATTTTATTACTAAATAATACCATCTTAAAATTTCGGAAGTAACCCCAAAACACAACATTTTTAATCTTATATAAGTTTTTCTGGATGCAATTAAAAAATTATTACTTTTCACATATCTAAGTTTTTATAAAATCTTCAACATATTACATTTTAGCGAGGGTAATTTGCTCAGTTTATGAATTATTATGAAAGTTTAAAAATGTACTGAAAAAAGGTTACTTTTCATTGTACAAAATACACTCTAAAGTTTGACAATCTGTTATTTATTTTAAATTCAAAACTATTTTTGTCAATAATTTTAACGACAAATTTCTGAGTATATTTTGTACAATGAAAAATAAGGTTTTTTCATTACATTTTTAAACTTTAATAATAATTCATAAACTGAGCAAATTACCCTCGCGAAAATTTAATATGTTGAATATTTTATAAAAACTTAGATATGTAAAAAGTGTTAATTTTTAATGTCATCCAGAAAAAACTTATATAAGATTAAAAATGTGTGCTTTGGGGTTAATTCCAGAATTTTAAGGTGGTATTATTTAGTAATAAAATAAATATTTGCCTTGAATCTAATGAAAATATGATTAAAGTACATAAATTAATAATTATGGTAAACGACCACCTTTGGTCGAAAGTCTGTGGTTTGACGTACTTGAAAACCTTAAGAAATATTTAAAAACTGTGAATAGCTTATTTTTCAATGATATAATTCATAATATTTCATTCTTTATTATTATTTTTATTGTATTTTTTAGAAATAATTAAAAGCTCGAAATAGGTGTAAATATAGGTGTAATATGTGTAAATAGGTGTAAATATATCTGTATATATTTTAATATTGTTTTCTTTTTTAATACTATTATTACAATTTTATTATCTTATTTAAAAAATTTATCAATTTTTTAGTTGTGTAAGTCCATTGACTTTCGTCTGAGGACTGTTGCGGACATATTATTAAAAAAATATTGTTCCACAACACTTGAAACTTGAATATTTCCTGATTTCATTGGTCATAATATTATAGTGTAAATTGTATTTCTTATAATGTAATTATTAATCAAAAACCTTAAATTTTTGCAATTTTTTAAAAACATTAGTATTCAAAAACTATTTGATATTATCTATTGGAACTTACCAGAAACATAAAGTTCCAATATCAAATATCAAATAGTTTTTGAATACATACGCGAAATACTGTTGTAAACATACAACTTTTGATTAATAATTGCATTAAAAGAAATACAATTTACCCTTTAATATTATGACCAATGAAACCAGGAAATATTAAAGTTTCAAGTGTTGTGGAACAATATTTTTTTAAAAATAAGTCCGCAACAGTTATCAGACGAAAGACAATGGACTTACCTAATTGACACAAACGAAAAACGTAACCTATTTTCAACTACATAACAATTTTCAAAACCAAGAAGCAAAACATTATTAAAAAACAATTGAATAGAAAAACGACCAACTTCAGGTGTGGACAGAATGAATGAAAGAATGAATGAAATTGCGGATTATTATTATAGATATTAAATTAATATATTTCAGTCCTTGAGAATGAGAACGGTTCGTTTCTCGAAACGTCGGATTATAATAATTTAATAAAATAAAATATAAGACTATTTTAATAATTAATAATTTTTGAACCAATGTTGATTAACAAATTATTTTTCATTTATGGAAAGCTATTTTTAAAAATAATAAAATTGTTACATCACTTTTTATTATCTAAAAAAAATAGCTTTCCATAAATAAAAAATAATTTGTTAATAAACATATATGTTCAACTATTTGTTTTTAAAAAGTTATTTTAAAAATACTGATTTTGTTCCTCCACGGTGAAAGGAACCTTAGCGTCAAGAAATGAATTTTACAGGACGGGCGTTTGAAGTTGAGCCTGCCTATGTTACTATTAGGTTATGCTTATGTTTCGTCGCTAATAACACAAAAACTAATAGACATAAACAAGTTTTTGATTTTTGTATGTGAAAGATCAACTCAAATTCTATCGATTCATAATAGAAATTCAAAATCCAATTTTTTGCAGCTAAGGTCCCTTTCACCGTGGAGCCTCACATACATTATTAGGTAAGTTTTCAAGGAAGACTCAACCATTTGAAGATATAGTAAAGTTTCAAGTTTGTATATTAAAAGAGACAACTAACATTATATGATAAGATAATGTATTAAAGAAGCTTAGATTACCCAGCTTGAGGCAATGCTTCTAAAGTTTACTAAATGCTTGCTGCAATATTTGTAACCTTGCCTCGCAAGCTTTGTCGTATTTTAGAAACTTTCGGTACTGTACAGAATAGAGAGATGGAAAGGGAAATTGCAGAATTTCTATTTAATTAAAAAATAAAGTAAGGGACGATCCATAAATTACCTAACAGATTTAGAAAGAGGAAGGTTTATCGAGAAAATGTTACTACCTGTTATATTGTTACTGAGGGAAAAAGGAGAGGGGTCAATCATCCGTATTCGCTGAACATTTTTACCCATCGTTTAAAACACTCTGTACAATTAGGTTGGTCCATAAAGACAAAAGTCTAAAATGTTTTGCTGCTACCCCCCAAAAAGTTTCCAAATCGAAAAAAAAATACCCCTATTTTTTTATTTTGAAATCGGACAATATTTAGGGGTGGCGCAAACCCCTTGAAATTTCCCATTGATTTTACATGGGAAAAACGCACTTTTTCGTAACTTCGCTACCAAATCCTCAAAAATCACTCAAAATAGCAATACGGCGAATCACATCTTGAAAAGTCCTCACACAACAAGATTCCATAATTTATTTAATAATTTATTTAATAATTTATTAATATTAACTATTTTTTATAGGATTATAAACAATCCCATAAATGAAAAAAAAATTACAATTTTTTTTTAAATTACAAATTAATAGTTTCTTAAGGATTTTTCAACAAAATTGTTACATACTGTCAATTTACGAATGTTTATACATATTTTTATGTATTTTTTATTTGTTTAAACAATTTATTATTGTTAATTTACAGCTTTTATTCAAATAAACCTAGCGAGTTTTAGTTTTTCTTTACTTTACTATTTTTTACATTTACAATTAAAAAAAGTATTTAGTGAAGTTAACCACAACAACAATTTGCAATTGTTTAAACAAATTATTGTTAATAATAATTAACTTTTGACAAATGCACCTAGAAAGACACAACTTTTTCCTAATTTTACAAATTAATGGGCTCTGGTTAGAATAAGAAAAATTATTAACTATAAATTATTATTTTTAATTTGTTTAAACAATTTATTATTGTTAATTTACAGCTATTATTCAAATAAACCTAGCGAGTTGTAGTTTTTCTGACTTAACTATTTTTACATTTACAATTAAAAAAGTATTTTGTAAAATTAATCACAACAACAATTAGCAATTGTTTAAACAAATTATTGTTAATAATAATTAATTCTTTACAAATAAACCTAGAAAAACACAACTTTTTCCTAATATTACAAATTAGTGGACTCTGGTTAGAGTATGAAAAATTATTGACTATAAGTTAACATTTTTACATTGTTTAAACAATTAATTATTGTTAATTTTTAAATATCATTGAAATAAACTTAGCGAATTTTAGTTTTTTTGTCTTAACTATTTTTGTTAATAAAAATGAAAAATAGGGTTTAGTAAAATTAACTACAACAATTTGCAATTGTTTAAATAAATTATTGTTAATAATAATTAATTCTTTACAAATGCATCCAGGAAGGCACAACTTTTTCCTAATTTTACAAATTAATGGTCTCTGGTTAGAATAACGCAAATTATTTGTCATAATTTATCATTTTTACTGTGTTTAAACAATTTATAATTGTTAAGTTTTAACTTTTATCCTAAAACCCCCAGCGAAATTTAATTTTTACTATCCTATTAATTGTTTATACTTAATACCACAAGATATTTAGCAAAATTAACTGCAACTTCCGTTTGTCATTATTTAAATAAATTATTGTTAATAATCATTAATTAATTACAAATAAATCAAGACATAATGTTTTCCTTATTTTTCAAGTTGTGTCGTTCAAGGATCATTTGTAAAGAATCAATAATTATTATCAATAATTGGTTTAAACAATTTGAAAAATTGTGGCTACGGATAATTTTGCAGAACAGCTTATTGCTTTCAATTAAAAAAGGTACTAAGGTAAGAAACCTACAACTCGCTAGGTTTATTTGAATAATAGCTGTAAATTAACAATAATAAATTGTTTAAACAAAGTAAAAATAATAAATTATAGTCAATAATTTTTCTTACTTTAACCAGAGCCCATTCATTTGTAAAATTAAGAAAAACTTCTGTCTTTCAAGGTGCATTTGTAAGGAATAAATAATTATTAACAAATAATTTGTTCAAACAATTGCAAATGGTTGTTGTGGTTATTTTTAATAAATCCATTTTTTCATTTTTAATATAAAAAATAAGTAAGTCAGAAAAACTAGAATTCGCTAGGTTTATTTCAATGATAGTTAAAAACTAATAATAATAAATTGTTTAAACAAATTAAAAAAAATAAATTATAGTCAATAATTATTCTTTCTGTAACCAGAGCATATTAATTTATAATATTAGAAAAAAGTTGTGTTTTTCTAGGTTTATTTGTAAAGAATTAATTATTATTAACAATAATTTGTGTAAACAATTGCTAATTGTCGTTGTGATTAATTTTACAAAATACTTTTTTTAATTGTAAATGTAAAAATAGTTAAGTCAGAAAAAACTACAATTCGCTAGGTTTATTTGAATAATAGCTGTAAATTAACAATAATAAATTGTTTAAACAAATTAAAAATAATAATTTATAGTCAATAATTTGTCTTATTCTAACTAGAGCCCATTAATTTGTAAAATTAGGAAAAAGTTGTGTCTTTCTAGGTGCATTTGTCAAAAGTTAATTATTATTAACAATAATTTGTTTAAACAATTGCAAATTGTTGTTGTGGTTAACTTTACTAAATACTTTTTTTAATTGTAAATGTAAAAAATAGTAAAGTAAAGAAAAACTAAAACTCGCTAGGTTTATTTGAATAAAAGCTGTAAATTAACAATAATAAATTGTTTAAACTAATGAAAAATACATAAAAATATGTATAAACATTCGTAAATTGACAATATGTAACAATTTTGTTGAAAAATCCTTAAGAAACTATTAATTTGTAATTTAAAAAAAAATTGTCATTTTTTTGCATTTATGGGGGTTGTTTATAACCCTATAAAAAATAGTTAATATTAATAAATTATTAAATAAATTATGGAATCTTGTTGTGTGAGGACTTTTTAAGATGTGATTCGCTGTATTGCTATTTTGAGTGATTTTTGAGGATTTGGTAGAGAATTTACGAAAAATTGCGTTTTCCCCATGTAAAATCAATTGGAAATTTCAAGGGGTTTGCGCCACCCCTAAATATTGTCTGATTTCAAAATAAAAAAATAGGGGTAATTTTTTTTTGGATTTGGAAACTGTTTGGGGGGTAGCAGGGAAACATTTCAAAAAAATTTTTTTACTCTATACATTTTTGGACCACCCAACTGTACATCATACTTTTTTTTTAAAATATGGGAATAATTTTCTAAAATCTTGACCATAAATATGGTAAAAGTTACCCAAACTAATTTTTGCGTGTATTTCACAAATTTTTCCCGATCTCTTACAAAAATTCTTACTTTTCCTTGATTTTCCCGGCCATTATTTTGTCCCTAGCTTCCAAATTTCCTCTGACCAACGGCCAGAAACATTCAAAAAACCTTGAAAGTTAAAAAAACAAATTTGTTCTTTTATTGAAATGAATAATTATGACTGTTTAGAAATATAAAGTCTCAAAGCTATCTTCCATGTATAATTTTTACCAGAATATTATTATTTATTAATTTTTAAATTGCTAGTTTATCATATTCCGATTGTGACATAGACTCAAATTGCATACCTGTCTTGAATATTTATAAATAAAAAAGCTGATTTGCGTCATAATCGATCGTTGGGAGCCTTGTGGGTGAAAAACCACTCTGTAAAGATTCTTATACGAACATTGTGTGGCTTAGCAAGAGCTTCATCTTAAAACAAAAATGCGTGTTATGTATAACTTCCACAACGAATGTAAATTTGAAAAGACTAATTTTTCAAACTCAATTATTTCACAGCATTCTATTATTAAATCAGTACATTTGGTTTTGTCCAAGCGTATTGTTTGTTGACCCAAAAAGAAGTACCTATCCAAACGTTTTCTTTCAAGAATTCACCCTCTACACTTGTTCTATTTAGTTCTCTTCTTCTGTATACAAAAATATAAAGTACCTTAGGAGATTTCATCTCGCTCTTAAATGGTACATTTTAACTTTCAAATTATACATAATTTTGTTTAATTAAATTTAATCAGCGTAATTAAGACATTTACAGCCCTCTCTTTGAACTCTTTAAGCATTTTTTTTTTTGTATAAAATTAATAAGTTTACATAAATTTAAAAAAAATTATTAATTAGAAAAGTGACACAATTATTTCAATTAATCAACATTTCTTTTTACTTTTAAATAGGAACAAGTATAAGTTTTAAATTTTTCTGTAGCAGAAGGTATATTATGCAAAAAATCTCAATGCATTTTTCTAAGACAAACAGTCAATTTTACCATACATTTAACAAAAGCTTACTATGCCAATTTGCAATAAGTTTTGTAAAACATGTTTTTTTTCAAATTCTCAATGGAATTTATATTCATTCAAAACTTTTGAAATTTGAAATTCTGAAAAAATTATATTAAATTTGCTCCAAACTAAAACATAAAAAAAATGAAAATTAATTAAAAAACAGAAAAAAATTTTAATTTAGAATTAGTAAAATGTTTCGATTTTTTTTTCTAAAACTACAAATTTTTCGTATGAACATTTCGCTTTAGGGTTGAGATTAAATTAAGGATCGATTTTGGAAACAGCATCTAGAGGGCAATGGGTTTCATTAACAAGGCGAGGTCTTCAAGTGTCTGTCGAGGATATTAATGGGGCTACAATATATTATTCTACATCGAAATCCATTAGGTACGTATTTTTTTAGTTGCTGATACATGGTGGCTACTCTAAAAATATAGGGTCAGGCTTTGCCAAGCGGATCGGCTAAAATTAATTATAAAAATTCTGTTTCTAATGAGACAACCTTTTTCTTTATCCTTAAACTATGTAAATTAGGCTCCAAAATTCTTAGAACAAAAAAATTTTTTTTTTTCGAAGTTATTAGTGATTGAAATTTTTAATAGTGTAAAATGAAAACATATTTTTCTCGAGATCTTCTTAACCGATTTTAAAAGTTAAAACAGCATTTTAATTGTCTTAAAACGTAGTTTTTAAAAATATTTTTTGTTCTCAAGAATTTTTAATTTTTATCGTTTTTTAAATTATTTATTTAATAAATGTTAATAAAAAACATCTTTCTGCGTGCATTACGTATAATTTTAAAATACTGTTGTATTCTTTACACTTTTTTGATAATAAAACCGTTAAGAAAAAAAATGGCCCGCTATTAGAGACAAATATATTAAATTTTATTTTCAGCGTGCAAAAAACATTTTAAACTTAATTACATAAATCCGCTGACAATAAAAACCATTGAAAACAAAAGAAAACTTAAACATACATAATTTTCAAACTTTCATTCACTACCTATGCAAAAAAAATTTTGAACGCCGAAAAAAAAATTTAATATCTTTGTTCCTAATCGCGGGCCATTTTTTTTCTTAACGATTTTATTTTCAAAAAAGTGTGAAGAATACAACAGTATTTTAAAATTTCACGTAATGCACGCAGAAAGCTGTTTTTTATTAACATTCATTAAATAAATAATGTAAAAAACGATAAAAATTAAAAATTCTTAAGAACAAAAAATATTTGTAAAAACTACGTTTCAAGACAATTAAAATGCTTTTTTAAATTTTAAAATCGGTTAAGAAGATCTCGAGAAAAATATGTTTTCATTTTGCACTATTAAAAATTTCAATCATTAATAACTTCGAAAAAAAATTTTTTTTTGTTCTAATAATTTAATTTACATAGTTTAAGGATAACAAAAATGATGTCTTATTAGAAATAGAATTTTTACAATTTTAGCCGATCCGCTTGGCGAAGCCTGACCCAATAGTCATAAAAATTTTCCTGACTCTTCACTGATTTCCTTGATTATTATTTTTTCCCTAATTACCTAACTTTTAAGTTTTCCCTGACCAATGGTCACCAAGTAATTGCCTAGCGAACAATCATTTTGAATTTTCCTGCCAATTCCCGGTTTTTCCGGATCGAAAACTACAATTTTCACGAATTTCGTTCGCTTAATATTTAATAACAATACTAGTTAAATATTAACTGGTTGGAATGAAATATGAAGATTAGTTTAAGAAATAGCTACAAAAACGAAACAAACAAATTATTAAAAAATGTTAAAACATTCGAAATACTATGAAAAAGAAATCAACGAAAGAATACAGAAATGTTGGATAATGTCTTAAAATATTAGAAAGTTTTAGAAAAAAATATTTAAATTATTTTTCTTTCAAATCAAGATACCGAGCGGTAATTTACGAAAATAGGATATGATTTAAAAAATCAAGAATTACAACTACAAAAGAAAAAAAAGAACATTTTTTCAAAACATGAAAATATTGACGATTATGTTTAGTCAAATTAAAAAAATAAATAAGAAAATTCATAAAAAAACATTAAATAATTACTAATGAGAAAAAACTTTAAAGAAATTGTTTTAATAATTAAGGTAGAAAAAAAAATAAATTTGTTTTAAAAGTGAAAAATTATATAAAAAGAAATTAACCATTTTTTAAAAAAAGGAAAAATATTTTTAAAAAATAGAAAAATTATGCCAAACTGAAAAATATCATGAGATAAAATTTCCATAAAATAGAAAAAAGAAGAAGCATTTTTAAAAAAGGTGTAAAATTTAATAAATTATTAAAAAATACAGAAAAAATACCAAAGAAATATTTTTAAAAAATGAGAAATTATAAAATAAAAATTAACACAATTATTAAAATTATTAAATATTCAAAAAGTGATTTAAAAAAATTATGAAAGAACAAATAAATTGAAGAAAAGTTTAAGGTGAGAAGATCAAATAATGAATAATAAAGTAATATTTTGGAAAATAAAAAAAAAACTTTTAAGAAAATTTAACAAGCTATGAAAAAATAAAACAATTTAGAAAAAAAGCGGGAAGTGCGAGTTACACTCGTACTAAAACAGAGGGTTCCGTACATGAAACAAAATAATTTTTAATATCTTTGATACAATCAAATATACTTATAATATATAATATATTATATATTAAATATATACAAAAATAATATATAAAATGACCACCCTCCCCCACCTATCTTCCAAAATTATCAATTCGATAATTTTATATACCTCTTGCAATTTTTAAAACTTTTAATATATTTTTGAACCTCATTTTTCATGCTTGGCAAAAAATATTGTGATCGAATTCTTTTATATGATTTTGAGACTCCTTTGTGACCCCCAATAGCTGATTCATGAAATTCTTTAATTAGTTTTGAATATTAATTAGCATGACTTTGAATCAATAAAATTTAATATTACTTTTCACTTTCTTTTTGCTCAAGATTTTAAGATTGCATTTTGACCATTTGAAATTTGATTTTTTAAGTTATTGAAGAAGACAAGATTGGAATTTTCAGGATTCATCTACGAATTCTTATTTTGATTTAGGAATTCCAAAATCTTTTTACAAATTACCGTCATTTTCCTAGATTGCAAGACACCCTGAATTAAATTTAATTAAGTTTTAATATGCAGCAAATTAAATCTAAGTTTATAAACTAATAAAACATTAATTAAATCATATATATTAAATTTTATTAAATATTAATAAGTTTTACGGAATTTAAAATTAGATTAAACAATAAGAATAATTTTAATTAAATTTAAATTTTGATTTAATTGGTAATAATAATTTTCATTAAGGGTAAATTTGTATTTTATTAATATTTTATAAAAATTGCATAAGGTTTAATTTAGAACCGAATTTGGATCAAATTAAAGTTTTTTTCCTAGTTTTGACGAAAATCTGACAATATTTATATTTTGTTTAATTGCTGATTCGAATCTCAAATTTAAAATTCTCATAATATACAGAAGAATAAATTTATTGAAAAAATAAATAATAATCTATTCGCATAGCTTATATATTATCCAAATTGAAATTGAATTCTGCAGCTTGAATTGACAAACTATAATTTTCAATGCCTTATAAGAATTATTATATAATTAATAAGAATTAATTAACATTAAGTGAATTAAATATTGTTATTCTACTAATGGTAATTTAGTAAAAAATTACTTATTTAATGAGTCAAAGTGATTTAGGGATTACGTTGAATCACTAAATAAATTAGTAAATTTGTGTATTCTAATTTATTTCGTTATTTTTTACTATTAATTTGTCAAATTTAACTATACTGAATTAGTTTTCCACTAGTAATTAATTATTTTTCACTAATTAGAAAAGAAAAAAACTCGTTTACAGTTTTACTATTAAATTAGTAATTATTTACTAATTTAGATTCAAAAAGTATTTTAATGATAACAATTAAAATAAATTAGAACATTATAATGAAAAAGACTATTGTTCTAATCAATGTACCTACATGAATTCCTTTAGACATATCTTCTCTGATCTAGTGAATTAATAAAACAACATGCTACTGAAAATACGGCATTTCATTCAATCGCATGTTTGGACGTTTCATGTTTTATGGAATAATGAATCGTCTAAAGTCGGTACAGTATGCGGTTTATAAATTATTTATAAATTCCCATTTAATGTCACTACCCTGCCTTAAGAATAATAATAATAACAATTTTTTATTTTTTATTATGCTTTAAATGTAAGTTGTTATAACCAGAGTTGTATCAAAAAATATTATTTATTTTTTGTAGAACCATGTAGGAAAATTTTCCGTTTTTTGAAGCTACAATTTTCGTAAAGAAATCGTAAAGATACTAATACTAAAAAGAACAAAAAGGAAAACAACAGAAATTTTATTAAAATTCTTTATTAGGATGACGATAATTTTTATGATTGTAAATTCCCGGTTATTTCTCGTCTTTTGTCGGCTTTTCTCGGTCCTTTTTTTGTATTTTTAGGTCACCTTTTTTTAATTTTTAATTTCTTTTAGAAAACCAAAGAAATTAGGATGTATAAATAAGTTTTAATATTCATTAGTTTGCTATTTATTTTCATTTTTTAGAATTTTATTAAACAGAATTTTCTTCTAGACAAATTAACATTCTTCGAATTGGTTTTTAATCGAATTTAAATAAGTATGAATTTTTACTTAGCCGAATTTTAATTTAGCAGAATTTTCTTTTAACAGAATTTTAAGTAAAACGAATTATTAAATATGCCTGAATATCAATTTTACCAACTCTTTATTTATCCGAATTGATATTTGATAGAATTCTTGTATTTCTTCAAAATTGAAAACATCCGACTATTTGTAATTTCAAATAAACGAAAATTCGGCATTTTAAAAATGACATTAAAAGTAACAATTGGTGCAAATAAAATGTCGGACAAATAAAAATTCAGTGAAATGAATATTCTAACATTTAAAAATTCGACTTACTTAAAATTCTATTAAAAAAGAATTATTAAATAAATATTCGATTGAACAAAAATACAAAATTACAAAATAATATAATTTTGAGATTTAGTGAAGGCTTTTCTCATACCTATATCTACTATCTACTTATATTAGAATAAGAAACGGATTTTTTAATTTTTTTATTTAAATACAAAAAGAAATTGAGTAAAATGAAAATTGTATTAAATATAAACTCAGTGACCTAAAACGTTTGTTAATTAAAATTTCGAATTAATTGAATGTCGATTCCAGGGTAATTCCCGGACAGTTTTAAAATCTCGGTCATTTCCCGGATTCCCGGTTCAATCGCCACTATGCTTTTTAAAAAAAAAAGAGTAAAGTTAAAGTCACCTTTAACATTCATTATTTCCTTTCTTCCTCGTAAATAAATCTATGTTATCCTGTAACAATTCTCGATATATTTTGCGAGGAAATTTTATCTTTCATAATCAGGTTGGTATTGATTCTACATATTATCTGCTTGAGAAAATCTCTCTCGTACCTTGAGTATACAACTTTAAGGATTTTAAATCAAATAAATATGAAGGGTAGGTATATAAAACGACTTGGTTTCTTTAATTATTATTCAGTCTACAGTAAAGATTTTAAAACTGAGATTAAATTCAGTCGTTTAAAAATTTTAAACTTTACGTCTGTATGGAAAACATATTATAAAAATGTTTGATATACATTTTTTTAACCACACTTCAGTAATTTTTTTAAAGTGAATAATTGCATTGACTAAAATTATTGACCGAGATTTAAGTGCTATTATTAATGACAATAATGTACTTGACAAGATATTCTTCGATCATGCATAAAAATAATGTTAGAGTGTCGTATTTCAGATTATAGAAATGATTTAATATGTTATAAAATCTGAAAGCTCGTTTATTTTGACCCATATATTTGTATTTGAACGAATAAAAAGAAAACTACTTCTACTTGTGATTTGTTTCTTTCAAATAAAAGTTTATTTAAGTCAACAGAAAATAGCCAAGAAACGTATAATCTCTGTAAATCAACACAATATTTCGTCTGAGTTTAAATGTATAGTTTTCAAAACTCAAAACTCGATTACTGGTTCATTCATCTTTTTCCTATAAACTATTAGATTTGTACTATTTACGTCGGTAATTGGACAGCGTCCAGCATAATTAAGAGCTAGTTAGTGAAAAGTTTGACGACTTCTTTACGTATTTCGTGCAGCTTTAGTAACTGATACATAAACTCGTTCATACACATATATGTATTGTGGTATAGCTGCTTCGGTTCTACCACTGTTACTTAAATCGATAGAACTTCAACCTAAGTATTGTGAGATAGGCAATTGGACCCACGTAAAAGTAAGCCTATTTAACAATAATACACAAGTTCATTTCATACAAGTCTAAACATTATTTTAACTTTTGACCATATTTAAAATTAAATAAAGAATGTCAAGTAAAACAGTGAAAAACTCATAATCAGTAAAGTAACATTATAACAATATATAAACATTTTAATGTTAAAATGTATATTCCATATTTTTTTTAATAGACCTTACTTCAAAACGTTTTACAAAAAAATCCGTTTTTCTAAATACATACATAAGAAAAGTCTTCACTAAATCTTAAAATTATATTATTTTGTAATTATCAAATTATAATACAAATTATAATTTGTATTATTAATTTGCAATTACTATTTTGACAAACTTTTAGAAAATGTGCAGAAACGGTGCTTGATGTACATTTTCTATGTATTTATTCAACCAAATTAATTTTCAACAAGTTAAAATGATTCGTTTAAAAATAACATTAATTAAAATAATAATAATATTAATATATTTATTAAAATCATCTTTGATTATAAATCGGTTACAAGAAGTTAAAAATTGTAAAGGGAAGAATTGCAAAAAAAATGTGTTGATCTAAATTAATCAAAACTAACTACTTCAAATCAATTACTTAAATCTTCCTTTTTAGTTGTTGAAACTAATTATCAGCAAGATTCAACAATTCATCAAAATTTTGATTAATTTAGATTCAGAAAGTACATTTAAAATTTTTCATTCATTACTAAGCCAACAAGCAGAAATAATAAAAACTTGTCTTTGAAAATTTTTACACAGTGTAATTTTTAATTCTTTAGGTCAAATTTTTGAAAAACGATTATTTTGACAATGTGAATACTTTTTATTTCATGGAAAAGAGTGGAAATTGTTTTCAACTAATGTAGAATGTCCAATAGAATAGAATGTACATTTTACATTGTAGAATGAAAAATATTCAATACTCTATGAAAATTAGTTAACTCACGTTTTTTTCAATTTAAAATGAATGTTTAATACAAAAACTTTCACCTGGCTGTTTTTTTTAGATTCTCTTTTCTTTGGAGAATTTGAAATATAATAAATCTTTATAAACATTTTTATAGTTAATAAAAGACTATTATTTTTATCATTAAAAAAAAATTGCTTAATTACATTTCAAGTGATAAAAGTTCGACTTTTTTAGTTTTTGCACCCTCACGCTTTTTTATGTGCATATTAAATGTTAAACGAGATTTCACTTGCAACATAAGTGTCAAGCATGCAATGTATGATTAAATTAATTTTAAATGAATAACATAACGACGATTACTGAATAAATTTTAATATTAATTACCTCATCATCATACATATTGTCGTGATCTGCCATTGTAAAAACAGTGCATAGACACTTGGTTTATTCACAATGATATTTAAATGTTGGATACTTGAATCATTATTTTGTAGTTATATAGGATAATCTCACATCATAGTGAACCCTATCGAACAATGACAGAGCATATCAAGGTAGAGAGACCTGTCTTCTTTCAGCGTAAGAAATTTTGGTACTGAGCAAAGATTGAACTGTGATGCTGCGATTGCAGAGCGTGCGCTTTGTCAAACTTGCGCCGGATTAAGTGTAACGAAATGTGGAAAGAAGTGCTTAATTATTTTCACATATGTATATAAACTATGAACACATGTGAAAAAGTCAATTTTGCAAAAAGTGTAACGCACATAATACAATCTTTTATTTATTATTATAAATTATAAATAAACAAGAAAAAAATTATGGTTAATATATATTTGATAAAAAGTTAATTGTTCACTTTTGTTATTCTTGATCATAAAGAACTCGTTTTTTAAAACGAAATTTTTTAAACAATGTATCAAATTTTCCAAACACAATTTTAATAAAATTAAAAATATCTATATATTAATAAAATCAAACTTTTGTCTGTACATTGCTCCGAATTCAAAATTAGCTTTCATTTAGAAGCTGTTGTCTTTATTTCAAAAGGTATACTGTAGAATCAAACGAATATACTTTTGAACGTATTCAAATGTACATGCTATAGATTCAAAAGTATTTTTTTCTCAGTGTATGTCTGTCTGTCTGTAGGTCTTCAATATTTTCTTCCACTATCACTCAGAAACGGCTTGACCGATTGAAGTCAAATTTCGCAGATTTTTAGATATTAGCCTAACTTAAAATCTTAGTCTTATTAGATTAAAAAATATTAGTATGAACGGGAGATATGACATTTTTTCGGAAAATCCGAAATTTAAAATTTTTCATTTTTTGATGTATTTTTTCTAATCTATTTTTATTTCGGTTTTATAAACAGATGAAATATATTTTAACATTAGAATTAAAAACATAACCAAACAAATTTTAAAAAAATTGTTTAATTTTTGTCTGTACATTGCTTAGAATTTAAAAATTTATGTATAATTTTTCATTTCAAGTTGTAAGAACTCCACAAATGCCTTTAAAATAATTTACAGACTTCAAAAAATGTGTTTATTTCACATGTGAATACACAAACATTTTTTAACATTTTACAAAAAATGTGTTTATTTCCGTATTATTGTAGTTCATTAATATTTAAATTCATTTTTGGGCTCAAAATAAAAATTGGACCTTGCAAGACCCAAAATAAAAAATGTAGTTTTGAACACTTCTGGCCTGTAAATTTGTTAAATTATAAGAAAATTTGTAACTAATAACTTAGCTGTTAATTTTTGCCCTAAAATACAAATTGGGCCTTATATGATCCAAAATGAACAAATACTTCGGCACAATTGTAAGTGTAGTTTTTTTCAATATCATAAAATATGTAAATAATAGTATAGCAAATCACTTTTAGAAGTGAAATAAAGATTGGGCCTCATAAGGCCCAAAATAAAAAAAAATGTAGTTTTGTGCACTTCTGATCAAAAAATCTTTTAAATTGTAAGAAATTTTATACCTAATAATATAACTGTTCATTTTTGGCCCTAAATTACAAATTGAGCCTCATATGGCCCAAAATTAAAGAATATTTCTGCAGAATAAAGATTGGGCCTCATAAGGCCCAAAATAAAAAATGTAGTTTCATACACTTCTGTTCAGAAAATCTTTTAAAATATAAGAAAGTTTGTAAATAATAATTACTCTTACCTACATAACAAATGCAGTAAATTATGATAAATTGAATAGCTGAATATACATATAATTCATAATTTAAATAAAACAGATTTTTTTCACTTATTTGATTAAATAAAAAATGCAAAAAAAACTTGAAGTTATTGGGTAAAAACATTCTTCAACTGTTACTCAACAAATTAATTAATTAATACCAGAACTTTTTTAATGCCGTGTAAAACTCGTGTTATTTCGCATATAAAACTGTTCATATTTATAAATTTTAATTAAAGACTACAAGAAAGTTTCAGAAAATTATTTGTGACATACATATTTAACTATTTCTAATTAAAACCAATTGTTTTTTAAATATTTTATTCGATCTTTCGAAAAACGGCTTAAGTCTTTCCATGATTGTTTATTTTTCAAAATAATAATAATACAGAAATCGTTGCTTTTACTATGGAAATTTTTTGACCCATAGTAAACCTTTGTAGTAGAAAAGAAAAGGCTGATAATAATGCATTAAATTACTTATAACTTATAAATGAATCTTAAATTGAAGATAAATCAGTTAAAAAATTAATTCGCCTTACAAATAATGCTGTTTTTAATTAACCCGAAAATTTTAATTTTTTTAAAAATTTTGGGGTAATGAAAAACAACAGTTTCTCGTCAATCAAGGTCATCTATATATTCTGCTAACCCATAAAATTATTCTAGGGAAGTGACCTAACAAGTTAATGAAAAGAAAACCGAAAGTATTTCTTTTCAAAATAAAATACTTACATTAGTGAAAATTGGAAATTCTGCGTTTTTCATTACCCCAACTGAGCTTACATATATTTTTAAAATAAAATAAATTTAAGAATTTAAAAAACTATGAAAATAGACAAAATTTTAAGTAGGCGACAAAAGGTAAATTGGTGAAAACCTGTGATGCCTGCAGTTATTTGAAAATTATGTTTCAAATTATTATTTATAGTGATTTTTTATTCCTAAAACGAAAAATGTACAAATTTTTTGACTTCAAGCAAGCTACAAACAAACAAACAAAAATTTCACTATATACAAAAGAAGTCATCAATTTTCAATTTGTCTATTTACAAAAAAAACTTCAAACCTTATTTAAAAAATTAATACACAAGTGTATAATTTTCAAATAGAATTTATTTTTTAGATAAAATTTGTGCGTTAGCTATTGGAATATCATGTTGTAAATGCGTTCTTAAATATTAAGTTTAATAAAATCAAAAATATAAATTTGTATAGTTAAAGTTTTTACAAAAGTGTTGAATTCCTTATGTTCACCCTAAGGACTTGAAGAATTTTAAATAGGGTAATATTTGTTGTTTTAATTTTTCGGTATTTTTTTAAATACAATTTGTTGCGCTTATATTTTCTTACAGAAAACGTATAAAATATATTTACAATATATATATGAAAAGTGTTCAGTTAGTTATTAAAGAAACGTATGGAATAAAACTTACAAATTTAAAAAATATTAACGTTGTCCAGGATACATATATAGGTATATCAAAATATATAATTCATTGTGTATAAAAGTTCATAACAATAATTAGTTATGTTTTGTTTATGAGATCATAATTAATTTGATAAATAAACATTTAAACAGTTTTCTTTACTTGAAGATAGTTGATATAAAAAATCTTACAATATCAATAACTTAATTTTTCAATTTTAAAAGTCTTTACAAATGCTTATTTCTGAGTGTATATATTTATACCGATGTATAATACTTGCAGAAATAATTGAAATTGAACAAATTAAGTGACTAGTATTGATAGTGTTCTCACTATATTTATAATCTTTTTTTTTTTTTTGATCTTGTAAAAGATCGAATAAAAATCTCTCTATATAAAAAGTCGATATTGCACATTCGATTTTGTAAAATTTTCATAAAGTTAATAAGTACACCAACAATATCATTTTTAATACTTACAATTTCAAAAATTTGTCACGTTTATAACATTTTCCGTATGATGTGACGACTTAGAGAATAATTTCATTTTTAAAATTTCTGGTAAGTTGTTTATGGGGTAGTACAATAGAGTTCAATAAAATTTTTTCAGCAGCCAAACTTACATTGGTACCTTAAAAAAATGGAATATAAAATATTACGCTTATTTTCTAATATGTTTTTGATTTTAAAAAAATTAATATGGCTTTTTCCATGAATTACATCACACAATTTTAGATAAACTTCAACCCTCTCCTCCCTTTGTCATACTTTTTACATTTTCGTGGCTGATACATGGACTTAATTGTCCCCGGTTTCCCCGACGTTTCTAGAAATTCCCAAGAATTTCCCAGAAACTCTGAGGGGTTTCCTAAGAATTTCTAAGAATTTTGCAGGAATTTCCAGGGGTTTCCAAGAAACTCACAAGGATTTCCACGGAATTTCCAGAAATTTCTCAGGGACTCCCAAAAACATTCCAGGAATTCCGAAGGGTTTCCCGAGAATCACTACGAATTTCTCAGAAAGTACCAAGATTTTCCCAGGAAACCCTATGAATTTCTTCGAGATTTTCCAAGAATTCACAGGGATTTCTCAGAAGCTCCCAAGGATTTCCCCGGAATTCCCAGAGGTTTCTCAGGAACTCCCAAGATTATCTCAGGAATTTCGAAGGGTTCCCCGAGAATCCCTAAGGGTCCCCCTAAAACTTCTGGGGATTTCCCAGGAACTACCAAGATTTTCGCAGGAACTCCTATGAATTTCTCGGAAATTTCCTAAGAATTCACAGGGATTTTTCAGAAGCTCCTAAGGATTTCCCAGGAATTCCCAGAGATTTCTCAGGAACTCCCAAGAATATCCCAGGAATTCCGGAGGGTTCCCGAGAATACCAAGGGATTCCCCTTAAACTTCCAGAGATTTCTCAGAAACTACCAAGATTTTCGCAGGAACTCCTATGAATTTCTCGGAAATTTCCCAAGAATTCACAGGGATTTCTCAGAAGCTCCTAAGGATTTCCCCGGAATTCCCAAGGATTTTTCAGAAACTCCCAAGAATTCCGAGGAGTTTCCCAAGAATGCTTAGGAATTTCACGACAATTTCTAGGGATGTTCCAGAGACTTCCAAGAATTTTCTAGCAACTCCTAATAATTTCCAAGGAACTCCCAGGAAATTTCCCAGAATCTCTCAAGGATTATCCCGGAATTCCCCAGAAACTCCCAAGGATTTCTTTGGAATTCTGAGGGGTTCCCCAAGTATCTCTAGGGATTTTCCAGGAAATCCCAGAAATTGCTTAGGAACTCCTATGAATTTTTCAGGAACTACCAGGAATTTATTGAACCCTAAAAATAATACATTTTTTACCTTCCTATCCCAAAAAAAAAGCTGAGACGTAATTTATGAACGAAGCCATAAAAAATGAATTTGTTACTTACTAAGAATCGTAATCGCCGGATTGAGCTTGCCATTATTATTAAATAAGGAAGGGTTCTCCATTTTAGCGAAAGGTTTATTTGGATTTGGATCACAAGGAGTACCTTCCACGCGAGCCCATTGTCCTACAAAACTTTTTTTTCCAATGATACTGTTCAAAACAACAGAATGAGCTTGGACCTGAGCATTACTCATCACAATTGATTCACGTATTCTTACACCAGGACCAATAAATGCTTTTGGACCTATACTGACATTAGGTCCTAACTGAAAAGAAAATAGAATTTTTAAATTCATCTATATTAATAAAATCAGAGTTTTGTCTGTACATTGCTTAAAACTTTAAATTTCATGCATAATTTTTCGTTTTAAGCATCAAGGAATTCAAATATACCCATAAAAAATTTCATGTCTGTATGTATGTATGTATGTATGTATGTATGTATGTATGTCACAGAACCTTTGTTCGCGCATCACTTAGAAACAACTGAACCGTTTGAAACCAAATTTGGCAGAGTGTTAAGGTAAATGTCCCAGTTACGGGACGCTTAAGTGTCTTAAGAATTTAACTGTTAAAATATATTATGTCAAGTAGGTTTTTCATTAAGAAAGTTTGTCAGACACAATGAAAATGAAAAATGATTGGAGTGCAATAGCAATCACGTTTGAAGAGAAGATTATGAAATTAGAAGATGATAGACTCACAAAAATTTGCTGGATGGAAAAAGTGAAGACAGGAGAAAAAGATAAGTTCTGCGAAGAAAGGAAAATTTTTTTTAAAGAAATAGGATGGAGTACATTGGAAGTAGAAAACAATAGAAATTTAGGAAAAAGAATACATAGAGAAGCAAAGCAAAGAAGTATAGATATAGAAAAACAAATAAGGTTAGGACAAATACGGGAATCAGAGTTTAATCCAGGGTACAAGAACATTATGAGTGATAAATTGCCTCAATATATTAGGGAATATAAAAAAGGTAGAGATCAAACGACTATAGCAAGAATAAGATGTGGAAATTTAGAACAAGTTAATAGATATTGGTTGGAAGAAAAGGATTGGACATGTAAATTATGTAAAAAGGGTTGGAGCACATTTAGGCATTTATTATATGAATGCGAAATGTCGAAAAGTTGGGTAGAGTGTTTAATAGAGAAAGGACTAGATAAAATAGAAACTATAACTAGTGAAAAGGGTAATTTTGAGATTTGTAAAGTATTTTGTAAAATTGAAACAGAAATTAGGAAAAAGCAGAATGTATTGTAGGATATAAGATATTTTAAAGTTATAATGGACACTTAAAAACATAATATAAATATAAAGAAAAATGTGAATAGAATAATATTCTGTAATTTAGAAAAAAAAAAAAAATAGGAAAAAGAAAATTGCATTGTATAGAGTATACGAAATTTGTGATATTAATGTATAATTTAAAAAAAAAATATATAACAAAAATGTATATAACTATATAACTATATAACCATAAGATAATAAGTAAATAGAAATTAAATAAATTAGGAGAATGTGAACGAAGTAAAGTGTAAACCAAGTCCGTTTCTGGGCCAAATGGCTGAAAATAAATAAATCTATCATTAAGAAAGTTTGTTTATTCTGAAAGATAAACTCATATTCTACTTGTTTATTAAAAAATACTAACATTTTTGGCAATTTTAAGGATTAATTTAACAATAATATCAGTCCATTGCCTGTACCAATAGCTGGCAATGAAAAAAAAAGTTGTCCGCCTGGCCAATTTTAAAAGTCCCAATAACTGGCAATGGTTTTAAAATTATCATAAAAAGTATTTAAGTACTTACAAACATTTATTTATTATTAAAGTGATAGAATATTCAAATTGTAACAATATAAAATTAAATCAAATTGTTCATTTTAATAAAAAAGAAGGTGCATAATGAAAACATTAATATATGAAACAAATGAATAAATGAGGTTATGAAGATTTTGTATTTTTATCTAAAGTTTGAATTTATTGCAAAGATAATTTTTTAAAATGTAAATTAAACTTTTTTAAATAATAAATACAAGTTTTGAAATGCGAAATGAAACTAACTTTAACTTATATTCATTTGAATTTGTCACTTGGAAGTATTTAACAGTGAAGTGATGATGATACTAATAATCTTTCCGAGTCAGGTTAAAAAAAATTGTAACTCGTGATTGTAACATTATTTTACGTTTGAACTAACTTCTCTCCAATTTTTTGTTTGATTTGTTTGATTACTTTTCAAGTATTACTAGTTTGAGGCATGCCGCATGGACTTACGTCCATGGTTTGAGGTTATGAATGCACTTCTAAAAATATTGACAACATCCTAAATAATTATGATAAATATTGAACAGTCTATATATCAAATAAGCTTAAAATTACATATTTAATAATTATTTACGATAATTGCAATTGAAACCTGCTAATATAATAATAAAATGTAAATGAACTGCTGACAGGCTCGCTTTTGGTCAAGTGGAAATTTTACGTACCAATACGTAGCCGCGTAAATTTAGAACATAAAAATGATTAAAAATTGCATTTTTTCGTTTTATATTCATTAAAAATATTCTAAGGATTATAAAGCTGCTTTACTTATACCTAAAGACCCAGTATTTCGACAGTTATCATCTTAACACTGAATAGGAATTTCTTGCCTGTAAGCTAAGAAATGCTTACCGACCCAAAGAGAATTTTACGTCACTGACTCAAACATTATTTTAACTTTAAAAACTTTAACATATTCATGAAATAAATTTAATATTGGATGTTTATTACTAAAGTTATGAAAATGTATAATTATATTAGCTTGATCTCACTTGTACAGCTCAATAAAAAATAAAATTCACGTTAGTGGCTACGTTATGGTACATGGCTAATAACTGGGTCTTGACCCAAGTTAGGTTTATAAACTTACAAACTTAAAAAATATTTATAAGAAAGGGAGATATACATTTTTTTCAAAAAATCGAAAATTTTTAAATTATGCATTTATTTATGAACTGCTGATAAAATTTCTATAATTGAGTATTACCTGTTATTTCGTCATATTTTAGAATAATTTGACAAAAAATATCGTATAACTGAGATATATAAGTATAAAATTGGTTTCTGGATAAAAAAAATTGAAAAACCTACATTTTTTTGTATATTACTGACTTTGTGTTAGATGGCTTTTAATCTTTTTGCATTAATTTTGTTTAAATAAGAGTTAGGTTAAATGGTATTCAGGTTAAATAAGATTTAGGTTAAATGAGATTTATACTGAATCCATTTTAGGTTAAATGAGATGTAGGATAAATGCTTTTGGGGATAAATGGAATTTAGGCTAAATGCATTTTAGGATAAATGGGTTTTAATCTGTGAATGCATTTTAGGTTAAATGGGATTTAGGATGTATGTATTTTAGGTTTAATGGGATTATATTTAAATGGGTTTTAGGCTGAATGCATTTTAGTTTAAGTGGTATTTAGGCTGAATGCATTTTAGGCAAGATGGTTTCAGGCTGAATGGGATTCAGGCTAATTTGGTTATAGGTTTTTCTCGAAAAATATTTATTTTGATGAAAAAAAATTTTACAACATGACATGCGTATTTTTATCAGATCAACAACTTGGCAAGGTTGAGGCAAAGTAAAAATGCCTTGCCTCAACCTTGCCAATATGGCTGGAACATCCGGTGCTGTTCGGGTATGTGCTAATGGGAAGTATATCTAATAAAATATATATTAGAATTTAATAATTTTTTGAAGAGAATTATGTTGCATTTAGAAAATTCTTTTTTAAATAATTTCTGTCAGAAAATACTTATTGGCAAAAAATACTTTCTGTCAGAAAATCATTTGTGTCAAAAAATACTATCTGTAAAAAAATTCTTTCTGTCCGAAAATACTTTTTGTAAAAAAATACTGTTGATGGCACGCCACTAAATTTCGTGCCAGAAAGCTAGTTTCATTATAAAACATTCAATCATAAATTATATTTTTTTGTGTCTTCTACAAGATTTGATTTTCATTACTCAGGATCATAGTATCAGGAAAAATTTCGTTCGGCGAAAAATGCTTATTTTATTTTACCTCCTTGGTACACAATTCATTATATTGTTTCAAAAAAATTTTTTAAAAAATGAACGCTTACCACACATGTTGAATCAACAGAAGCTGTTGGGTGAATAAAAACATCGCCAATAATTTTATCATCACACTCTTCCTCTGGTACTAATCGTTCTGATTTCCTCAACCGATATAAAGCAAGATAATGTCTATTTGCATAAATAGCCGCACCTGCCGTTTTCACCTGAGACCACCACTTTGTAACAGTTAAAGCATGCATTTGACCAGTTCCAACCAATTTGGACAAGACGTCCTCTTCTAAAGAGATATGTGCTGGATCTTGGTCACTACCATTCAAATGTTCTCTAGAAATTCTTGTTTAATATAAATTCATTAGTGAACATAGTCTGAATTTTTATTTGACTTATACTATTTTACAGCTAGCAGATAGTTTTTATAGTAAAAAACTTGTAAAACCTACCCTACACTTGCTTTGTCCTGATTGATGTAAAATACATCAGCCATAGTTTGAAAGACGTCTGGTGATGTGACATATACACCACAGTTGATTAAGGAAGAAACAAAAGTAGAAGGTTTTTCAACATAGTGAGCAACCTCATCTCTTTTGCCTAGAACCATACAACCATAATGTGAAGACTGTTGTCGAGTTGTTTCAGTGGCCATTATCGTAAATAAGGAGTTTTTGCTTTTATGAAATTCGAGTAATTCTTGCAGTGGAAAGTCCGCACATACATCACCATTCATTATAAAAAAGTACTTTGTATTTCCAGAGATAATTTGATCTCTAAAATGATACATCCCTCCGGCTGTGCCCAATGGAGTAAATTCTTGCAAATATCGAATTGATAGTGAATATATGCTTATCATTTCTTGAACAAAGTGATACAGTTCTGAAGATGGATATGATCCAATTATTAATATCTCTTTTAGATTGGGTACTTTTGAACAAACTTCAATATGATGTTGAATCATGGGTAATCCCGCTATGGGAAATAAAGGTTTGGGAACATCAAGTGAAAGTGGACGGAACCTAGTACCTGCAATATTAAGAAAATTTATAAATGCTTGTAAAGTTTTCACCAAAAAGAAACAAAAAAGTTTTATTTTAACAATAATTCATTTGTTATTGCATTTCTTAAACTATAAAATCTATATCTTATAACGAGAGATATACTTAAATAATATAATATTGAGAGCATTATGATTCACTAGCACAAAACCTCTCGATTTCATTTAACAACTTAAGAGAATAATTTTGGAATTTATAGTAAAATAATAGGAGATCATACCATGACAATTCTGTGATTCCCTACGTAAATTTTTTATATTAATTTATATTAAATAAAAATGTTGAACTTTAGCATCAATCCATTAATCTGCAGATTAACTAAGATACTCAGTCAAAGTGAAAAATGCGAACATTACATTAAGGATTTTTTTCATTCATATATGTTTTGATAGTCCATGATGATACTAAAAACCCTATAAAGGGTTTTTCAAAATTTCAATATTTTCTAAAGTTATAAACAATCAAAGCTTTTTGCATCGTTTCAGAAAATAACCATTTTCTCGCGTTTTGATGTACCGATTTTGATAAATTTTGGAAGAGAGACTAATAAGGAATCTTACTTGAGATAAACGGTCAAAATTGAAATAAACAATGCAATTTATTTAAATAAATTCTCCATTTCTTAAAAACAATTCTCCAGAGATCATTTTTAAGATTTTATTTCAGCAATAAAAGAGTGGGATATTCTTTTACTTTAGTTTAAATGTCTGGTATTTTACAAAAATTTGTCGAGACTGAAATTATTGTTAATACTATAGTATATTTAAGACATTTTTGAACAATTTAAGACACCTGTTTTTAAAAAGAAATTGTATTTTTTATGTTTAAAATAATTTAATTCTTTGAAAATTATAGAAAATTTTATTAATATTAAATAGAAAAATATTTATGAGTCTGAGGCAAGTAAGAGAACACTTATTGTAGGTATACTTATAACATAGGCACAAAAAAAAAGCTTTCTGTGCATTAAAATAGACCTATAAGTCTTATATTATAGTACTATCAACATTAACGCGTGCCAGAAACTTTGATTTGTTATTAAAAACTATAAATTTTTGCAACTTCAAATAATGAAAAGTAGGAGAATAATTACAAAATTGAAGAAACTAACTTCAAAATAACGAAAATAATTGACAATTGAAAACAAAACTCGAAAAATGTCTAGATAATTAAACAATTGAAAAAGAATAATTTAAATAATTGAACAATAAATATTCAAATTAAACAAGAAAATTAAAAAATAAACTGTTGGAAATAATTACAAATTGAAAAACTGGATTGAAAATCGACAAAATAATGGAAATTGAAGAAAATAATTGAAAACTGAAGAAAATAATAACAATTTCGAGAAATAAATTGAAAATTTAAGAACTAAATTGAAATTGGAAAAATAATTAATAATTTTAAAAACATTACAAAAGAACTGAAAAAAATTAAAATTGAAAAAAAATTTTAACAATGACTAGATCAACACATAACCGAACAAAAAAATTGAAAAAAATTAAAGAATTATTATAAAATTTTTAGAGAATAATTGAAAAAAGTCTGCAAACAATTGAAAATTGGGTAAAATAAATAATAATTCCAAAAAATAGTTGAAAAATATATTAATTGACAATTGAAAAAAAATACTTCAAAAATAAAAAATAAAATATAATATAAAATAAATATAAAATCAAATAAAAAGAATAAACTTACAATTGAAAAAAGAAGATAATTATTGAATATAGAATAACATAATTAAACAACTGCTTTGAAAATTAAAAAAATTTATTGCGATACTTGAAAAAAAAAATTTAAAGAAGGCGAGAATTTTTTAATATTAAAGACTATAATTTAAAATTGAAAAATGAAATTTGAAGAAAATAGTTGTAGAATTAAACAATTGTATTGAAATTTTGAAACAATTTTTATGAGTGAAAAAAGCCGAGAATTAAAAAAAAATTATAAACAAAAAAGTAAACTGGAAAAATTATTTAAATTTTTTAAAAATAATTGAAAATTAAAGAATTAAATCAAATTTTAAAGAAGACAGATAGATAATTAAAAGGAAAACAACAAAATACAAAATTATCAAATATTAAAGAAAATAAGAGACAAATGAAAAAAATTCGAAAACTGTCAAGAATAATCAACAAGAGAACAAAATAATTTAAAAAGTTAAAGAATAATTATAAAACTTCAAGAGAATGAAAAAAAATTGAAAAAATTGTTGAAATTAATTGAAAGTTGCGCTAAATTAAAACAATTTTATAATTCAAAAAATCATTTAAAAATGAAAAAATTACTATAAGTTGAAGAATGGAATTAAAATTTATATAATTTAATTGAAAATTCCAAAAAGTAATTTTAAATGCGGTGATTTATTAAATATAGCAGAAAATAATTAAAAACTGAAAAATAGAATTGAAATTTGAAAAAAAAATTCAGAATTGAAGAAACTAATTGAACATGTAAATTATAGTCATAGAAACTTATTGATAATAAAAAAAATGGACAAAAGGCAAGAATTTTTAATAATAAAGAAAAAAAATTGAAAATTGAAAAATGCAATTGAAATTTGAAGGAAATAATGGAGAATTGAAGGAGATAGTTTTAGAATCGAACAATTGAGTTTAAATTTTTAAATGTTTATGAGTGAAACAAATAATTGAAAAAATCAGGGAATTTTTAAATGTAAAGGAATTAAATTGAAGTTTTAAGATAATAATTGATAATTGAAGGAAAAATTACAAATTGACGAAAATAATTGACAGTTAAAAAAATTTCGAAATGTGTCGAGAATAATCGTTATTAGAACAAAGTAATTTTAAAAATTAAAGAGTAATTATAAAAGTGGATGAAAATAATTATATTTGAAAAAACTTTTTTCAAATTATCAATTTATTAATTGATAATCTAAACTAAAGAAAATTGTAGGAAACATTTTAGGAAATAAATGAAAATTGAAGAAATCAATTGGAACTTGAAGAACATATTAAAATTTCAAGAAAATAACTGATAATTGAAGAAAGGCGAGTATTGTTGAATATTAAATAAAATAATTAAAAATTGAAGAAAGGAATTGAAAAATTGAAACGTAACCGTTTTTACACTGCTTAGGGCCTCTTATCGTAGAATTTACGGAATCTGCGGACTTTTCTAAACAAATTACGGACTTTACGAACCTTTTTTTAAAAAAACGGACTTTTACGGACCATAAGTAAATTTACGGACTTTTACGGGATTGACGGAGCTAGTTCGAGCCCTGTAAATTAGACAACAAGAAAATAATGATAGCAATTGCATTATTTGTTAATATATTTATGTATTAAAAATATTAATTTTTTCTCCAAAAATGTAAGGGGGACAGGCCATACCATGACGATTTTGACTGTTTTGATGCATTTCTTTACAAAAATAAAGCATTATCAATAAATATTATTTTTGACCCTTGTTTGTAGACATAAAATTAATATTTTGAGCATGGAGTTTTTTAATTATATAAAATACATTATTTAATAAATAAGAGGGGCATGGAATTATGCGTGGAGAATCATCCATGTATAGTATATTATCAGATGTAAATAATTTTGCTTTCCGCAAAGCCATCACCCCCCTTCTCAAATTTAGTTTCTGAATCCGCTATTGCTAATAATTACTTTAACTCTGCAATCAATATTAATGTACACTGTACAGGGAGGTCAATGGTTTGTGTGACAAGACAGATTTCTATAGGCTTTAGAAATCTTCGTTTACCTTGCAAAAAATTGGGGGAATTGTGTTTTATTGCTTAGCTAGTTGCAACTGACAGTACGACCTTATAATTTATAATACAGAATTATGTGAAGGGCGGCGTGATAACTTGTTTGACTTTATTATATTAATAAATATTATTTATATTAATAAATTAATAAGTAACTAATAATTGACATTTCAAATAAATAATTAATTAAAATAAAAAGAAAATGGGCCTATTAAGACTTGATTTCTTTTCTTTTTAGATTTTAATGAAACTTGAATTTAATTAAAGATTTAAAGTTAAGGTAGTATTATACTTTGTAAGCTGTCAAAGATGACTTTAAAAAACAATTTTTTTCTCGGTGATAATTATATTTAAAGCAATGAAAGTTTTTGCATCATATTTTTGACATTTTTGTCTGTCAAAAATAAAAATTTTTTGCTGTGCCTGTTTCATCACCAGAGGGCGCCAAAGTCAAGATAAAAAAAATAAACGATAAATCGGCGGACAAGCTACAGTCTCACAGAAACATCCGATCTGAAAAATTTAAATATGGTTTTAAAGCTGATACATGTGGTTAGGCATCTCCCCTAACCCCGATAAAAAAGATTAAAAAATAAAAAAATGGCGCCAATTTAAAGAAAAATCACAAAAAATGGGTATTTTTTATCATTTTTAAGTCGTTTAAAAAGAAAGAAAAAAAAGTAGACAAATGAATTTAGGGGGTATGCCTGAAGGATTTCCTAACGAAGAAATTGATCTAAAAACAAGTGTCTTATTTTAAGACATTTTTGTCCTCACTTTTAAGACGTTTTAGGGTGTCTTAATTTAAAACCAATGAGAAAGCATCTTACAAAATTATTAACCAATGAAATAGCTTGAAATAATCATAAGACGCTTTCTTAATGTCTTGTGTCTTAAAATAAGACACTTAGAAGACAGCAGTTTTTGCAGTGAAGTTTTGTGTGTAATGAGTCGATGTGCAAATGTATAACTTTAACATGTGTATAACTTTTTTATTTCTTCGAATTTTAATCTGCAATTTAGGAATTATATTCTTGAGGAAATGTAGACCACAAAAGTAAAATAAAAAAAAGTCAATTTTTTAATGCAAAGTATAATACTACCTTAAACCTAATAAAATTACACGAAGTATTTTTCCAATAATCTCAAAAAACGTGTTTCCAAATAAAAGGGTTCCAAATAGTTGGATTTTCAGGTTTATTGCTTTTTAATTTTTGACAACAAATAAGAAAAAAAATAATTTATTAGATACTGATTTCCATAATAAATTCAAACAAATTTAAAAAGTTTCTAGGATAAGTGTGGGTATTACAGCACTTTTGCCTTTTTTTTAAATATTTCATCAAAATGATCCAATTTATTACTCTTCACACTTGAGAAAAGTGAATTTTTTGAAAAACCATAACTATTAAACAACAGGGTCAACAGAATTTTGACGTATATGTTTTCGAAAGGTTTTTTCTACTCCTTCAAATAACGAGAAAAAATTTTCAACAAATTCAAAATTTACCCCTTTTTTCAAATAAAAAAATATTTTTGACTGTTTTTAAAAAGTGGACCCTTTTTCCTTTATTTTCCTCAAAAGAAAGTTTGAAATGTGCATTTTAAAAATACGAAACGAAAAAAGGTGCCGTTTTATTTTTCAAATATTAATTAATTAATTTTAATAAAAAAATTGGAAAAAAGTACCGAAAAATCGACAACGTTTTTTTTTATTAATATTTCTTACCGAAAACATGTTTTTAATATATGTAATAAAGTGGCACAAAAACTTTCTTTTCTTAAATTAACGACACATTAATGAAATTATTATTCTACCAATTATATAAATGAATTATTGTTGTTATTTATTAACTTTTATAAAAATGCATTAAAAGATTTGTAATTTTTTCTCAATTTTTCAACTTTTGTTGAAATTATTATTCTAAGAATGATTTAAACAAATAATTGTCCTTGTCGCAAGTATAAACTCGTGCGAGCAAGTTGAATAATATTGTAAAGATTTCTAAACTTTCTTAATTAGTTTATGTTATTATAGATTGATTAATTTTTATAAAATGTTAATAATTAATAAAAACAATTTCTTTAAATAATTTTAACCATCGCGAAATTAAATATTAATCATTATTTTTGGTATCTTCTTTCTTTTTTGATGTATTTTTAAAAAAGTTAAATAATAGCAACAATAGTTTGTTTCAACATTTGTTAACATATTCATTTGATAATAAATATATATATTTATGTTTCTAATTAGAGTCAAAAGTTACGAAATTAAAAAAAATTGCAAAAACACTAGATTTATTATTTGACAGTGAGTAGGGAAATAAATTGTTTAAATAAATTATGTCACATGTTAAAAGATCAACAATAATATAAACATATTTTGATAATAATACCATTTAATGAAGAAAAAATCATTAAAAATAGGGGAGTGGGTCCCAAGATGGACGGGGCCCCAAGATGGACATTTCGTATAAAATTTTTCTTTAAGGTGACAGCGCCTTATGCTTTCTGTCATTTTTGTTGTTTGTATAGACGAAGATTTTGATGCACATTTTAAGAAAAAAAACCAGTAGGTTTTTCTTTTACACATACCACGTAATTTTGTGTCTAAAAAAGCTTTGTAACAGTTTTTTCTCAAGTTGGTATAGTTATTTAAATTTATGATTTAGAATGTTTACTTAACGTTATAATATTCTTTATTTGGTTTGGATTCTACAGCAATAAGACGAAAGGTTGTCTAACTTGGGGCTCTCTCCCCTAATAATTAATATTTTTTAAATAATTTCCAGGTTTTTTTTTAGGTTTATGGGGGGTTTTTACATTCGCATAAAAAAGAGTTAATATGATTTATTTAATAAATATACGATAGATTTTTATTGTTTGGACATTCAAGAAAATTAATTATTATTGAAAAAAATTAAAAATCATGAATTATTACGTGGGTTTTTTGTCAATTATATACTTTATATAGGTCAATCGATTCGTTTTGAAACAAGGAATATGATTTTTTCATTCATTTGTCTGAATTTTTAGCATGAAAAAATTTTTTGCCAAAAAACGATATTTTTTATGAAAAAAGGTGCTCAAAAAAATTTGATTGGGTATTTTCAAAAATTTCTGTGTCCAAATTTAGATATTTGTGAACTTCATATGTCATCCAAAGTTTATTAAAATCCGTTGAAGCGTTCTCGAGATATCCTGGCGACAAAAAATTAACCACATACACACACACACACACACACATCCGGACATTTTCTCAGGAATGAAAATTTGAACTTTTCAGATGAAACTGAGTCGATTTACACTATTTTTAGAAAATCGAAAATCTTAACGATCACAACGCTTCCTCTATGAGGAAGCAAAATACATATCTCATATTTTTAGCTAAAGAACAAAATTAGGGGGTAAGATTTATGAAAATCGAAAAATTTTTTGGGCCACCCTAGTGATAATTTCCTATAAGAATCTACATACTCTGCAAGAAGGCTGGAACTGAAAAAAATTCTAATTTTTTAAATTTCACGTAAACTTCTTCTATTCTGTAAAACAGTATATGCATTCAAGATGTTTCTATCCCTAATAATTCCTTCTGGAATAGTGTCTATAATATGTTTAATTTAGAGCTGTGCAGAAACTCGAATTTTGCATGGGATCGAAATTCGAACCGAACCGAGCCCATGTAAATTCTCATAGAGAGGATCGAATTTTACAATTTTGCACAGCTCTAGTTTAATTCCGTAAAGGAAAATACAGTTGAAACTTTTTCTTTTATTAGCAGTTCTTTTCCCAGTTTCAATTTAAAAGGCTCATTTATGTTTATATACTCAAGTCACGATTAGCTCAGTTCTTATTTTTTCTTGTTTTTTCCCATGCACAAAATAATACAGACTAGTTGGTAATCATTTTTTTCTAGTATTTACTGTAATAAATCTTCCCATTATATATCTTCATCAGTATTTAAAAGCATTAAATGTTAATAGATCAATTCATAAAATGTAAGTTCCTTTAAGGAAAGTTATCTGCGAGTGCCTAAGTTAAGGACCAGGCGGATTTAAAAATCCTTGCGAAAATAATGACAAAGTCTTTTTTACTAATGTTTTTATAGGCTTAGTTTTACTCTCTGTAAATATGTACAATACTTTTTCTAAATAAACATTATTGAAAATTAAAAAAAAAAAATGAGTAGCTCAGTTGCTATTTTCCTAGACTTGTGACATAAAAAATCGGGATCGATTCTTATAATTATTGAAATTTTTTCAAAATCTAAATTATAAGGAATATAATTTTGTTATTTTTAATTCACAGTGCAAAATCATAAAATGAAGGAAAACTCTGGTATTATATTGAATTAATAAAATTAATTCCAGGTGCAAAAATCCGTACGGATTTTTCAGAGGAAACTCTGCACGGCGCTTTGAAACAATTTAGATGACTATACTTGTAAAAAAAAGTTTTTTTAAAAAAAAAGAAATATTCTGAGTGAAAATAAAATTTTTTATAGTTGATTTTGGTAAATTTCATGTGTGTAATTATTTATTAATTATTGAAATTTCATCTATTCAAATAATTATACTTTTTTCAAATAATTCAAAGGTCCATAAAAATGTCTTTAAATATGTCTATTCAGCTTTTAAAATCCACAGGATTTTTCTAAATTGGTCAATTTGTTGAAAAACTACAATATTTTTTGTAAAAAATGCCAATTTTGAGAAAATTTGGTTCTTTTTTTGTTTTTACAATATTTTTAGATTTGTTTTTATTGTATTAAAAAATAAATTACACCATCTTTTTCCTTAATAAAAAACGAGAAAAATTCACTATATAAAAGCTGTTTTTGGTAAAATACAAATCTTATATACACGTTTAAAATCTGGAGGAACAAAGGACCCCAGTTAGTCCTTAGAGGGTGAAAAAAGTAAGTTAGTCCTTCTAAGGTTAAAGAGGTTTTAGGATAGTTAAAACTTATTAAAAATCAAGAAGGAAATCCGCACGGAATCTGAGCATATCGTTTCAAATCTCCACAAAAATTTCAGACTGAAAATCCGGACAAACTTTTTCAGCTGGGTAGCCTTCTTGCCGGGTAGGAATCCTACATCAGGATAAAATATGTTTTTTCTATATGAGAATCTACATAGGATCCTATAAAAAATCCTACAAGAATTTACGTGGCATTCTTATAGGAACCTATATAAGATTTTCCAGTAGGGTAGCAGCTATAGTGATTAATAAAACAGAAGATTATAAAAAATGATATTTAGATTAATTGTTTTTTTGGACACAACTAAGGTAAACATATCAAATGTACACTTGATTTTTGTTTCCAATTAAATAAGACAACTAAAAAGAATTTTTTCGCGATTTAAACACTTTATTATTTACTGAATGAATAAATAAATAACTGTATAATATAAATATTTATTAATAACACCGAATATAACCTATACTTAATTAAATTATTAACTTAATTTTAATTATTTAAAACTATACCTCAACCACATTACGATTTTATGACATTAAAGCTTTTAATAAATTAAGAAAATTTTGTAAACATTAGCATACCTTTGGAAGGTCCTCCAATTAATATAATAGATTTCATCATGTTTAGTACAACTGTCAAAAAATTTGATTAATCGTTAAGGAAAATATGTACTTGGGTGTAATATTTTGATTCAAAAGTTATAAGAATGTTTAAAATTCATTAACGATAATTTGACACGTCGAAAGTTATGTACACGTGATAATGATAAAACTGATCAGTTTGTATATATGCAAATATGAGACCAAAAGTAAATAAATATATAGAATGCCTCTCTGTGTGCGTACGTATATGTGCAAGTGAAGCAAAAGACGAAAAGTAGGACAGAGATATATGTCTGTCCTACTCCTCTCTGCTCTGACGTGCTCTCTCATTCTTAAAGGCCTAAGCAGATAGAACTACGGTTACAGTGAATTTAAAAATTTATGCCAAAATAAGTGATGGGTAAGTATAATACATGACGTATTTTACCTCCAGAGTTTCCTACATCAATGTATTTTTAAGGGAGTGGGTGGTTTTATACGTATAATACGTATTTTAAATAATGTAGAATACCATGTACTCCGTTTGACGTGACGTTTACCCATCTCTGGACAATCTTTCTGTCGTGTGCAGGGTTGCGGAGTTACGCGTAACTCTGAGTCTTTAATGAAATTTACGTAAGTTTTCGACTTTGTAATATTACGTCATTTACCCCCACCCAACAGAAAATGCATTGTGTATTAAATTCAGAACGTAATATACGTACGAAAAAAACGTCAAACTACCCTGATCATGAGATTTTTTTGAGTATTTTACGTACATTCGTAAACTATGTTCTGAATAATCTGTTGGTGGGTGGTAATTTACGTATTTTACAAATGTAGAAAGAAAACTCACGTAATTTACGTTAAAGACTCAGAGTAAAATAAATGATTTAACTAGAAATTAAAATTTGTCTTTTTTATATAATAAAAGGTTGGTTAAAAATAAGTTGATTTCGGTGACCTAAAATTCTGTGTAGTAAAAATTCTGATTTTCGAAAAATTAATATTCGGTAAAATGTAAATTATATTTAATGAAATTATGCGATATAAAAATTCCGGGTGCAGGAAATTTTCCAAAAACCCAAAAGGTCGAATATCCAAATGGTCGAATTTCAAAATGTCGAATGTCCAAACGGTCGAATATCTATTTTGTCGAATTTCCAAATGATCGAATATCCAAATTGTCGAATTTCAATTTTGTCGAATGTCCAAATAGTCGAATGTCCAAATAGTCGAAGTTCCAAATTGTCGAGTTTCCAAATTGTCGAATTTCCAAATTGTCGAATATCTATTTTGTCAAATTTCCAAATGATCGAATATTCAAATTGTCGAATGTCCAAATGGTCGAATATCTATTTTGTCGAATTTCCAAATGATCGAATATCCAAATAGTCGAATTTCCAAATTGTCGAATTTCCAAATTGTCGAATCTCCAAATGTTCGAATCTCCAAATGTTCGAATGTCAAATAGTCGAATTTCCAAATTGTCGAATATCCAAATTGTCGAATATCTATTTTGTCGAATTTCCAAATGATCGAATATCCAAATAGTCGAATTTCCAAATTGTTGAATTTCCAAATTGTCGAATCTCCAAATGTTCGAATCTCCAAATGTTCGAATCTCCAAATGTTCGAATGTCCAAATGTTCGAACTTTTTTTTTATGTGAGTTTCCTATCTATGAAATGCGTTGGTATCGTTGGTATAGTAGATTGGACAAGTGCGCGAAATTTAAAATCGTTATGGAAATTTTAAATTTTGCGCATTTGTCCAATCTACTATACCAACGATACCAACGCATTTCATAGATAGGAAACTCACATAAAAAAAAGTTCGAACATTTGGACATTCGAACATTTGGAGATTCGACAATTTGGAGATTCGACAATTTGGAAAATCGACAATTTGGATATTCGACCTTTTGGGTTTTTGGAAATTTCCTGCACCCGGTGGAACTTCAATTTTGTTTCTATGACAAAGGTTTTTTGAAAATAGGGAAAATTATTAAAAAATTTAAAGAAAGAATATTTAGCTCATCTTTTCTATAGCAACAAAATTGAAGTTCTACCACTTGTGCCACTCTATTATTTCTAATTAATCAACATTAATTATTAATTAATTTATTTCATCTTTTAAGGCCGAAAGACCTCAATATTGAAATCAGGTGAGAGCATTTTTGTTATAAGATATGATCAGCATTAAGGATGTTCAACCCATTCACATAACCTTAAACTAAAAAATAGTTTTTCACATAAAATATAAATATTTTTAAAATCGGTTTCATCCAATTTTGAAAGACCCAGTTGTACATATTTAAAAAATATTAGGTTGAGACAAAATTTGTTATCAAATAATTATTTAACATTTTGTGTTTTTTCTTTAAAGTTTGTTAATAATTGGCATTTTCATCCAATTTCGACAACAAATAGCTCATTTTGATCTTTGGAACTTTCTCTATAAATCTGTTAGTTGAATTTTGTAAATAATATTCTGTTAAAAAATTATTCAACAAATAAATTTTTTTTATTTTTTAAACAAAACCTGTTTTAACAAACTTCAACGAACAGACTTGTAGAGATTGCTTCAAAAATTAATATTTGTCAAAATTGGATAAAAATTACAATTGTTCACTGACTTTGAAGAGAAAACACAAAATATTAATTATTAGGGGAGAGGACTCCAAGTTGGACGCCTTTTCGTCTTATTGCTGTAGAATCCAAACCAAATAAAATATATTAAAATATTTTATACCCGATGAAAGTACAATTTATAAGGTAACTTATGGCCACAGGGATAAAATTTTATTTTTAACATAAACACTTTTTAAAGCATTTTTTCTAATTGTTAAACTTTTCGGTCTAAAAAAAGTGGTCCCAAGATGGACACCTTCTTAAAAGTCTCTGAAAATTGTAGTAAATAAAAATGAACATCTTGTAACAATTCTTAAACTAATTTTTAATCATTTTACGGAATTTATCGAGAAATAACATTTCTAAAAACTTTGATTTAATAGCTTAACAGTAAAAAGTAATAAAATATCGAAAAATATCGGTATATCAAATTCTCTAACAATAACATCACATTTTATGGTGGAAAATAAAAAATTTTAATTAATTGGCTCAAAAAACTATTGAAAAAAGTGTAAAATTGAAAATAAGCAAATAAATACATTGAGATTTGAGGCCTGTCCATCTTAGGGTACATGACACCATTTTTTAATCCCCAGTAAAAATATATATACGAACACTGAATTAGTAAAATCATTTTAGAATATTATTACACGATAAATAAAGAATATTATAACGTTAAGTAATCATTCTAAACCATAAATTTAAATAACTTTACCAACTTGAGAAAAAACTGTTAAAAACCTTTTTTGGACACAAAATTACGTGGTATGTGTAGAAGAAAAACCAACTGGTTTTTTTTTCTTCAAATGTGCATCAAAATCTTCGTCTATACAAACAACAAAAATGAAAGAAAGCATAAGGCGCTATCACCTTAAACAAAAATTTTATACGAAATGTCAATCTTGGGGCCCTGTCCATCTTGGGATCCACTTCCCTATTATTTGACAATAAATTTTGTGTCAACCTAACGTTTTTTGAAGAATGTACAACTGGGACTTTCAAAATTCGGTGAACATTCTTAATCATGCACTTCTACATAATTCTGCAATTTGATATAACAAAAAGTTTAATTCTTAACGAATAAAGCGCATGTTACAGGGGATGGCCGAAAATTTCCATTTTCGAAAATCCCTGATTTTTCCTTGATTAATTTGTCATTCTCCCTGACTAAAAGATTTTTCAATTATTTTAAATCTTGCTTTATATGATAAAAATTCTATATTGTTTTTAATTGTATGCACATTTCTAACTTCACATATATTTCTTACAATTATTTAAAGTGGTAAAATTTTTGAATTTTTATTTGTCGTTCATTTGAAGAAAATTTTAATTCCCTGACTTTCAAAGCTTTATTTTAAAAATCCCTGACTTTTCCCTGATTTCCAGGTTTTCCCTAACTTGCGGACAGCCTGATGATGTTAGTAAATAAATTGATATAAAAAGGTATGTGTTGATTCTTAGCTTGTAGAAAATATTTTTTTGATAATTAGTATGGCCCTGGTAAGAAGGCCTCCATTAAAACGTATTAAAACGTTTCATTACTTTCAACCACTGCTTTTGGGTGGCTTTTGAAAATTGTTTGAATAAGTTTTAACAAGAAATTGTGTTATTTGTGGTCCAAACTTGAAATGCGCTGGATTGAAATGCTTTATTTATTAAAAGTTAAACAAAATGAAAATCATGGTCATTTAATGAATATTAGGGTGATTCAAAAAAAGAAAATGTTTGAATATATTGTTCAGTGGTGGATCCAGACAAGGTTTTTTGGAGGGGGTATTACATCAGAGAGAAAGAGACGGCACTATAGTGCCACATAAATTTAAAGTTTCAGGGGGGGGGGGGATAATTCCTAAATTTCTGAGCCTTTTTCGATAAAAGTAAGAACAGTTTTTCGCAATTTTTGAAAATTTTCCCATGTATTTCTAATGCGAAAATAGGGCGTGCAAGCGGTACCCCTTAATATTGACAGATCAAAAAAATAAAAAATAGGGGTAATTTATTTTTTATTTGTAGTCAATTTCCGAGAGCCTTTAAAAAATATTCAAAAATTTTCATTTTTTGAACCACCCTAATGAATATGCTTCCGAAGCAAAATATTGCTTTCTCAAAAAGGGGGTAATACATTTAAAAAATAAGAAAAGTTCAATTTTGTAAAAAATAATAAATTGTTATTAATTTTACAATTTAATAAAAATAAATATAAGGTTGTCATATTTAACTAGTTATTATCGTCGCTGCTTTAGTTATCAGCATATTTTTAAAAATTTCACAAAATATTTTTTAAAAACTATTTCCTATAAATGTTTTGCTGGTTTAGAGAACATCATTTTAGCTAAAAATGAATAAAAAATGTATTTATAATTGAAAAAAAAACATAATAATAATAATTAAGACCAAACAACTACCGATTACTAAAGCATAAGGTCAGACGATTACTAACGCATTTATAGCAGGTCAATCGATTCGCTTTTCATTGTAGAATATTTAGAATCGGAAATTGTGCACAAAATAATATTAAAAATAAAAATAAAACTTCCACGAAGGAATGAAACTCTCTATAATTTTTACAAATTTTAGGTAAAATGTATAACCTCATAATGTAGACCAATTGGTTCCTTTTTCAATCAAGAACATTTTTTCTAAAGAAACTATGGTTATAAAATTAATGTAAAAAATGTCCATATTTAAATATTAATGAATCAGCCCATGAAATTTTATTAAAATTCGTTAAAACCTTTTCGAGATATTCCGTTAACATAAAAGTTACTAAATACTTGCTTTAAGAATGAAAATATATTATTATCCACAATCAGAGATTGAATGAATTTTACGAAACTGTAAGAAACATGAATAGATACTATTAATAATGAAAGCCTTCTTACCAAGGTTCCGGGAAATTTGATTAAAATTTTTTTTTATTAAAATTGTTTTTCATTAAAATAGTTTTCTAAAAAAATATAAAACTTTGTCAAAAAATTGAATTCTCTAAGTAACATTATTTTTCACCCAGCAGGTAGAATCATTCCTCTTCATTAATAGCACTGCAAATTTCGGACCAAACTTGTTCTATTTCCATTATATCTAATGTATTTTGACTGAATTTTTTCAATACTTTTTTATGTTTTTTGACAAATGCAGAATCTGTATTTAGGAAAATAATAACATTAAATATATGTATTTTGTTAATACATGTTCCAAAACTACATGTTTGTTAATCTTACCTTTAGAGGATTCTTCTAAAATAAAATAATGTTGAATTCGCAAGGTTTTCTCTAAATACCTAGTAGCCCATTGAATTGTAAAGTAAATATGATCTTTATTCTTCACAGAATGAACATGGACCAAAAAACCACCTTCTTCTTTATTGCAATTTTCTTTAGTCACATAATTACATTTTTCTAAACGTCTTAATACTTTGTTGCGTGAGTAGCTTTGATCGATGTAATTTATGAAAGCTTTAAAATTAATAATATTATTTTACAACTAATTATTTGTAAATAAGTCACAGTATACTTAATCAATAACACAGGCCGACAAAATTTTGTTGCCCAATCAATGGAAGCTAATTCTTATAGGATTTTGTCCGTAGAATCCAAATTTGACCTTGAAATTTTTGGATTGGCTCTAGTTTTCAAGCAATTTTGGTTTAAATGTGTAAAAACACGCATTTTTGGTATTTTTTGAGTGTACGTAAAACAATAAAGCAAAACAATAAATCTGTCAGCATTGGACAAAATGTTGGCTCAAACATTACCCTTTTAGACCCAAAAACAAAAACCTAAGTATTATACATAACCTTTAATATCCAATGTGATGTACCTAGTCCCAGAAAAGTGATTAAAACAACATAACTTTTGATCATGTAAACCAATTTACGTAAAAATTTGTATCTGGGGATTTCTAGGGTCGCTGCTTACAAATCGGTTATCAAAATTTTTAAATTCAAAATGTCAGATCCAAAATGGGCGACAATTTCTTTTTAAATTTACATTTTTATGAAACATGGTATATAGAGGTTTTTGAGACCGCTGATTGTAAATCTGTTCTAAGATTTTCAAAACCCAAATGGCGCACCTAATATGGCGGAAAATTTTTTTAAAAAACTTCACATCTTAATGAAACTTTGTATTTGGAGGTTTTGCGAATACAGATTACGAATGTGTGATCAGGTTTTCAAAATTCAAAATGGCAGATACAATATGTCGTTCACCCGTCCAGTAAAGGAGAAATAAAAATGTCTTTACCCAACCAAGAAAGTTAAGATAAATTTATCGTTGCCCTACCATTAAAGATAAGATAAAATTACTTTCACTCGTCCAGTGAAGGAGAGATAAAAATTTCCAGACCCAACCAACGAAGGTAAGTCAAAATTGTCGTTACCCGACATTTTAAGGTTAGATAAAATAATTTTACCCGTCCAGTAAAGTACGCCAAGTAACATGTTTCAATTAAATCCGGCAGATTTTTAATCCTTTGTCAGCCATATTGGATCCGCCATTTTGAATTTTAAAAAACTAATGTCAGATTCGCATTTAGCGACCTCGAAAACTCAGGAGTTGGGATTCGTATTCAGCGACCCCAAAAACCCACAAGTAACATGTTCCTACTGGATCTGACAGATTTTTAATTTTTTGTCCGACATATTAGATCAGCTATTTTTAATTTTAAAAATTTATTGTCAAATTCGCATTCAACGACCACAAAAACCTCCAATTAACATGTTTCAATTAAATCCGGCAGATTTTCAGGCTTCGCACTGTTTTGAGAGTTCAAAAATAGTAGGAAAAAGTAGCTTGCATGATTAAAAAAAGTAGTAAAAAGGAGCCAAATAGAAAATAAGATAAGTTTGATTTATTTTTACTATTAATTATTATTTTCATTTTACATGAATGTTTTAAATGTTTGTTTAGTCACAGCACGTTTCAGATTTATTTTATATTTGAAACAACAAATTATTGTTATAATACAGTCAAACTTCCATACGGCGGAAACTCATAAGGCAAGTGTTGAAGGAATTATATCGTTGAGAGTTATGACTGTGTGCGTGCCATCAAATTCAGGGCCGAAAAGTTCTACTGGAATCAGAATTAGTGAAATCAGCTCTCATAGAAAAAAAAAAGATTTTTCTTCTTATCGAAAAATTAAAAAAATTATTATATTAGATTCTAAAAATGTTTCTACCAAACGAAAATTTTTTAAAATTTTGATTATAAAAGTTATTGCAAAATGAAAATTTTAAACACTTTTTAAATAAAAGTTTATATTTCTTAAATGAGTTTTCCGATTTAAGTGTACCTTGGATAGAATCAAAAAAACATAAAACAGACTTCGACTTACTCAAAAATAAAAAAAATAAAAATTTTTATAAACAATTAATTTTTTTGAATTCTGGACCTTTTAAAAATCGAGAAACGATATGAAAATACACTTAAAACTCTAAGAAATCGAAATCACTCAAAAAAATTAATGAGCGATTATTTTTTTGGGTCGATCGAAAACAGATATTATTTTTTAGATTTCTGTTTTTCTTTAGTATTGAAGGTGTTAAATAATAAGTATGTTAAAAAGTTTCACACCATTTTTAAACACTTATTTAGCACCCAAAATACTACCGCAAACAATATCAAAAACAAAACAAGAAAAAATCTTTTAATAATGAGAAAAATGAATTATGAGTCAAACCATTATATTTCACCTAAAGTCGTTGCGGACTAATTTAACAAAAATCTAATAATTTTTAATATTTATTTTTTATGTCTGTACAATACGTTTTTGACAATTATTTTTAAAAATTTTCTATAATTGCTTTGTAAATTAACTTTGTAACTTGATTTACAAGAAAATGAGGTTACTTGCAAAATGTAAAAATTTTCGAAGTAACAAAATTTTAATTTAAATTTTACAATCTGGCAGCAGCTAAATTTAGTTTTACAAAACTACTTGCATTTTAACCTTCAAATTCGTATTTAAAAGCACCTCAGAAAGCACATTTTTCAAATTGTAAAAAGTAAAAAAGTAGCTGATTCTCCAGCACCAAATTTTGATACTGTGGAAAGGAGGGTCAAACTTGAATTTTAAAACCAAAATTTTATATTTTCACGCCTCTGGTGATGAGTTATTAGAGTTTAAAAACACTGCTTCTTCTCAAAATTACAATAATTAAGGTAAAAGTTTTCATATTTCTCCATTATAAAATTAAAAAGTTAGTACGTCTTATGAAAGACTCAAGATAAAATAATATTTAACACTAAAATATTTCAATTCTCAATAAAAAACTTTAATTGGAACTTTGAAAATTGTAACATTTTGCAAGTAAGTTTTAAAAGGAATTTTCACCCAACATTTTGTTCTTATTAATTCAATAATTAATTAATATAAGTAAATAAGACTGTTATTAACAATTACCAATAAGGAAATTTATGTTATCTAAATCATTAATGAGCTTTTTTATTTCATCTTACCAGTTGTCAAAATAACCTCTTTTTCTTGTAGCTCAAGTTCCTATATAAGTCAATTGTAGTATTGTTTTTTTTTTAATTGTAGAAATTTTTTAAAAATAATTATCAAAAACGTCAAAAACGTAAAAAAAAATTTTTTTGATTGTCAAATGTGAGCAAGGTATAGTTTGTCCCGAATTACCCCAACTAAGCCTATTGTAAACTTGTAAAATAATTATAATTTTTCACTATTGAAAAATTCGAAGAGTTTATTCATAAAAATGTGATTTCAAAAATGTGATTTTAACGATAGAAGACTGACTTGTGCAAATTGTTATATAAATTTTTATTTTTCACTGCAGCCTAAATTAATAGATAAATTATTGTTTAGTAATTATTATAATTTCCATTTTATATTTGAAGGTCCTATGATTTAAAATGGTTGTTACATTCCTGAATGTTCACTCACTAATAGTATTTTAACGAACCTTTCTACCGCGGAAACGTCAAATTTCTTTCCGCCGTATGGAAGTTTGGCTGTAAATTAATAAATTTTTGCACTTATAAAATTAATAATCTAATAACTGAATACTTTTTTTCCCATAATTTTTAAAAAAGTAGCTTTTAGTAGCTTTAGGCCGAAAAAAGTATCAAAAAAGTAGCCTTTCATGAAAAAAGTAGCAAAAAGTAGTAAATAGTTGGGGAGTGCGAAGCCTGGATTTTAAATTTTTGTCCGACATATTGGATTCGCCATTTTGAATTTCAAAAATTTATTGTCAAATTCGCATTCAACGACCACAAAAACCTCCAATTAACATGTTACAATTAAACCCGGCAGATTTTTAATTCATTGTCCGCCATATTGGATCCGCCATTTTGAATTTTAAAAATCTGATGTCAGATTCGTATTCAACGACCACAGAACCCCCAATTAACATGTTTCAATTAAATACGGCAGATTTTAAATTTTTGTCCGACATATTGGATCCGCCATTTTGAATTTTAAAAATCTAATGTCAGATTCGTATTCATCAACCCCGAAAACCCCCAAGGTAACATGTTTCAATTAAATCCGGCAGATTTATAATTTTTGTCCGCCATATTGGATCCGCCATTTCGAATTTTTTAAATCTGATGTCGAATTCGTAATCAGCGACCTCAAAAACTATTGAATACATTCGATATACCAGTGACGTCATTCACCATCACATGCTGTTAAAGTATGCAATACTTAAATTTTTTTGTTTTTGGGTCTCAAAGAGCAATGTTTAAGCTTGCATTTGGTCCTATGTAGGAAGATTTACTGTTGTGGTTTATTGTTTTACAGACATTCAAATAATGCCGAAAAGGCGTTTTTTTGCATATTAAAACCTAAATTGCTCGAAAACTAGAGCCAATCCAATATTTTCAAGGCTAAATTCGTATTCTACGGACAAAATCCTATAAGAATCGGCTGTGACATTTCAGGCAACATGCAGTTAATGAAATTTTGTCGGCCTGTGTAATAGAAATAAATTAATGGCATATTGAGATAAGAATAGTTAAACAATATAAAATATGTATATATATAATACATACCGAAAAAAAGGATTCGATTCTTAAAACAGTGAAAAATGTAAATATTTTAACCGTGATTTTAACAAAAACCTAATTTTTTCAAATTTGAGGTTATAAAAATATACAATATACCTATATTGAAAAATATGATTTTTCATCGATTTTGTAGCAAAAAACAGGAATGAAAACAAAACAAATTAAAACCATTTTTTCATTATCAGACTTCACAGTGACAATGAAGAATATTTTAGGGGAAATAGGGGACAAAATATACAAAAATAGGGAACTTTTAGGGCACCTACTCTAAAAACGTTATAAATAAAGATAAATTAATTATATACAGTAGAAACTCGATTTTATTTGGCTAGGACAAAATTACAAAGTTGTACAATAAAAAAAATATAATTACAGAATTTTCAAATTAATAAAAAAAAAAAAAAAGGAAAATAACTACAAATAGTGGAAAGTAATTTAAAACTGATAAATAATCATTCAAAATTATAGAAAATGAATACAGAACTCGAGAAATAATTGAAAAAAGATAAGAATAATGGTAAATTAAAAAAAATTGAAAACTTAAGTAATTAATTAAAAAATAATGAATATAATTAAAAGTATTTAAAGACGATTATAAAACTAATCAAAAATAAAAGAAAGAGTTCAAATTTGAGATAAATAATTGAAAATTGAAAAAATAAATTTAAAAATGATGAGAATAATGGAAAAAAAATGCAAAATTTATGAAAACAATCGAGAATTGAAAAAAATAATTGAAAATTTAGGAAACTTATTAAAAAATTATTAGGCTAATTTAAAAACGAAGACATTAATGAGAAGGTTATAAAACGAATTAAACATTGAAAACAAAGAATTAAAATTTAAGATTAATAAATGAAGATAAATCAAACTGAAAACAATTTTAAAAATTAAAATTTGAAGAAGACAATTGCAAAAATATAGAAATAATTGAAAATTAAAGGCTGTGATTTAAAATTAAGAAAATATTTGAAAATTAAAGAAAACAATCGAGATTTGAGAAAAATAATTTTAAAAAATTACAGAATATATTATATCAAATTAAAGGAAATAATTGAAAAATAGCAAAAATAATGATAAATTTTTTAAAATAATTGAAATTTGAGATAAATAATTGAAAATTTAGGATATTATTTACAAAATACCGAAAATAATTGTAAATTTGAAAATAATTGAAATTTCTAAAATTTATTAACAATTTTTTCAAATTAATTGAAATTTGAAATAAATAATTAAAAGTTAAGTAAATCAGTTAAAATAATTGAAAAAATTATAAATTGTAGAAAAAATTGCAAAATTATAGAAATAATTGAAAATTGAAGACAGTAATTTAAAATTTAGAAAATATTTCAGAATTGACGAAAACAATCGAGATTTGAGAAAAAAAATTTAAAACAATTACAGAATATACTATATCAAATTAAAGGAAATAATTGAAAAATAGCCAAAATAATGATAAGTTTTTAAAAATAATTGAAATTTGAGATAAATAATTAAAAATGTAGGATATTATTTACAAAATACCGAAAGTAATTGTAAATTTGAAAAAAATAATATGAAAAATCTGAAGTTCTTTAAAAATGTCTTTAATCAATTTAAATTTGATATAAATGATTAGAGATTTAGTAAATCAGTTGAAAAATAATTTTAAAAATTATAATTTAGAGAAAAAAATTGCAGAATTTTGCAGAAGAAATAATTGAAAATTGAAGACAGTAATTTAAAATTTAGAAAATATTTCAGAATTGACGAAAATAATCGAGAAATGAGAAGAATTATTGAAAAATGGCAAAAATAATGATAAATTTTTAAAAATAATTGAAATTTGAGATATATAATTGAAAATTTAGGATATTATTTACAAAATACCGAAAGTAATTGTAAATTTAAAAAAAATAATTTGAAAATTCATTAAAACTGTTTTTAATCAATTGAAATTTGAAATAAATGATTAAAGATTTAGTAAATCAGTTGAAAAATAATTTTAAAAATTATAATTTGTAGAAAAAAATCGCAATATTATAGAAATAATTGAAAATTGAAGACGCTAATTTAAAATTTAGAAAATATTTGAGAATTGAAGAAAACAAACGAAAATTGTGAAAAATTATTGAATAGTGGCAAAAATGATAAATTTTTAAAAATAATTGAAATTTGAGATAAATAATTGGAAATTAAGGATATTATTTACAAAATACCGAAACTAACTGTAAATTTGAAAAAAATAATTGAAAAATGCTAAAATTTATTAATAATTTTTTTAATTAATTGAAATTTGAAATAAATTATTAACGGTTTAGTTAATCAGTTAAAAAATAATTGAAAAATTAAGGAAATCAATTTAAAAATTATGGAATTAAAAAATAATACAAATGACTGAAATTTGAGATAAATAAATAAAAAATGTAGAAAGTTTATGAAAAAATACTTTTAAAAACTAAAAATTGGAGAAAATATTTTCAAAATTATAGAAATGATTGAAAGTTTAAGAAAATAAATAAAATTTATGAAAAATAAGTAATAAAATTACAAAACATTTTTGTAATTAAATAAAACAACTGAAAAATGATAAACACAATGAAAAAATAATAAAAAAAATTAGAATGTAAAAAAATAATTGCAAGTTTTAAAAATTAATTGAAAAATAGTGAAAAAAATAAAAAGAAAATAATAACAATTTATAGAAGATTGAAAATAATTGAAAATCTCTAGATACCTTGACTTGAGATATACTTTTGTGAAAAAAAAAGGTATTTTAGGGAAACATTTTCTAAATAGGGGACTTTTAGGGACCAATCGCAAAATAAGGGGACATTTAGGGGAAAAAGGGGACGGTCTGTGAAGCCTGCATTATGTAAAAATGCAAGGAGACAGAGCATTTTTGACACGCGTTTTCCTGCGTTATTATTAGAAAATTTAAAATAATGTCCTGCATAAAATTTGCTCAGTTTTTCTTTAACTTTTTAGACATACAGGAAAAAATAATGTATTCTCAAAAAACTACATAGAAAATTGAATTTAAGCCTAAAAAAGTGACTTTTCTCAGAACCGAAGTTATCGATTTTCTCTTTTAACAAAGTTACTGATTAATGAAGTAACTTTTCTCATAACTCTAAAAGTGGTGCTCTTTAACGTTTGAATGATATTTATTACAATTCGTTGTTGTACAAAGGTTTAAATTATGAATGTCAGAAATGAAACAATTTCAAATTACAATTTCCTTTGTATTTCATTTGTTTTGTTTTGTGAATGAAAGTTAAATTTTTAAAAATTGTAAAAGCAAACAGAATAAATGTAAATATCATTTAAACGTTAAAGAACACCATTTTTATACTTATGAGAAAAATTCTTCTTTAATCAGTAACTTTGTTAACAGAAAAAAATCGATAACTTCGGTTTTGAGAAGTTACTTTTTAGGCTTAAATTAAATTTTCTATGTAGTTTTTTTACGAATACATTATTTTTTACTATATGTCTAAAAAGATTAAGAAAAACTGAGCAAATTTTACACAGGTCATTTTCTATAATTTTCTAATAATAACGGAGAAAAACGCTCGTCAAAAATGTTCTGTTTCTGAAAACGTTAAATTTCATAAATTTAATCGAAACTATGCTTATTCTTTACAGAAGATACTAAGGAACACTAATAACTTATTAAACATACTAAATAATGATTGCATTTACTTAGTAAAAAATACTATTAAAAAGCACCAATTTTCAGCTGGCAGGCCTGCGACTAATAACTTAAACTCCTTTATCTATAATAAATTACAAAAATTTATTTACTCGGTATTATAATAATATTATAAATTAATAAATTGTTATGATGTGATTGATGCCGATTTCAAAACATTAAGATATGTTTTTTAACTTGTTATGAAAATATACCATCAACTTATTTTGATTATTGATTGATACACTGATTGAGGCATCAATTATACTTATTAGTTTAATTGGGCCTAATTATAAATGCATTTAATGTAAAAATCAAGTATTTTTGTTACCTGAGATTAAAGATGAAAATTGTTTATACTTGGAAAATTTGTTTATCCATGGTTTCATCTCTTTACTGAAACATGTATCTAACTGATTATCTGGAAAATTACAATGTAGATCAAGAATTTCAAAATTATCCTTGTCCTAAAACAAAGCATCAAACAGTCGTTAATGTTTTAATATTATAAAAGTAAAATTATAATTAAATTGTTCAAATTACCTCTATTTTAACAGTTAATTTGATTAACATATGCAAAGCTTGAGTGGCAGCAGTACCTTTATATTCATAAATATTTTCTCGAAGTAATGTTTTAGTTACATCTTCAAAATATATACCAGTCATTCGTTCAGAGAGTTCTACTAATTTCCTACTACCTTTGCCCTTGTTTTCGTTTCCAGATTGAAAACCAATAAATTTAGAATAAACCCTAAAATAATACAAATCAATATTTATACTTTTACAATATTCGAGGAACTTTTTTAAATTAAATATAGCAATCTTTGCTGATGATTTAATAATATCAATACTTCATTTCATGTCTTCTTTTTTCTTCTTGTAATTTTGCTTGCAATTCGCAAATTTCAGTAATAAGTTGCTGTTTTTGTTTCTTTAAGGTAACTAACTCTTCATCATCTTCTTCTTCTTCCAAAGAATCTGATACACTCTTACTACTTTTGTCCTTTGACATTTTAGAAATAAACAATAAAACTGTAAAATAAGTTTAAATATTTATTACTCGTTGATCCTATTAATTATTTATCATTTAATAAACCATAAAAAAAGATTTTTTAAAGTTTTAACAATAGAATTTTGTAATAAAAGAAAGCAAATGTGAAACAGTTGGAATATTTTAATTAAAATATTCTGATGCACGGAAAGTATGAAATTGTTTCATAATTTTTTTAAGACTCAAACATCGAATGAAATAAAATAAAACTTACATACCAAATGCACGTTTTTAATAATATATTATATATATACACTATATACACAAAGTAAAAGATCCCCAATCTTCTAATCAGTAGAAATTTTGATGCGACAACAAGTTTTTCGTTATTAAAATATTACTGAAAATCACTAAACTATAAATTAATATTGTTAATAATATTATTATACATATATTGTTTTGATCAGAGATGCCACGGACCCTCTACAAACGCATCTGCGCAAGTCTTTGAAAAGTTGTTTGATTGGTCGAAATGAGCGGGGTGGTTTGAAACTCTTTTAATTAAACGATTTCAAACCACCCCGCTCCTTTCGACCAATCACACAACTTTTCAAAGACTTGCGCAGATGTGTTTGTAGAGGGTCCGTGGCATCTCTGGTTTTGATTGTCTTTCAATTATTTTTTCCCACCAATCTACTCCGAAGAAACCAGAGATGGGTCAAAGCAGGAAACTCAATGGCTTTTATGTAAATTACATAAATGGCGTATTAGGCAGGGTTGTGTACGTAACATACCAGAGGTATGTTACATAGTTTGTTACTGTATGTTACCTAGGTAAGTTACCTACCAAATTGGTTACATAATGCATTTTCTTGGTGGTGAGGGGGTAACATACCTAAAACAGGTATGTTACTTGATGTAACATACCGGTAACATACGTAGAAAACCTCGAGTGACGCGTCATTACCCAACCCTGGTATTAGGGTGAAGTCACATGGACTGTCAAAGTTATTAGGCCGGCGTCCCATGACTCTGTGCTGCGTTGCGTTGTAATGAGATAGAAAAGGACAATATAGAGATAGAAAAGTACATCAGTGTCCTTTTCTGTCTCATTACAACGCAACGCAAAACGGAGTCATGGGAAGCCGGCCTTACAGTATCTAAATTATTAAAATTCTATTAAATTCTTTTAGAAAGAGAACATTACCGTAATTTCTCCAGGTAAATTACCTGATTTTAAATTCTCGAGAATTTAAGAACACTACCTACAGTAAATTACACGTAAAAAATCACGTATATTAAGAAAAGTAGTGTACGTTCCTAACCTTGCCCTTACCACGGTATATTACGAACAGGGATGTGGATGTATAATACATGATGTATTATACATGGTTTTCTACACGTATAATACCATGTTTTATGGTGAGTCCAGAATAGAGAAATCTACATGTAGGACCTACATGTAGGTCTGACGTCACAATGGGATTTTCAATGGGTGACGTCAGACCTGCATGTAGGTCCACATGTAGATTTCTCTATTCTGGACTCACCATTATACATCGACAGTTTTCTACACACTTCGTGTATTATACCTCTTGACTTACAACTTGCAGGATTTTTAAATTTTATGATAAATAAATTTTTAATAGCGATAAGTTATACATAAATTTTGGAAAGTATAACAATTTATTTGTTATTAAAGTTAATTAACCAGTGGCAACAAACATTTCAATGTTAAATTGTTGATAATAATTTGAAGGAGCAACATAACCAACAAATTAAAGAGTTTTTTGTATGCGAAATAACATTTAAAATATGAATTAATGCATCATTTATTTAATAATATGAATAAGAAAAGATTAGTCTCGTACAATATTGAAAAATGTGAATATATTTATTTGATTAAGATTATTTTAAATGTGTTAGAAATTGCCATGCATAAAATTAGGTTTTCTGCAATTTTCTGCGTATAATACGTAGAAAACCTCGAAGAAAGCACTTTTACCCATCCCTGATTACGAATCGAAAACTGTTTACATATGTATGTATGTATTTTACATTCACAGCCCTGCTGTTGTTTTACCAAGAAACTTAAAATTATGAAATTGTGTTTAACTACAGAACCCTGATTATGTGATGTTAGATATTATGTAAAAAAACAAACTACCTTAATCATGAGGTTTTCAAAGCGTTTATAACTTATTGTCCCCGTTTAAATACCAGTTATCATTCTATTAACATTTTGTAATAGAATTACTAACTGGGCATGATTCTTATTCTTATTATATCTAAAAATAATGATATAGTAATTGACTTGAAGAAAATTTGACCTCGACGGTCCATTGTTTTGACGCTCTCAATAATGGCGGATGCTATATTTATCACACATTTTGTATTATTGTTGACATTTAAAATATGTTCAGGTATTGCAATAATCAAATTTATTAACCAATTAATAAAATTAAAACATTGTCATGCTAACAAATTTACTTAACAACAGTTTTTTTGTTTTTAATGACTTTCTTCTTTGCATGTAATATCAATATTTTGGTACTGTAAATAGCTCTTTTTACATTTATTGAAATTAATATAATTTTTAGGATATCATTTCATCTAGTAATGATCTATAAATAATTATTTGTAGTTCTTTTTTTATAGTTAACTAAACTTTCTATTCTATAGAATTATTCTGGAACAATAGTTATCTAATTTTTAGTGATTGAAAGTTCATTTAAACATTATTATTTACTCTAGAAATTGAAGTAAGTGTTTAAAAAAATCAGTATGTTTTACCTGGCTTTTATTTTATTTTTCTTTATTCCTAAAATCTATTCGTCTTATTTTCTTTTGCGCAACGTTTAAAACGACGAAATTCTCGTTAAATCATAAACAATTAAATTAATTACTTTTGGTTATGCACATCGTTATTTGCGAATATTAAAGTACATGCATGTGTATGGTGTATTTTGATCATATTATTAGCAAAATTATTTATTGATTAACAGGAGAGAAACACAGGACATCCTTACAAGAAGATGATAATTCTCTCGAAGACGAAGATGTTAAAAAATCATCTGATTTATTCAATCATAATCTCAGTAGTAACATTGGAATACATCAAAAACTATTTAAATGTTATTTGTGCGAGGATTTAGAGTGCAGGCAACCCCAATTATGTCACGATGCAATTGTGGTAAGAATTAAAATTCAGAAAAAATAGTAATTTATAAAAATTGTAACAAGGTGTTCACACAATACACAAGCTAAAAAGAATTGTAAAAAATTGTGTTCAAAAGGGATTGTTTCAAATTTTAACTTTAGACTTTTAATTTAGTATTTTAAAAAAAATTAGTTACAAAATTTTACAAATTCTAATAATATAATCGTTTTCACCTTTTTTTATTTATTAACAGCATAGGATTATGTTCAAAATACATTAAAATTTAAATCTACAATAATGTCAGATTTTTAATTTGAATATTCCATGAGTTTTTAAAGATTTCTAGAAATTTTAGAAAGTGTCTTTTATATTACGTTGACATAACTACGAGGCCAAAAGAAAGAAAAATCAGTAAAAATAGAAAAAATTAAAAAAAAAAGATTAATAAGAGATAAAAAAAATAAAAGCTTAAGGATTGAAAATAAACACCAATAAGGATTTTTCTGAGATAAAAATTAAAATTTTCAAAAATCTTCAAATAAAAGTCTACTAGTTGATGCATCATCATTATACATACATCTTTCAACATCACTGACTAGTTATCCACAAATCACTACGCTACATATTTTCATCATTACGAGCAAGGCTGATAAAAAACAGGATTTTTTTATAAAATCAAAAATTGATTTTTTTAAAATATAATCAGTATATAAAATCTCCAAATGTTTATTTGTAAGTAGTTTATTAAAGAAAGGAAGAAAAAATTAGAAAAATAACACAAGAATGAAACAGTGACATAGGAATATATAAAAAAGTAGAAATACTTTTCAAAAGATTAAACTATTTACGGACATTTTTTTTAAATTAAAATAATTGATAAGATGATAATAACAAAACGTTCAAATATATTACTAAAGAGAACAACATTTTAAAATCAGAAAAATTAGAGAATTATTTGACAAATTGAATAAGAAAAGAATGAATAAAATTTTGGAAATTTTAAAAGAAAAGAAATTTTATGAAATAGAAGAACGATGTTCAAATGAGAATATTTAGTACAAGATTAAATTTACATAATATAAAATCAAAGAATAAAAGCTTTCAAAAAAGTAGAAAATTGAGAAATTAAAAACATGTAGATTGTAGATAGAAGCATCAAATAAATATTTCAAAAATTCGTAATACGATAAAAATTAAACAATTGAAAAGAAGAAAAAATGTTTCTAAAAAATGGAAAAATTAGAGAATTAATTAAAACGCAAGGAAGGACTAAAAAATAGTGACATCAAAAAAATTTAATAAATGGGAAGAAAACGGAAAAATGTTTTTTTCCTTAATCTAACAAACTGCAAAAAAATGTACAAAAGACAACAAATCGTAAAATTTGGTTAGAATCTACTAAAAAATTAGAATTAATAAAAATAAAATTAAAAATATATATCAAGATAAATAAAAAGTTCACAAAAGAAATTTAAAAATCCTTTAAAAATAAAAAAGTTGAAGCAAATTAAACTAAAAACATTTTTATAATATTACACTTAAATTTCGATACACAATAAATTTCGACAAATATAGAAAATCTAAAAATTTTATGGAAAAATAAGTAAGTTTGCAAAAAATTTCGCAAAAAATAGATAAGATGTGAAAACAAAATGAATAAATTTACAAAAAAAATGAGCGTATTTATTTTTAAAAAATAATTACGAAAATCAATGACTGTATTTTCGATGCTTGATGGGTTTTTCTTAAAGAAAAGTTGTATCTAAAAGCCGGGAGTAAAAAATCCTAAAAATAGTGGCCACCCTGATAAAACCATAGAGTCAAAATTAAAAAACGTGTTTTTGACCAAATTTCATTTTGAATAAAAAGAAAACAAGAGTTGCTAGAAACTTGTTCCTTGGTTCAAATGAAAGCTTGAACTTTAAACTACAATTCCAACAAGGGAGATTTTTGTTTAATTAAGATAAGGTGATTAAAAATAATTTTTTCATTTGCATTCAATTTTGTCATTTGTCGTATTTCACGAACACTAGGTATAATTCAAGCATTGTATGTAACAAATGAATGTTACAGATTTCAAATTTAAAAAAATTTAAATATAATTTTCAGGTTATTTCGCAGTTTAATTTTTTACTGAAAATTTTCTCTAATTTCGAAATATAAAAATATACTCCATTATGTTTAAATTAGATAATTTTAATTTACACTGTTTTTATTTTTAAAACTATGTAATGTCGCTCAGTATACCCAATTATTTTTCTCTAAAATTATATAATATTACTAGAAAAAAATACAAATTTTAATCAGTTAAAATTTTTGACAATGACGAAATATTTTCTTCATAATACAAAATTAAAATGTAATTCATTGTACATTTAGATTAAATAAATAAAGAATTTAGTGTAAACGTAGTACTAAGTAGGGAAACTATTAAAATATAAAAATAAAATTAAAAACTCCCTAATTACATTCAAATATATAATTATTGAATAAATACTTGTTTTATGAAATTAATATATTTATTATTAATGAAATAATAATAGAAACTCTTAATATTATTCTTCCAATAATTAAAGGATGAATTATTTCAAAATTTAAAATAAAAATAATAAGTATAATCATTAATAATATAACTACTAAAAATTATTAAACAATTCATTTCAAAAAATAGTTTTATTAAAACATTAATTTTGGAAATTAAAATTATAAATCTTATTTTATTTTATTTTTGGTCAGTTGGGGTAATTCGGGACAAACCCGAATTCATTTTAATCTACACCTTCTTCCTGGAAAATTAGGAAAATCAGGTCTTGTTTGTATACCGCCTGTTACTAAAAATAAGGTCTTTAGACTTTTTTAATTTTAAAAAGTATCTTATATTAGTATTTAACGAATTTGTTTACAGTGTTGGAAATCCAGAGTAAGAGATCCGAATGGTGAAGAACGAGTATCACGAGGATGTGCACAAACAGAAGAAAACATGATGCTTACATGTAAGCAGACAAAAAAAGCAGGTCATCCGGCCATCGTCGACTGCTGTTATTCAGATTTATGTAACACCGGACAGTTTCCCATTTTACAGGATATTTTACCAGGTGAGTTAAAATTAGTTTAAAAATTAACTACCAAAACTAAAGAAACAAATTTAAAAAAAAATGTTGATAACGTTAGGACATCAGCAATACTATAGAAAAAGTAAAAAAAAAAAGTGAAAACATTTAATAAACAATGAGAACAATTCCACAATATTCTGCTTAATCTCTTAAATGTCTTTGAAGACAATGTATTTGTGTATATTTTTTTGAAAAAAAAGTTGCGCATATTTGCACCCCTTTCTGTAACCCTCCCCCTCCCTCTTTTTTAAAACTCATAACTTTATATTTGCTTGAAATTTACAATGGATGTATAAATTTCTTTTAACTAAAAATGATATTGTTTATCATTTAAAGTATTGTTATTACCTTCTTTATTCTTAATTAAAAATTGTTAAACGTATTCCATTTGTTTAAACAATAATTTTTCTTCTAAAAATGATAAAAGGATAGTTTTGACAGACTATACGTAAAAATTATACATCTCCGCAGTTATGCTGTTCTTTTTATAAAAAATGCTCCAATTATTCAAATAATTTATTAAGGTTTTATTATAAAATAGTTCTAAGTTCAGGATCTGATGAGAAGTAAATCAAGATGCCGAGAAAAGATATTTTTAATTTTCTCATTTTGTAATTGTTTGGTTGTAACAATCAATTTTTTGTAAAATAACTTTTAATCCTTATCGCATATTAATACTATTCAAAGAGTAATTAAATATTAATTTTAAAACTAAGTTTAATATTTTAATTTTCAAAAACTGATTTTTAATTCTTTGGAATAAATCCCAAAAACCCTTATATATACCTACTTTTATAAACATAGAAAAAATTTAATCTAAAATCGCCATTTTAAATATTGAAAATTTTACTTCAGATTCGTTATCAGCGACCCCAAAGTCGCTCATAAACCAAGCCTTCTATAAATAAAAAAAATCTTTGATTGTATTCGCCATATTAGATCCGTAATTTATTTTGATAACTTTACTTCAAATTCATTATCAGCAACCCAAAAAAATCATTATAAACCTAATTCTATCAAAATCGAAAAAAAATTTAACTTTTGTCAACTATATTGGATCCACCATTTTGAATTTGGAAATATTTGCTTTAGATTTGTTATCTCAAAAACCCTTAGTAACCAAATTTTATAAAAATTAAAATAAATTTAATTTATGTCCGTCATATTGGATCCGTCATTTGTAATTTGGAAATTCTGATTTGAAATTCGTTATCAGCGACCCCAAAAACCCTTGTGAACCAAGTTTTATAAAAATCAACCAAAATTTTTAATTTATGTTTTTCATATTGGATCCGCCATTTTTATTTTTGAAAATTTGACTTCAGTTTCGTGACCAGTGAGCCAAAAAACCTTTATATATCCACTATTGTGCTTCTTGAATGCATTTTGAGTTTTTGGCCAGAATTTCGGAGTTCTAGCCCACTGTGTGACGTTGTAATTATATTAGAAAATGGAGAGGAATTGAGTAAAATAATGAAAATTTTAGAGAAATAAACGGATAAGTAGGAGCGTCTACATACATCTGTTGAATTGTTCCTCCCTTGCTTACGTTAAATTTGTTCTCGAGTTATATTACTAAATACTTTCTTGGATGTAGAATATATTATGTATTGTTATATTATATTGAACAGAATATACTAAGCCAAAAAGCACATCTTTAAAATTCACTGTACGGCCCCGAGTGTTCACAGTTCTCGACCTCAAGGTATCGTCAAAGGTAAATTTCCGTAGAGCGATCCAAGTCATTCAAGACTCTAGCAGTCCGCTCTTCGGAGGTTCCAGTGTATTTTTAAAATGGTCAATAGAAATATGGACTAAGAACAAAATTGAATTATGCCTTTTTTAAAATTTGTCTTTTCTTGGTTATAGGTAGCGAAGGAGAAGATTATATGCTGAAGCTAACGTTAGCTATTTTAGGACCAATGATCGGTTTAGGAATAGTCGGATGTGGAATTTTCTTTTGCCTTCTAGCGCGAAGGACGCGCAGAAAAAGACCCACGACTTCTAGAAGAAATAAATTACTCATCGAAGCAGATATTGGACCTTCTATCCTTCATTTTACATCAACGTCACCGGCTTCCACAAATTACCACCCCCATGAATTAAGAGCAACTGCGGCAGGTGACAGTACTCTCAAGGTATGTATTTCTTTTATTTATTTCCCAGGAATTTCTACCCCTGAGCCACGAAACCCTGAAAAGAACCCATTTTCAATAGGTGTATTAGGGTGGTCCAAAAATGTACAGTAAAAAAAAATTTTTTGAAATGTTTTGCTGCTACCCCTCCAAAAAGTTTCCAAATCGAAAAAAAAATTACCCCTATTTTTTTATTTTGAAATCGGACAATATTTAGGGGTGGCGCAAACCCCTTGAAATTTCCCATTGATTTTACATGGGAAAAACGCACTTTTTCGTAAATTCGCTACCAAATCCCAGGGATCACAGTCTCTCCCCTTTTTCACCTAATCCCCTTTTTTCCCCCTTTTCCCCTTATTTTCCCCTTTTTTTTAGAAAAATCACCTAAAATTATGATTTTATCACCTAAAACACCTAAAATCAACATTTTTCTCTTCTTTGACCTTCTTTTTTTTTCAAAAAGTTTCTATTTTCCACTTTCGGAAATGCAAAAATTTATCATTTTTTAGGGTGTATGTACAATGATGAGAAATTAGTTATTGAATTTAAATGTTTAAAAATAATTTTTAACTTAAAATGGTTTTTTATTATTATTTATTGAATTTATTTAGATTTTAAACAGGAAACATGAGAAAAACATAATTAAAATAAAATTATTTTAAAAAGTTATATAATTTTCTTATTACCACGTATTCTTAATTAATTAAAGCAAATTAATTTATTGGATAAAAAATTGTTTATTAAATATTTTATAGTCGTTTTAAACAAATATTACTAGTTTTGCATCATAAAATAAAACCATGTATTCTTGCTGAAATACATTAAATTTATTTTATTGGATGAAAAAAATTGTTTATGAAATATATTTACTTATTTTAAACAAAAATTAATTGTTTTGAATTACAAAATATAAAAATACAATAAAAAAGATTAATAAAAATAATTTTAATTTATTTTGTCATATTTTGCTGAAAGATTTTTAATTTAATTTCTTTAACATTATATCAGAACATTTCACATCACAGATTTTTATGTTTCCTGTTTAAAATCTAATTATTAAATTATTAAATAAATAATTTAAAAAACCATTTGAAGTTAAAAATTATTTTTAAAAATATTTAATTGCAACAACCATATTCTCGTCATTGAACAGACAACCTATTAAAAGATAAATTTATGTAATCCGAGAGTGCACTTTCTTTTGAAATTTTCATAAACAAGTTGAACAAAAAAAGACTAAATTAATTAATAAAACTGTTTTGAAAAAAAGAAATTAAAAGAAAATTTTGTAAAAGAAAACTTGAATTATTAATATAACCCTTTTTTCTTAATTTTCAAAATCCCCTTTTTATTAAAGAAAATCCCCTTTTTTGAAAATCAAAATCCCCTTTTTCACCTAAAATTGAGCGAAGTAACCACTGTGATCCCTGAAATCCTCAAAAATCACTCAAAATAGCAATACAGCGAATCACATCTTGAAAAGTCCTCACACAACAAGATTCCATAATTTATTTAATAATTTATTAATATTAACTATTTTTTATAGGGTTATAAACAACCCCCATAAATGAAAAAAAAATGACAATTTTTTTTTAAATTACAAATTAATAGTTTCTTAAGGATTTTTCAACAAAATTGTTACATATTGTCAGTTTACGAATGTTTATACATATTTTTATGTATTTTTCATTTGTTTAAACAATTATTGTTAATTATATTATTGTTAATTTAAGGTAATGGAACCAATAGTCGATCAACATCTTGAGAAAAAAAAGTAAGGTTTTCAATAAAACTCCATAAATTCGAAACGAACTATGCATTTTGAATTTTCTTTTTTAAGTTATGTAGTGGAAGATCTGTAAATGCGTAACCGTTGAAATCGAATTATTTAGTTTAAGTTATTTATTCTAAAATTCAAATTTAAAAAGGACCTTCTTTTGGGGGTTAGGGACCCAATAGTCGATCAGCATCAAAAATGGCTGAAAACCTTTTGCACCAGTAGTCGATCAATCTTGCACCAATAGTCGATCACACAACTTGAAATACAATTATTTAGTTAATTAACTAGAAAAATGAATCGTAGTACTTAAAAATTAATGTATTTATAAGTTTTACAAATAAAATTAACAACAAACAAATAAAAATTACATGTAAAGCGCAAATTAATCGACTTATATCAAACTGTATCAAACTGATCGACTATTGGGGGCTGATCGAGTATTGGCGCACTTACCTTACAGCTTTTATTCAAATAAACCTAGCGAGTTTTAGTTTTTTTTTACTTCACTATTTTTTACATTTACAATTAAAAAAAGTATTTAGTGAAGTTAACCACAACAACAATTTGCAATTGTTTAAACAAATTATTGTTAATAATAATTAACTTTTGACAAATGTACCTAGAAAGACACAACTTTTTCCTAATTTTACAAATTAATGGGCTCCGGTTAGAATAAGACAAATTATTGACTATAAATTATTATTTTTAATTTGTTTAAACAATTTATTATTGTTAATGTACAGCTTTTATTCAAATAAACCTAGCGAGTTTTAGTTTTTTTTGACTTTACTATTTTTTACATTTACAATTAAAAAAAGTATTTAGTAAAGTTAACCACAACAACAATTAGCAATTGTTTAAACAAATTAATGTTGATAATAATTAATTCTGTACAAATAAACCTAGAAAAACACAACTTTTTCCTAATATTACAAATTAATGGACTCTGGTTAGAGTATGAAAAATTATTGACTATAAGTTAACATTTTTACATTGTTTAAACAATTTATTATTGTTAATTTTTAAATATCATTGAAATAAACTTAGCGAATTTTAGTTTTTTTGTCTTAACTATTTTTGTTAATAAAAATGAAAAATAGGGTTTAGTAAAATTAACTACAACAATTTGCAATTGTTTAAATAAATTATTGTTAATAATAATTAATTCTTTACAAATGCATCCAGGAAGGCACAACTTTTTCCTAATTTTACAAATTAATGGTCTCTGGTTAGAATAACGCAAATTATTTGTCATAATTTATCATTTTTACTGTGTTTAAACAATTTATAATTGTTAAGTTTTAACTTTTATCCTAAAACCCCCAGCGAAATTTAATTTTTACTATCCTATTAATTGTTTATACTTAATACCACAAGATATTTAGCAAAATTAACTGCAACTTCCCTTTGTCATTATTTAAATAAATTATTGTTATTATCATTAATTAATTACAAATAAACCAAGACATATTGTTTTCCTTATTTTACAAGTTGTGTCGTTCAAGGATCATTTGTAAAGAATCAATAATTATTATCAATAATTGGTTTAAATAATTTTAAAAGTTGTGGCTACGGATAATTTTGCAGAACATCTTCTTGCTTTCAATTAAAAAAGGTATTAAGGTAAGAAACCTACAAATCGCTAGGAGTTTTAGGATAAAAGTTATAAATGTACAATACATTGTTTAAACAAAGTAAAAATAATAAATTATAGTCAATAATTTTTCTTACTTTAACCAGAGCCCATTCATTTGTAAAATTAAGAAAAACTTCTGTCTTTCAAGGTGTATTTGTAAGGAATAAATAATTATTAACAAATAATTTGTTTAAACAATTGCAAATGGTTGTTGTGGTTATTTTTAATAAATCCATTTTTTCATTTTTAATATAAAAAATAAGTAAGTCAGAAAAACTAGAATTCGCTAGGTTTATTTCAATGATAGTTAAAAACTAACAATAATAAATTGTTTAAACAAATTAAAAAAAATAAATTATAGTCAATAATTATTCTTACTGTAACCAGAGCCCATTAATTTATAATATTAGAAAAAAGTTGTGTTTTTCTAGGTTTATTTGTAAAGAATTAATTATTATTAACAATAATTTGTGTAAACAATTGCTAATTGTTGTTGTGATTAATTTTACAAAATACTTTTTTTAATTGTAAATGTAAAAATAGTTAAGTCAGAAAAAACTACAACTCGCTAGGTTTATTTGAATAATAGCTGTAAATTAACAATAATAAATTGTTTAAACAAAGTAAAAATAATAAATTATAGTCAATAATTTTTCTTACTTTAACCAGAGCCCATTCATTTGTAAAATTAAGAAAAACTTCTGTCTTTCAAGGTGCATTTGTAAGGAATAAATAATTATTAACAAATAATTTGTTTAAACAATTGCAAATGGTTGTTGTGGTTATTTTTAATAAATCCATTTTTTCATTTTTAATATAAAAAATAAGTAAGTCAGAAAAACTAGAATTCGCTAGGTTTATTTCAATGATAGTTAAAAACTAACAATAATAAATTGTTTAAACAAATTAAAAAAAATAAATTATAGTCAATAATTATTCTTACTGTAACCAGAGCCCATTAATTTATAATATTAGAAAAAAGTTGTGTTTTTCTAGGTTTATTTGTAAAGAATTAATTATTATTAACAATAATTTGTGTAAACAATTGCTAATTGTTGTTGTGATTAATTTTACAAAATACTTTTTTTAATTGTAAATGTAAAAATAGTTAAGTCAGAAAAAACTACAACTCGCTAGGTTTATTTGAATAATAGCTGTAAATTAACAATAATAAATTGTTTAAACAAAGTAAAAATAATAAATTATAGTCAATAATTTTTCTTACTTTAACCAGAGCCCATTCATTTGTAAAATTAAGAAAAACTTCTGTCTTTCAAGGTGCATTTGTAAGGAATAAATAATTATTAACAAATAATTTGTTTAAACAATTGCAAATGGTTGTTGTGGTTATTTTTACTAAATCCATTTTTTCATTTTTAATATAAAAAATAAGTAGGTCAGAAAAACTAGAATTCGCTAGGTTTATTTCAATGATAGTTAAAAATTAACAATAATAAATTGTTTAGGGGAGAGTGGCTATCAATGTACCGGGTTTTTTTCAAGGTCATAGTACTTATTGAATTTCACCAATTTCAAGCACTTCTTTGCATCAATATAAAACTACAACACTTATCTAGGTAATGCACACATATTTTACACGATTTATTTTGATTAAATAATAAAATTTAGGATTTTTCTAAAATAATAAGCTATTTTCATTTTCAACAACCTGGGTACACAATGAACCACCTTTATAAAAATACTAAAAATGTTCAACAATAATAATATTGCAATTTTCACTTTGTAAAAAAACTTTTTTTCTATCAAATAATATAAAAAATTGTTACTTAACACTTTTTAATTGATAATGTATAACATAAATAAACCTCAAATTTAAGTTAACTAGCTAAAATGGCATTTTAGTTTTGCTATGTTGAGAAAAGTACTGATAACAATCGCTGTCACATGCTGTACGCATGCCTAGTTTTATAATCAGGCATACCACTCTGGAAATCGAAAATACACTGAAATTCCAGGTGGTTCATTGTTCCCCGGTACATTGAATCAACATGACATTTGCAACAAAAATGGTTTTTTATAACTTAATCCAATATTTCAAAATCTTTATCTCATTAGAATATTATAGTTAAGGCCCAAAACAAAATAAATCGTAAGTACATTTATTTTTAAATGGCCTTATTTCAATTAAAAAACGTGTTTGTATTTTAGGTAAATTTTTTCTTCAGTACATCAAAAACAGTATTTTCCAATTTTCTCTGTAAAGAGTAAATCCACACGTCTCAAATTTATGGACGTAGTGTGTTTACGCAAACTTCATTTATATTTAAAATTAGGAGAATTTTTATTTAATTGTTTCTGAGAAAATTGAAATGGTTCATTGAAAATGGTTCATTGATGGCCACTCTCCCCTAAACAAATTAAAAATAATAACTTATAGTCAATAATTATTCTTACTGTAACCAGAGCCCATTAATTTGTAATATTAGGATAAAGTTGTGTTTTTGTAGGTTTATTTGTACAGAATTAATTATTATTAACAATAATTTGTTTAAACAATTGCTAATTGTTGTTGTGGTTAACTTTACTAAATACTTTTTTTAATTGTAAATGTAAAAAATAGTAAAGTCAAAAAAAACTAAAACTCGCTAGGTTTATTTGAATAAAAGCTGTACATTAACAATAATATTATTAACAATAATTGTTTAAACAAATGAAAAATACATAAAAATTTGTATAAACATTCGTAAATTGATAATATGTAACAATTTTGTTGAAAAACCTTAAGAAACTATTAATTTGTAATTTAAAAAAAAATTGTCATTTTTTTTCATTTATGGTGGTTGTTTATAACCCTATAAAAAATAGTTAATATTAATAAATTATTAAATAAATTATGGAATCTTGTTGTGTGAGGACTTTTCAAGATGTGATTCGCTGTATTACTATTTTGAGTGATTTTTGAGGATTTGGTAGCGAATTTACGAAAAAGTGCGTTTTTCCTATGTAAAATCAATGGGAAATTTCAAGGGGTTTGCGCCACCCCTAAATATTTTCCGATTTCAAAATAAAAAAATAGGGGAAATTTTTTTTTTGATTTGGAAACTTTTTGGGGGGTAGCAGCAAAACATTTTAGACTTTTGTCTTTATGGACCACCCTAACTGGTGTATAAACTTATTTTTGATTTGAATTAATTACTTTTAGGAATATCTTGATGGAAGAAGTTTAACGAGTGGATCAGGATCAGGCCTTCCGTTATTAGTGCAAAGGACATTGGCTAAACAAGTGGCTCTTGTTGAGTGCCTTGGAAGTGGAGGAGGTGGAGGTTTTGGTGGAGAAGTGTGGCGCGGCATATGGCATGGAGAAAATGTAGCTGTAAAAATTTACTTTTCACGTGACGAAGCAGCTTGGGCACGAGAGACTGAAGTATACTCCCAATTACTACCGTCCAGACATGACAATATTCTTGGATACGTAGGAAGTGACATGACTAGTCGAGCAAGTTGTACTCAACTGTGGTTGGTCACTCATTATCACGAACTTGGTTCCTTGCATGATAATTTAAGTCATTCTCCACATCCACTGACGCATCATCAATCGTTTAACATTTGCCTGAGCATAGTCAACGGTTTGCTATATCTACATACCGAAATTCATGGAACTAAAGGGAAGCCCGCGATGGCACATCGCAATTTAAAAACAAAGAATATCCTTGTTAAAGCTAATGGAGCTTGCGTGATTGCTGATTTTACTTTAGCAGTGACACACGACCGATTAATGGCTGATACGGTAGATATTCGCCAGGCAACAAAGCGTTACATGTGTCCTGAGATGCTTGAACAGGCGTAAGTATCAGATAATTTAATGCTATAATCAACCTTTATAGGCGTCTTCTATTTGGAAAATTTTCCCCTAATATCTTTTCCCTTATCTTTCAAACTATTTGACCGAGGGTATTGAAATTTGGTGTATTATTTATTTTATTTTTACGGGAAGATTATAGGAAAATTATGGAGAACATAATATCTATTGATGGTCATAGCGTTGCGTTGTCAAGGAAAAACTGTAAATTTTCGAAAAAAAAAAGGTTTTTTTTTCATAACTTCTGTAGGGGAGAGTAGTCAGAGTTGGATATAGTTTTGACTTTTCTCTAAAACTTCTCCTGTAGGCCGAATTTTGCGATGTCTCTTATATTATTGGAAAGTTCTACTAAAATGCAATGTTTTTGCTAAACATTGCAAAAAATTTGGACCAAAAGTTTAGGAGTTATAGGCAATTAAAAAAAAAAGGTAGTCAGAGTTGAACATGGTAGTCAGAGTTGGGTCACTGTAGAAAATCAATGGAATATGAAGATAAATGGTTGAAAATGACTTTCGCATGATAGAATGGCACTCAAATACGTTTGTAAATGACAGAAGGAAACGTGAAATTGAAATAAATCACATTTCCTCTTGTATCGCGAAGTTGATCTGAAAGTGAAAAAGTATTACCAAAAATTTAAATTTTCTTTCTTTCCAATAGAAATGAAGTTTTTGTCACCTTTTTAAGTTAACAAATTCATTTTCATTGCAAAAATGCTTCAGAATTGCAAATTTTTGGGTGAACCAACCTTAACTCAAGCGTCGTTTAGCTTCATATCACACACATACCATGAACGCTTTATACAAACACCAAATTACGTTCCACATTTTCGTATAACATCTTAATGAACAATTTTAGTCAACTTAATTTGTCTTTGACATATTTCTTCTACATTTAATTTTCTAATTTTGAAACTAGAAAAACGTTTTTTGTTGACCGTATAACACGGACTCGCTTAATACGTCTATATAGTTTGCACACTTCACTGCAATCCATGTAAAAAGTTTGCTGGCATTGCTAACAAGTACTTACACACAAAGACATATGGATCTACTATGATAAAACAAAATAAACGCGATGATTCAACTCTGACCACTGTCCAACTCTGACTACTCTCCCCTATTATTTAATCTAGAAGGGTTCAAATGTGGCATACTTGTGTATTTTTACACACGGATCTACCTCAAATAATGTCAGTTATAAGAAGAATAATATGTTATGCCTCCCGAGGTGCATATGCTATTTTCTACCATGATGTGCGAAACTTCGTGTTTTGTGCGCGTGAAATGGGCAGGACCGTTTGTTCTGACCCGCTTCACGCGAACAAAAACACAAGTTTTTTCGCGCATGTGTGGTAGAAAAATTTCTTTTTTGAAAATGTTTAGTTTTTCTTTGACAACGTTATGCCTGTCTTTCTATAAAATGTTCGCTATAATTTTCCTGTAATCTTCAAGTAAAAAGACATCAGTACATCAAATTTCAATACTTTAGATTAAATAGTTTCCCTACTAGGTGGGTGTTCAGTCAGTTTTTAATGTAGGGGAGAGTAGTCAGGGTTGAGTCATCACATTTATTTTGTTTTATCACAGTAGAGTCATAATATGTCTTTGTGTGTAAGTACTTGTTAGCAATACCAGTAAACTTTACGCATCGATTGCAGTGAAGTGTGCGAACAATATAGACGTATTAAGCGAGGCCGTGTTATACGCTCAATAAAACATTTGTTTGTAGTGGGAAAATTGGAGAATTAAATGTAAAAGAAATACGCCAAAGACAAATTAAGTTGACTAAAATTGTTCATTAAGATGTTATACGAAAATGTGGAACGTAATTTGGTGTTTGTATCATGCGTTTATGGTTTGTGTGATATGACGCTAAATGATGCGTGAGTCAGGGTTGAGCCACCCGAAATTTTGAAATCCTGAAGCGTTTTTGCAATGGAAATGAATTTGTCAACTTAAAGAGGTGTCAAAAACTTCATTTTCATTGGAAAGAAAGGAAGTGCAAATTTTTGGTAATGCTTTGTCACTTTCAGACCAGTTTCGCGATGCAAGAGAAAATATGATTTATTTCAATTTTATGTTTCCTTTTCTCATTTCCAAGTGTATTTGAGTGCCATTCTATCATTCGAAGGTCATTTCCAATCATTTATCTGCATATGTAATTGATTTTCCACAGTGGCTCAACTCTGATCACCTGGCTCAACCCTGACTACTTTTATTATTTTTTTAATTGCCTATAACTCCAAAACTTTTGGTTAAATTTTTGTACAATGTTCATCAAAAACATAGCATTTTAGTAGATCTTTCCAAAAGTATACAAGAAATCACGATATTAGACCTACAGGAGAAGTTATAGAGAAAAGTCAAAACTATGGCCAACCCTTACTACTCTCCCCTAGTTTTGCTAAAAAAATTTGTTCTTTTCTTGACAACGTTATGACCAATCGTATTCTTTATACGAGTGATATGCTTGCATCATATACAATATACAGTATAGGTGTTGAGAATTTTTAATAATGAAATGTATGTTTTTAACAGGATAAATTTAGAATGTCTTGAAAGTTTCCGAAGAGCTGATATTTACAGTCTTGGTCTTATTTTTTGGGAAGTGTGCCGCAGATGCATTAGTAATGGTGTTGCTTTAGAATACGCTGCACCATTTTCTGAGTGGTTATCAAGTGGTAGCCAAGATCCTTCGATAGAAGAAATGCGTAAACTAGTCTCACTAGACCAACGAAGACCGCCGCTTCCAAATAGGTGGCATTCTGATGCTGTAAGTGAAAATTGAAAAAATTTCTTTTTAGATCAAACCATTTTAATTCGCCCAATGTATTTTTCACCTTTTTAAAAGACTTTAATACTTTGCGAGAATATTATTGCATGTTTTGAGATGACGAAATAAATGCATGATGAATGTAAAAAACAATTACTTCTCAATACTTATATAAAAAAAGTAACTACTTGTAAGAAGATAAAAATCCAATTGACATTTTCATTTACTTTAAAAGGCTTAATTTATGTTTTGCACTTAATTAAAGCATTTAATAATATAAAATAACATGTAAAATATGGTATTTAAGGGGTCTATCCAATTTAGATGCGCTAAAAAGGGGGCTTCTTTAAGAATTTTTTTGATAGGTTTGTGTTATAAACATTTATATATAAATTATTACACTTAAATAATAGGTTCCCGAAATATATAAAAAAAAACTTGTTAAATTCATTTTAGTTAGTTTCTATCCATGAGAATGGCAGTTGTAGAAAAATAAAAAAAAAACATGTGTCTGCTGTGTTGATGAAATTTCTGAATTAAATTGTCTGAAACAAAAAAATCGAACGATTTTAGATTCAGTGTGTTAATAGCTATAGCGCATATCATACGATTTTTGATTTTCGTAAAATGACAAAATGGCTGATTTTTTTTTTTTTTCAAAAATAAAAAAAGCACCATTTTTTCCCGAAAAATGTCCGCCATTTTGTCAGTTTTACGAAAATCAAAAATGGGCTATAGCTATTAACACACTGAATCTATAACCGTTCGACCTTTTTGTTTCAGACAATTTAATTCAGAAATTTCATCAACTCAGCAGTCCCTATTGTTTTTTTCTGCAACTACCACTCTCATGAATAGAAACTCACTAAAATGAATTAAAATCAATTTTTTTTATGTATTTTGGGAGTATATTATTTAAGTGTAAGAATTTATATATAAATACTTATAACATAAATTTGTTCATATTCCAATTCCAATTTTTTTTATTGTAGTCTACAAATACTTAATTTTTACACCTCTTTTCAATTACTTTTGTCAACCTTAAAGTATTTTTGTCAATTTTCAAGTATTTTTGCGATTTTGAATTTAATTTTTTCAACTATTCATTTCATTTTCTGCAGTCTTTAAATTATTGTCATAAATATTTAAATTTATTACACAGTTTTAATTTATTTTTGTCATTTTTCAATTATGTTCTTCAAGTTTTTTAATTGTCATGAATTTTTAAATTTCTTACATCAGTTTATAATTATTTTCTTAAAATTTTAATCATTTTCTTCTTTCAATTATTATTGTCACGAATTTATTAATTTTTTTACACCTTTTTCAATTATTTTCTACAAACTTTAATTACTTTTTTCAAATTTAAATTTTTTTTGCCATTTTTGAATTATTCTCTCCAAATGTAAATTATTTTTCTCAAACTTTAATTAATTTCTTCAACTTTCAATTATTTTATACGATTTTTTAATTAATATATTAAATTTTTTATTTTTACTCCATTTTTGAATTATATTTCTCATTTTTCATTAATTTTTTTTTCAAGTATCAGTCATTTTTGTCATTTTTCAACTGTTTTCTACATATAGAAATTTTGTTTGACTTTTTTTAATTATTTTCTTCAAGTTTCATTTATTTTCTTGAAACTTCTATCATTTTTTCAATTTTTCAACTATTGTCAAAAAGTTTTAATTTTTACACCGACTTCCAATTATTTATGTCATTATTCCAATAGTTTCTTCACATTTTAATTATTTAGCCAATATCTCAATTATTGTAGATACTCAAAATTTTAAGTTTTTACTCCAGTCTCCATTTTTTTTTCAAATTTTAATTATTTTTGTCATTTTTCAATTATTTTTGAAACTTTTCAGTTATTTTCTTCAAATTTCATTTATTTCGGTTCAATAATATTTTAATATTATTCAAGAATAAAATCTACAATACTTTAAAAATATATTTCGTTTCAATTTTTACAATTTTTTTTCAAATTTTAATTATTTTTGTCATTTTTAAATTATTTTCTTTATATTTCAATTATTTTTGCCATTTTCGAATTATTTTCTTCAAATTTGAATGTCCTTTTCTGCTGGCGGGTCCCAAATTAATATCAGTTATTTCAAACTCATTATTGCTTACTCACTTTTTTCACTTAAAAATTCACTATTTATTTACTTTTTTAAATTAAAAAATCACTTTTTTTCACTATTTTTAATCTACAAGTCCGCTAGCAGACTTGTTTTGAGAAAAACCGATCCAATCCAAATTTTTGGAATATGCAGATTAAAGCAATATCTTCTTTCTGTTAAAATTTCGCGTTGGGTTTTGCACTACTTTTTGAAATAAAGAAATTTAAAATAAGTGTTTATTTTTAAGATTAATGAAAATTATTTATATCAACTTGAAGTTGGTTTGCGACTTGCGATAAAAATCAAAGTCAAAACGAGTCGATTTTTGTTTAAATGACAGTTCAAAATAGCTTTAAATATATTTATTTGAATAAAATTTTTTAAATTTTCTGTACAGTTTAATAAAGCAAAAATCTTTTTCAAAATAATTCTTTGGTTTACATAAAATTGTAAAGGGAACTTATTTAGTTAAAAAAATAAATATCAAACTGTACAGAAAATCTAAAAAATTTAATTCAAATAAATGTATTTAAAACTCATTTAAAACCGATTTTGAACTGGCATTTAAATAAAATCGATTTGTTTTGATCTTGATTTTTATCGCAAATTGCAAACCAATTTCAAGTTGATATAAATAATTATTTCAAAAAATAGTACAAAAACCAACGCGAAATTTTAACAGCAAGAAGATATTGTTTCAATCTGCATATTCCAAAAATTTGTATTGGATCGGTTTTTCTCCAAACAAGTTACAAACTTTCAAAATTCTGTTAAAATGAAGAATTAACAACTTTTAAGGTGAAAGTTGTTATATTGTTAAAATTACCAAAAAAGTATTTAGATAATATTAAAGTGTAATAAAAGTACTGATTATTAAGTGCAAATCACATAAATTAAGCCTTTAAAAATAAATGTGAATTGAATTTTTATCTTTTTACAAATAATTGCTGGTATCTTAAATTATTTTTTATTGTCTGTCAATGTGTCATTTTTTCGTGTTTTCTCAATTTATATTTTTGTTATATGAAAAAACATTATATCTCAAAACATGCAATAATATTTTCGCAAAGTATTAAAATTGTTTAAAAAGGTAAAAAATACATTAGGCATAATAAAATTGTTTGACTCTTTTTATTGATAGAACTTAATAGTAGGAAAAAAGAATCTCACATTCTAATAAAACTTTTTGTGCAATCTTTTTAGACTCTTGCTGGAATGGGAAAATTAATGAGAGAGTGCTGGCATGGAAAACCAGCAGCTCGACTTCCAATACTCAGAGTAAAAAAGACTCTCGTTAAGCTAGCTGCTAACGATTCACGTGTTCATTTACCCCTCGACTGATCAGTTATCATCAAGATTGAATTCCACTTGTTTCACGTATTTATTACTATATAGTTATTTTGTCGATACTTTTCATTTTCATAATTCATTTTTCGTTTTGATCTTTAATTATTATCTATAAAATTCAATTTCTTGCCAATAATCTGAAGTATCATACATTTAACATATCGCAAAATATAAAACTTGATAAGTTTAACACAAAAACATTAAATATTTCGATTGGCGAATGGCGCTGCGAATCGTGATGACTAACAGACACAACAGCAACTTATTGTCAGTTTGTTTTATCAACCCAGTGTTTTTTATGTTTAAAACATATCTCATTAAATGAAATTAAATAATAATAGTACTAATAATAGTATAAGTTAAACTTAGAAAAAGTGACAATATTTTGGTTTAATTGAAACAATTAATGAATGATATGAATATCTGACTGTGCCATAACTTTGATTTTTCTTCTGAGATACTTATTGTTAATTATTAATTTATTGTGCACAAATTTACAGTTTTATTTTATTTTTTAATCAACTGTTGACAATCAAAGTTATTTAAAAATAATTTAATTTTCTTAATATCTAATAACGATACTAGAAGAAACTAAAACTCAAGTTTTTTAACATAACATGTGGTGTTTTTTAGAATCATTATCAGTAGATAAATTTCTTACTTTTATGAAATTTTTTTCTCTCAACTTTAATTTCTAATAAAGTTTTTCACATTCAGAGAACTCATCTAAAATATGTAAACAATTATTAATTACATTTACAATTTGTTGTTTCGGTCATATTCGCACGTAAAAAAATTAACTAATAAGTACGCGAATATGTATACTTCGAGTTTACTCGATTTGCTACAGTAAAAAACTACCAAATCATTCTGCTTTCAACATGAGAAAGCGTGCCTTTTATTTATTGGATAAAAATGAAGAGATTTGACATCACAATTGTCATAATTTTCCACTTAAATATTTCAAATTTAATTCGTTTGTTGTAAAGATGTTAATTGATGATACAATTTCTATTGTTGCATACACCTAAACCTGAAATTATTGCCGATTAAAGGTTTTTAAGCAAACAAAATTATATAAAATCAAAACAATTATAATAAAAAAAAAAAACTTTCGGTAAAAAGACTTGTGTCACGAATTTCACAATTGGTGATACGAAAAAGTTGTATTTTCAATGAAGTAAAAAGAAAGAGAGAAAAAGTGAATAAGAAAAAATATTACATGAATGGGTGGAAAATTGAAATTAAAATTTCTCATAAAAATTGAAGATACAAGTCTGACCATTGTGTTAATACCGTCCGTATAAAGTTCACGTTTCTATCTTTATTCAATTATAAAATTGTTCATCTTTAAAGAGAAACCCCGCGGTTTTAATACGTAAATGTAAAGTATCAGAATACCTTAAAACTGTAGTGTACAGTGTGAAGAAATGTAAATAATTTGCACAGTACGAAAATGTATTCGTACAATTTGCGATCATTCTCGACCGCAAAGTGGATTTTTAATAAATTGACAATGAAATTTGTACAGTTTATAGCAATGTTATTGTAGCACCGAAGAGCTTGTTATAGGTTTTTAACTGTAATTATAACTTTGCCTTATCGTTTTCTTAATGAGTTTAAGTGTAAGAATAACATATGTATTTTCATTCGTACGTGTATATACATAAATACATACACTGCCATTGATAACTGTTTAGACGCTCGCTTTTTTTGTTACGGCTAAAAATTGTTTACTTTCAGAAATATATTTTAATTAATAATATTTCATCTTCAAGACATAATCTTGGAGTTCTGAAAAATATGCCCTTTACAAAAAGATTGAGTTTATTTGTAAATAAGGTATTCGTGAGGGTCCATTCAAGTATTATGCCAGCATATTTTTAAGGTTTTTTGACCCCTCTCTCTTCTAAATAAATAATTTCTGGAAAATGTATACTTTATGTAGATCAATCGATTCGTTTTTCAATCTGGAATATTTTTTCTGAAGGAACTATGAATATATTTATTTTGAAATATTTTATTTAAAAAAGTTTTTATTCTATTATTATTTCTAAAAAGATGCGCAATGAAAAATTAAATCAAGTAATAACAAAAATTTAAATATTTAAATATTTTATTTATATAAAGGTGCATTTCCGTAACAAATAAATTTTTTGTCAAAAAATAATATTTTTAGACGAAAAAAGTGCTTAAAAAAATATGATTAGGAATTTTAAAGAATCCCTATGTCTAAATTTAGATAATTATGAGTTTATTAAGCCTGACAAATTTTATTAAAATCCTTTCAAACGTTCTAGAGATATCCTGGCGACAAAAAAAGTTGCTACACATACACACACATACACACTGAGAAAAAATTTTGTTTGAATCAAACATAATATGTTTGATTTAAACTTAATTTCACTTTGTTATACAGTCAAACATAATTAAGTTTGATTTGAACAAATTTAGTGGTTGATCATTTATGTTTGATTTAAAGATATTTTTTGTTTGATTCAAACAAAAATTTCATTTACTTTAAACAAAATATAATTTTTCATTTTAAACACAGTAAATTTTATTTTAAATAAAAGAAATTTTTATCCTTATCATATTATTCTTTTTATTTTTAACACAAAATTTGTTTATTTTAAACACAAAATATGTTCCACGATAGTTTAATTTTTGTTTGTTGCTTTTATATAAAGCATCCTTTATGTTTGAGATTACTTTAAGTGTTTACATATAAACTATAAAAACCGAAGAAAATTACACTTTTCATTATAACTGCACACAATTCTGGAAATGTGGAACTTTGAATCAGTTTAATTTTGAAGAAAAATGCACAAAAGAATATCTTTAGTAAACTCACTTGTGCACAAAAGTTTTAATCACTTCAGATATACCTCAATTTTTCGATAAAATGATAACACTTACACTTTTTAGAAATCACTTTAATAAAAACAAAACCACGATTGTAAACATTTTTTTCCAAAGAAGCGACAAACACACTAGAAACGACGCGACGCGTTCATGTCCTGCAGAAAACGTAAACTAACGTCAGAACAGTAACGACGCCATATTGAATGCGCAAAGGCCTCTGCGCATTCAATATGTTTGAATCAAACATAAAATATATTTCTTTCAAGTATGAAGACTTCAGATACAAATTTGGTTTAATTTGAATAAAATTTAGTTTTTAATCAAACAAACAGAAAATTATCTTAAAACATAAAATATATTTCAATCAAAACTTCAGATATTTCTAATATATTGAAATGAAACTTATAAACATTATTCATTCAACCAAAATCATTCAAACAAATACTTATATTTAAATCAAGAAAATATTTTTCTCAGTGTACTTCTATGAAGTACGGAAAAATATTTTTTGAGCCCTTATTTAAAAATTAACTTAATCCTTTTTTGTAGGATGCGTTTTTTAAATTTCAATAGCTAATTTATAGAGCTTTAAGGAGAAAAGATTTTAATCAATATATTTTTTGGAAAAAAATTGTTTGTCTTTTTTTGTTTTGACAAAAAAGGAGACATCTTGACAATTACCCATGGTAGTGTACACACTTTATTCCCTGTTTATGGGCAGACTTAATATTATACACTGGGACCTCAATATACTGTACCTAGAATTAACGTGCTTTTGTTGTTTTATTATAGCATTGAGAGTTGGTGTGATTGAAAATACAATTATTGAAATAGTACATTAGTACACGAGTTTCAAGAAATGTCGTACATCGAGGTTCTAGTGTATTCTACACGTATATTAATTGCAATACTACGAAATGTGATTACCTTCAAATGCCATTTCGAAAATTTATGTAAATATAATCTCCATATTGGTAACGTACATACATAGTAAATAACGTTTATTGTTAATATTCTGTAAGACTCGTAGTTGCGTCTATAATGTTATACATTCATACATACATACTACCAACGTTCATAAAAATTCTGTATAATTAACAAAAACGTCGACTAAAAAGATTTTTTGTCGCAATCTTTCATTAGAAAAATAGGAGCTGACGTAATGTAATTGAGTTTAATGAAATGTTTTTGGTAAGACTAAGTTTCAACAAAAAACTTGTTGAATCAACGTTCTTATGATTTAAGCATAAAATGGATTGCTGAGTGTTCAGATCTATTTCAGTATTAAAAATGCCCTGAAAAGGAATTTAAAACGTATAAAACATTTATACTTAAAACTTGTAGAACTTTTAACAGATCCACTAATCTTTTCTGTTCTTAGGGTGGCGACACAACCGAGAAAATTTAAAACAAATTACTATAAAATTTGTATTTAACTTCTGTAATAAATCAATTCAACATAGATAAAAATGTATTATCAATCACATTAAATGATGTTTTTAACACAGCAATTCTCTAAAAATTTGAGTTAATCATGTTTCATAATTAAAGTTTTTCAATTATAATTCGTAAGTTATTAAAATTTGTATCAGAGACTGACACGAAAACCGAAACAAAATATATTTTATTTTTGTTTCGTTTCGGTTTTGAAAAACTGAAAAAACATATGAATTTAATTTTGTTTTGTGTTGAACCTGAAACGAAAGTCCTCTCAGAATTAAGTTTTTGTTCATGCCCGAAACGAAAATCCGCTCCGAATTCCGTTTTCGTCTCTCATAAAAAAGGCTCTAAATTTCACAAAAACAATTTTAAACACAATTCTTTTCTTGCAGGAGACGAAAACGTAATTCAGAGCCTTTTGGTTTCAGGCTCAATACAAAACAATATTGATTGTACATTTTTGTTTCGTCACAACAATTCAAAACAGAAACGGAATTCGGTTTTCGTGTCAGTCCCTGATTTGTATTAACAATAAAAATATTAATTTACATATCTGTGACAGAATTATATAAGTTAATTTTGAATTGGTTGCAAAGCAACATGTAAAATTTGTAATTTTATTACGCATATAAAAATTTAAAGCCCGAATAGACCTTTTATATTGACTGGAAATTCAAAATCACCAGAAGAATCGTCACCCTAACACTAGGTATTGTGTGGCAAATGTGAAAAATTCAGAAAATATTATCTATAGGTGTGTACAATTGTACATGTATTTTGAGTATATATGAGAAGTGATAAAATGTTTATTTTGTTCGATAATTGTTGCATTTTTGCGTTAGACATTTTAGACGTCGAAACAGACAAATTAATGTTCCATTATAACCAAAAGAGTTTTCAATAAAATTATTTTTATTCCCTGATAAATTTCTTTCTTTACACTTATTCTTTTTCATAATAAGACTACATCTTTTTATCAATTTTGTTATAGGATCAAAAAAATATTTAGCCTTGTTCCTATCTCCTTGCGATTCTTACAAGAAAAAAAAATGTTTATTCTATAAATAATTTTAAGAAAGTTATGACTTAATTTCTTTATCGCGGCACGTGGATAAAAAATGTATTTCTTTTTGTGGAATTTTCTGTATTTATAAAAATAATTTATGTACATTTTTAACTTTTATTTAACAATAAAATACCAGAACAGTCATAATATAAGTAATTAAAAGTTCTTTAAATTCACTAGCACTTTCTTTTATTTTCGGACTCAAATACTTCTTGTATAGTTAGAAATTGTTGTAAATATTGTTCTGGTTCATGTGATTCTGCTTCAGTTACACAACCTATACACTTTTCCAAAAACTCTAAAATATTATCGTCATGGCTTTCAGGACTGTTGAGAAATGCTATTAAAGCAAATCTCCATAAAATAGGTTCCCTGTCAACAGAATGATCCAACAGTAAGGGAATTAGCCTTTGTAAATTTATCCAATCTTGTTGCATTATACAAGAACGCATTTGCAGCCCTATAAAAGTCGGAGAAAGACCCATTAAGTTCAAATTTCTGCTTCTTCGTAAATCAACACACGAAGTACAGTTTTGGACCGTTTTGTTGCATTCATCTCCATCATTGTCAAGACTTCTTTTTTTATTCTTTTTCTTAAATTTGACGAAATCCAAAGCTTTATTCTGAAACAATTTGAAAGATTCACAAGAAGCAAAATAATACTACGACGAATTTTAAATCATTGCATTCTGAATAATTTTTATACATTATGCTTTCTGATTTGTAACTTAAAATCTGAGAAATCTTAATTTGTCAATTCGATAAATTTTATTTAAGCTCCTTCTAACTATAAAAGTTGTTTTTTGTTCAACATGCACGATAAACAGAACACATTTTGCTCTGAACTTTTCAAAATATTCGCATTTTTCTAAAAGTGATTCATATTTTTTATTTTATTTTTATTGCTGAGAGTAACAAAGTGCAAAATTTCCCACATCGAATCATGCATTTATTACAACTTTGTAATTAAAGTAAACGTCCATCTAGCCATTTATCCGGCTAATAAGCCGGACGAATTTTTTCTCACAATTTCATCAGTCTAGACGAACGTATAGTCGCATTGTTTTTATAATCCTTAATTAGCATGTAGGAGTTAATATAAAAAACTCATTTTTCTAAAACTAGTTTTTTTGTAGTTATAATTTTGAAGCTTTGTAATTTTGCGAATTTTGCATCTAGAAACGGTTCTAAAGACTTATTAAAGTGTTCGAAATTTAATCAAGAATATGCTACTATTATATAAATATGTACAATATTGTACGATTAAGGCTGACCGAGCCTGTTAACAAAAATGTGACTCTGTTGACATTTCTCACTCTTAAAAGACAAGATAAATTAGCAAAAGTTGATTTTTTTTAGACATAATAGAGTGGCACAAGTGGGTCGATTATGACTATTTTTATATAAAATAAATCTAAATATTGTTTTAAAATTATTTTCGAAATTTGTAAAAATTATTTATAAATCATATTTAGCACTTTTTTATAGCAAAAAATTATAATCGCCCCACTTGTGCCACTCTGTTATTTCTAATAAGTCGATAATTGCTAATTTATCTTGTCTTTTAAGAGCGAGAAATGTCAAGATTGAAATCAGGTGAGAGCATTTTTGTTGAAAAGTTTTTATCAGCCTTAATAGTGTCAAACAATGTGAAACTGGGCCTTTTTCATGCGAACGTCCTTATGTATGTACATTTGAGTTGTAAGGAATTTATAATGCTCATAATAAATCATACTTACAACGCTACTTTTTCCAGCCACAAATATATCAACTTTTGATGAACTTTTCTGAGTCATTTTTTCGATAATTACTTTTCACTTTTAATATTTTTAAGTGATTCTAATATTCTATTTCATTCTTTCTTTTAAATGACTTATAGCTTGCTTTTAATCCTTTTAATGCACATTAATGACAGATAGTCAAATTGGAATTTTAATAATATTATTAAAACAACCGGTCATTTAACCACCCAATAACAACTTTGAACTTTCTTTCAAATTTTCGTTACATTTACGCATTTACATTGAATTACAAGCAGGGTTGTGCTAGTAAAAAATCGTACCTTAGTTAAATTACGTAGTTTTTAGGGTAAAATCTCATGTGAGCAGAAAGCGTAAGGGTAAAATCCTATGTGAGCAGAAGCGCAAAAAAAGCAGAAAATCATGAGACTGAGAGAGACAGTGATATCTACGTACCTCTCTCACTCTCATGATTTCTGCTTTCGGTTCAACGCTTTCTGCCCACATGGGATTTTACCCTAAAACCGAAAGCAGAAAATATGAGAGTAAGCGAGTCAGTGATATATGCCTGTCTCTCTCACTCTCATGATTTTCTGCTTTCGGTTTTGCGCTTTCTGCTCACATGGGATTTTACCCTTACGGTAAGGGTGAAATCACATGGATGCGTCAAACGTTGCGTCGAAATGAGATACAAAGAGATAGAAACATATCTGCCTTTTTTTCTTTCTCATTACGACGCAGCGTCTGACAGATTCATACGATTTCGCCATGAGGGTGAAGTTGCATACGGAGGTTCGAGGATCAGCGGAATAGAATAGGCTAATCAGAAAATGATTTCCAATGTGACCAATTATCTAATTGGTCTATTCTATTCCCTGGCCCTCTAACCTCCGCATATGAATTTAAACTAAAAATCATTAAGCCCCTTATATACCTCTCCATTCTGAGTTTTTGCTAGGGGTGGCAAATATCGATAAAAAAATCTATCGACAACTATCGATAGTTTCGAAAAATCTATCGATAGTTGTCGATAGTATCGATAGTTTACCCCCTCCATTAGTCCATGGCGAGAAAATTAAAAATTTAAACTACAAGGTTCAAAAAATTATTGAAGAATGAGTAAAATTTAAAAAATAAGGCAATAAATTTAATGAATTCAGTCTTTATTTAAAATTATTAAAATTATTTTTAACAAAAAAAAAATTTGTGTTTACAAAAATTGAAAGTTTTGCCTCATAAATATTAATTTTTATGACAATTGCGGGTTTAATTTCGATCTCCTTTTCGAAATTATGTTTCCCGCAGTTGAGTTGTTTACTTCTTTGTTTTGCTCAGACCTTTTAAACCTTATGTATTGATTTTAGATCAGGGTTGTGCTAGTAAAATACCTTAGGTAAATTACATGGTACTTTACAGTAAAATACCTAGTAAATTACCTCAAAAATATTTTTCATAATGTATTTTTCGGGAGTGGGGGGTAAAATACGGTATTTTACTTATGTAAAATACCTGTAAATTACGTAAAAAACCTCGAGTGACGCGTCACTGCACAACCCTGATTTAGATACAAGATGACGTCACTTAACGATAGTATCGTTAAGCCTTCAAGACTATCGATAGTTATCGACAACAGAAATCTATCGATGGTTATCGATAATTTTGCCACCCTTAGTTTTTGCAATTGGGTAGAAAAGGACAGATAATTTAAAGTGCAAATTAACCCAAATTGAATAATCGTTTCCAACGTCAATTTTTTTTAATTTTCACCAAATTTCAATCTTTAAAGGCTCATATTGTAAAAAATACAAGTGTCCACACTTCCACTGAAAAAAATTTCATTAACTTTTGTGTCTTCTATATCAAAAATCAAAATTATTCATTTGAACTAACTTTTGTTCCGATTGTTCGTCCGATTCCTCCGTAAAATAAAGAAAAGCTAAAAATATATGCAAAAAGTTAATTTTTTTCGTTTTTCTCGTAAACTATTGATTCTAGAGAAAATTGATAAAATAAAAAAGAATTCTTTTTTAATATCTACAAATTCCATCTAATGAATTTTTTTGTCAAATCAATATTTCTTGAAGAAAAGGTGAGTTTTCGTCGTTTTGAATTTTCAAATCTACTTTTTTTAAAAACGGCTTCACAGAAGATTTTCGTTTTTATTGCAAAATGGTGTATTAATGATCTATAATCGAAATCAAGAAGAAAAACTCAGGTGTCAGAAACATTAGGTTAAATCGGTTTAAAAAGCACCGTGTTTGGTCAATGTTTCAAGTATTGTCTTTAAATTTCTAATTTTATGCACTAGTTATCAATTATTTTTTTTCAAATTACAATTACTTTTTTTTATATTTCAATTATCTTCTTGTAATTTTAATTATTTTTTAAACTTTTCAATTATTTTTTTTAATTTCAATTGTGTTCTTCAATTTTCAAATTATTGTCAGGAATATCCAAATTTTCTACACAAGTTCAAGTTACTTTCTTTATTTTTCAATTATTTTCTTCAAATTTTAATTACTTTTGTCATTAATCAATTATTTTTGTTCTTTTATAATTATTATTCTCATATTTTTGTTATTTTTGCCATTTTAGAATTATTCTTTACAAATTGCAATTATTTTGTTCAATTTTTTTTTTAATTGTCATGAACTTTTAAATTTCTTACACCTGTTTTCAATTATTTTCATCATTATTTTTATTGTTGTTACGAATTTATTAATTTTTTTACATCTCTTTCAATTATTTTCTTCAAACTTTAATTATTTTTTTCATAGTTGCATTTTTTTGGCATTTTTGAATTATTCTCTTCAAATTGCAATTATTGTCTTCAAACTTTAATTAATTTCTTCAACTTTCAATTAATTTCCTCAAACTTATAATTTTTTTAACTTTACTATTATTGTCTATATTTTTTTAATTTTTACACCAGTTTTGAATTATTTATTTCAATATTTAAATTATTAGAATCAAGTTTTCAAGTATTTTCTTCAAATTTTTCATTTTATTTAAAATTATCAATTATTTTTGTTATTTCTCAATTATTTTTTCAAGTTTCAACTATTTTTGTCAATATTCAAATATTTGTTATATTTTGGAATTATTTTCTTTAAATGTCATTTTCTTCAATCTTTTTATTATTATTATGAATTTATTAACTTCTGAAGATCAGCTTTCAATTATTTATGTCATTATTCAATTAGTTTCTTCACATTTTAATTATATCGTTAATTTTTCAATTATTTTATACAATTTTTTAAATAGTATACTTATTAAATTTTTTATTTTTTTACTTCATTTTTGAATATATTTCTCATTTTTCATAATTTTTTTTAGTCACGCAATAGACCTTTTCATCTCGAATAGTGAATATTGAACTTCCGGTAAAACTCGGTCATATTCTGAACCTTACACACGTCGAATATCCATATGACCGACTCTCTGCTCATGCGCATTCATTACTTCCTACTCGAGACGAAAAGGTCTATTCTGTTCTTAAAGGTGATTCTAGAATACGAGTGTTTTGAACGTCGACGCGTTGATAGCGACGCGTCGATCCATTGTTTTTCATTGTTCTATCGACGCGTCGACGTTTCTAAATCTCTATTGTAGAATCACCTTAATAAGCGCATATTTTATGGTCAAAAGAAACAAAAAATGAGGACGCAGTCCCATGATTGCGTTTCAACGTACGCTCTATAACTAGACCATGAGTGCAAAAGAGATGCAGATATACTGTTGTCACTTTCGCACAGGGATGGGTGCGTATTATACGTGATGTATTATACATGGTTTTCTACAGTATAATACTTACGTATTATACGTGAAAATTTCGAAAATAAGAGGGAGTGGGGGGTTTTCTACGTATAATACGTATTTTACATAATGTAGAAAACCACGTATTATACGTAGAAAACCTCGAGTTTTCTACATTTACCCATCCCTGCTTTCGCACTAATTGTATAGTTACAAAACGGACGATAAAACGCAATCATGGGACTTCACCCTGACACTTTTAAAAAATCAAAAATATTTTCTCAAAAACTAAAAATAATTTTTGATTTGATAATAGCAGTTTCGAATCGGAAATTGAATGGATTAAACGAAAGGTGGTTGATATATCAACCACTGTGGCGGAAAGGGTTAACATTTCTGTCTTCTTTTAATCCATGTGCCATTGAATAATCAGGAAAAAGATAAAAGAACTAAAATGAAAATATTTATCTATTTATTTATGTACACCTAGGTGCATAAATGCCTTACCCCCAACTAGTTGTCCCTGCGCATGAGAATACGTGAGTAAGAGAGAGAGGTTGGGGGTAAGGCATTTATGCACCTAGGTGTACATATGTAATTTCAAAATAAAAAGACTTTTTATTATATAATCTGTCATCTTTGATCATCTACGTTTTCTACGTGGTTTACATACAATAAATAACCTGATTTACGTAATCTAGTGAGTAAGTAACAGTTACACCACGTTCGCCAACCCTGAGCCAAATGGCAATTGAATATTTGGACTTTTGGAGAGTCGCCGGCCATTTTGATTTTCTTTAGCAGGCAGGTTTCGGTAACTGCACCATGAGGTAAATTCAATGGATCAAATTATTTATTTTTTAAACGAAAGTTTTATTATTAAAAAGTTTGAAATGACTCAAATAATAAAATACAATCCCCCTATTTGTTTTCATATAGTTTAGATATGATTAGAAAAGAAATTATGTCCCTTGTTTGAAATAGAAATTTTGACTCGCTCAACCACATGGTTTTCTATTTATGTGTTTATAATAAAAATAAGTATTAGTCGTCAATCCTTATGTTTTCTTCAATTTATTTTAATATAGTCTTTTAATATAACTATTATTTTTGAGAAAAGTTTAAAGTCAGTGCTATTTATTCGGAGTTTTAACAATATAACCTCACTTATTTTCAGTTCGTTAAAATTACAAAAGAGGCTTGCAGCCTCGGTTATGCGATGTGGTAAGAAGAAAGTGTGGTTGGACCCGAATGAAATCAACGAAATCGCAAACACTAATTCACGTAAGTTATTTTTTATTGTTTTTGTGTCATTTTTTAATTTGGGAGTGTTTTTTTATATTTCCCATGTTTTTTTACAACGATGAACATAATTTAATGTCTCATGAAAAATTCTACAAATGGAAAGCGCGTGTTATTAAAACATTAATATTTAATTTTGTTTAAATCTTAAAAATAAAATACCAGGGTGGCTACTTTTCAGGAAATGTCAGTGAAAACACCAACTTTTGAGATAAAATTAAAATCTTGAGCCAATTATTAGTAGTTACTTATTTTCAGAACAAAAAGATTCACTAAAAAATAACTTCTGATTTTTCAGATTTTTGAAAAATTGAATTCAATTCTGTCTTATTTCAGCTGTTAGTTTATTATATTTCGCGAAGCTTTTCTATCAGGGAAATTTGTAAAATGGTTTTTGTGGCCACCCTAAAATACTGTTTAGTTTTTCATAATGACACAAATTTACATGAAAGGATATAAAGTAATTATATTTTGCATATTAATAAATGAGTGTATTTACATCCGAAACTGAGATGATTGCAAGATTTGGATGAGAAGTTCCCTCTTTATAGTTATAAACCTTCATTGTATATTCCATTGTATTTTTTTATATTTGTTAAATTGACATTGTTGTTTGTGTATTACTAAAAACTGTATTAATAAAACAACGTTTTAATTCAAATATTGAACGGTATATTATTCGGCTCGGTGAAATTTTTGGGGGAAACGGGGGGTTATTTCACTGTTAAAATATATAAACCGACCGAATAATCTACCGTTTTTATTCAGCCCGTTTTTTTTTATTAATGCATTTCTTGGATTAATAATATTCTGTTCTCAAAGAACCGAATAGACACTCCGTTAATAAAATAAAGGAAAGTGTTTTTAATTGAATGGTAATTTAGATTTCTGATTCATAATCATGTAGTGAGTGACCATCAAATTTTTGATGATTGGTAAACATCTTTTATTGTACAACAAATCACATTTTTTCCTTTCATTTCCTATAAAACTTGATAAAATTCTAAATAGAATAAGACCTGAAAGAAATGAATTTGGTTATAGATATTTCGATTATAAATTTATAAAAACATGTTATTTTCAATGTTTAACAAAGCTTAAATTACTATTTACTAGGTATTGAAGTGTAACTTATAACTGATTCAAATTCTAAAAAAAATTACTTTAAGGAGGTTCTATCGTAAACAGAATTAACAGTACCATTTAACCAAATTTGAATAAAATGACAATGTTAGTTCTATTTCCGATAGAACCTCGTACCTCCGTACACGAACTTAAGAAATGCATTAAAAGGGAAACTGTTTTTGGAAAATTTTCAATTTTTGGAAAAAAAATATACCATAATAATATATTTCAATCATAATTGATTTTTATAATTTTTAATTAAATGAAAAAAAAAATTTTATTCAATGTTTTGATTTTTAAACTTTTAAAGTAATTTAAATATAAAAATAAATATTTTGTACAAAAAATAATATGAAACTGTGAAATATTGTAGCTGTTTAGAAAAAAATTAAAATTTCAGTTTTTCGTAAAAATACTAACGTGGTAGATTAAGCTACAAATTTTAGTCATTCTTCATCAGGAATTCTTGTCTAGATAAATTCTGGATACACTTGTTTAGAAATTCTTTAAGAGGTCAATCAATGCGTTTTTTATTTGTCTATAAAATAGGAATGAAGTATTTTTAAAAATTTTGTATTGTGTACTATATGTATCTATATCTGTGAGGAAGCAATTGCAGGGATCACAGTTTCTCCCCTTTTTCACCTAATCCCCTTTTTTTCCCCCTTTTCCACTTATTTTCCCCTTTTTTTAGAAAAATCACCTAAAACACCTAAATTCAAGATTTTATCACCTAAAACACCTAAATCAAGATTTTTCTCCTCTTTGACCTTTTTTTAAAAAAAGTTTCTATTTTTCCACTTTCGGAAATGCAAAAATTTATCCTTTTTTAGGGTGTCTGTACAATGATGAGAAAATAGTTATTGAATTTAAACGTTTAAAAATAATTTTTAACTTGAAATGGTTTTTTTTAATATTATTTATTGAATTAATTTAGATTTTAAACAGAAAACATGAAAAAAAAACATAATTAAAATAAAATTGTTTTAAACAATTAAATAATATTCTTATTGACATGTTTTCTGAATTAATTGCAGCAAATTAATTTATTAAATATTTTTTACTCGTTTTAAACAAATATTACTAGTTTTGCATCATAAAATAAAATAATACAAAAGGTTAATAAAAATAATTTGGACTAATTCTGTCACATTCTGCTAAAAAAAGAAATAAATGTTATGAAAATTATTATATTATCTAATATCCTAATGTATCTAATTATATTTTTGTAATAAAAATTTTGCTGTCTTATTTTTGATAAAATTAAAACATGTTTCGAGTACCATGTATTCTTGCTGAAATACATCAAATTTATTTTATTGGATGGAAAAAAAATTGTTTATGAAATATATTTACTTATTTCAAACAAAAATTAATTGCTTTGAATGATACCTAAAGTAGAAAAATACAATAAAAGAGATTAATAAAAATAATTTGAATTGATTTTGTCATATTTCGCTGAAAGATTTTCAATTTTTTTTTTCTTTAATATTATATCAGAACATTTTACATCACAGATTTTTATGTTTCCTGTTTAAAATCTAATTATTAAATAAATAATTTAAAAAACCATTTGAAGTTAAAAATTATTTTAAGAATTATTTAATTGCAACAACCATCTTCTCGTCGTTAAACAAACAACCTATTAAAAGATAAATTTTTGTATTTCCGAAAATGCTCTTTTTTTTGAAATTTTCATAAACAAATTGAACAAAAAAAGATTAAATTAATTAATAAAACTGTTTTAAAAAAAAGAAACAATAAAATTTTGTAAAAGAAAACTTGAATTATTAATATAACCCTTTTTTATTAATTTCAAAAATCCCCTTTTTCACCTAAAATTGAACGAAGAAATCACTGTGATCCCTGCAATTGAGTAAGATTTATCTTCATATTCTATTTTGTATGTATTTTATTTCATGAATGTAATTAAATATTTTATTCTTTATTATATTTCGTGTGGAAATATTAAGAAACTTTTTTCTAAAGAACTAAGCCAAAATTAAAATTAAAATATTATTTTAATGAGAAATTAGATACGTACCCGTAAAGAATAGGTTTGAAGTCATTATCTTACTTTTTGAAATGAAAAACTATAACTTTTAAACTAATTTTATTTAGGCAAAATGTGGATAATTCAGTTAAAAACAAAATAAACCATTAAAACTCGTAATTGGGTAAAAATTCAAGATTTTTGACATTCAGAAACAAATTTATAGTTTTTATCATTTCTCTAAAACGTTTCTGAATGTCAAAAATCGTTTATTTTTATCCAATTATGAATTTTAATGTTATATTTTGCATTATTAAATTAAATTTACCACATTTCGTTTAAATAAAATTAGATCCAAAGTTAGTTTTTCTATTTCAAAAAGCAAAATAATGACTCAATATAATTCTCTTTTCGAATAGGTGACAAATGCTTTCTTTACTCAGAGTTATAAAAAGTTGATTTAAATTAAATCTTATTAAAATTATAAAAATTGAGCTCGGTACTTTTGAAATATATCAAGCAATTCAAACTAATGGATTTAAAAGAAGAATATTTAGTATACATGTGTACTTTTTAAGTAAAACGACTTCAAAGATAGCGTTAATAGATAGCTTCTAAGATTTTCATGAAACATTGAAAATCCCATTTTTTAAAAATATCAAAGTGTAACATTAATATAGTTACTTCTTTTTAGAAATTAAGAGCAAAAAAAAAGTTTAGTTTTTATACTTTTTACGTATAACGATGTTTTTCATGTATAACACGTTTGCTCGTAAAACATGTTCAATAATCAAATTTTAAATATTTCATGATTGAATAATGTAGAGGAAAGAAAATACTACATTCCTTCATTAATAGATTTTAAAAAATTTTCGCATTTTCAAAAACGTCCGTTTTGGCATTTTCAAAAAAAAGTTGGGGTGATGTGCAACACAAGTAAAGTTCAGAGAAAAAATCCATAAATATCGATGTGAATCGCTTCAAGTATTAAATTTATGCTTCTTAAATGCAAATTAATAACAATCACTAAGAAACAACATTTTTACTAAGATATAGTCGACCTCTAAAAAGTAGAAATTTCGACAAAGAGAAAAAGGTTTTTGCATTTGATTTTTTATTTATTTGCAGGGATCACAGTTTCTCCCCTTTTTCACCTAATCCCCTTTTTTTTAGAAAAATCACCTAAACCACCTAAAATCAAGATTTTATCACCTAAAACACCTAAAATTAACATTTTTCTCTACTTTGACCTTCTTTTTTTCAAAAAGTTTCTATTTTTCCACTTTTGGAAATGCAACAGTTTATCCTTTTTTAGGGTGTCTGTACAATGATGAGAAATTAGTTATTGAATTTAAATGTTTAAAAAAAAATTTCAACTTAAAATGGTTTTTTATTATTATTTATTGAATTTATTTAAATTTTAATCAGGAAACATGAAAAAAAACATAATTAAAATGAAATTATTTTAAAACGTTATATAATTTTTTTATTACTATGTATTCTTAATTAATTAAAGCAAATTAATTTATTGTATAAAAAAAATTTTTTTAAAATATTTTTTACTCGTTTTAAACAAATAATACTAGTTTTGCATCATAAAATAAAACCATGTATTCTTGCTGAAATACATCAAATTTATTTTATTAGATGAAAAAAAATTGTTTATGAAATATATTTACTTATTTCAAACAAAAATTAATTGTTTTGAATTAGAAAATATAAAAATACAATAAAAGAGATTAATAAAAATAATTTGAATTGATTTTGTCATATTTCGCTACAAGATTTTTAATTTAATTTCTTTAACATTATATCAGAACATTTCACATCACAGATTTTTATGTTTCCCGTTTAAAATCTAATTATTAAATAAATAATTTAAAAAACCATTTGAAGTTAAAAAATATTTTAAAATATTTAATTGCAACAACCATCTTCTCGTTATTGAACAGACAACCTATTAAAAGATAAATTTTTGTATTTCCGAAAGTGCTCTTTCTTTTAAAATTTTCATAAACAAATTGAACAAAAAAAGACTAAATTAATTAATAAAACTGTTTTGAAGAAAAAGAAACAATAAAATTTTGTAAAAGAAAACTTGAATTATTAATATAACCCTTTTTTCTTAATTTACAAAATCCCCTTTTTATTAAAGAAAATCCCCTTTTTTGAAAATCGAAATCCCCTTTTTCACCTAAAATTGAACGAAGAAACCACTGTAATCCCTGTATTTGTTTATTTTCGTAGCGTAATAATAATAAAATAATAATAATAATAAAGTAAATTATTGACTCGGAGTGATTGATAAAGTCCTATGAATTAATAACTTCACCGAGTGATAAATTCTTTTAAAATAATAAAGTAAATTGTTGCACATCACCCCAAATGCGATATTTTGTGCAAACTGGTGTGACAGCAATACAATGTAAGGAAATCACAAAATCTCTTTGGATATTAAAAGGCACTTAAAAAACAAACAATATCATATAAAATAATTCAAAACAATTCACGAATTAACTATAAATGTCAAAGTCGAAAAATACTTTTAACGCGTTTATATATCAAAAACAAGTTATTGTGGGCACAAACAGATGTCTATACGATTCTGTTCAATATCAAAATGTAGATCAGAAATCGGCGGTGTTGCACATCACCCCACAACACCCTACTTATTACTGGGAATAAACTTATATATTTAAAAAAGATCTGATCTCTATAAAAATCATCTTTGTTTTTCAAGTTCCAACATTTAAGCGAAGTTAACGCAAAACTCGTTTTTATCTACTATTTCTGTTGAGTACTCTTTGTTAATTAAAAAATTTATATTTATTTCAGGGCAGAACATTCGCAAGCTTATTAAGGATGGTTTGATTATTAAGAAACCCGTTGCCGTTCACTCGAGAGCAAGAGTACGCAAGAACACGGAAGCTAGACGGAAAGGCAGACATTGCGGTTTCGGTAAAAGGAAGGGTACTGCCAATGCTCGTACTCCACAAAAGGTGATTTAAAATCTTATTTTTACCATCAAAAGTTTAATTCTTTTGAATTTGTTATTGATTTATTCTCAAGATTATTTATAATATAAAATCTCTGTAATAGTAACAATTAACAATTTGCAATTAATTTGTTGTACAGGATTTATGGGTCCAGCGCATGCGAGTGCTTCGACGTCTTTTGAAAAAGTACCGTGAAACCAAGAAAATTGATAGGCACTTGTACCACTCTTTGTACATGAAAGCCAAAGGTAATGTGTTCAAGAACAAGAGAGTTCTCATGGAATTCATTCACAAGAAGAAGGCTGAAAAGATGAGAGCAGATATGCTTTCTGATCAGGCCGAGGCTCGTCGCTCGAAAGTAAAGGAGGCTCGCAAGCGTAGAGCAGAGAGAATCGCTGCTAAGAAACAAGAACTCTTGCAGTCTTACCAACGTGAAGATGAAGCTGCCGCGCAGAAAAAGTAATCTTAAAAGTGTAATTTTTATTCTATAAATAAAATTTATAAATCCAAAAAGGTTTTATTGCAATGTGATGTGAATTGTAATAGTAAATCCCTAAAGTTCTTTTTATATTTATTTATTTAAAAGATTGAAAGTGTATTGAACTCAATTTCAAATTATTTCAGCTTAGAACTTAATACATTGATACTGGGGCCAAAATTGTAAGTGATGGAAAAGAAAAAACAATAAAAATGAGTTTATTTCCTCAAAAAGAATAACGTAAAAAGCACAAAATTATAAAAACTTTCTTTCTTTTCCAAAATTTATTATTTGTTTTTATAGGTAATTTTTGGCAAAATACTCTAGTTTTCTGTTTTTCTCAATTAAAAAGGCTCACTTTTAAAAAAAAATTTATTTATTTTTAATTTTGGAAAATTAAAGGCGAATTTTACAAAATAAAATTAAAATTGATCTCACCAATCGAAAGCTTATGCAAAAAATCATGTCCCATGAAAACAAAAACTAAAATTACAAGACAGTATCGAAGAAACACTCAACAACCCAGCTTACATTAAATAAGCTTTAAAATACCTTAAAGAAACAATCATTTATCAACAAATCTGAACACTTTTATCCACAAATACACTCTTAATACAAACACCAAATGTCATTGTACATGCCTACTTTTGAACAGCTCATCATACAATTCATACTTACAAAATTAAATGTGTAGTTGTCGCTAAATATCAAGTTGTAGACACGATATTTAATAAATAAATGGAAAAATAAGTGAGAATGTCAGAGGGTACCACCAAACACTTCAAACTTTGACGCCTCACTCCCTTCCTAAATTTAGAAGTAATCCTAATCCCAAAATATTTATGTGGTAAATTATTATTAACCCTCAGGACATGGGCGTACCCACGTTGGGGGCAGGAAGGGCAGCTGCCCCCCCCCCCTCCCTAGAATGCCAGTTTATATGAGAGAGAAAGAGATAGTAATATATTGTTGTCTCTCTCGTCACTCCCGCACATAAAACCCCCACCAAAAAACTTTTCTGGGTACGCCCCTGCCTCAGGACAACTCAAAACAACATACAAATTTGCAATCAATTAAACATACTTAATTTTTTACCTGGATATAAGTCATTCTCTGGAAAAAAAAGCCACCCCAAAAATGTTTTTCTTCGTTAATAATACATGCAATAATTTACATCGAAACAAATGTAAAAAGTAGGGTGATAGGTCAGTGTAATGCGTGGTTGCCATCTTATCAGGAGCAGCATACAGGCTTCACAGACCGTCCCCTATTTTGCAATTGGTCCCTAAAAGTCCCCTATTTAGAAAATGTTACCTATTTTTCCCCTATTTTTCACGAAAGTATATTTAAAGTCAAGGTATCTAGAGATTTTCAATTATTTTCAATCTTCTTTCCATTTTTATTATTTTTTCAATCTTTAATTATTTCTATCATTTTTAAATTATTTTCTCCAATTTTTCATTTATTAAATTGTATTTCAATAGATTTCCTGAATTTTCAATCCTTCATCTCTGATTCCAATTATTTTTTTCAATTTACAATTATGTTTATCATTATTTCTTAATTTTTTCCTACTATTCATACTTATTTGTATTCCATTATTATTTCACTAATTTCATAAACTGTCAGTTATTTTTATCAAATTAAAATTATTTTTTTCTACTTATTAAATATTTTCATTATTTTTCAATTAATTTACAAAACTTGCAATTATTTTTTACATTCGAATTTTTTTCATTATTTTTTCATTGTGTTTATCATTTTTCAGTTATTTTAATAAATTTCAAAATTTTTTTGTAATGTTATCACTTATTTTTCATAAATTTTATTTATTTTCTTTAATTTTCGATTATTTCTATAATTTTGAAAATATTTTCTTCTATTTTTAGTTTTGAAAAGTATTTTTTCATACACTTTTTACATTTTTTATTTATTTATCTCAAACTTCAGTCATTTGTATTATTTTTCAAATATTTCCATCATTTTTAAATTAATTTCTTTAATGTTTCAATTTTTTTTATAAATTTTTCAATTATTTTTTTCAAATTTCAATTTTTTTAAAAAATTTATCATTATTTTTGCCATTTTTCAATTATTATTCTCAATTCTCGATTGCTTTTTTTAATTCTGAAAAACTTTCTAAATTTTAAATTACTGATTTTGCAATTTTTTTATCCAAATTAAAATTATTAAAATTATTTTTTAACTGATTTATCAAACCTTTAATCATTTATTGTAAATTTCAATTGATTAAACACATTTTTAATTAATTTTAGAATTTTAGAATTATTTTTTTAAATTTACAATTACTTTCGGTATTTTGAAAATAATTTCCTAAATTTATCATTATTTTTGCTATTTTTCAATTATTCCTTTAATTTGATATATATCCTGTAATTTTTTAAAATTATTCTTCTCAAATCTTGATTGTTTTATTTAATTTTCAAATATGTTCTTAATTTTAAATTACTGTCTTCAATTTTCAATTATTTCTTTATTTTTGAAAAATTTATTTCTTCAATTTTTAAAATTATTTTCAGTTTGATTCATTTACAATTTTCATTTATTAATCTTAAATTTCCATTCTTTTTTTTCCAATCTTTAATTTGTTTTATAACCTCCTCAGTGATTTCTTCGATTTTAAATTACTTTAATAATTTTTTAATTAGTTTCCTACATTTTTAATTATTTTTCTCAATTCTCGATTGCTTTCATCAATTTTCAATTATTTTCTCAATTTTCAGTTGTTTCTATAATTTTGCAATTATAGAAACAATTTTTAATTTTTTAATTTATTTTTAAACTGATTTATTGAATCTTCAATTATTTATCTAAAATTTAAACTCTTTCTTTTAATTTTGATTAGTTTTATAATCTTTTTTAGTTGATTTTTTTCCAATTTTTAATTCTGTTTATTATTTTTTAATTAATTACTTAAATTTTCCATTTTTTTTAATTTACCATTATATTCTTATCTTTTTTTAATTATTTTTGAAGTTCTCCTTTTTTTTTTCTTTTTTTTTATTATTAATTTAAAAATTCTGTAATTTTTTTGTTATCCTACAACTTGTTTTTTTGTCCTACCCAAATAAAGTCTAGGTTCTACTTTGTATAATTAATTTATTTTCATTTATAAAGTTTTTAAAGTAGGTACCCTAAAAGTTCCCTATTTTTGTATATTCTGTCCCCTATTTCCCCTAATATATTCTTCATTGTCACTGTGAAGCCTGAGCATAATTTTCAACTGACAATAACTTTTTTCCTAATCATTGAATTTGAAAATCTTATGGATGTTTTTTATGTAGAGTTTTTCAAACTTTTAAATTATATCACTACCAATTTTCGAAAATTTAGTTTTGACAAGAAAAATGCAAAAATTATTTTTTAATGCAATATAACACTCCTGCGTCCTAGGATTTTTTTTAAATTATCCAGAAATGTTCCTTGTTTAATATGCTTTTTACTTTTTAAATGTAATGTCTAATGTTCGTCAACAGTCGCAACAACGGTTTGGAAATCGTTCTAAAATTATTCTGGAACAGCTCGAAACAATACTATTATTATAGGTGGCACGAGAACATAAGTTGCAAATTAGTCAGTTATGTAGTGAATATTCAATTGTAGCTCGTATACACCTTGCTGTCCCAAAATTCCATTTAAGAAGTAAAAAGCATATTAAACAAGGAACATTTCTGGATAATTTAAAAAAAAAATCCTAGGAGGCAGGAGTGTTAAAAAATAACATTCAGGCAGTGGAGTAACTGGGAGAGCAAGGGCCCTGGGGCAAAAATGAAAATAGGGCCCCAACATGTAATAATTTACAAGTTTAATTCATTCTGTCCAAACCTGCAATTTGTCACTAGAAGTTTTTTTCTTTTAAAATTTTAACTCATATTTCACCTTCTTAAAATTTTCTCAAATTTTCAATTTATAGCAATTTTAATTTCTTCAAATTTCAGTTAATATTTACTTGCATTGACTAAAAGTTCAATTAATCCACGTTTCAAAAATACTGAAGTGATTTAAAAATTTCTTCAATTTTTAATATTTTTTTTCTATTATGATTTCAATTACTTAAAATACAACTTTGTACTATTTTTATCATTTTTCAACTATTTTCTAAAACTCTTCATTATTTAAATTGTTTTTAAATTGTTTCCCTAAATCTTAAATTTACCTTCCTTAAATTTCAATTATTTTGTTTAGTTTTCTCAATAACTTTTTCAATTTTAATTATTTGTGCCTTGACATTAAATTAATTTAAATATTTATTCCTTAATTTTATATTATTCATCGCAAATTTAAATTAATTTCCTTAATTTACCATTATTTTTGTCATTTTGCAATTATTATTTTCAATTTTTAATTATATAATTTCTGAATTAATTTCATTATTTTTCAATTAATTTCCTAAATTTTTAGTTATCTCAAATTTATACTACCCGTGTGGAAATTTGTACCTGGTCCTTTCTAGGTCCCACCTAGATTACCCCGTTTTTAACTAGGGCCTAGCTTGGCTATCTATGTAGGACCTATGTTGGCACGTCACGCTGTTCCAGGCTGGTCCTAGCTAGACCAAATATCTAGGACCATTTTAAGGGTCCTAACCAGGACCAAGTTTTCAGCCCTTTTAATGTTTATAGAGTAGTAATACTTACAAAAATATTTCCCAAAAAATATGTAACAACCATTGTAACCAAAATTTAAACGTAAGCAAACATAAATTAATAATCATGAACTTGTAACGGGGTATTCTAGCTTAGGCCAAGCAAGGACCAGCTTATTAAACAGTAAAGGGGAATGCCAATATAGGACCATTATAGGGACAACAATCTATCTTGGCATATCTTGTCAATTTTCACACGGGATATTCTAAAATGGTCAAATAATATTTGTCTTAATTTTTAACAGGGCAGTTATTGATTTAAATCATAAGGATATTTGAATTAAAATCATGATTTAAATAAAAAAAATTTTACAATTCTCCGGACGTCTAATACTGCATATAAAAAATCGCAAACATTAAAAAAAAACCCAGAAATTTGTGGATAAATCTAAAAAATTTTAATATTAATATTTTATTCTTTATAAAATTTCAAAAATTGTGCTGATACTGATGATCAAAATACCTGCGATCTAAACATTTTTGGAGTGAAGATGTACCACAAAATAGTATTCAATTTAAATACATATTTAAGTCATTATAATTTAAATAAATTCCAAACGTCAATTAACTCATATTCCAATTTGTTTAAACTTTAAAATTCCAATTAATTCAAATTTAAATGCATATTAATTAATGTAAAATAATTCAATAATATCCATTAATTATTTTTCAAATTCACAATAATCCATTTTTAATTCTTACAATTTTTTTAAGAAATTTCACTTTTTCGAAACTGTTTAATTTTTATCTTATAAATTTTGTAAATTTATTCAATTTTTTTCACATCTTGCCTATTTTTTGCGAGATTCTTTGCAAACTTACTTATTTTTTCATAAAATGTATTTTTACTTTTTTTACAGTTTGTTAGATTAATGAAAAAAACATTACTCCATTTTATTTGGTTTGATGAATTTATCATTATTATATCATTATCATTATAATATTACTCCATTTTCTTCCTACTTATTTAATTTTCTTAACGTTTCACTATTTTTAATTTTTTAATTTTTGCCATCATTTTTCTATTTCTTAGAAACATTTTTCATTCATTTAAACTTTTTAATTTTTATCTTGTAATTACGAATTTTTGAAAACATTTATCCGATGCTTCTATCTACAGTTTGTAAATTAATTTACCAATTTTCTACTTTTTTGGAGACTTTTATTCCTATATTTTATATTATGTATATTTAATCTTGTACTAAATATTCTCATTTAAACATTATTCTTCTATTTCACAGAATTTTTTTCTTTAAAATATTTCTAAATTTTCCAAAATTTTATTCATTCTTTTTTTCTTTAATTTATAAAATAATTCTCTAATTTTTCTAATTTTAAAATTATTTTCTCTTTAATTAAGGGGAGATTCCATTGATTTAAAGGTTTTTTTCAAAGATTTTTTTTACAGTAAAAAAAATATTTATTACATGTTTTTTTATAATAAAATACAACTCTTAAAGTAATTAGAAACATTTTTTTTTTAATGTAGTCTCAGAAAATGGCTGCCGAAAGTGGTCCTCTCTAAAAGTTGTTTACACTTTTTCTCTGCAACGGTTAATGTGAAATAAAAAAATTAAATAGTAATCTGTACCATTTTGGCTATCGTGTAAACTAGGATGAAAAATATTTATTGAAAAATAACCGAATGACAGACTTTTGAATTTTTTAACCATAATTTTGTAACTTAAATTGTTAATAACTTTCTTAAATATTAATGGATCTTAAAAATCCTAGTTTACACGAAAACTACACGTTCAAGGAACATGCTGTCCAAATTTCAAGTTATTTTAACGTTTTTTAAATTATCGTCTTATTTATTTTTTTAATGTAAAAAAATGCCCGTAAATAGTTTAATTTTTTGAAAAGATTTTCTACTTTTTTATATATTTTTATGTCACTGTTTCATTCTTGTGTTGTTTTTTAGTTTTTTCTTCATTTCTTTAATAATGTTCATGACATTTTTTATTTCTAAGAATTTTCTAATTTTTTTTAATAGATTGTTTTCTTATCTTTTTACGTTCTTGTTTTTTTTATAATTTATTTTTTTGTTTCTTTTACCTAATTTTCTTAATTTTGCGATGACATGAATTTAAAGATATTTTTTTGAAATGTTCTCATTTATTCGACATAATTTATTTGATTTTGATTAAACGTTTTATTTTTCATTATTTCTTATTAAATGTGACTGTCCATGAGAAAACGTGCCTTAGCTCCCAAACGTCAATTTTACAGGGTGAGCATTTAAAGTTGCAGCAATGCATTGAAACTAATGTAACGTTCCTACGCTTCTTGATTAATAAGATCAAAATTTCTTTAAAACAATAATTTTTTATTTTTGTAAATGAAGGAGCAAATAAAAATCTATCGATTGGCATCAAAAAATGAAAATATATTTTTTGGAGCTAAGGCACGTTTTGTCATGGACAGTCACAAATGTTCTCAGTTTGAAAAAAAAACTACTTACAAATAAACATTTGGAGATTTTATATACTGATTGTATTTTAAAAAAATCAATTTTTGATTTAAATCAAATAAATCGGGTTGAAATCAAAAGAATCAGATTTTTTGATTTTTAAAAAAAATCATGATTTTTATCAGCCCTGGTTTTTAATGCTATATTATAATTTTAGATGTAAAATTATGTCAAAAAAAAAAAAAAAAAATGGCTTCTCTGAAAAATGTGTTGATATTTAATAGGTTTCTCTCTTTAAATATTCAACTTCTTTTACATTTTTCATTCTTTTTCAATGCCAATTTTTCAATACTCTTTTTTAATGATTCTTTCGAATCTCTCGCATGGAATCTAAGAAATTTAAATTTTTTCAAAAAATAAAAATTCTAAAATTAGCAAAAATTAAGACATATTTTGTTATCAGTCTACATGTTTCTAGGACCCAAAAGATGCAAGAAAAAAATGTAGATTACTAAGGTCATGGATATTTCAGGGGTGGTGCCTCCCCATAAAAAGTATGTCATAATGAACTTTTGTTTTATTAATAATTTTGAAAAACAGTTATATTGGCAACAAATTAAATATGGGCGATAAGGTAGAATTCTTTATTTCAGTCTCATGATCTTGAACATGTCCTTAAGGTTGAAAAGTTTTTTATTTTGAAAATAACTATTTTGTATCAGAAATAATTTCTTAACAAAAATTTTACAATACTGTTTGAGAAACCAATTAGGATTGGTCTCTGCTCTGTGTACATATATATATAAACATATGTATTTACATATATAATTTTTCAGTCTCAATATTTTCACATTTATGTGTCGCCCATAAAAATGTTATCTTATTCTTTTTATTTGGACCTACAATATGAAGGTGAATATAAGATGCAGCTTTTCGTATATATAAATATATACAATATATAGTTTTGTAACTTGTATATAACATTGCACACGCACTATTGCATGAGTTTTCAAATATTATTACAGTTAAGCTATTATTTATGATATTCTTTACATTAGAATGAGAGAAAAGTGAATAAGTATTTCATTGGAAAATTGCGAAGTAACGATGATTATTATTTACCCTAAATTGCAATTGAAGATGGTTGACGCGTTTCCCGACAGTGGCGCTGGCTCTAATCCATTAGTTATATATGTGGGTAGGTGGTGCGTGAGATCTGCGCTGCAAGGCTGCAACTCTACAAACTAGCACCTCGTTTTGTTGCTTTATCGCGTTTTCAAATTGCTGCTGTTTTGTTTAACTTTTGATTTATTTGAATTTGTAAAATGTGAGTTGCCGGTAAGTTGATAGTGCCCATTTTGACTTGATAAACAATAGCATCAAGTCGTTGTTTAGTGCAAGACAAGGAGCGTTCGAGGTAAAATTCCTCGCATTCCAAAGCTGGTTCAACCGTCCAGGTCGACCAGCACAGCATCCAGGTTAAGAATGTCACTTTTGTGATCGCTCGTCAATGACATGTGAAGAATGCAGTGAGTGTATATATGTATACATATAGTTATAGGTATATTCAGGCTTTAATGCAAATATTGCAATATCAATCCAGATTTGCAATTGTTCTCTTTATTATTGCATTTTCGGTTCAAAATACAATATTAACTCAATGGAGAAAGTATAACTCTTATATGGAAATGTATAATCTGCAATATTTGTACCTTACTCAGAATGGATGAATGATGAAAACTTTTTAATCCATTTTGTTTTTATTTTACTTTACATTTGCAATGAAAGTATTCGATATAAAGTATTTATATTTTAATTTTTGACAAACAAAAAAAGTTAAAGATTTTCTAATCAAATTAAGAATTTGCAGATTAGATACTTACATTTTTTTAACCTGTTCTCTCTTTGGATTTTTAAGAGAGAAAAATATATAAGTACCTGTTTCGGAAATTTCACGTCATATTTTCATTCAAAATATTTTCTTGCTTGAAATAGTTTTTTTCTGTTTTTATATGAAAAATAAGGAAACGCGTATTTTTTAATATCTTCTTTGAATGAAAGTTATGAGTTTTTCAAATTTAACGTTTCCAGGAACAAGAGGGTAAAAATTTCTGAAGTGTCCCCCTGATTTGCAAACATGTATTGAAATTTGAAATTAATGTATTATTCTTATACTATTATATGAGAGATAGTTTGCATATAAATAGCTTTTTTTATTTAAATAATGTCAAAAGTTATAAGCAAATGTAATTTTTTGTATCATTTCATTTGAAAATTCATATCTTTTTTTCATATTATTGAAAATTAAGAAAATTTCAATGACTTATGTATAAAAGTACAAACATTAAGATAAAAATAATTCCGAGCACGTGTATATAGATTTAGGTTTATTATACAAACATAAAAATTTAGTTAGGTTTATATTTAACAGAATAGATTTGTTTATAACGTCACGGAAATAAAATCTCACGGCACATGTAATTTTTTAGCATATTCCGTGTTTTGACTATGTAATTAATTTCCTTTTAAACGGAAGTGCAATTTGTTAATAAAATTGATAATTCTATTCTTATTTATAATATCTAAATCAATATTGTAATCCGTTAAAACGAAGTAAGCATTATTATGTTTAATTCAAAATAGTAATTTATAATAATTATAATAATAATATAATAACAATTTATAAGGGGCATTCTTCTGCTTATTTACATTAAAAATTAGATTTGCCTAAAATAATTGTTTTGGAATTTACAGGGATCACAGACTGTCCCCTATTCCCATTTTTTCCCATATTTTGAAGTTTTGTCCCTATTTTAAAGATTTTAAAGATTTTAATTTCTATTTCTAATTTTCAAATTTAAATATATAATTTATCAAAGTTATTTTTTACTTAATTCTGAATTTGTTTCATTGAATAATCACGCTGAGCTATTTGGGAGAGAGGGAGATTGATCACAGTTTATTTTTTTTTTGTTTGCCATTTTTAAAAGACTGCGGGTAATTTAAAATCTTAATGAAAAAGGCAGAGATAGCCGCTTTTTAAAAGAAAATTATGAACAATGGTTTAAGAATATATTTATTTTTAGATTTAGAATTATTAGCTTTGTTGATTTTAAACGCTTCTGTAATGTAGAGAACACAAAATTTTATTCAGATAATTTGACAGTGATATAGGTAATTGATTTTCTTGAAATTCGACAATAGTTATACATATGCCGTCGAAGAGCATTTTGAAAAAAAAAAATGTAACACATAGTGTGGAGGGGGGGAGTTAGCGTAAAACTACTTTGGTTTTTCAGATATTTGTTCAATTATCATTTATTTTCGACAGTTTCCAAGATTTTTTTCATTTGTCAATTATTTTCTTTAATATTTAATAATTTTATCATTTTATAATTTTTCTTTCAATTATCTATCTGTCTTCTTAAAAATGTAATTTAATTCTTTACTTTTGAATTATTTTTCAAAAATTTAAATAATGTTTTCAGTTTAAAATTATTTTCAACAATTTTCTTTAATTCTCGACTTTTTTCAATAATTTTTTTCAATTATAAAAACTGTTTTAAATTTAATTTCAGTTGTTCAATTCTACAACTATTCTCTTCAATTCTCAAATGTTTTTTTCAATTCTAAATATTTCATTATAATTTCATTTCCATTTTTTAAATATATTTAATGATTCTCGCCTTTTTTAAAATACGACGTTCTTCAATTTTTAATTATATTCTTTAAATTTCAATTTAATTTTTAACTTTTCAGTTAAATTTAATTTTCCATTTTTTTTTCTGTCACAAAAATTGTTTCAAAATTTAAATTCAAATGTTTAATTCTACAACTATTTTCTTTAAATTTCAAATTACATTTTTCAATTTTAAATTAATGTCTTTAATATTAAAAGATTCTCGTTTTTTTAAAAATTATTTTCTTCTATATTCAATAATTATCGTTTTTTTTCAATTACTTTTTTCAATTTTTAAGTTTATTCTTTAAATTTTAATTCCTTCTTGCAATGTTGAATTATTTTCTTAATTTTTAAATTTTTTTCCTCTTTTTTTAATTATTTTTTCAATTTGCAATCTAGTTGTTCAATGTTCAATTATTTCCAACAATTAGGTATTCCTATAATTTCCATAGTTTTTGAATTATTTTGTTTAAATTTAATATTGATTGATTTTTTGAATTATTTTTCCTAATTGTAAATTAATCTATTTTTTAACTATTTCTTTTAATTATTATTTATTTCCCTCAATTTTCAATTGTTTGCAAGAATTTTTTTAATTATTCTCTTAAAATTTTATAATTAATCTTTAATTTTTTCAATAATTATTTTGTTCGATTTTGGATTAACCTGGCCATTGTTAAATTTTTGTTTTCAATTTAAATTTATTTTTTCAAATTTCAATTCAATTCTTAAATTTTTAATTTATTTCTTCAAGTTTTTATTATTTTCTTGAATTTCAATTATTTTTGTCGATTTTCAATTCAGTTTTTCAATTCGCAATCATTTCCAACAGTTATTTATTTTTCGAGTTTTATTTTCAATTGTCAATTATTTTCGTTATTTTTCAGTTACTTTAAAAAAAATTTTAATTCTCCTAATTTTCATTATTTAAATTTCCAAAAATTTATAGTTTTGAATGACAAATAACAATGCAAAGTTTCTCGCGCGCCATAAAATTTGACATTTTAGTAAACACTAAATTTTAAAAAGTAAAAACTATTAAGACCATATTTAACATCTTCAATTTTTCAATGGAAGTCGCCATCATAGACTTTAAAGCAAATTTTGTGTCCCATTTTTGTCCCCTATTTTAAAAAAAAATTGCCCCTCTTTCCCTTTTTTAGTAACAATAGGGGTTGTGATCCCTGAATTTATACTGAAAAATAATACATAGGTACGTATTTCGTGATTTGATGAAAATTACAGAAGTTATAAATTATTGATGTTTTCAACAAAAAGGGTATTTTTTGAATGCGTTTTTATTCGTTAATAACAAGAAATTAAAAATAATGTGTTACATAATATTTGCTAGAAATGTCATGAATTTTCTAGATATGCAATAAAAACTAATGTATTTGCAATGAAAGTACCCCAAAAATTAAAGTTAAAAAATATTTTTTCTCAAAGAAAAACGTTATCGAATTTTAAATTTTTCGTGTCAACATAAACATTGAAAAATAAGGATTTTTTCCATTTATGCAAATATGGTATTTTTGTTCTTTTAATAGATATTTTCAATTTTTTAGCTCAGTGCACAGAGTTTAGAGCTATATTATAAAAGAATATAACTTAGTTTTGTTGAAAACATCAGTTTCAATCATTTATAACTTCTGTAATTTCATCAAATTACGAAACACAAAAAATACGTATGTATTATTTTTCAATAAAGATTCTTCAAAAAATATTATTCCAGGCAATTCTAATTTTTGAATGTAAATAATCCGAAGAATGGCCCATATGATAATAATAATTTAGAATAATGTTTACTTCGGTTTAACCGATTACAACAACTATTTGGTTTAGACATTATAAATAAGAATAGAATTATCAACTTTATTAACAAATTGCATTTCCATTTAAAAGGAAATTAATTACAGTCATTTGCCAGCAGGCCCAGAACATGTTCATTTTTAAAATTATATTGTTTATAAATAATCATCAATTTTGCATTAAAAAATAAATGCACGTGCTTGGAATTATTTTTATCTCAAAGTTTGTACTTTTATACACAAGTCGTCGAAATTTTATTAATTTTCAATAATATGAAAAAAAGATATAAATTTTTAAATGAAATGATACAAAAAATTTCATTTGCTTATAACTTTTGACATTATTTAAATATTAAAAAAACTATTTATATGCAAACTATTTCTCATATAATAGTATAGGAATATGACATTAATTTCAAATTTCAAATGTATCTGAAGTTCCAGACGTCCGCACGGACGAAATTTAAAAAAAAATTCTTTAAATTATTTTTCCTGGGGTGCTTTCATTCCCTAGAAATACAAAATTAAAAATATTTTATTTTTAAAACATATTTTTCAAGTATTTTAAAAGAAATTGCGTCGTCGACAAAAGTTAAAAATATTTTTTTAAAATTTCGTCCGTGCGGACGTCCGGAACTTCAGGTACATGGTTGAATGTACCTGAAGTTCCGGACGTCCGCACAGACGAAATTTTAAAAAAATATTTTTTAACTTTTGCCAACGCAATTTCTTTTAAAATACTTGAAAAATATGTTTTAATTGTATAAAATATTATTAATTTTGTATTTATAGGGGATGAAAGCACCCTCGAAAAAATAATTTAAAGAATGTTTTTTTTTTAATTTCGTCCGTGAAGACGTCCGGAACTTCAGATACATGATTTAGAATATAATATGTAAGTTTTCATCTAGCCCCATAATGATTTCGGACTATATTACTTTGCTTATCAGATTTGAAATTTAAAATAACTTTTCTGCCCCGATTAAATAACTTTGAATTCTTTGCTCATTAGATTCGAAATTCATTATGTATAAGCTTTCAACTAATTGTTTTATTGGAAAATTTCAGAAAATGCTTCACTGTCAGCCTATAAAGTAAAGAGAAATTGCTGGGAATCCAAATGGGTGACGGAAACCCATTATGGCCCAGCATCGGCAGCAAAACCGCCAATACGAATTCTTGCCACTATGCGACGTTTTGTTCAACATAATCTCACTGGCCTCGTATTTTTGCGACGTTGTCTTCGATCTTGCCATGGGATATGCTCTTGCTCAACATCCCTCAGCCCCAGCAGCAGCACTCTTTCCACTAAGCATCTCCCTCATTGTGACCTCCCTTTTTATATCACAGGTCAGTCTGATAATTCTCTCATTTTCATAATTAAAAATCAAATCACTCATTTAAAACTAAACATTGTTTTAATTCACCAGGTGGTCAGTATACGATGGTACCTGTGGGGTGCAAGAGGTAAATTAAAAAATAATACAACAAATACTGACTGTGATTTAAATCATGAAAAGAAGACTGGTAATTGGACAATGGGATGGGTCTTACTACTTCATTCGACTCAAGCTGGTGTGCTTTGGCGATACTTTAAGCTCTTCATCCCCGTTGACCTAACTTATGTTAAACATGAAGTAAGAATCGTTTGTTTTTCTCTTCCTATTATTTCAATATTATTTATTTATTTATTTCAAAGAAAGTTCCTAGGGCTAGTAAGCCCTCAATGGAACAGATCGTTCAAGACTAATAATAACATGACCATAAAAAGAATACAATAATCATGTAAAAGTAAAGCAAAATCGATGTAACAACAGTAAAGTAATATAACGAAACAATAAGAATATCAAAAAGAAAATATAATAATTATTATAATAGAGATCATAGAAAGAAAAGAAAAAATAATAATAATGATAATAATAATAAATAGACAGCCAGCAAAACTACTCATTCATTCAAATTAACATACTTGTTCTCGAGCAATGTATTAAGACAACCATTTAACATACGTAACAATTATAATTACCAATATGTAATCTCAAAAACAGAGTTAGATGTTGAACTTAAAAATTTTCTAAAAAGTAGTTTAAAAAACTGCTTTGAGTTTGCATCTCTAATAAACTGAGGAACTTTGTTCCATAATCGCGTACCTCTGATAACAAACGAACGTTGATATTTACTAGTACGATGAAATGGTACTTTCAGAATAGAATTTCTTTCTCTTAAGTTATGTCCGCTGCTTAAATTAGAGTTTTTATATTCGAAGTATCTAAACAGGTAATCAGGAACTCCAGTTTTAAGAATAGATAAATCAAGTTACCCATAAAAAACTGCCTTCTTTAAAACTCAATACACTAAAGCGTCGATTCAGTGGACGTCGGTCGAGTGGACTAGTTTGTGGATGAAGTGGTGATCGGTGAGAAGGGGGCGCTGAGCTCGGCGAACACGCATATTCATAGGCGTACTAACTTCTAACTTTCGCGGGCGCGTGGTGCCCTACTACAAACGAAACCGTGTCGTGCCTACTATTTTTTCAATAGTTTAATACTTAAATATTTATTTTAAATGTTCATTCTTTTATTTTCCAATTATAGTTTAAAATATGTATGAATTTAAAGAAAATAAAAAATAAGTACTTGGGAAATATACTTTTAAAGTTTCATACGGCCCTGACTGTTTACGTGACCTTCCGCCAATAACCTCGTCGATTCAGTGGACCACAGGACATTTTAGTCCACTGAATCGACGCTTTAGTGTATTAGTGAATGATTTTCTTGAAAATATAGTACATCTGAATTAATCAATGAAAATTTATGAATACATTAATGTATGGGACATTCTATTTCTAAACGACCACCTTCAGAAACAATTCTCAATTTCGGAAATTTAGAGCCAATTTTTAATTAATTATTTCTTCTACTAACTAAGGCTAAATTGCTTTTGTATTTAGCAGTTTTAAAATAATGATTTATAAAGTTAGCAATACTGAAAAGAATTTTATTCAAACACATGTAATTTATGTACAAAACAGGGTGTCTAGCGATCCGGGATATCCGGGAATTTGTAAACAGATCCGAGAAATCCGGGAATTTTTTGGAAATTTCGGGAAAATATAATATAGTTTACTTTAAAGATTTAAAAGGTGGAGCGAACTAGAGCTTTTTAGCTCGGATAAATTATGTAATAATTAATACGTGATTTAATTGTATTCGATAATATGTAATACTTATTTTAGTGTTTCGTTTAAAATATTTATTTTTGTTCTGATCCCAAATTTATGGATAAATCTTAAAAATTTCAATTTTAATATTTTAATTTTTATGAAATTTAAAAAATTGTGTTAGTACAGATGATCAAAATACATACGAATTACAAATGTTTGGTATGAAGATAGCAAAAAATAGTATTAAATTTTTATATATTTAAGTCATTATAATTTAAATAAATTCCAAAAGTAAATTAATTTATATTCCAATTTGTTCAAACTTTTAAATTTCAAATAATTCAAGTCTAAATGCATATTAATTAATACAAAGTAATTAAATAATATTAATTATTTTTCATATTCACAATAATTCTTACAATATTTTTAAGAGGCTTCATTTTTTCGAAACTGATTAATTTTTATATTATAATTTTTTATTGTTACAAAATTTAAAAAATTTTATTCTTTTTACTTTTAATATTTTTTTGTATCTGTCGTTTCATTACAGGATTTATATTAATTTTCTTCTTTTTTATACAAATTGTTAAATATTACTTTACACAATTTTGTTATTATAACATTCACTAAACTATTTATTTCGATGATTTTCATAATTATTTCCATATTTTTAAAAATAAATACGCTCATTTTTTTATAAATTTATTCAATTTGTTTTCACATCTTGTCTATTTTTTGCGAGATTTCTTGCAAACTTACTAATTCTTTCATAAAATTTTTAAATTTTGTGTAATATTATAAAAAAGTTTTTGGTTTAATTTCTCTAAACTTTTTTTTTTAAGATCTTTAAATTTCTTTTTATTTTATTTTTATTAATTCTAATTTTTTAGTAGATTCTAACCAAATTTTATTATTTTTTGTACTTTTTGCCTTTTTTTTACAGTTTGTTAGTTTAAGGAAAAAAAAACATTTCTGTATTTTCTTCCTATTTATTTAATTTTCTTAATTTTTCACTATTTTTTTGTCCTTCCTTGGTTTTTAATTAATTTTTTAATTTTTGTCATCATTTTTCCACTTCTTAGAAACATTTTTTCTTTTTTTACATTGTTTAATTTTCATCTCATAATTACGAATTTTTGAAAACATTTATTATTATTATTTATTATTTTTAAATTTATCAATTTTCAACTTTTTTGGAAACTTTGATTCTTTTATTTTATATTATGTAAATTTAATCGTGTACTAAATATTCTCATTTTAACATCGTTCTTCTATTTCATAGAATTTCTTTTGGTTTTAATTTTGTTCTCTTTAGTAATATATTTTAAAGTTTTTTTAATTATCTCCTTATTTTTCATTTTAATTTAAAAAAATGTCCTTAAATAGTTTAATTTTTTTAAAAGAGTTTCTACTATTTTATATATTTTTATGCCACTGTTTTATTCTTGTGTTGTTTTCTTAATTTTTTCTTCATTTCTTTAATAATGTTCATGACATTTTTTATTTAAAAAAATTTTCCCATTTTTTTTAAATAGACTGTTTGCTTATCTTCTTAGGTTCTTCTTTTTTTATAATTTGTTATTCTTTAGCTGCTCTTGACTAATTGTCTTAATTTTAAGATAATATGAATTTTAAGATATTTTTTTGAAATTTTCTCATTTATTTGATTTTGAGTAAATGTTTTATTTTTCATTATTTCTTATTATAATTATGTTTTTAGTTTAAAAAATAAACTGACACAAGTAAACATTTTGAGCTTTTATATACTAATAATATTAAAAAAAAAAAAAAAAATTTGGATTTAAGTAAAAAACAGTCCGATTTAAATAAAAAAAATCATGATTTTTGTCAGCCCTGTAATAAAAACATTAAAAAAGCTACTCAACTACTTTATAATATATTCTTTCAAAATTGTAATCTATAATTTTCATTTTTAAAAATCCGGGAAATTTAAAATTGCCAGTTTGCTAGACACCCTGACAAAATATGGTTTGAAAGTTAACCTTTCGAACATTTTAAATCACGTTGTTTCAAATTTTTAAAAATATATCTTAAAAAGCAGCTGACATATTCTAGTTTTTATTTCCGTAAAGCGAATTATGGACATTTCAGGAGATTTTGAGGAATTAATTACAATTCACAGTCATTCCAGAGGGTAAAACATTTGTATGAATTAAGAAACTTTTTTTTAACAGATTAGCATTTCTTCTTTTTTAAATTTTGTATTTTATTAGCTTTCAAATTGTATAGGAAAGTGGGAGAAAAACTTTTTTTTTATATTTATCAACTTATTTTTAAGAAAATATATGAATTTGAGCATTTTATTACCTTAAGTTGTTTAAATCAGCAGTAGAAAAATGCCTCCTAGTGCTGACAGGGTGGCCGCAGGTCAGGGAAAAGTCAGGAAAATTTGGTAGTCAGGGAAAAATCAGGGAATTTTGAAAATGAAATTTTGTGGCCACCCTGGTGCTGAATTTCTGGCGACAACTAAAACTCATAGAAATTCATGGAAAACCATGAAAAACCTGTTCATAATTTAGTTTTTTGCATCTTCCAGTATATGTAAACTTAAAATTTTCTATACAAAAATTGAAGCCTATAGAATTTTCTGAAAACTAAGCAAAAATTAACGCTTTATTTTTAAAAGTTTAAAACTTATGACCTAAAATCATTTTTTTGCATATAATTTCTTAAAGAGGAAATAATTTTTCAGTTTATGCAAAATAAATATTTTTCTATCCATCTAAAGTTACTACTGTCAAAAGATAAATTAAAGTTGGTTAAATTGTGAGCAAATTAAAAAAAAGAAAAGCTCTTTATCTCTATTAGAACTAAAGTTATGGTCTTTTGAAAATGACCATTTTTATTTACTTTTGATAAATATCTCTTTTTGTAAGTTCTCCTTATTAACGATTATTTTTTAAAATATTGGTAATTTAAAACTAAGGAGAACCAAATTCTTTTTACCAATGCAAAATTTATAAATTATTCTTTTAAAAATGCTAATGACAAAAGTAATTTGGCCTTAGTAAGTAAAAGATTATGAAACTGCATTTTTCTATAAGAGAGCGTGTAAAATGTAAAAAGAAATAAAATCATTCATTGCTTTTGTTTTACGTATTGTAGCTCTCTAAAGATTTAATTACATATATTTGAAAGCAATTTCTACAAGACTGACAAGTTTCATCAAAAACAGGCTGTAATTTCTGAAATGGAGAGAACCTCCTTAAATTTGTGTGAATTTGATTTTTTGTTAATTATTCTAAATCTAGACTTGAGAATTGGATTAAATAATTTAGAAAATTTCAATTTTAATGTTGAAAATTTGAACACGAAATAATCAGAATACAATCTAAATTATTGTGTTGAAAAAAAAGTAAACAATAATATTAAATTTTAATATCTCCAAATAATACTGTAAATAAAATTCTAACGTGAATTAACTCATATTTTAAATTATTCAAACTTTTAAATTTCAAATAATCAAAATTTCAATAATTAAAAGTTGTTATTAATATTACAAATACTTTATTTTTAATTTTTAAAAAAATTTTAAGTTTCTATTAAAGAATTACAATTTTTCAGAACTGTTTAATTTTTTTTATAACTTTCATTATTTAATTTATTCAGCATACTGTATTTTTTTATTGCTTTTAATACTTTATGTTATTTTTTTCTTGTAAAAATTGTCTTAAATCTTTTACAAAATTGTTTACAAAAATTAACATTTATTACTTCATACAATTTTATGTTTATAGCATTCAATAAATTTTTCTTTTCTTTTCTTTTATTTTCTCATTTATTTTAATATTTTTTTAAACATATTTCGGTAAATCTTTTCATTCCTTTAAACATTTTTTTACTGTTTAGATTTTTTAACGCTCTCCTTCTTTAAAATCATTTTTTAAAAATTTTCCGTAGTTTTAATTATTATTAATTTATTTTCTTTTTATTGTAATCATTTTTTCGTAAATCAGAACATAATTTTTAAATTTTTTATCGAGGGGAGCGAGAGAATGAAATTTTTCTTCAATTTTCTGATTTATTTTAGATTCCCTTATATCCTTTTGTAAATGTATTCAATTTGTTTTTACATTTGGTTTATCTACTGTTATACAAATTTTTTTTGTTAGTTTCACTAAACTTATGTATTTTTGAAGGATTTCTCATTTGTTTTGTAGATTTTTAATTTATCTTTTCACGTACCTATGTTTAAAATTTAATTTTAAAATTTTTTAGTACACTTTTACCTCAATTATTTTTGCAGTTTGTTAGTTTTTTTAATAATGATTTTCTTCATTTCCAAATATTTTTTATTATTATACCCTTTCGATTTTTCACGTTTTTGGGATTTTTTATTGAATGCTCTTAGTTTCCTTGTTCTATTATCATTTTTCTAATTCTAATTATTTCAGGGTGGCCACATGTCAGTAAAGTCAGGGAAATGACAGGAAAAAAATTTTTTGTCAGTAAAATCAGGGATATGACAGGGAAAAAAGTTTTTTGTCAGGGAAAATAAAGAAATTGAGACGGACCATAGTGCTGTCAAAGTTACTACTTTTTTGACAAAAATCTTTAGATAAACTCAAAAATGAATCGATTCTTTTTTTTTTTAAATACTTATTAATGTTTGTACAATAATGCTTAACTACTAAACTAACTTAAGCTTAACTATTGTTTAGACAATCTGAAAATTGTTTGTAAACATTCTAAAATGTATTAGGACTCTAGGCCAATAGTGACGAATTAATTTTACAAAAGAAACGAATTCTAAGTATGTAATGAACATTTTTGAAGTAATTATATCGAAATACCTTGAAATCACTCTAAAAATATGATTTTTTATTTATTTATTTAATTACATAGCCCACAGCCAATCAGGTAATTATTGGGCAATAATAATATACAACAATTTGTTCAAATATATGAAATATGCAAAATTAAACTAATTTAAATCTAAATACGACTTAGTGATATGATCTATGAATTGAAGCGGTGACATGTAGAACAGATCAAAATGAAATTTTTTGTTTGAAACTATTGCATTTACTTGTTCCGAAAATTTATACATTGGTATTTGGTAGCCAATAGGAGAAGATGGTAACTCGTTATAAAATGGAAAATAATATCGATTACACAATTTAGGCGGTACCTTGAAAGATAATAATGACAACAAATTAGGAGCATTTATAAGGTTGTTTACAAGATTAAAAACAAATTTACATTTAGCAACAATTCGTCGTTGTTCCAATTTATATTTTATAATTTATATTTATATTTATATTTTATAAAGTTATTAACATTTTTTTTTAGTTAATATTAAAAGTCTTGATTTTTTAGTACCAACTTAAGCGTTATAGTACAAACATTTATGAGTATTTTAAAAAAAAATAACATTAAAATTGGTTTTTTTTTTGAGTTGTTGACAGATTTTTGTTTTTGCTCCGAAAAAAAATTTTTTGTCAGGGAATTTCGTTGTAAAGTCAGTAAAAATATAAGGGAAATGACAGGGAAATTGATAAACTGTATCTTGTGGCCACCCTGTTTTTCTATACCTCTGAATCTTTGAATTTCTTTCTTTTTATTTTATAATTTAAAAAAAAAATGTATTAGAATAAGTTGGAGTAGTAAAAAACAGTTGATGTTTACGTTTAATTTTCAATTTTTCAAAAAAGTGCATCATTTAAAGCGTATTATTTCAAACTAGTTTGTTTAATACTTTTCGTTATTTTTTTCATTCTTATGTTTAAAAAAAAAATTTTTATTAATATTCACAACTCTTTTAATTTTAAAGAATTTTCTCAATTCTTTTGTAGACTTTTAAAAATTTTTGTACATCTTTATACATATTTTGTTTTTACATTTTCTTATTTTTACGTTCATAAGATTTTAAATATTTTTTTATGGTTTTTTCATATTCATAATTTGTTTAATAATTATTGATAATTTTTTTTTGTATTTCCTGTAAAACTTTTCCAAATTATACATTTTTTTATAAATAAAACTAACTCATTAATACTTAAAACTGCTTTTTTTAATATTTGTTTTACACAAATTAATATTTATTATTAATCATTAAAAAGGCTCTTTCCATTTGACTTTTATACATTTTTTAAACAAAACAGAAATTATTTAACAAAATCTGGCAAATAAAATTGTGGAGAGTGTTTCAAAAGGCAAAATAAGCTATTATTTATCAAAATGGGATGAAAATTACAAATATTCACTAGAGTTAAAGAACAAACACAATATGTTAAAAGATTATTATTTGACAATAAATTTTGGCTGTTCCTAATTGTTTCTAAAAATGTACAACTGGATCTTTCAAAATTAGGTGAAATTAATTTTATGAAATTTTTTTTTAATTCAGTTTCTAGTTTAAATTTATGTCAATGGAGAGTACTTCCTGAAAAAAAGGAATCCGGGAAATTAGAAAATGTTGTGTCCCTAGACATTCTTATTTTTTGCACTTGTTAAATTTCAATATTAAATAACAAAAATTTATTTACAGGTGAGAGAATTGTGTGTTCTACGTTTGATTCATGCGTTTTGCGAAGCAGCTCCAATGTTACTATTACAACTCTACTTATTGTCAGTAGGAATTGAAAGAGAAATTGAACTAGATGATGGAATTGGCAAAGTGGGAACGGCAAGAGATCATGCCAAGCTTGAAAAGCTGACTACTGTGTCAGCTGGATTGTCTTTATGGAGTGTTTGTTGGGCAGTTGCGAGTTTTAGTAAAGGGGCAGCGCGTCTGAGGAATTTAGAGCGTTTAGTACTGACTTGGTTGGGAGTTTTGGCTCAATTATTTTGGCGACTGGGAACTGTAAGCGCTCGAGTTGGGGCTTTGATAGCTTACGCATCTCTTTATGGTGGCCAGTGGTTGATAATTGTAATGGCCCTGCATTGGTTATCAATGCTAACATGGTTAATGCTCACGCCAGATGGATTGTTTCATGGAGGAGAACGACTTCCAATTTTCCGTAAAACTTTCCTAGCCTCACTTCTGGCATTTGTTTACATATTTGTTTATGTAAATCTTCACGAAATTAATCATCGTCAGAAGATGGTAAGTACTATTCCTAACAAGAAGGCCAAAATTTAAAAGAATTGAACAATTTCAGTGCGCCAATGATACAGTGAGATTTATTCAAAATTAATTAATTCCATTTTTGTTCAATTCTTTTGTATTCTCTGATGTGACTGAGTTTCAGCATAAAATGAATCGCAATCAATTCTATCTATCTATATTAATAAAATCAGAGTTTTGTCTGTACATTGCTTAGAACTTTAAATTTCATGCATAATTTTTCGTTTTAAGCATCAAGGAATTCAAATATACCAATAAAAAATTTCATGTCTGTATGTATGTATGTATGTCACAGAACCTTTGTTCGCGCATCACTTAGAAACATCTGAACCGTTTGAAACCAAATTTGGCAGAGTGTTAGGTCTTGACTCAAGTTAGGTTTATAAACTTACGGACTTAAAAAATATTGATAAGAAAGGAAGATATACATTTTTTTCAAAAAATCGAAAATTTTTAAATTATGCATTTTTTTATGAACTGCTAATAAACTTTCTATAATTGAGTATTACCTGTTATTTCGTCATATTTTAGAATAATTTGACAAAAAATATCGTATAACTGAGATATATAAGTATAAAATTGGTTTCTGGATCAAAAAAATTGAAAAACCTACATTTTTTTTATATTACTGACTTTGTGTTAGATGGCTTTTAATCTTTTTGCATTAATTTTGTTATGTTCCTTACACATTTTGCAATAAATTTAAAGAAATACATTAATATAAATAATTTTAGATGACACAATGAAAAAAAATGTTGAATCTGAATTTTTTGAGTCAAAAAAATAAAAACCAGAAAATCTAATAGATTAAATTTAAATCATATTTAACCTAAATCTCATTTAACCTAAAAATCATTCTGCCTAAAACCCATTAAACATAATAAATCTTATTTAACCTAAATTACATATAACCAAAATCCCATTTAAACTAAAATGCATTCAGTCTAAAACACATTAAGCCTAAAACTTATTTAACCTAAATCCCATTTAAACTAAAAAGCATTCTGCCTAAAACCCATTAAACATAATAAATCTTATTTAACCTAATTTTTATTTAGCCTAAATCCCATTAAACCTAAAATGCATTAAGCCTAAATCCCATTTAAACTAAATCTCATTCAACCTAAAATGCATTCAGACTATGACCCATTAAATCCAAAAAGGCATTCAGCCTAAAACTATTTGTCCTAAATCCCGTTTAGCCTACATTTTACATTATAAATTTCGTTCAATGGGATTTAGGCCAAATTTTTTTAAGCTATATGCATTTTAGGTAAAACAGAATTTAGGCTGATTGCATTTTAGGTTAAATTTGATTTAGGCGGAATGCATTTTTGGTGAAATGGGATTTAGGCTGAATGCATTTTAGGTTAAATGGGATGTAGGTTGGATGCATTTAAGGTTAAATGTGATTTAAGTTTAATGGGATTTAAGTTTAATGGGATTAAGGTTAAATGGGATTTAGGATGAATGCATTTGAGATTAAATAGAATTTGGGCTAAATGCATTTTAAGTTAAAAGGGTTTTAGAATAAAAGCATTTTTGTTTAGATGGGATTTAGGCTGATTGCATTTTAGGTAAAATGGGGTTTATGATGATTCCATGTTGGGTTAAATGAGATTGAGGATGAATGCATATGAGGTTAAAAGGGATTTAGGTTGAATACAATTGAAGTTAAATAGGAGTTAGTTTAAATAAGAGTTAGGTTAAATGGTATTCAGGTTAAATAAGATTTAGGTTAAATGGGATTTATACTGAATCCATTTTAGGTTAAATGAGATGTAGGATAAATGCTTTTGGGGATAAATGGGATTTAGGCTAAATGCATTTTAGGATAAATGGGTTTTAATTTGTGAATGCATTTTAGGATAAATGGGATTTAGGATGTATGCATTTTAGGTTTAATGGGATTAAAGTTAAATGGGTTTTAGGCTGAATGCATTTTAGTTTAAGTGGGATTTAGGCTGAATGCATTTTAGGTTAAATGGGTTTCTTGCTAAATGCATATTAGGTTAAAGGGGATGTAGGCTTAATACAATTTAGGGTAAATGGGATTAGGCTGAATGCATTTTCGGTAAGATGGTTTTAGGCTGAGTGGGATTCAGGCTAATTTGGTTCTAGGTTTTTCTCGAAAAATATTTATTTTGATGAAAAAAAATTTGACAACATGTCATGCGTATTTTTATCAGATCAACAACTTGGCAAGGTTGAGGCAAAGTAAAAATGCCTTGCCTCAACATTGCCAATATTGCTGGAACATCCGGTGCTGTTCGGGTATGTGCTAATGGGAAGTATATCTAATAAAATATATTAGAATTTAATAATTTTTGGAAGAGAACTATGTTGCTTTTAGAAAATTCTTTTTTAAATAATTTCTGTCAGAAAATACTTATTGTCAAAAAATACTTTCTGTCAGAAAATGATTTTTGTCAAAAAATACTATCTGCAAAAAACTTCTTTCTGTCCGAAAATACTTTTTGTAAAAAAATACTTTTGATGGCACGCCACTAGATTTCGTGCCCGCCGAAGGCTAATTGAATTTGAATTCAATTTGAATGTTTCCCAAATTTGTTAATTATGTAGCAAATTAAGTCTCACCTCTCACTGAAAACATGTGTTTAAAATTAAATATCTATTAAGGTAAAAAAACAAGAGCCAGTGGCTGAACTTGAGAAAATAATGTATACAAAATTCGATTGCGTGTGATAAATACGAAAGAATTGGACAAAAAGTGGAATTCATAATGATTAGAAAATTTTAATTCTTTTGAATGCTGAGTTCTTAAAAAATTGATTTTTCTTGTGTTATAAAGAAAAACCTAAATTGGTTTGTGAATAATACAAAATATTGTTTTTTGTTTACATTTTAACGAATACTTTATTTACTAGGTTATTTTCTATACTGTGATGTTCCTTGAGAATAGTTTACTTATTGGAGTTTGGGCAGTTGGTGTTAACAGAACTGATATTCATTTTGATCATCGCCCCCGACCGGCAGTACTTATTCTCACCCTTTTAGCTTTATTTTTTGGAGGACTTTGTTTCATGGGTCTCTATTACAGGTAAATTGATCATATTATTATTATGTACTTGTTAATAATAATTTCATAGAAACTCTCTGATTTATTGTTATTTCACTTGTTTAGATTTTTTCATGTGAGGCGTTTGAGATACGAAGCAGGCGGAAGAATGAATGGGACAAATGTAGTAACAACACTAAATAATCAGGTTTGTAATAATTTGAATAGCCATATATAAATATAAATTGTATTATTAATTGTATAAATATTATATACACAGTGCTTTTTCTATAAGGAAGCAATTAAGGTTAAAATAATTAATACTTATCTCTTAAGAAAGGTATTATGTACAAGTATTAAATATTAACGTTTAAATTAATAGGATATTTCTGAAGGAAAGCACATGAATTATATTGGTGACAAAAAACTGAATATAAACAACGGTGTACGAGGTATTAAATGTACCAATGGTGGAATTCCTGGAGTGTTTAATTGCCGTTTTGCGAATCCAACTGTTACCATTCCAAGTCGAAAGAAAAAGAAGCCAACTTCATTTGTTCCTCCACCGTTGCAGCATCAGCCAAACAATATGCCTTTAGCTTCAATCGGAGAGACTAAACAGTGGCTTAATGCCAATGGTAGCGTACGGCAATTGATACCATTTTGGAAAAGGCCGTTATCTCGTGCCAGCATGGTTCATGTAATATTCCATTTTCTTCTCATTTATTTTTATTTTCTCAAAAGTTTAAATTTAATACTATTCAGTGAAATATCATATTGCAGGATGAAGATTCATCAGGAGAAAGAAACGAAACTGATGTCGGAATAGGAAGTTCGCTAAGTGTGAATCTGATTCATGAGAAGCTAAGAGAAAAGAAACAACAGCAACTACGAGAATTAAGAGCTATCCAGGAAGAAATAAAGCAGGGAAAATTAGTCCCTCCTCCTTCAGCTTCCACATCGTCTTTCTCATCATCGCCATCGGCCTCAAATCAGCAACCACCACCAAATACAAAATTACACACATCTCCTAGTTCTCCCTTGTCTACGTCAGTGCCTACATTACCTGACCAGAATGTTTTATCTTCATGGCCTCCAATTAAAATGCATTGTCTCTTGCCTCCACCTCCATCTTCTCCATACCACCCCACTTCATACTCTTCAAATCATTGGAAGGGACCACAAAATGATAGAGCAGAAACTCCCGAGATCCTGTTAGCACCACGTTGCCTTCCTCACCATTATGCTCACTGGACTTCATCGGGGAATCCTAATCATAGGTAAAAAGATCATTTTATATCCTAATATAAAAAGAAATACTAAAAAACTAGATTCAAAATGCGCTTCACAGACATTGGGAAGTTTCAAAATTTTTTTTATGGAATCTTTATTTCTACAAATATGAGTGACAAACTTTTAGAAAAATTTTCTTAATAATAAAGGAAAAACTTTGTCGCGAAAAGTTTTCATAGTAAAGTGTATAGCTAATAGTGTAGGAACGAACGAATAAATTAAGTCAAATAATCAAACTGAATATAACATTAAAATACAAGAAATATACGTAGGGTACAAACGACAGTCGGGTCGACACTGATTTTCCTTGGTAAGCGTTTGAAGGGTTGACATGTATCCCTCTTTTAAGAAGAGGTAGGATCTAAAGTGTTTTATTAGCGCTCCGCCTGATCTTCAACACCTAACCTGAAGGGACCTTGAAAGACCTCTTTTCTGCCGCATTAGAAAGAAAGTTCAAGGATCCTTAGAGATTCCCTGAGAATTTTTTGGAAACTTCCAGAAAACCCCAGGGATTTCGCAGAAATTTTCAGGGATCCTTAGGAAAACTCCAGGAATTTCCACGGAATTTCCCAGGTTTTCCCACAAACATCTCAGGGGTTTCCCTGGAGATTCCTAGGGTTCCTCAGGGATTCCTTAGGAGTTTCCCAGTAATCACAAGGGGATTTCCCCAGAATTCCTAGGGAATCACCAGGAATTTACAAAAAATTTCCCATGAAACCCCTAGGGGTTTTCCAAGTATTGCTAGGAATTCCCAAGTATTTCCTAGGGACTCTTCAGAAGTTTCCTAGGAATTTTTAAAGAATTTCCAGCAACCTCCATAAGATCACAGACTGTCCCCTATTCCCCTTTTTTCCCCTAATTTGAAGTTTTGTCCCTATTTCCCATATTTTAAAGATTTTTCCCCATTTCTAATTTTCAAATTTAAATATATAATTTATCAAAGTTATTTTTTACTTAATTCTGAATTTGTTTCATTTAATAATCGCGCTGAGCTATTTGGGAGAGAGGGAGATTGACCACAGTTTATTTTTTTTTGTTTGCCATTTTTAAAAGACTGCGGGTAATTTAAAATCTTAATGAAAAAGGCAGAGATAGCCGCTTTTTAAAAGAAAATTATGAACAATGGTTTAAGAATATATTTATTTTTAGATTTAGAATTATTAGCTTTGTTGATTTTAAACGCTTCTGTAATGTAGAGAACACAAAATTTGATTCAGATAATTTGACAGTGATATAGGTAATTGACTTTCTTGAAATTCGACAATAGTTATACATATGCCGTCGAAGTGCATTTTGAAAAAAAAAATATGTAACACATAGTGTGGTGGGGGGGGAGTTAGCGTAAAACTACTTTGGTTTTTCAGATATTTGTTCAATTATCATTTATTTTCGACAGTTTCCAAGATTTTTTTCATTTGTCGATTATTTTCTTTAATATTTAATAATTTTATCATTTTGTAATTTTTCTTTCAATTATCTATCTGTCTTCTTAAAAATGTAATTTAATTCTTTACTTTTGAATTATTTTTCAAAAATTTAAATAATGTTTTCAGTTTAAAATTATTTTTAACAATTTTCTTTAATTTTCGACTTTTTTCAATTATAAAAACTGTTTTAAATTTAATTTCAGTTGTTCAATTCTACAACTATTCTCTTCAATTCTCAAATGTTTTTTTCAATTCTAAATATTTCATTTTAATTTCATTTCCATTTTTAGGGTTCCGTACACAAAGTGTCCAAACGAAACCCTTATGTTTTCACTCGTTTGTCCGTCGCCCAAAACCATTACCCCCCCCCCCCCCTCGCGGCCAAACTATTTGAGATAGAGAGTTGAAATTTGGTACACTTATGTATTTTCACGTGTAGATTACAGGAAAAATATAGCGAACATGATTGAACGTGATGTTCATAGCGTTGTCAAGGAAATAACAAGATTTTTTTCAAAAAATGCATTAAAATGCCTATTTACCCCCCCCCCCCCCCCTTATCTCCTAAACTATTTGACCTAGAGTATTGAAATTTGGTACACATATGTATTTTCGCGAGTAAAGTTCAGGAAAAATATAGAGAACATGATTGGAGGTGATGGTCATAGCGTTGTCAAGGAAAAACTTTTTTTTTTCAAAAAAAACGTGCCCCCCCCCCCCCCCCCCTTATCTTCCAAACCATTTGACCTAGATGTTTGAAATTTGGTATACCTAGGAATTTTTACGTGTAGATTACAGGGAAAATATAGCGAACGTTGCTGGACTTAATTTTCAAAAGTTATTAATGAAAAGTTGAAAAATGACAAAAAACCCCTATGCTAGAGCTCAGCGTATTTATCCTGAAAGGTTGGGAATTGGTTAAAAATGTGTAATTTTATGCAGAATTTTTTATAAAACCATAAAAATTGTGGTTTAAATTTATTATCATAACATTTTTTCCAAAAAACTGAAATTTTACCAAAAAAAATTTTTTTTCTTCTAAACAGCTACAATATTTTATAGTTTCAGATTATTTTTCTGTACAAAATGTTTATGTTTATGTTTAAATTACTTTAAAAGTTAAAAAATTAAAAAAAATTAAAAAAAAATTTTTTTTTGCTTCAAAATTTAAAATGATATAAAAAAGCTTAGTCTATTTAATTGGAAATTTTTAATCTTATAAAAATCATTAAGTTTATACTTAAATTTCTTTAAAAATAAAAAAAATTATTTTAATTTATCATTATTTAAATTATTATTCAAATAATCTCTGACTCATATAATTGAAAAAAATTAGAGCGGTACGGAACCCTTCGACTTGGTACGAGTGTAACTCGTACTTGCCCGATATTTTTAAATATATTTAATGATTCTCGCCTTTTTTAAAATACGTTCTTCAATTTTTAATTATATTCTTTAGATTTCAATTTAATTTTTAACTTTTCAGTTTAATTCAATTTTCCATTTTTTTCCAGTCACAAAAATTGTTTCTAAATTTGAATTCAAATGTTTAATTCTACAACTATTTTCTTTAAATTTCAAATTCCATTTTTCAATTTTAAATTAATGTCTTTAATATTAAAAGATTCTCGTTTTTTTTAAAATTATTTTCTTCTGTATTCAATAATTTTCGTTTTTGTTTCAATTACTTTTTTTAATTTTTAAGTTTATTCTTTAAATTTTAATTCCTTCTTGCAATGTTGAATTATTTTCTTAATTTTTAAATTTTTTTCCTCTTTTTTTAATTATTTTTTCAATTTGCAATCTAGTTGTTCAATGTTCAATTATTTCCAACAATTAGGTATTCCTATAATTTCCATAGTTTTTGAATTATTTTGTTTAAATTTAATATTGATTGATTTTTTGAATTATTTTTCCTAATTGTAAATTAATCTATTTTTCAACTATTTCTTTTAATTATTATTTATTTCCCTCAATTTTCAATTGTTTGCAAGAATTTTTTTAATTATTTTGTTCGATTTTGGATTAACCTGGCCATAGTTAAAGTTTTGTTTTCAATTTAAATTTATTTTTTCAAATTTCAATTCAATTCTTAAATTTTCAATTTATTTCTTCCAGTTTTTATTATTTTATTGAATTTCAATTATTTTTGTCAATTTTCAATTCAGTTGTTCAATTCGCAATCATTTCCAACAGTTATTTATTTTTCGAGTTTTATTTTCAATTGTCAATTATTTTCGTTATTTTTCAGTTACTTTAAAAAAAATTTTAATTCTCCTAATTTTCATTATTTAAATTTCCAAAAATTTATAGTTTTGAATGACAAATAACAATGCAAAGTTTCTCGCGCGCCATAGCGCACTTTAATGTTTCTAGTATACATAATATTTTAATGTTTATATGAATAACGCTATTTGTTTAAAAAATATTAATTTGACATTTTAGTAAACACTAAATTTCCTTCTATTTAAAAAGTAAAAACTATTAAGACCATATTTAACATCTTCAATTTTTCATTGGAAGTCGCCATCATAGACTTTAAAGCAAATTTTGTGTCCCCTTTTTGTCCCCTATTTTAAAAAAAATTGCCCCTATTTCCCTTTTTTAGTAACAATAGGGGCTGTGATCCCTGCCAGAAACATCTCAGGGGTTTCCCAAAGATCCGTAAGGATTCCCTAGAAGTTTTTCAGGATTTTTCAAGGATTTTTCAAGGATCCTTATGGAGTCCTCAAGAATTTACAAAAAATTTCCCAGGAACCTCCAGGGATTTTCAAACAAGTGCCAGGAATTCTCAGGTATTTCCCAGGAATCCTTATGGATTCCTCAGGAGTTTTCTAGGAATTTCCAATGAATTTCTCATGATTTCCAAGGAATTCCCCAGGTTTTCCCAGAAACATGATTTCCCAGGAACATCTCAGGGTTAATGCTGTTTAGAGAATCAGGCTTCGTTATTTTAATAATTTTTTCTGATAACATATATGGGGTATTTCTGTATTTCAATTTCCAAAATTGTAATTTTTTTCATGAAATATAAATAATATTAAACAGGTTACACAATGGACAAGATGATGATGACGATGATCAAAGCTCTAAGGGTGAAGGAGAAAGAGATGGCGAAATTAGTGATATGGAAGGTAGCCAAATTTCACTGCCTAGAAGTTACACGTTACCTCGAGAATTCAAATACAATAATTCCAATCACGTCATAAAAGGACGCCGGGGATGCAATAAAATGCTCTCTTCACGTTTTTATTTACCGTCCACCAATAGTTCAGATGGTACGTCAAACAAATAAAATATATATGTATTTTTTATATTGTTAAAAAAAAAGAGTTATTTGCAAATTTTGTTATAATGTACTTATTTATTGATCTGTTTCAGGAGATGTAGATAGCGCCGATAACGAGGATGAAACAGATTCTGAGATTCATACTCGAACACAAAATATTCATAATCATATTCAGAAAGACCACAATCAGTTTTTATTTCAAAATGGCAAAACAACCAATACTTCAAACTCTAATCCTGAATCTTCACCTGGTTGTTACACTAATAATATGTGCGGGATTCAACGACCGAATCAGTTACATAGAGCAAAAGTTAAACACGAAACAAAATTATAACTATTTTTATAATTTATATTAATATTATTTTTCATAAAGTTATACATGAAGTACATTTAATATTTAATTTTGATTGGATTGAAAATTTACCGATTTTGACAGAAGTCAAAGTTTTTGTTTTTCTAATTCAGTCACAGTTAAAAAACCAAGCTAACTATTTTACCAAGATCGTACATAACAAATGGCTGCTTATGTTTAGCAGTTTTAAAATTTTCCATTTATCAGTGCAGCAAATTTAAAGCTCTGCTGTGTCTACAAGATTTTGGTAAGTTATTATTGGTCATTCAAAATTCTTAATCACTTTTGCATGTATACCTTAAAAAAGTTAGACTCTTATCAAATAAAACAATTAATTATTTTACGTTTTACCAAAATTATAGTTTTATTCTTTACTGCCAATATATAAAATATTTCGATTTCATTTTATTTCACTTTAAATGTTTAAAAAATGGTGATAAATTAAATTATGTACACAGCAAAAAATTTAGAATAAGAAAAAATATTTTGAAATTATTCATCATCCGCCTAAAAATTTGAGGCATTTGTCAAAAATAATTTTAAAGGAATTTAAATTTAAAACTAAACTATGTGCCAAGATTTTGCAGTTTTATAAGAAAAGTTTGAACACTCAAAGTAGAAAATAAAACAAGTCAAATAGATTTGACTATAAAAATATTTATACAGCATTATTGATTGATATCAATAATTTGAAAAATATAGGTTGAAGATGAACAGGAAAGAGTTATTTTTATGGTACATATACATATAATAAAAGGGAGTATCTTGTAGATTGGCGCTGCGAGGTTTCTTAAATTTGTTTTTATTTTTTATTAATGACCATGATTTTATGATTGTCAATATATATTCTCATTTTTTGATAATTTTCCATATATATATAAAACGTAAATATTTATGCTTCTAATATATACTGAATAGAATTCTCAATTTTTCATGAAAAAGGATGAACGAGTTTTAATATTCTCTCAGTTCTGTAAAATGAAAAAATCAACATAAATGTTTAGCTTTTCGCATTAAGCCTTATTATTTAATGTATTTTTAAAATACTTTTATCAAATTTAATAAAACGCACAGATTTTAAAGAAAAATATTTTTTCATCATAACATCAAATTTTGTTGGAGTTATGTAGTTTTACCATTCAAATTATTTAATAGAAAAGTTACTTTCGAAGTTTTTGATGATTTCAAGTCAAAAGTTTTACTGAACATCTGAAAAATTACTGAAATCTTGAACATTTTTCAAAAAGTAGTACTTGACAAAATTAATTTTTCATCATTTTTAAGAATTCGTCTTTAATCTTATAAATGTTTTTTAGACAGTGATTTTGAACGTTTTTGCTGCTACGAATTCAAAAATTTTACTGAATATCTGAATTAGCATAATTTCTATAAATCGAACTTTAAAGTTTAAAGAAAAAGAACTCAATATTTTTGAAAAAATCTTGATAATTTTTCTCAAAGCAGGACTTCAAAAAAATAATTTTGAGTAATTTTAAAAATGTTGTTCTTTTTAAACTCCTTTTTAAGATTGTTAGGAAATAAAGATTGAAGACTTGAGAACATTAAATGAAATTTAAATTTCATTAAATTATTTGAAAATTATTTGACGCAGCAATTTCCCAAGGATGAAATAGTTTTTAATGATTTTAACTAAAAAATTCTACTGGATATCTGAATTAGAATAATATGTATAAATCAGATTTTAATCATTTTTAACCAAAAAGAAACTGCAATTTTTAACATTTTTCGAAGTTATATACTAAAATATTCTTTAATAACATTTTTTAAAAATTTTAATTGTAACGACAGATTTGTGCTCATTTTTAATAAAAAAAAAATATTTTTGGAACATATTTTTAATTGTACATAAATTCTGATGCCCCAGAAAATTAAGGCATTTTTTTTAATTTCTAAAAGGCATAATAAGAGTTTTTGAACGCGATTCGCGATATTAACTTTTTAAAGATTTAGAAGTAAATCCTTTCATAATAATTATTAATATCGAGAACAATAAATATTCTGATGAAGGTGAAAGAAATTATAAATTGAAAAGATTTTTTAATTTTATTGATTCTTGACATACTCTTTGTCTTTATAAAAACAAAACCCGCGTCAATTTACAAGGCAATCTCCCACTTTAATTCTATTTTGTGATGAAATTTATACTATAAAAATGAGAAAAGAGCCATTAGTTTTAACTTTTGTAAATTTAATTGTACATCTAGAAAAATAGTTTATAAGGAAAACGACCTTCTGTGCTAGACGAAGCTTTATATTCAAAAGGAAGGTTGAAATTTAATTTAAATTTTGAGAATAAATAGACTTGACAATATATAATGAAAATGTAATTTCGAAACTAAAAGAATACACTGGAACTTCAAGTGGTCAAAGAGACCGCTCGGACTTTTGACGTCTGAAATATCTTTGGAAATATTATGAAATGTCAAGTAGAATAAGTGGGTTGTTTAGTAAAAACAAGTCACTGAAAACTGCTCCAGAGTGCTTTATTTTCCGATTATGGTGAAAATGCGCTGAACGAAGTAACCCATCTTTTGTCAAAAGCCAGTGTTTTTTCTTGATTAATGTGATTTTACACCTTTTGCATGGACACGGCAATCTAATTTTAAGAGAGTGTATCATTTATTTTAAAATTTTTACAAGTTTTAATCTTTTTCAGTTCTGGCCTTTTTTCTAAAAATCATGTAGGGGAGAGTGGCCATCAATGTACCAGTTTTTTTAATGAACCATTTCAATTTTCTCAGAAACAATTAAATAAACATTCTCCTAATTTTAAATATAAATGAAGTTTGCGTAAACACACTACGTCCATAAATTTGAGACATGTGGATTTATTCTTTATAGAGAAAACTAAAAAAAACTGTTTTTGATGCTCTGAAGAAAAAATCTACCTAAAATACAAACACGTTTTTTAATTGAAATAAGGCAATTTAAATATAAATGAACTTACGATTTATTTTGTATCGGGCCTGAACTACAATATTCTAATGAGATAAAGATTTTGAAATATTGCATTAAGTTATAAAAAACCATTTTTGTTGCAAATGACATGTTGATTCAGTGTACCAGGGAACAATGAACCACCTGGAATTTCAGTGTATTTTCGATTTCCAGAGTGGTATGCCTGATTATGAAACTAGGCATGCGTACAGCATGTGACAGCGATTGTTATCAGTACTCTTCTCAACATAGCAAAACTAAAATACCATTTTAGCTCGTTAACTTAAATTTGAGGTATATTTATGTTATACATTATCAATTAAAAAGTGTTAAGTAATAATTTTTTATAGCATTTGATAGAAAATAAGTTTTTTCACAAAGCGAAAATTGCAATATTATTATTGTTGAACATTTTTAGTGTTTTTATAGAGGTGGTTCATTGTGTACCCAGGTTGTTGAAAATGAAAATAGCGTGTTAGTTTAGAAAAATCCAAAATTGTATTATTTAATCAAAATAAATCGGGCATAATATGTGTGCATTACCTAGAGAAGTGTTGTAGTTTTATATTGATGCAAAGAAGTGCTTGAAATGAGTGAAATTGAATAAATACTATGACCTTGAAAAAACCTCGGTACATTGATGGCCACTCTCCCCTACTTAAAAAATGTTACGAATTGTTAAATCTTTTTAAATTTTTGCTCAAATTTTCTAAAGTGGGTCACTAATTTGTTTACTGCGAGATTATTAGATGTCTTAACAATAATTTTATAGTATTTCCGATTCGAACTATGATCTTAAATTATTTTACAAAATTTAAATTTTTTCAGGATTTGTAGCATAAATAATTTTTAAACATAAAAATAGTAATCAAATTTGTTATTTGTTTGATTTTTCTCCCATAGTTTTTTGATTATTTTTGTACCAAAAATACTTTCTAAGAGTTATTATTTTCATTGAATTATTTCAAAAGTAATTAACCATCAGAGTTTTATAAGATTTTTTTTGTGTTCATAACTTGTAAAAGGTTATTGTTAAAAAAAAATTATTCAAACAATAACTCCTGAGCAATTAAAATTTTGCAAAACAATTTTAAGTTTATATTTCGAATTGACAATACTATATAAAATTATTGTTAAGACATAAAAATCTCGCCATAAAAAAATTAGTGGTCCACTTATGAAATTTTAAGCCTGGTAAACAATTATCAAGTTGGATTGATAGCATTAAATGTGTTTTATAATAATAAAAGTGAACAAATCAACAAGAGAAACAAATATTTTTATAAATTTTTGGAAAACTATCAATCATTCAATTCTTCGTATTTTTTGTATATTTTGTTTATAATTTTTATAATTAAAAAATTCTTTTATATTTTGATGAGGACAATGTAAAAAACATCTGTGTATTGTTTATTGACTCGGAGTGATTGATAGTTTTCTAAAAATTAATAACTTCACCGAGTGATAAATTCATGTAAAATAAATGTTTTTATACTTCAGAATTGTTGTTTAAAGCTTATAGAATCTGAAAACATATTTTGAATGAATTTTTATCAGCACTAGTAAATAATTCGGAATTAAAAGTGTTTTAATGAATGGTCAATTTCTGTACCTACATTTTAAAAATAATTTTATAAGGTCAAATTTAAATGTTTGTCTTTACAAAAAACGAAAAAATACAGAGAACATTTATTTATGTATATTATTATTATTATTATTCACAAGTGCCTTCCAAAAATATAAGTTTATTAATTTGGTAATCAATAAATAATCTTGCGCCTTTAATTAAAATGTTAACCCAGCTAAAAATTTATACGTAGATTTACGTAATAATGTTTTTTGGGTTCACTTGTTGAAAATTGTATTGTAAGTTCTATAAAATCAGTAATGTACCTTTAAATGTGTAAAAGACAATAGCTAAGATCCCAAATTTTTTTAAAAATTTGTAAATTAAAAAAATTTTTTGAAATGAAAATCCAAGTGCAAATTTTTAACTGGGACTTCACAACTGTTCATTGAAACAGAAATAATGGATATTATGTTTTTATGATTGGAATTCATTTTCTTCCATAACACGTATTGTATATCGAAATATTTATTGTGACTGCTGTGTTCATGACTTTCCGGTGCTTTTGGTACTTAATTAATTTTTAAACTGTAGATTTAATTATTATAGAATGTAATTAATTATTAAATCATATACAAGTATGTAATGCTCTATTTAAGAAGGAAAAATTATATTTGTACTTTTGTAAATACAATCTATAGAAACTAGAAACTGAATCTTATTATTTTTATAATATGTACCTACCTATATATTTTTACTTTTAGAAAATATTTACTTAAGGTGGTTAGGTGAAAATCACTAATCTTATCTTATCTTTTGAAATTTTCAGTAAAATTAAATAACATATTAATACACATTATTGCTGAACCTGAGCTAATTTTACTGTATAGTTTTTGAGATATTGTCAGACAAATCTTACTATTTTTCTCAATATTTTGCACTGTATTAATGGACGACGCGAAAAAAAATCGACATCACTCAATAACTTTTGATGCACAATAAAGATTTCACTCAAAATTAAAGCAAAACTAATTCAATGTTTCAGAATCATAATTCTTGAAATACTATGGAATTTATCGTCTAATTGTAGAGTATTACTTATCGAAAAATTAAAATTATGTATAAGCAGAACTTTTTAAGTTATTTATTTGTTAACAAAGATTGGTTTGTTTCATTTTCAAATTAGTTAACAATTCCTACAAAAAAAATATTTCTAGCTTTGTTTTTCTTTATTGTACTCTAGAATATCTAGAAAAAACACTTCATACACTAAAAAGAATAAAAAAAAATTTTTACACAACTTTATAAATAAACTTTGATGCACAAAATAGCCCCATCAGGAGTCTACATTTTGTGCACGACTTGAAGTTTCTAAATTTCAGACAAAAATTTTTTTCTTGTCGGCTAACTCATATATTGCACCTTTAGAACGATGTTCTCAACATAACTCAATAGTTAAATTATTTATTTTTTCAAATTCTGGATTTTAATAAAAAGCATAGAGTGGAAAAAAGCGATTTTGTTCACAAAACAGACCCGCTCGACGGTATCATAAAACTAAAAAAAATAAGGATTTAGGGATTAATAATTAGGGGACATTAAAAAAATATGTAACGCTTATTTTTTTAATGGACCCTTACAAATCTGATAATAGTTGTAAAAATTCAAAATGTCGGATAGTTTTTGGCAGACGATTTTTCAAACTACGTGAAAATTATGTCCATTTCATGGACATTTCGCTTCCAAGTAAGCAAAATAATTTGCTGTCTCATAGATGAAGCAATAAATTAATAATATATAAGTTAATTGGGGAAGTTATTAAAAAAAATAATTTTAAATATTTTAGATAAGGAATTTGAGTTTTGTATTCATTTGTATTTTTAGCCTGGAAAAAAATTTTAGCAAAAAACGATTTTTTTCGGTAAAAAACAGGCTTGTGTCCGAAAATAGTCTGATTCACTATAAAAGTAAATTCTATAGTGAAGTAGACTATTTACGGACCCAAGCCTGGTAAAAAAAGGTGCTCAAAAAAATTTGATTGGGTATTTTAAAAAATCCATGTGTGAAAAATTTAGAATTTTATGCCTTTTTATTTTATCGAAGGTGCACTTTAATCGGAAAACTCATTTAAGAAATATAAGCTTTTATTTAAAAAGTGTTTAAAAATTTCATTTTGCAATAACTTTTGTAAAAAATATTTTAAAAAGTTTTTGTCTGGTAGACAGTGGCGCCCATTGGATTTCTAGCAGGGGGGGCCAGACCCGTTTCCAGGATACCACCTCCCTTTCATGAACCCTAATTTTGACAAGCAAAAAAAAAAAAGGTTCTCATAATAAAATTATCTATACTCTCTAAATTTAAGTCAGTGAAATATTACTGATTTGTAGGCTAAATTCTCACTGATTCAAAATTTAGAAAGTAATAATGAGTCAACTACTTTTTTAAAAAAGCCTTTGAATTGATCAAAATTTAAATTTATAACTAACAGTTGTAATTTTAATTTCATTATCCAATAAATCTATAATTTTTTATTAAATTTTAAACAGTTTTCAATTTACAATTATTCTCCTTAAATTTTACAATTATTCTTAAATTTGCTAAATTACCTTGCTCTCCGTTGTCTAATATTCTCAACAGTTTTAGAATTTGTATTCAATTGTCAAATATACTCAACAATTTTCGATTTTTTTTCAATTGTCAAATATTCTCAACAATTATCGAATTTTTTTCAATATTGTCAAATATTTTCCACTTATCTCAATTACTTTCTTTAATATCAAATTAATGTCGTTATATTTTATAATTATTCTTTTTAATTTTCAATTAATTCTTCAATATTTAGTAATTTCGGTCTTTTTTTAATCTTAAATATTGTTCAAATATTTTAATTCAATTTTTTAATTCTATGACTATTTTCTTCAATTTTCAAATCTATTATTCAGTTTTCAATTATTTTCTTCTATATTCAAGAATTCACAATTCAATTTTTCAATTACTTATTTCAATATTTAATTATATTTCTAATTTTTCTTTGAATTATCAATTATTTCCTTCAAATTTCATTGAAAATTTAATTAACGATTATACTAATGAAATTTTAAATTATTTTCATCAATTTTCAATTTTTTTTAAAATTTCAATTCTTTTCTTTAATTTTCAATTAAATTTTCAATAATCAATAATTATCAGCTTTTTCCAATTTTCAATTATACGCTTCAAATTTTAATTCGATTTTTCAGTTTTCAATTAGTTTCTTCTATATTAAATAATTCTCGCCTTTTTTCAATAAATTTTTTGAACTTGAAATTATAATCTTTAACTTTCAATTTCATTCTTTAATTTTCAGTAATTTCCTTCAATTTCAAATTATTTGCTTCAATATTCAACAATTCTTGGCCTTATTCAATTTCATTTAAATTTGAATTAAATTGTTTAATTCCATGCATCAATTTTTAATTATTTCCTTCAGTATTAAATAATTCTCGGTTATTTTTAATTATTTTTCTATTAAAATTGTATAATTATTCATTAATTTTTTAATTACTTTTAAATTGTGTCCATTATTCTGGCCTTTTTGAATTTTTTACAATATTCAATAAATATTATCATTTGTCAATTATTTCTTCCATATTCAATAATTCTATGTTTTTTACAAATATTTTTTAAAAATCCGATATTTTACTCTATTTACAATTATTTTCTGCAATTTCACATAATTTCCAACCATATTTAATAATTTTCGTCTTCTTTAATTATTTTCTATAAAATTTCAATTCCATTTTTAATTTTTCAATTATTTTCTTAAATTTTTAATTACATTTTCGATTTTTATTTAATTTTTCAATTTTAAACAATTCTCGGCTTTTTCCAGTTATTTTATTTAATTATAAAAAATAGATTTTAAATTGTAATTCAATTGTTTAATTCTACAAATATTTTCTTCAATCCTTATTTATTTTCTTTAAATTCCAATTATATGTATTTTCTTTACTATTCAAAAATTCTCGCCATTTTTCAATCATTTTTTCGGGTATCAATAAGTTTCTTTAATATTAAATACAATTGTTCAATAATTTCGTTCAATTTTCTAACCAATTCTTCAATTTTTAATTCGGTTCTTTAGTTTTCAAATATTTTTTCTTATATTCAATAATTCTCGCCTTTTTTCAATAACTTTTTTAAATTTTTAATTATATAATCTTTAAATTTCAATTACATTTTTCAATTTTCAGAGATTTTCTTGAATTTCAAATTATTTTCTTCGATTTTCAATCCAATTATTTAATTTACAATTATTTCCCACAATTATTCCTACAATTACCTTAATTTTTTAATTTGAAATGATGTTAGTTTCATATTTATATAGTTTTAAATAACCAACAACAGTGAAAAGATTCTGGCCCTTGCGGTGCGTTCATTTTGTTATTTCCAATAGGGTATTCTTGAATTTTTATCGGAACATATTATTATAATGATTAAAAATATAATTATTTAATAATTTATGGTTATAATTGAATTTGAAAACCAATATTTCAAAGACATTCTAACTAAAAAACAGCTACGGGATTAAATATTAGGTTTACAATTATAATAAAATCAAATTAACCATAGTTCATATGTACGTAAGTTCATGGGGCGTTTGAATTCCGTACTTTTCTGATTATTTTGTTACGTAAAAGTTAATTTTTTATTTATATTTTTTACCATCCTCCTGACACCATCCACCCCTCGACCAGGGGGGGCGGCCACCCCACTGCTCCAGCTGATTGGGCGCCACTGCTGGTAGAAACATTTTTAGGATCTAACCTAATAATTTTTTCAATATTTCTATAAAAAATAAAAAAATTTTTTACGCGTGCTGATTACACGAATTCTGACCCTACTCTATCGCCATTTTTCGTTCACCACCTTGGGAATTTAAATTAAGCAGTTTCAAATATTTGCAGCTATGGCTCCATTTTGGGACGCAACATTTTGAGCTTCCGAGTCAATCTCCTTTCAATTTCCTTATGAAAATATGAATAACATAAAATTTTTTCCTTGAAAAATCGTGTTTTTTTAAATAAAATTAGTTATAACTTTTGTTAAATTTATGATAAACAAATTTTAATCATAGAATCTGAAAGACCGGTAAATTTTACTTTGAAAATGATATGTGCTAATTTTTTATAATGATTTTTTTTATAAAAAACAATATCATCGAAGTCAAAGCAAATTTTTCGCCCGTCCCGGCGTTAATGGGTTAAAAATTAAAAAATCGTATGTTATAAAATTATTTATTATTTGAGTTAAAAAACAATAACTGCAAAGTTTCAACGGAAGTTTCTGAAGGAAGTTTCCAAGGGAAGCTTCCGGAAGGGTTTAATATGAGGAGGACAGTTCGCTATGCCCAGGATGTTTCCTGGAGACTTCCGTTGGTAATTTCCGACCTTACCATGGAAAACTTCCCGGAAATTCGGGTGCTATCTTGGACATAAAATTTTTGTTGTGCATATTTCTAAAAAGTAAAAAACCCTTGGAAAAATAAAATGATTTGAATCGGAGTTAATCGGAAATTTCCTTTTAAGAATGCGGATTCACTTGAGCTGAGGACCGATTCAGAAAAAGTGAATAGGTTTTTATTTCCGGGGATCTTGAACATCACCTTGAAGGGGACGTGAAAATTTTGTACTTTTGAAAAGTGTTGTAAGGATTAGGTTTATTATGTATAAATTTTATATATACATCTATTGCAGATTTTGAATCAAATGCTTTACTCAACAAATGGTTAAATCCTATAATAGTTTTTTCTTTCTCTATAAATGTGCAAAAATGTATTTTACATTTACGTATTTGCACATGTGTATCATTCAATTGCAATTTAAAGGAAGGATTCGTCCATGCTTGTGGGTATTGACTATTGATTAGAATCCTCCACAACTCTATGTACAGGACCATTCCTGGTTTCCGGACGTGGGAGTAAGATTTATATAGCCAATCGGGGAGCTCTATTGTTGTAGGGACATAGATAATATAATCTGTAGATTGACGTGATGTACTCTATTGTTTCTCTTTGCTTATCTATATAAGTGTTTGAGGATACATGCATTCGCAATATAGACACATTTATTTGATGAAAAGTGTGTTTGGCCAAAAATGTAATAATTCTGGTTCCATTCAATAAAAGGAGTACAATAAATTAATTAAATAAGATTACATAACATTTTCTTTTTACGTATTTTCTTTACACAGAATAGGATTCAGTATTAAAAATTGGGATATTCCTAGGATATTAATACAATTGACATTAAATTTTGCGACGTAAAATTTATGCTCAGTTTCCTTTATTTATTACAATCTATTTTGGTTTCAATTATAGCCTAGACTGACCTCAATAATTACTGTATTGGATTAATTTTAAAATCAACTGTTTCCTGCTTATTAATATTAATTTTATTTCCTGAAAAAATTAAAGTTAATCTCAATCCCTGGAAGGTTTTGTTATACTTTTGATCCGATGCTCAACTCTCTTGATTCCTGCGCGAAGAATATTATATACAAATAAGCCCGTGTAAAATGATTTACCAACGAATTTTATGCCAATTTGAAATTCAAGGATATTATATTGTCTAGTAAATTGTTTTGAATGTCATATTCCTTGGGAAATTCAATTTTAATAATCAAATTGGCTAAAATTATATATTGAAGGAGTGTTATGATGATTTAACAACTCGCATCAAAAGAATTAATTGAAAAGTTTAATTTATTTTAGAAGAACAGCAAGATTTAACTAGAGGAATAAATTTAAAATTAACATCATCAACTTTTGAATTACAATTTAATTTTTATATATCCGATCAATCATCATAAAGAAACTATATACTTAATAAGAATTACGCATATCTTGATATATTAATTTTTTTTATGTATACACTACCGGCCGAATTTGTCAGTCCACTCATTTTTTAAGAATTGAAAAACTTCTTTAAGTGTACAAAGTATAATTATTAAATTTTTTTTATTTTTATTTCCAAAAAGTAGATGACATTCTGAAGAAAATAAGACCTAATTGAAGTGATTTAGTCCATTTTTCATTGAAATATATTTAAAAAAGTGGAATTTTTATTGTTTCACAAAAATTCAAATTTCTGAAGAAATAACCATGGTTTTCTGAAGTTTCTATGCTTGTTTTCAAGGTAATTTTCTAAGGAATAGAACTATTATTATTATTAATTAATTAAATAATAATAATCTTCGTAAACTCCTGAAGTTAGTTAGTATTTATATTTATTCATCTTTTTCTGTCCACGTTTCAAAGTCTGAAGTGAAGTTAGTTAGTATTAACATTTATTCATCTTTTTCTGTCCAATAGTTTTTAAAACGTACATAGTCCCTGTTATTTTATTGATTTTGACTCTCTTTATCAGGAAATATTTTGAAATTTGAATTGAAAGAATAAGGTCACCTTTTTCGTTAGTGTCGTGTTGTGCTGGTTTTTAATTGTCATTTGTGTAAAAAAAAAGTTTCGAAAAATGCTTTAAAAATTTATTATGGTTTCTGAAGAAGTTTAAAATATATACACGTGCAATTAATTTCCCAAATTTTCAGTTATTATCTCAAATTTAGATTATTGTCATCAATTTTCCATTATACAACGATTTTTTAATTATTTTCTTTTCCTTAAAAATAAATTCTGCAATTCTTCTTGATTTTCATCAATTTATAATTATATTCATTATTTTGGCATTACTTTTAAAAATTTTAATTATATATTTGATATTGAAATTATTTTCATCAATTTTCATTATTTCTGCGATTTTTTAATTATTCTCTTCAATTAAAATTTTTTAAGTGATTTTGTAATTATTATTTTTTTTTAAACATATTATCTATGATTTTTTCAGTTATTTCTCTCAAATTTTATTAAATGTTTTCAATTTTTTATATTTAAATTATTTTCATCATAATTCAATTTTCTTTCTCAAACTTAAATTATTTTCAGCATATTTAAATTTTTTTTTTCAATTTTGAATTAATTTGATCATTTTTCTATTATTTTCCTCGATTGTTAATTATTATTCTCAATTTCTAAAATTATTTTCTAAGATTTTTAAGAATTTTTCTAAAAATTCAATTGTTTTCTTCAATTTTTAATTATTTTCATTTGTTTTCATAATTTCAAAATTTGTTTATTAATTGTCGTAAATTTCAATAACTTTTAGCTTATTTCTTTAATTCTCTTCTCCAATTTTTAGTTATTTTCTTTTTTTTAATTGATTTCTAAGATCTTCATGTATTTTTTTCAAATTTCAATTTTTTTTTTAAATTCTGTAATTTTTTCAATTATCACACTTAAATGTAATTTATTTTTTTACAATTTATCATTGTTTGTATCATATTTTAATCATTTTCGTCAAGTTTTAAAATTTATAAACATTTTTCAATTATTTTCCAAAATTTATTTCCTTCAATTTTCAATTTTTTATATTTGTTTCATAATTTTTAAATTTTTTAACTATTTATCTAACGTTTCAGTTATTTAATTATTTATATTATTTTTTACATTATTTTCTTCAATTTTCAATTACTTTTTCTTTTTCTCGTTCTTTTTCATAATTGCCAAAAAGTTTTTACTTATTTCTCTTTAATTTAAACTTATTCTGTTCAATTTTAAATTATGTTTATCTTTTTTTCATTTATTTTCTCTAATTTTTAATTATTTTCTTTTATTTCAATAAACTTCTGAAAGTTTTAAGTATTTTTCTCAAATTTTGTTTAACTTTTCTTTATTTAAAATATTTTATGTAATTTGTTAAATTATTTTCTCAAATTTTAATTATTTTTTTTAATTTTAATTTATTTTTCTCAATTTTTAATCATGTTTAACACATGAATAAATAAATAAATAAATAAATGTTTTTTCAAATTCCAATTTTTTTTTTAATTTTTCATTATTCAATTTTGTTTTAATTTACTTTTAAGATGCTCAAGTATTTTTCTCAAATTTTAACTATTTTCTTTATGTTTAAAACATTTTTATGATTGTTTAAATTACTTTCACCAATTTTTAATTGATTTCATGGTTTTTTTTCAATTAATTTGCAAAATTTGCCTTTGTTTTGTTTAATTTCAATTATTTTTTGCAATTCTTTTTAATTCTAAAATATTATAAATTTTGTCCTGAATAAATATTTATTTTATTTATATTAATTGATTTTTAAATATTATATTTAAAATATTTATTTCTTCTTATTATATAAATATTATTTACCGATTTGTTTTATTTATTATTGTATTTTATAATTTCTAAAATGAATGAAAAACTAATCGCGCGCTTGCACGCGTTTTATTTTGCTAGTATGAGCATTAAAGTGCAATTTTTATCTTAGAATATCCAGGGCTCGGAATTTGGACAAAACAATTTATAAAAATTTGAAAACATTATACTGATATAAAAATAATTTTCAAAATTTTAATAAATATATTATATTATTTTTTTCCGAAATTTGTTGACAATTACAACTTTGTTATATTTTATATAGCTGTATATTTGACATCAAGACGTTAATTATAATTTTCCTATCTTTTTTGGTCCCAATTTCAAGCCCTGCAAATTCTAAGATAAAAATTACACTTTAATGCTTATATAGAAAATTATCTTGAAAACAAGCATAAGAACTTTAAAAACCATCGTTATTTCTTCAGAAATTTGAATTTTTGTGAAACAGTAAAAATTCCACTTTTTTAAGGTATTAGTCGCGTAAAATGACTTTCGTCAGATTTTTTTAAAACTTTGTTTTTGTATTCATGATGTATGTATCTATGAAATGAGATCTATCCTATCAATTTTGACCACTTCTGAGCTTCAAAATATAAATTCTAAGTTCATACCTTTTACAGGCAATAGCACTAAATTCGTGTAAAAAATGTCTTTTATATTAATTTATATGAAAACAAGTCGTCAGATTTTCAAATAAAACTACTAAGTTACACATTGAGATATTATAAATCCTTTAAAAAAAATTAACTTTATTGACCACGCCGAATACATTACATTAGAAGAGGTCACAAGGAAGCAAGTGAGTTGATATAAAAGTTTATTTTTTGTACTTTTTATTTTGCGGGAGTTTTGCGGGAGCATTTACGCGACTAATACCGTAAATATATTTCAATGAAAAATGGACTAAATCACATCACTCAGGTCTAATTTTCTTCAGAATTCCATCTACTTTGAGGAAATGAAAATAAAAAAAATTTATTAAATATACTTTGTACGCTTATAGAAGTCTTTCAATTCTTAAAAAGTGGGTGGACTGATAAATTTGGCCGGTACTGTAGCTTCTTAGAAAACAATAAATAACTCGATATTCATCATTATTTTAAATTATTGAAAAAGGACTTGTTTCAAATTAAATCAGATTATTTTTTAAACATTGAAATTTAATAATATTCACCATTCAAGGAAGTTAATTATTTTATTAAAGTTTTTTTGAATGAATTGTAAACCAAAAATCGGAAATTTAGGATAAATTGGAGACTAACAATTTAATTATTCTATGAAAATGTTTGGATAAATTAAAGACCTAAAAATTTAATTATTCTCTTTGGAATTCTTGTCATCATTTTGTCATTTTCTTTTCATTCTACAAATTTGATGAGATTTCTTCATATATTATTACACAAATGATATCTTATTATAATCAGTCTTTTCTTTATTTAAATATATTAAATCAAAAATTTAAATTATCATTGAGATATCATTTATAAACAACACAGGTTTAACTGTTTTTATAGTGAAAATGACAAGTAGGGAGAAATATATAGGATATATAGGAAATAGATATCCATTGCTCACCATTAAGGAGAAACAAGCTAGAAGTTTTTATATATAAATGTAGAAAAGCATTCGTATCAATAGAATAAATTAATTGATTTTTTATTTATTTTAAATAAACATTTTTTTATCAAATAAATTTTAATAAGGAGAATAATTTCGTTGAGTTCAATAACTGTGCTCACTACACCAGTTTACAGCCAAAATGTACATTTAATGCCATGATTTTTTTTTATGTACTATCACTGTAAAAACAAGTGTCTTATTTTAAGACATTTTGGTCCTCACTTTTAAGACGTTTTAGAGTGTCTTAATTTTAAACCAATGAGAAAGCGTCTTTCAAAATTATTGACCAATGAAATTGCTTGAAATAACCATAAGACGCTTTTTTAATGTCTTGTGTCTTAAAATAAGACACTTAGAAGACAGCAGTTTTTGCAGTGATGGTTCTCTAAACTTAAAAATGACATTAAGAAATTTTTCTATAGATAGGTTTCTGAAATATGAATTTTATAATTTTTTTACGTTTTTTTCGGAGGTGACTTCACGTTTTAGGCCGTATCTCGAGTTACAGAAGTCCGATTGAGTTTTTCTAAGTGTCAAATTAAAGGTTATCAAATTCCAACCCATCGCTTTCAACATTATTTTTTAATCGGTTAAATATTTTAAGTGATATAGTAAAAAAAAAAAAAAATAGAAAATTTGAGTTTTTGGCCCAAAATCTGAAAAAGAAATTCATTCTACCGCCATGCAAAAATAGAAAACGTCAAATTATGTCCAGTTTTAATTTTTTTACATATATGGCTCACTTTTAGGAAGAAAAAAATGTATGGATGAAAAAAATCTATGTGTAATTATTGAAGTTATAAGCCAGGGTACTGAAATTCTCGTTTTACGCCATTTCGGTATTTTACCTCCTTTTATAGTGATTATGTTGATTAATTTAATGAATACAATATCTAATTAGAAAATGGACTTTTTTCACAGATTTCAAATAATTTTCAGGGCTTTACTAATTCAAATTTGACTGAAAAATTTTTTGGAGTTTTTGACAAAAATTTCTGAAGAGGCATAAATTGATTAAAATCTGCTTTTTTGACAAGTTGAATCAGATGCGCAGAGGTTCAATTTTGGTTGAATTTTGTTCGTTAATAGATGAAAAAGTTCCAAATTAGATACAGAAATATGAAAAATAAATGATATTTGACTGAAAAATTTTTTGGAGTTTTTGACAAAAATTTCTGGAGAGGCATAAATTGATTAAAATCTGCTTCTTTGACAAGTTGCATCAGATGCGCAGTGGTTCAATTTTTGTTGAATTTTGTTCGTTATTAGATAAAAAAGTTTGAAATTAGATATAAAAATATAGAAATTAAAAGATATTTGTCTGGAAATTTTTTTGGAGTTTTTAACAAAAATTGAACCACTGCGCATCTGATTCAACTTGTCAAAAAAGCATATTTTAATCAACTTATACCTCTTCAGAAATTTTTGTCAAAAAACTCCATAAAAATTTTCATTCAAATATCATTTATTTTTTATATTTCTATATCTAATTTGGAACTTTTTTATCTAATAACAAACAAAATTCACCAAAAATTGAATCTCTGCGCATCTGATTCAACTTGTCAAAAAAGCAGATTTTAATCAATTTATGCCTCTCCAGAAATTTTTGTCAAAAACTCCAAAAAATTTTTCAGTCAAATTTGAATTAGTAAAGCCCTGAAAATTATTTGAAATCTGTGAAAAAAGTCCATTTTCTAATTAGATATTGTATTCATTAAATTAATCAACATAATCACTATAAAAGGAGGTAAAATACCGAAATGGCGTAAAACGAGAATTTCAGTACCCTGGCTTATAACTTCAATAATTACACATAGATTTTTTTCATCCATACATTTTTTTCTTCCTAAAAGTGAGCCAAATATGTAAAAAAATTAAAACTGGACATAATTTGACGTTTTCTATTTTTGCATGGCGGTAGAATGAATTTCTTTTTCAGATTTTGGGCCAAAAACTCAAATTTTCTATTTTTTTTTTTTTACTATATCACTTAAAATATTCAACCGATTAAAAAATAATGTTAAAATCGATGGGTTGGAATTTGATAACCTTTAATTTGACACTTAGAAAAACTCAATCGGACTTCTGTAACTCGAGATACGGCCTAAAACGTGAAGTCACCTCCGAAAAAAACGTAAAAAAATTTTAAAAATCCATATTTCGGAAACCTATTCATAGAAAAATTTCTTAATGTCATTTTTAAGTAACGAGAAGCTTAGTACATAAGAAAAAAATAGTGACATTGAATGTACATAAAATTTTTTTTTTTTTTTGTAAACTAGTGCTATCAATCAAAATTTTACTATGTTCGATAATAATAATTGATATTCAAAGATCTACTTCAAAATGTCAAAGATTGTTTAGAATGATTTTGAATAATTCATAATTAAATTTTTAAATAATATTTATTTTAGAAATATTGTCCATGTATAAATGAGACATTCCGCGAAGAAATAGACCTTCATCAGTAGACACACGAAGTAGGACGTAATATTTATAATTTTGAGTAATCTCTAAATCAAATTGAGACTTATATTATTGTTTTTACATTTTAATTTAATAATAATAATATAAAGTACATGCTTGGTTCATATAGACTTTTTTACAGTGAAAGAATTCATGAATACTTTGCTGCTAGTTTTTATGACTTCATATGTTATGATTATAATTTTGGATTGTAGATTGTCATTCTAATTTATTTGAAATGTATATTACATTTTTATCACATTGGATTAATGGACGTTTGACATAATGCTTTTATAATTAGGTCCATATCACGAATATTATTTCTTGCTTGTATAGCAATCTTCCCTTCAGGCAGAATTTCTGGCTCGTTGCGTAGAAATTTATAAGCCTCTGTTAATATTCTTCTTGATTCCTATAAGTATAGTAATTGTTTCATTTATTACAAAAACTATGATGTGTTTACATAAAAAAATGGTTTAGGTTTAATAAAACTATGTTATTTGAATTTGAACTAATTGTAAAATATGAATAGAGGAGACCGAGGAAAGTAACAACCCTTATACTGCCGTCCTGATTTAAAAACACACTATATGTGCACTTTTTATAAAAATGGGTTTTGTATACCGTTGGATTAGTAAAAAAAAAAAAAACAATTTTCTGTGCTAATTATAGAATTATGAATTGTAATTAAATTTCGAGTTAACTGAGAGCTAATTTCACTATATCTACACCAATTTTCGACAAATTCTGATGCAAAACTCACTATCTACAGAGAAAAAAGCATATCTACAGATTTACCAGGATTTGGGGGTCGACTAAGCATTGGGCTCCTGATAAAAAAAACAATAACTACGTATAGATATGCTTTTTGTGACCAGAATCTCGAGCTCTGCATGCGGAAGCACATGCACAAAGTGAGATTCGGCGTCAGGATTCCGGTCATAACTCTACCTCACTTTCCTTTTAAAACTTCACATCTACATCCACTTTACAAAAACTTGAACATTTTTAATTAATATAATAGGAGATTTTTTGCAATAAACAGTATTTTAGTAAATAGATGTGAAACATTAAAATAAATTAACAATGTTTAAAGTTAATTATATAAATATTAATAATTGATAAGTTTTTTATTTGTTTTATTTAAATAATGATTAGTTATTAGTAAATGTAAACAAAATTAAGAATTACATTTATTAACAAAATAATTAATAATCAATTAATCTAAATGTCATTTAATTGCATTAATTAATTATGAAAAAAATTGCGAAATAAACAAAAGGTAATTTTGATAAATAAAATATATCACAAATTCAAATTTGAGTAGTCACATATATAAACTAAAAAATGAAAATTCGGGAAATTAAATATGAGGACAAATGGTAAGTCTGGTAAATACAATTTCTGTCAAATGCACTTTCGGAAAGGTGACTATTCTCACAAATAGAGTTTTGGTTTTTTAAGCATTGGGACAAAAAGTAAGTCTGATAAAAACAATTTCTGGAAAATGCATATTCAACAAGTTAAATATTATCCGACAAATAAAGTTTCAGGAAGTTAAATATTCTGACAAATAAAGTTTCGGGAATTTAATTATTCGGACAAATAAATTTCGGTCTATTGCACATCACAGTTAAAAATTTTGTGTAAATTTAACACAAATTAAATGTCCCAAACGGTCCACTTAAAATTTGTTTTACTTTTGTGTTAAACTCAGTAGCGTATCTAGAGGGGGTGCCAACGGGCGCCAACAATACTCGGTACGCCTCTGGTTAAACTAACATAACCTACATGTTAATTTACACAATCTTTTTATTAAATTAACCTAATTTTTATGTAAAACTTAACACAAAGATTGTGTGGACCGTTTTTTACACAAAATTTTTGTGCATTCTTTCAATTGAGTTTTGGTCAAAATAACGGCTTCCCTAAATATACATAGAACGTAAATAAAATAGTTCTACAAAAAAAGGAAAGAAAGAATTAATTTTTTACACATTACCATTAGAATAGAACGTAATTCACCCTGTTCTTGTCGTCTTCCAAATTCGGCTATTGCTGCATGCATTTCGAACAGATTAAGACCTCTTAATCGATTTTCCGCTAAAAGATAAATTAATTCTGAATAAAATTAAAATAAAAGTAAAAGTTGAATTTTCAACGATACTTATTATTTTCACTTGTCACTAATTACTATATATATGAGAAAAACAAAATTTTTACCAGGAACTAGAATGCCAAGCAGTTCATTAAGTTTTTTGCACAGTAGGATTTTTTCGCTAACAAGTTCAATTTCTGTTGTTGACAAACTTTCTTGTTGACCTATTAGTTGCGACAAAGCAACTTTTACATCTGTCATGTAAAAATGGTTCTCATGAAGTGTTTTAGAATGTCTCTGAATGAACGTTCTGCACGCTTGAATGTCTCCTTTCTTCATTTGGGAGAGATCTATTCCTATTTTCTCAATAATTTGCTCCGTTTCGTCCCATGGTATTGAATTGTTACAACTATTACATATATAATCAGGCTTTTCTTCATCCTTAAGTATAAATGTTCTTGGAAGCATACAGCCAGGGCAATCTCTATGGGTGAAGTTTAACATATAATTACAAAATTAATTTAATGAAATTATTGATTTGTTATTTTATAATGTTTAAAATAAGACGAAGGTTATTCTTGATGCTTGACGAGACAAGAATATTTAACACAAAATATTAAACCTTCTTACCCCTTGGTGCACTTTAAAGCGTTGAACATTGTCTTAAATTCGGTTGGATCGAGGCATCTCGTACAATTGCATTCAAAAAATTTGGTTTGTAATAGATGATGCCTTCTATTGATAACTCCCCACAAAGGATCAGTGTAACAAATAGTTAGGTGCTCTCCTATCATTTAGAATTAGAATATTATAGGAATAAAACGCAAAATTAGAAGAAAAAAAAAACGTTTCTTTACCTTTAGAAATAGGGAAAGCTGAACGAATTACCAATCCTCCTTCTTCTGTAAAACTTTTTGAACAGTTTGCTCGACAGCTATGCTCAAAGAAAGATCCACCATCATACACTGCCATGTGAGCTGGTTCTGTTATTGGTACTTCGTGACCGTTAATCTACAATTAAGTCAATCTTTGATCAAATTATAAAATCTTGAGAAAATTGCAATTTCTGTGAAGATTTACTATTGCATTTTTGATTAAAAGGAATAGAAAACAAACCTTCAAAATACCAGCAATTTTAGCGATTTCCTGCTCAGTGAAATCTACCATTTTAAAAAATCTTTTTATAAATTTTGCAATATCCATACACTCGTTGTAATTGAATTGGTCGTTACTATTTGGTTCTACACAGTGACCTTCTAAATTCAAAAATTTTATATATGCATCAGGATCTGATTCCTTCAAACACATAGCTCTGATTACAGTGATACATCTGTAGGTTGGATGTGGATAGTCGAAATCTGTTATCGTTATCTAACAAGGATTTAAAAATGATTAATCTTCATAAGTAGGGGAGACTGGGGGTAAATGTTAAATTTTAGAAAACTACTATTTTTCAGGAACTAAGTCACCTGGTACTTATTTAAATAAACATATTTGTCTTGTAGGGGAATCTCTTCTCAACAACTTTTTATTACGTAGTTCGTGTTATTTCCACGAATAAATTATGTTTTGGTCTCTTCCCAGTGGGCAAACATGTTCAAAAGATGTCACTTTGTCAACTTTCAGTTCTGTCCAAAAGACGTCTTAAGGATGTCTTTTGGATTTTTGTGCTCACTGGGTTTCCAGATATGTTTTTTTATTGCATACGTACCTTCCCTAAATCGAAAATGATTCAAAAGCAATACGCAGCCCTAATACTTCTTCACATGTGGGTATTCTCATACTCGGATCAATGTTTCCTAAACTTCCATTGAAATATTTCAAAACGTGCAGTGTAAGATTCATCAGAAAAGATTCAGGAAATATTTATGCTGTGTAAGAATGTGTAAAGTGTGAAACAAAAATTGTAGTTTATCGACAAGAGTTTTAAGCTCCGTCATATAGTCTGACGAAACCTACACCGAAAAAAATATCTTCTTCTTTTGAGCGGAACATTCCTATCATAAAATCCTCTTGAGTTTTTTACTCAAAATGAGCTAATTATACTACAACCAATAAGGTAAAAGCACCAGTACCTGGACACTTTTGAAGGGGTGTCAAGTTTAGCGATATATTTTGTACTACGATAATTAATTATATTTTACGAAATGTTTGGATTTTCGTTTAACTTACATATAAAGGATTCGAATTAATAATAAATTAATTATAATAAATGTTTTCCTTAAATTAAAAACTTGAAATAAAAATATAGCTTCTTTGCAGCAGAAGTTGGACAGTACGCTATTTGGACGGGCCTAGTAGTTGGACATAAGACCCTATAGTTGGACATTTAGGAAAATACATATTCTATTATAGATTATTTGTTATTATTTATTATTAATACTTTTATTGTCAACTCCTAAATTAATTAGTTAATTAGGTTTTTAATTAATTGATTATTTTATTGATTAATTAGTGTCTGCAAAGTGTCTGTCCATCTACTGGGGTACGTATAAAAAACGTCAGGTAAACTTGGACAGACAACTCAGAGTAGTTTTAAAAGAAACGTCTTAAATAATTTTTTTGCTAAACATTTTGCATTTACGATTAACAAATTTAATTATACCTAAAAACTGACTATCTGAAGGGTATCTATAAATTTTTTCATTTAGTTTGGAGGAAATTTTAACTCTTTTTTGCTACTGTCCAACTACTGGTCCCAATTTTTACTTTGTCCAGGTACTGGTGCTTTTACCTTAGTATTTTTCTCTGTTTTGAAGAGGAAAAATATTAGAAGACGACTCTCACGGTTTAATCTTATATTGAGAGTAATCCACTACTTTCGATAGGAAACGTCCGATCAAAAGTAGAGGAATATCCTCTATATCTTATTTGTACATGCGCAATCAGTAACAATTGTATCGCGTCGCGTCGTGTCGTCAGCTTTAACGTTTATTTTCACCTTTAGTTTTCGATTGTGGAAGACAATTATAGAGTGTTTTAAAAGATTTAAGAATGAATGATAATATTTTAGTGTTCTGTGCACATAATAATATTTTGACTTCATTATTTGTTTGTGTACGAATGTGAAATTAAAGTAAAAGACCAATATAACCTAGCAGTGTGACATGTTTATTTTACTCGCGTATTTAACAAAACAACAATCGAATATTGATGAATATTCCTTTCTTTATGTGAATCAATGAAGATAGTTAGTGATTTTAACTTTCTTTAAATGATTTAAAGTAATTTAAGTGTGCAAGTGAAAAAGTTTACCCTATGAGAGGAAAGTTCCTCTTATTTATGAGTATAACATCCTCTCAAAACGAGGGGAATCATTTTGATACCATATTGTAGAGGAAAAAAAGCATCAAAATGAGTGGATTCCGCTCAAAAGAAGAAGATATTTTTTTCGGTGTAAAAGGAAGAGGAACTTATCGATTTTTCACGTTCACGTTTTTTTTTCTTTACTTCGTTATAAAGGGACTTAACTGGTATTTAAGTGGTGGGATTAGGTTCCTCTTAGGTTTCGACAGTTCACCACCGCCAGGAATGGCAACATTTAATTGTTCAACTAATTATGTACTTGTTCTATTCGCTTGTTTTGCTTTATTCCATCCACCCAGATACTTCCTCTTCCCTTCCTTACTTCACTTCCTTTCCTCCTCTCTGCCATCTCTTTTTCCTCCACCTCCAGCCCACAATTTTAGTATCTTCTAATTATCTCCTCTCATTCCCTTAATCATTTTAATCTCAACCTTCGTACCAATCCTTGAAAATAATCTTTCTATTCCCCCCTTGCCTTCCCTACCTCCTACTCATCTATTCTCCTCTTTACTACCTTTCTTTTCCTCTATATCTCATCCACCAATCCTAGCTTCTCATTTTTTCTATCTTCCTGGTTCCATTCAATTATTTTCTTCTCTAACTTGTTCATTCTGTTTCACATATTTTCTTTTTCTCTTTTCCAGCTTACTTCCCACTTTTTCAACTTACTTCTAATTCCACCAAGTTCTTCTCTTATTACCTTAACTTACCTCTCTCTTTTTCCCTCTGCTTCTCTAAAATCACCCACCTTGTCCCATACTTCTGACAAACGCGTGCCCTACTCTACGCTACCGGAAACTGGAGTTCCTTATAACTATTCGAGTAGTTCTTAAAAAAAATTTAATGTAATATATGTGACGTGCTCTAAAAAATGAAAGGGACCTTAGAAGCAAATGAAGATAAATCAACATAACATGTAAAACAGGTAAAAAATCTTTTAATTGTATCATGTCTGTGAATTCAGAATGGTTGATCCAATATAGGGGAACGAGTAACAAATAGTCAAATAAATATTCCCTTGTAAAAATTTCGAGCGAATCCTGAACGGAAATACCCGGGACTATCTGGAATTAATACGGAATGCATTTGTAACTAATCCGGTTTAGTCCGCATTTAGTTTGGTGTTGAAAAGTTCAATACGAAATAGGTCCGAAAAAGTAAGGAATTTGCGTGTGGCATATATATTTTTAATCTGAAAAAAGTCTGGTTAAGTAAAGAAACAATCCGATAATCATTTCTTAAATTTTGAAACTGCATTTATCCGTCACTCTTTAGTTAATCCAGAAATAGTCCGGTTTAGGAAGGAAATAATCCGGATTCTTTTAGGATTAAACCAATATTTTCGTATTGAACCGGACTTTGCATATTTAAGTAATAATTGTCGGATTATATTTATAGTTGTACTGAATCGGACTTGTTCCGTATTTAAAACCGAGAATCGGATAAATACCGGACTTTTTTCGGCTTTCAAACTAATGATTACATGTATCTTTATATTATGAATTAGATCAACATTGTTAGGTTGGCTGAGTCAATGCGTTGCGTGCGTTAGGCATTCGATTCCCCTGATAACTGCGAATTTGCATCTGTAATATAAATGTTGAATTTTATGATTGTAGTGTACCTAAGTATCAATATTTGTGTGATGTTAAAATTGTAAAAATTATTTGAAGCGTTAATAACTTTAGCGATAATAAATTCCGGTTAGTGGGAATATATATATAGTCAGTAAAGGGATACTGATCAATTTCCAGAAGTACTGCAAGACAGCTATAAGGGATTTTACATTTCAGAGTTTAATCACATTTCTTACGCAGTTTAGGAAATGAGAATCGAACTTAAAAGTGAGCAATGAGAATTGAGTTTTTATAATAGCTATTATAGTTTATAAATTGTTAATTGTTAACTGTAATTGTTAATAGTGATTTTTATCATAATGAAGAATATTGATAATATATAGTCACCTTGGTATCTTTGTGTTTTGTTGTAAAATCACACTCAGGACCATGTTCATTGCAATTTGTACACAACGGCCATCCACACTTGCCACAAGGTGTTGCACTTTCAGAATTTAGTATTGTATAACAACCTAAGCATAGGGGCAATGTACCCTGAAGTGGTCCAGCTACAAGAGGCTTCTCTTCCCGTAATATTACATCTCCCGATTCAATCCTCCTAGTAGCTACGTAATGACGTCCAACCTCCTCATTTTCAGCTAGCTACAAAAAATATTGGCATATCATTTGCATTTGTGATAAATAAAATATTTCGTGTCGTTAAGAACTTGGAAGAATTAGTGATAAGAATTAGGTCAGATAAACCAGCACCCCCATAGTTCACCAATCTGATGGGCACAGAGTTTCGGGCTAATTAACTCTGAAAAAAATCTATAAAATCAATATCAATTGACAAATCTCTTTAAAAAATTGTTTTAATATTTTTGGCTCAATATTATAAACTAATTTCTGAAGAATTACGAATACACATTAGTTCGAATGAAGTTGAATCTTTAGACTCTTTAGAGAAAGTTTATTAGGCGATAGTTTATTTGGGTTTTCATTCAAACTTAATTTTGTTAATTTCTCGAAAATTTAGTAAACTAGTCAATCACATTGTTGGTTAAAGTTTATTCAACATTGTTGAAATATTAGAAAAGAGTTATAGAAATTTTAAAGAACTAGTGAATTACTGAAAGTTTTTTCATTATTCTATAACGAGTTCACTGAACATTTTCCAACTGTATTTTAGTTATTCGAAAAATGGTGTCGCTGAACACGAATCTGGTATCAGATTTCAAAAATCCAAAATGTCGGATGCAACATATCGGATCAAACATTTAGAAACTAACAAATCCTTATACGAAATTTTGCAGCTATATAGCGGGAATTTAATATACACTTAAGGGACAGTTGCTACAATTTTAACTAACAGACATGTTTTCATAAGTTTACGAACTTTGACGCATGGTGGCTATTTTTTAAATTTCGACTTATAGTTTATAAATTTGCATTATTTGTATGTGCAACTCACATCTAGGTTAAAACAATCTTTTTCGAATTATAAAATTTTAATAATTCGAGATTTTAAGTGCCAGTAGGGGTTCAACAGAAGCAAATAGCTAATTTCATGTTTTATGGAGGACTTCGATTTAGCAAGATTTGAATTGTCAAGGTTCCACTGTATATAAAAAAATATTAATAAAGAAATTCAATATATACCTAATTATGTATTTATACAAATTTTCTTGCATATAAATCTTTTCTTTCTTTATGGGAATTAACTCATAACTGACAAAAAATTGTTTAATAACTTACTTTAAAAGATGTGCATTTTTTTGAATGTTCTTTCCAATGACGTTTTTGATGTTCGCGGCTGCAGTAAAAAATTGATTTACAACCGCTGCACTTCTGAATTGCCGGTGACTTACACATAGCGCAAACTTCATGTTCAATATTTTCATTCATGGTTAAGATGATCCTGCTACTGTAGGCTTTTTAACGTACACTGTAAAATCTTGCAACGTTGGGACTTGGAGTCTTCAAAGGTGAACTATACACTAACCAGTCGAGAAGCCTCAAATTGGTCTATTAATAGTTGAACTAAAATTGGTATTACACTGACCCCACAACAAGTATCCATATTGTATTTATAAAACAATAAGTCAAACCTCAGCTTCAATATTTACATATGAATATTAGTTTCTACAAATACTTCTGCTCTGTAAAATATTTGTGATATAATAAATAATTATAAATGTATTAAAAGTTTACACTACTTATAGATATTTCTAACAATACAATAGATTAGGTAAGATAATAGATTTAGTGCAAGTGCATATTAGAATATTGTTAAAAATAAGATTAAGTGATTGAAAAAGTTGTTATTCAAAGTTATAAACGTTCTCACAAAATCATTTTCTTTTATGTTTTAATATAGTTAATTTAATAGTTAGGGTAGAGTCAGGATAGATGTTTCCTATTTTAGAAATCGCGTTCTAAATTCAACAATTATTTATATTTTCAAATCACTTCACGATTTTTTTAACATTAGATGATTCTTTATTTTTAACACATTTAAGAAGACAGATACCTAATATCTACACTCAATTAATCCAAGTGAAAATACAATACATCTTCTTCAGGCATCTATCCCACCCGTGGTGGTATACAGGCGTTATTGAATTAAAATATTAATAATTTATATAAGAAAGTATATTTTTTAACATTCTAACAACAAACCATAGAAATTTTTTTTTGGATTTTTGAAAATAGCAAATTGATAATATAATTAAAAAATTAAACTATAGAATGTTTTTTTTTTTACTTTTTTATTATTGTTACTATATAATATATTTGTGTTCAGTCGACTTACTGATTTTATGGTTTCGCCCAAATAAATCCAAGAAAAACGATAATTGTGGGGAAGAATTTTTCCAATCAATATAAACACTATAACAGATTACTTTACATTTAGAAACCGATAGATTTTTGGTAAAAAGATCAACTAACAATTGGTGAAAAATTCCACACGAAAATTCACATGAAAATCTGCACGGAATCCGCGCATATATGTAGTTTTAAATTTCCACAAAAATTTCCGACTGGAAATCCGGAAAGAAATCCAGGCGGACTTTTTCAGCTGAGAACTTCTCCTCCATCAAGATGATAAATGGTAATGCCATAGTTGAAACTATGTACCATTATTGGGACATGATTCAGCCTCAGATTGCAAATTAAAATAACCAAGATTCGCAGCCAATATTGACATAATTGTAGGCCTCTATGCATCTTAAAATATACATTATAGTTTTTAATATTTTCTAAGATATAAGATGAAAATATACAGTGCCGCTAATATCAGTCCACTTATTTTTTATTGCTTGAGAAACTTTCTTAAACGTACGAAATATATAATAATTAAAAAAGAAAAAAATTTTATTTCGTAAAAGGCGATAAAATTCTAAAACAATAAACTTCCAAAAAATGAAAAAAAAAGAAAATATTATTATAACACTAAAATAATGTTTTAAATTTAAATAAACCCTAATTATATAAATTTTAACTAAAAATTGTTTACAATCACAACTTTCGTACATATATTTAAAAGAAAAATTGACAAAAACACTTTACTCAAGTTTTTCTTCTTACAGAATTTTATATATTTTTGCGTAATGAAAACAAGAAAATTTTAGCATTATATACTTTATACGTTTAAAAAAGTTTTTTAAGCATTAAAAATGGGCGAACTGTAAGAAACTTTAAAGGTCTTACAAGGCTGCCTTAACCTGTGAAAAAAATACTTTCACCTGATTTTAAGGTTGACGTTCCCTGCTCTTAAAAGACAAATTAAATTAGTTAATATTGATTTATTAGAAATAAGAGAGTGTTACAAGTGGTGAAACTTTATTTTTTTATTAGTATCGACCCAAAACTGATTTGAGAATTTTTCCAGTACGGCAAAACTTTGGATTTTTACCGCGTCAGTAGTAAAGGTCGTCTTTATTCAGGCATTTCCCAATGGAAGGTACTATGTGATCAAACTACATACATATATCTGCCAGCATGTAATTCATTTTTATGTACTTCTAAAACAATTATTTCCTTCCTTTTATAAAGAAATACATCATATTAGAATTAACTCTAATATATTTCAATTTCTAATCACGGACAGTCAATACTTGGTTCTTCACTTAGTGATCTGATCTTAAACCAATTCAAATTTTTCCTCACAGCACCAGAAATTGCAAAAGTTACTTTACAATCTTAAAAATATTTCTGTAATAATTATAATGTTTCAGTAACATTCGTAACATATTCTGGAAATTCCTGGTGATATTTTCTTGGCATTTCTGAAATAGAACATAACTAAATCTGCATTTCGTATTAAAACTAAAAATTGAAATTTTCATTTCCTGAATCATCGGATTCAGTACGACTTTCTATGAATAATTAACAAATAACAATTCTGGGTGCAGTTCCGAATAACCTTCCGATTTTTATAAAACTTGATATACTTATGTATTTTGATGCTTTGATTACGAAGAAGATAGTGGAAATTGGCGACTACATTATTTTTATGCTAAAAACGATGCAAAAAACCATAAGAACCATAACGTTTTTTGCATTTATCTCTTAAAATATTAAAAATATCAAAAATCGCTTTATACAAAAGTTGTAGATGTCCTTAAAACACATATTTAATGTGTGCATCAGTTTTTTACTAAAATCGATTAGTTTACGAGAAAAGTGTTAAAAAGCTTTTAGATTTTGTGAGAAGGTCTCTGACCCGAACAATGCAAAAACTGCCGGGCCCGTATCATTTTGACACCAATTTTTTCGGGCAAACTTGTTATATTGTACTCCCGAAGATGAATGTTATATTTTACTCCTTCTGAAATCAAAGATTTTCAAGTCTTATTTATTAAATTACAGTGGCGCCCAATCGGCTGGAGCAGGGGGGTCGGCCGCCCCCCCTGGTCGAGGGGTGGGTGGTGTCAGGAGAATGGTAAAAAATATAAATAAAAAATTAAATTTTACGTAACAAAATAATCAGAAAAGTACGGAATTCAAACAACCCATGAACTTACGTACATATGAACTATGGTTACCTAATTTGATTTTAATATAATTGTGAACCTAATATTTAATCCAATAGCTGTCTTTTAGTTAGAATGTCTTTGAAATATTGGTTTTTAAATTCAAGTATAACCATAAATTATTAAATAATTATATTTTTAATCATTAATAATATGTTACTATAAAAATTCAAGAGTACCCTATTGGAAATAACAAAATGAACGCACCGCCCAAGGGCCAGAATCTTTTCACTGTGTTGTTGGTTATTTAAAACTATATATAAATATTAAACTAAAATAATTTCAAATTAAAAAATTAAGGAAATTGTAGGAATAATTGTGGGAAATAAATGTAAATTGAACAATTGGATTGAAAATCGAAGAAAATAATTTAAAATTCAAGAAAATCACTAAAAATTGAAAAATGCAATTGAAATGTAAAGATTAGGGGAGACCGGGGCTGTTTGGTGCAGGGGCTGGTTGACGCACTTGAGTTTATTCAAAAGTAAAAAGTCGAATTAATTTTTCTCTTCCTTCAAATTAATGTACTTGATGAGCTGTCACTTCGCACATAATTTCATTATTATTGATTGATTATTCTGGACTATAAATTCAAAAAACCAATTTTGTCACCCAAAAGTAAATTTTAACGCCTTCATTTTTTTGTTATATCTTTTTACAAAATGCGATCAGAAAAAAATCGAAAATAAGGTTTTGTGTTCTAAACAGTTGCTTTTAAGAAACAATTAAAAAATTTTGATTTATATTTACAGTTTTCATAAAAATGAAGAAAATGTATAAATAGTCTCTCCGGGGCTACTTGGCGCAGTAGGCCCGGGGCTGGTTGGCGCGCTCAAAACGCTAGAAGTTTATAAGTTACATCTAGTGATTAATAAAAATTTATTAAATTCAATGTGGTAACACTTTTATTTTTTTATCAATAGCAAGAATAACCCTTTAAGATAAAAAAGTGTTTATTATATATTTTAAAAAAGTTATTGAAAAAGGCGAGAATTATTGAATATAAGAGAAAATATTTGAAAACTAAAGAACCGAATTAAAAATTGAAGAATTGGTTAGAAAATTGAACGAAATTATTGAACAATTGTATTTAATATTAAAGAAACTTATTGATACCCGAAAAAATGATTGAAAAACGGCGAGAATTTTTGAATAGTAAAGAAAATACATATAATTGGAATTTAAAGAAAATAAATAAGGATTGAAGAAAATATTAGTAGAATTAAACAATTGAATTACAATTCAAAAACTATTTTTTATAATTGAATAAAATAACTGGAAAAAGCCGAGAATTGTTTAAAATTGAAAAATTACATAAAAATCGAAAAAGTAATTAAAAATTTAAGAAAATAATTGAAAAATTAAGAATGAAATTGAAATTTTATAGAAAATAATTAAAGAAGACGAAAATTATTAAATATGGTAGGAAATTATGTGAAATTGCAGAAAATAATTGAAAACAGAGTGAAATATCGGATTTTTGAAAAAAAATAATTGTAAAAAACATAAAATTATTGAATATAGAAGAAATAATTGAAAAATGGTAATATTTTCTGAATATTGTAAAAATTCAAAAAGGTCAGAATAATGGACACAATTTAAAAGTAATTAAAAAATTAATGAATAATTATACAATTTTAATAGAAAAATAATTAAAAATAACCGAGAATGATTGAATACTGAAGAAAATAATTAAAAATTGATGCATGGAATTAAGCAATTTAATTCAAATTTAAATGAAATTGAATAAAGCCAAGAATTATTGAATATTGAAGCAAATAGTTTGAAATTGAAGGAAATCACTGAAAATTGAAGAATGGAATTGAAAGTTGAAGATTATAATTTCAAGTTTAAAAAATTTATTGAAAAAAGGCGAGAATTATTGAATATAGAAGAAACTAATTAAAAACTGAAAAATCGAATTGAAATTTAAAGCATATAATTAATAATTGAAAAAAGCAATTGAAAAAAGCCGATAATTATTGATTATTGAAAATTAAATTAAAAATTAAAGAAAAGAATTGAAATTTGAAAAAAAATTGAAAATTTAAGAAAATAATCTAAAATTTTTTTAAAATAATCGTAAATTAAATTTTCAATGAAATTTGAAGGAAATAATTGATAATTCAAAGAAAAATTAGAAATATAACTAAATATTGAAATAAGTAATTGAAAAATTGAATTGTTAATTCTTGAATATATAGAAGAAAATAATTGAAAACTGAAGAATGGATTTGAAAATTGAAGAAAATAGTCGTAGAATTAAACAATTGAATTGAAATATTTGAACAATATTTGTGATTGAGAAAATACAGAAATTACTAAATATTGAAGAATTATTTAAAAATTAAAAAGAATAATTATAAAATAATGACAATAATTTGATATTAAAGAAAGTAATTGAGATAATGTTAAGAATATTAGACAACGGAGCAAGGTAATTTAGAAACTTTAAAAATAATTATTTTTAAAGTTTCTAAATTACAATTATAATTGTAAAATTTAAGGAGAATAATTGTAAATTGAAAACTGTTTAAAATTTGATAAAAAATTATAGATTTATTGAATAATGAAATTAAAATTACAACTGTTAGTTCTAAATTTAAATTTTGATCAATTCAAAGGCATTTTTAAAAAAGTAGTTGACTCATTATTACTCTCTAAATTTTGAATCAGTGAGAATTTAGCCTACAAATCTGTGAAAATTCACTGACTTAAATTTAGAGAGTATAGATAATTTTATTATGTGAACTTTTTTTTTTTTTGCTTTCAAAATTAGGGTTCATGAAAGGGGGGTGGTATCCTGGAAATGGATCTGGCCCCCCCTGCTAGAAATCCAATGGGCGCCACTTTAAATAATTGATTTTAATACATTAAATTAATATTAAAAGACATAATTAATCCAGTAAGTTCAATTATTGAATAATTAAAACTTAAAAAGCTTTGATTTTAGTAGGAGTAAAATATAACATTCATCTTCGGGAGTACAATATAACAAGTTGCACGAAAAAATTTGTATCAAAATGATACGGGATCAAACTGCCTTCTTCTAAGTGTCTTATTTTAAGACATTAACTTTTTGCAATAACTTTTTGCAGTGAATTTGTTTAAAATTTGTCCCAAAATTAAGTACACTGTTAAAAATTTGCTATTTTTCGAAAATTTTCTAAAATTAATTTTGGGTTAAAATTCAAACAAATTTGGGTCAGAGATATTTCAAATTGTCAAATTGATATTTCAAGTAATTCTACCAAGTTTCGTGACAAAATATTCAATATTAGAGGAGAAAGGTTACGGACAACATTTGCTTATACCAGTGACGTCATAATCCATCACATGCCCTTAAAATAAAAAAAAATTTTAAATCCGTTAGGAATAACGGGCTGTAGACCTTTTTGAAACTCATTTTCTAGATTTGCACCACTGTGCTATAGGTCGCTTTTACAGTAATTTTTGGTTTTTTGTATTTTTATCGTTAACTGATTGGTTTTATTAAAAAATGCTTCAGATCTAAAATATGTATTTTTATAAGACCTACAACTTTTGTATAAAGTAATTTTTGATATTTTAAATATTTAAAGAGATAAATGCAAAAAACCTTAATGTCTGTAGTTTTTTATGACTTATATACAATGAAAATGATTTAGTCTACAATTTTCACTATCATTTTGGTAATAAGCGCAACAAAAAACGTAAGTATACGTAGTTTCATAAAAATCAGAGAGTTGTCGTATTCGGAACTTTATCCAAATGTTTAGGCAACATTGGTGCAAGTACTAAAATGTCCGCTTGTGAGACAATATTGACACAAAACTTGAGTAAGTTTTTTTTTTTTTTAAATTTAATTAATCTTCTTTACTGAGATCTGCTTCTCTACAATAGAATACATTATTTATACTTATACTATACTCTTCTTTTCTAACTGTGGTCTAGGGTGATCTTTAAAATGAAAATTTGCGAATTTTAAAGTTCTCACCCCCTCATTTTGTTACTCATCGAAAAAGAAGAGATACGTATTTTTTTTTATTTCAATATATTTAATGGTGCCGCATCGACCCTGAAATTTCCCATGTACTTTGCATGGGAAAAAAACAATTTTTAGTAGATTTGCTATAAAATCATGAAAAATCAATGTAATAAAAAAGCGTAGTCTCTAGACAACGCTTTTTTATTACAAGGAATTTTCCCAGACGTAAAACGAATTTTATATATATATGAAAAAATAACCTTTTTTAACTGGATTACTCTGTTTCTCTTGGAACAATAATAATAATCCTCAGAACAATAACGGATATTTTTTAATTAAATAAGACTGTATTTAAAAATGATTTTGTTTTCCATTACATTCTGATATCTCAAATGAAAAGGTATTTTTAAAAAGAATTTCTACTTGCCTATTAGTATTTAATTATTTATAAGTATATGTGTATGTTCATTTGAAAAGGGCCCACTTTGGCACTATTGGACTTATCTATATGACCATATTCTTTATTAAATTTTGAACATTTCGAGAGGTCTTGGACCCCTTTAGATGAAAAATTGACAAAGTTATATAAGCATTCAAAGTTAAAAGTATCAAAATCCTAGTTTTGAGAAAAACGAGTTTAAAGTTCAAGATTTCCATTAGCGCCAATGCATTTTTAAAATTAAAAATAAGATTTCTTTGTGTTTTTAATTACTATAAAGTTATTGTAAATGCATGATTGGACGAAGGACATTACGTAGTTTGTTTTTCAGCAATAAAAAAAATTTCGAAAATCTGAATCTTCTTTAGAAAAATGCGAATATCTCGGTAAAAAAATCGACAACCTGGGCCCTTTTTATATGGACGTACACATATGATTATAATTTACATTTAAATAATAATAATTTATCAATAGTTATCTTTATTATATACCAATAAAATATTAGTTTTTTTTACTAAAACTGATTTACTGCAATTTGGATACTTTTTACAATATTCTTGAACAATCTGAAAAATATTGCGGGGTACGCATTAAATATAAAAATTAAAAAAAATTAAAAAATACACGGAGAAAAAGGAATTGTTGGATTTACAACCCGGATTGTTAATATAGAACTGACAAATCCGGTTTGTTGTTGCAGCAAATTTTGTGTTATCTTAGCAATTTGGGATTGTTGTAGTAACAAAAATTTTATTATCTAACTAAACTGATTGTTACTTCAACAATCCCTTTTGTTACTACAACAATCCTAAATTGCTAAGATAACACAAAATTGGATGTAACAACATATCGGATTTGTCAGTTCGATATTAACAATCCGCTTGTAAATCCAACAATTCCTTTTTCTCCGTGTACGTATCTTTTTTTATGTACATAGCAAAATGAGGGGATGAGAACTTTAAAATTAGCAAATTTTCATTTTCATCTTCTTAATTACACAAAAGAATGAAAATATTAAACCTCCTCCAGGGCAGGCCCGTGCGCAAGGGGGGGGGTTTGGGGGTTTAAACCCCCCCCAGAGAGGTCTGAACTTGCTTTAAAAATTTTCAACTTTTTTGATTAAAAAATTATTTTTAATAAATAACAATGTTTACACAATTTATTTTTTGAAAACCCCCCCCAGAAGCAAATACTGCGCACGGGCCTGCTCCAGGGGGTATTAAGTGGATGCTAAGAGATGAATGACTTGAAGAATTTATTTTTGGTGACATTTTTCGGTTTCAACGCCCCAAAAAACATAGGAATAGACATCGTACTTGATTTTTCGTGCAATTCGAAGTTCCAACCACCTCCAAGGTGATGTTAAGGAGGTGAAGGAGGGGGGATTTTTCTTTGGTGGACATTTTCTGCTTCTAAGCCCCAAAAAACATAGGAGGCCCCCCAGGGAGTATAAGGGGATGAATCAGGTGGGAACTTGTTTTTGGTGCTAATTTTTGCTTTTTACGTCCTAAAAAACATAGGTAGAGGGGGGTAGGAAACCTGAAAATAATATTAATAATATTTGTTTTAGTTGTAAATAAAAACTTTAGCATTAAATACTAGAAATAATAGTAATAAATATTTTTTAACGATTTTTCCATATTTTTGCAATTTATGGGGTATTTTTACGACCCTGTAAAAAGTAGTTAATAATAAAACATTCATAAATAAATTATTGGATGTCATTGTCTGAACATTTTCCAAGAGAAACAGGGTAATCCGATTAAAAAATGTTAATTTTTCATGATTTTATAGCAAATCTACGAAAAATGGTTTTTTTCACATGCAAGATACATGGGAAATTTCAGGGTCGATGCGGCACTATTAAAATAAAAAAATACGTATCTCCTCTTTTTCTATGAGTAACAAAATGAGGGGGTGAGAACTTTAAAATTCGCAAATTTTCATTTTTAGGACGACCCTACTGTGGCCCCTATCTAAGCCCTATTGAAAATTCCTATGTAGGATTCCATAGAGTACCCCATATAGTATCCTACATGTCCACAGATATAGGACTCTTCCTATCTGCTGCCAGGTAGGTGTCTATATAGGATTAGGGTGGCTTCTTCACCTTATCATAATTTTTTTAATCGGTTTAAATATTCTTAAAGTTCATATTTTTACCTTTAAAATGACCTATTATACTTATATTTTTTGTTTATAATTGCATAAGTTTTAAAGCTTTTAATTGAGAGATTAATAGATTTAGCAAAATTTTACTAGTTAAAGTGAAAAAGTCGAACACACTCGTTGTTTATTATCAATCGATAGTTTTTATTTGAGATTTATTTATTTTATTTTTTAAAAATACTCTAATAGGTTTTTAAACACATTAAAAGACAAACATTTTTACTAAAAATAGGACTTTATTCACTTATTCTCATTTTTTTACAAACAGTCTTTTTTAACGCATTTGGGTAGTTTTTTTTTACTCTTCAGTAACTTCAAGCAAATACTGTTTTTGTGATTCATCAGTTGTAATTACGTTAAGATACTTTTCAGCTCTTTGGACATTTCGTTCTGCTACATCATTAACAACTTCTAAGTTTTTAACAATATTTAAGCCCTGCAAGTAAGAGGTATTTTGGTACCATGTATTAAATACATGGTAAATTTTGCTAAATCTATTAATCTCTCAATTAAAAGCTTTAAAACTTATGCAATTATAAACAAAAAATATAAGTATAATAGGTCATTTTAAAGGTAAAAATATGAACTGTAAGAATATTTAAACTGATTAAAAAAATTATGATAAGGTGAAGAATTATTTGGAAGAACAAAAGTTAAAAAAATCCCATGTATTTTACATGGGAAAGGAAGGCGCTTACGGGAGAGGGTTAATCAAAATTAAAATCAATTTCTTTATCGAATTTTTTCATAATTTTAGCCAAAGATTTGATATAGAGGGGGGCTCAAAAGTTATCTTCAACTTGGTAAATAAGAGCCACCCTAATATGGGATCCTATATAGGATCCCACATAAGATTCCATGTAGGATCCTACATAGTATCCTAGATAGGGATTTTCAATAAAGTAGCAATATTATCCACTTATACAATTTATATATTCACTGAGAAAATAAGCCTCTATCCCATTTCTAGGTTAAGGGATTCTAAAAAAAACACACAAGATACCGGCGATGACAACCAAACTTCAAGGTTAACAGTAGCATTTTATCTGCTAATAATAAACAAAGATCTTTGCAGGTGCTACATCAACAACCTCTTTCTGCTTAATTTAATCAAAGATTGGTTATATTTAGTCAACTTATATTCTCAGTGTTTTTATAGTATTAAAAATATATTTTTAATTTATAGTTCTAGGGAGTATTTTTTTGAATTTTTTAGCCAATTTTTAACGTTAAATGATGCGCACTGGTCGATCTTGGTTCCTATCACCCGCAGGGCTGCGCAGTAGTTTTTAATTTTCTACAATCTTGCGGATGTGAAATATAAAACACAAAAAAACTTTTTGTCAAATATTGCTGTAGCCTTTTTCTTAATATTTCATGAATGTTACAATGTAATTTTCAGGCATTTGAATATTCCGAAACTTGAACTGTTAGGGTCAGTCAAGTTTTAGGAAATATCTTGTGCTGTATGGGCAATTCTTTTGACAACATTCTTTCTCCACTCAAGGTATTGAAAATGAGCATTAAATACTTTCTTTTTTACTTGAAATTTTTTCTCGTTCAATTGACCCCGGCCTTCTCTGCTATTGTATAATACGTGAGATTCTTTACTTGGATTACATTCATTGCTAATTTTTCCGCGTTCAGAATGCTTGCTATATGTATGTACAATATGCATATGTATAATGCATAAGGAGTCATGTGTCTACATGATTGCATGTAGAACGCATAAGACGCTCGTGGTCGTGTTCGCTGCTCGAGTAAGTACAAAACTACAAAAGCTGACTTGTGCAGCACTAGTATAGAGTAGGTATAGGTCTTTTGGTTGGGTTGGCTGCTGCTATTGCGAAGTGACTGTGTGAGTGAGTACCTATATACAAACTGAATGCTGAATGTCTGGAGGTGGCGTTGGTGCAGATGAACGTTTTAGAGTGGGGGCGGCAGTGGCGGCACAAAGAGTATAGACGGTGGACGGGGAATGAGTGGATTTTGTAGAAGGGATCGAGGGAAAGAAAAGAAGGCTCCAGTGGAGGCGCAGGCAGCCGGTTATCGTCGTGATAGTTGTCTTGCCGTCGGGGGATTCTATCACCAACAAAATAGAGAAGAAATAGTAGTGTCCAGTATCTGACGAGCAGTGACTACTTGATCTAGTAGTAGTAGATTGGCTCGGTTAGACGAAAAAGCAAGTAAGCAAGCCGGTGGACGTTAACGATCGTTGCGCGGCTAATAATGCTCTATGCTCAAGTGTAGCGTGTAGCCCTCAAGAGAGCGATTACAATGATGATCTGCTCGGTTCAACGCTTAGATTCGGTTTGTCTATTATTCAGACAAGAGACTAGCTTAGAAATAGGTAGTGAAATGTCCTAATATGCGCCGCCGCTACAGAAGCGATGGTGGACTTGAGATTCGACTCATATCAAACGCCAAAAAAGAGTGTCGATGAGTGCTTATGAGAACTTATGAGAACCTGACGTAGAGCGTAGAGTGCTGTTACTGTCAGAACAAGAGCGCGGACGCAAAATAGACGATCCAAGTCAAAGCACTTGTCAAACGGATAATTGAATGGTATTATTATTATTACTATTGTTATGAGTAGACTCATGAAATCGATGACTGTTCTACTATTGCCTATTGTTATACACACATATACCTTCCATTAAAGTTGAAACGTATTTTTGGACCTTGTAGAAATAAACTAGACATTTGCCTAAAATCGTCATGACAGAACTGAATGTCTGACAGATTGGGATCTTCTACTCTGGAAGGAGAGTGTGTTTTGATGGGAAAAGTGTGCTTTTAAGCAGTGACGGATGTTTTTGATGTAGGTGAATGCACCTCACGTGGCGAGAGGAGTTGCGTACCGTAGCCGTCAAACAGCCGTGTGAAGTGGGGAAGAGGGAGGAATATAAGTTACATAAAAAAGCCAAAGTTTTGAGATCGTACAAGTGCTGACTGTGAATTAATAGAACACCCACACCAAATGACACTCATGCCAACTTGGTACTAATGTGTTTACAATACCCGAGTGTATATAATGTGTATTATTATCCAGTGTGCTGCAAGTAAAGTACAAGTGTGAAGTAAACCCACGCATCCAGTTTCTTGCACTGCTTACACGAGAGGAGACATAACGATCCATCCACAAGGCGTCCCACACGACGCATTTGTGCTTTTTTAATGTCGGGCCTACTCGATGCGATTCTCAATCTTTTTCAAGTGCACACCATGCTGGATTACAAAAATCTTCTTGGCATTATATCATCAGCAAACAAATTCTTCTACTTGAATGATTCAACCAGTTGAATGCTTATTAGGATTTTTTCTAATTATGAACGTGTGCATATTCAATAGTATCACCTCAAAGGCATTCAAATTACAATTTAGATATAATTATTATCTAGATTAACATTTATGGCACTAAGCAAACCTCCGTGAACGAAACATAATTAAAGGGGGGTGGGGGGACTGTGTCGCAAAATCGTGCGGTGACAGTGTCCTAGTGACATCTAATAACTGAACTATGCTCAAGTTTTTAACGCACAAACTAAGAACTCATTCTCTCAACGAGGACCCAAATCAAGAAAAGGTAAATATCTTTTACTATTATTTAACAAACAATTCACTGACAATGAGCTTCAAGAGGCCACATGTTTTATAAAAGTCATCAAATTAGTTTTGGTTATAGCTAACTAACTGAGGTAAATGTCCCAATTTGTAAACACACGTACTAATTTGTGCACAACTGAGTATAAACATTTAAAATAAGTATCAAACGTTTTTAATTTTACCTTTCATATTCTTTTTCTTTATTAGTATTTTATGATCCTTATTGTTTAATTACAAAACTAAAATTTAAAAGAAAAACCTTCACCGTTACGTTTCGTTTCGTGTTGACAGATCAATAACAAAAATTATTTGTCATGTTTGTACAAAAATTGATACAGTAACATTATTTTACTAAACAAAAAACGAAAATTTATTATATTTTGATAATAAAACTTCAATCAAAGTAATTCCTAATTCAGAAAACAATTGGCTTGATTTTAATGCGAAACATCACACAAATTGTATGATTTTTATGTGTTAAGGAAGTCCAACCCATTGACATATCCTCAAACTAAAAAATGGTTTTTCACATAAAATATAAATATTATTAAAATCGATTTTACTCAATTTTAAAAGATTCAGTTGGATATTTTTTTTAAAAAAAGTTAGGTCAATACAAAATTTGTTGAAAAATAATAATTATGTAACATTTTGTGTTTTTTAAAGATTGTCAACAATTGTAGTTGTCATCCATTTTTTATCAATATTAGCTCATTTTAATCTTTGAAATATTCTCTACAAGCCTCTCTCTAAACCTGAATTAGTTAAAAATAACTAATTAGAAAGCAAAAACTCAGTCACTAATTGAAATAGTTATATTTCTACTAACCATTTAATAAAAAATAACTAATTATTAGTCAAATTCATTTTTAGGTTATGTCAACATTACTAATATTTTAGTAAAACGGTTTACTAATTCAATTAGTAAAGTTTAACCTATTTTTTAGTTATTTTTTATTAATAATTAGTCATATTTTTACTAATAACTTGCTATTTTTAACTAATTGAAAGAACAAAAACTAGGTCACGATTTTACTAATAATTAGATGTTTTTAACTAATTCAGATTTAGAGAGCTGTTTATTGGATTTTTAAAATTTTTTTTTTTTGTTTAAAAAATATATAATAGGTAGGTATATATACCTAATAATATATAATAAGTAGGTATAGCTCATTCGATGTGTTTTTTATTCACCTACATAATTAAAACTTGTAATAAAGCATAAAAATAAAATTATTAAAAAACAAGATTTACAAAATTTTCGATTTTTAAATTGCTAATAACTTTGGATCAAATTGCACTAAAGGGTTCGCTACTTTCTAAATCTGAATTAGTTAAAAACTACCATTTTGGGGTTAACATCGTGAACGAGTTTTCTCTTTTTCAATTAGCGAAAAATAACTAATTAATAGTAAAAATCTACTAATTCAGCAGTTAAATTGAACTAATTGAATAGTAAAAAATAACTAATGTAATTAGTAAATAGAAATCTACTAATTCTTTTAGTAGATTATCATAACCTAAAATTACTTTGACTAATTAAATTAGTAGTTTTTTGACTAAAGTATTAGTCAAAAATTACTATTTGAAATAGTGAACAAGTTTTCACTGTTAAAATGGTAGTTTTTACCATTTCAGTTTTAGAGAGTAATATAGTTTAATCGATGCGTTTTCAAAAAAATATAACGAAGAAAATACTTATATTTTAACTTTAAAAAAAATATATATATAATTTTGCAAAAAGATGATTTTTTTTAAATACTTAAATGCGAAAAAAAAGTTAGAATTGATCGATCGGGCTCAAACGTATATCATAATTTATCCTCCTGCCCTATGGGAAATTTGCCGATGCTTAAGATCGGCCCAAGCTTGGGCTAATATTGGTCTAATATTGGCCAAGCTTGGGCCAAGCTCTAGCCGATTGTCATTTCCCATAGGGTGAGGGATCTATAATTTCGTATGAAAAATACATAGTTGTAAGTATTATAGTTTTTGAGATATTGGGCCAAATTTAATATTGTCAAATTATAAATATATAAATGTTTACAGATACTTATATATGAATCATTCCATGTGCCATTTTCAGGGAAAAATGAGCTTTTCTAGGATTAATTTTTTTCTGAAGCTACAAGAAATAAGGAAACATGTATTTTTTCATTATTGATTAATAATTACAGAAGTTATGAAATTTTGAAATTTAACGTTTTCAGAAACAGAGTACTTTTAACATGCGGTTTTCTCTGTTATTATTAAAAAATTGGAAATAATATCCTATATAATTAAAGTTCAATTTTTCTTAAATTTTTTAGACATGTGTGAAAAATAATGCCTTTGCAACAAAAATACATAGAAATTGAATTTAAGCCTAAAAAGTTACTTTTCTCAAAATCGAATTTAGGACAAAGCTGCACCAAGAAGGTCGGCTGTTGTCTTTTTTTTTAGAGGAATGCGCTCCCAAGAAAATACATTGAAAATTTAGTAGTAAAAGTTTTGGGTGCGCAGCTGTCCCACACGTAGTGCATTAAATTTCACCAGTCAAAAGTTTGGGAGAGATGCGCTCCCAATGAAAAGACAGCAACTGTTCCAAATTTTTCTCCGTGATAATTCATAAAGAAATTTTTTGTTTTGTAAATCTGAAAGTGGTCATCTTTAACGTTTAAAAGATATTTTCATTTATTTACTTCAGTTTTACATTTGTAAAAAGTCATTTTTCAGGATTAAATTCAATTTCTTATGTATTTTTGTTGCAAAGAAAACATGACCTAAAATATATTTATGATTTTTATGAAAAATAAATGTTTTCTGAGCTCGTAAATGCGTTATTATCAAATTCACTAGCTTACAAAAATAATATATGCCACTACGAAGTGTTAGTTTTCTTTATTTATATAAATATTTTTATTAACAATTAAAAAAATTAAGAAAACATTTATAAATATAAGTAAGGTTGATAAAATAGACGTAAGAATTTATTTGATTTTTTATTTTCTTCGATTTTAAAATTCCTACTGTCTCACATTTCTAATATTTCATTTCATTTGTAAAGAATTAACAACTTTTGTGTTGAAAAATTGATTCTATTTTGAATAATACTTTCTAAGGAATTGTTTTACGATATTATTTTTATTTTATTTTTATCGGATTATAAAAATGCTTATAATAAATAAGTGGTTAATTTTACGCCCATTTTGCAGGTTGTCTTAATTAATTGAATATTAGCTTCGTTTTAGTGTTAAAAAGGTTATTAATTACTTTAACCTAAAATAATTACACCTGTTGGAAATTTGTACACATTTACTGTTGAACGGACTCCCTAAATTATTTTTTCCTACACGTCTATAAAATTTAAGAAAAAATAAACAAATTTTATGCAGAGCATTATTTCCAATTTTCTAATAATGATGGAGAAAAACGTGTGTCAAAAGTGCTCTCTTTTTAAAAACGTTATATTTCAAAAACTCGTAATTTCTAAAATTCTTAATGAATAAGAAAAAAAGGGGTTTTTCCTTATTTTTAATACAAAATCATAAAATAATTATTCTAATAAAAATTTTTTTTAATGAAAATGTTACGTAGAATGCCCCGTATCTGTCATTCATTTAAACAATTTATTATTGTTATTTTATAACTTTTATCCTAATAAACCTAGAAGACTGTAGTTTTTTCTTAATTTGTCAATTTTCACATTTAAAACAAAAAAATATCCATTTAATATTAAGGGCATGTGATGAAGTATGATGTCACTGGTATAGACAAAATTTGTCCGTAACTTTTCTCTTAAAATATTGAATATTTTGTCATTGAACTTGGTAAAATTACTTAAAGTATCATTAGGGAGGTCTCTCTGACCCAAATTTGTTTGAATTTTGACTCGAAATTAATTTTTTTAAGATTTCCAATTTTTCGAAAATGTTCCAAAATTAATTTTCGTACAAAATTTAAACAAATTTAGGTCAGAGAGAACTTCCTAAAGACATTTTAGGTAATTGTACCAAGTTTCGTGACAAAATATTCAATATTTTAAGAGAAAAGTTACGGACAAATTTTTCTTATACCAGTGACGTCATTCTCCATCACATGCCCTTAACCTCAAATACTTTTTGCATTTTCTTAGACAAATTACTGTCATTAATTCTTTCCAAATTCACATAGAAAGACATAACTTTTCCCGAATTTTACAAATTATTGGACTCTAGTTAAAAATATAAATTACTGAGTATGAGTTATTAGCATCATCCGTAAACAAAAAAGGGAAAATTTTCTGTTAGTAGGTGAGTCTGGCTGGTGCCTGAACGAAGGGCTTAAAAAATTTTGAATTTTGAATTTTTATGCAGATTCTAAAACTAATTTGACATTTTAGAAATATGTATTATTTGGGCTTTAGTTTCTGAACAAAATATTGAAAATTATGAACAAAAAAAAATACACAATTTTCAATATTTTGTTCAGAAACTAAAGCCCAAATATTACATATTTCTAAAATGTCAAATTAGTTTTAGAATCTGCATAAAATTTAAATTATGGGTATATGGCCATATTTTTAATTACATTTTTTGTTTCTGAAAAAATTGGTTAAGTTTCGAAATTGTACGCTGCCTGGAAATTTTTTGTTAAGGTTATGTTAATTCTATCCTTGCAACATCCTTAAATTTGTTTTAAATTAATTTTTTCTCAAGTTTTAATTATTAAATTTTAACTAAAATTTATAATATAATATAATTGTATGAATGTATTCCCTTCAATTAGGTTTGATTCATTAAATCATTAACTTTATTGCTTTATTGAATTTCTAATTTTGAATTAAGGGCATGTGATGGAGAATGACGTCACTGGTATAGACATAATTTGTCAGTAAACTTTCTATAAAATAATAAATATTTTGACACTAAACTTTGTGGAATTAATTAAAATATCCTTAAGAAGGTCTCTCTGACCCAAGTTTGTTTAAATTTAGCCTTAAAATTAAATTTTTAAAAAATTATCTCGTTTTTGGAAAAATAAAAAATTAATTTAATTGCAAAATTTGAACAAACTTGGATCAGAGAGACCTTCTTAATAAAATTTTAAGTAATTCCACAAAGTTTAGTGTCAAAATATTTATTATTTTAAGAGGAAGTTTACGGACAAATTTTGCTTATACCAGTGACGTCATTCTCCATCACATGCCCTTAATTGAGTCTTGAAATTCCGTGACAAGAGAGCACAAGCTCATGAATTTTTGTAATAAGTTTCACTATTATCGCTATTGCATTTTATTAATTCTAAAATTTAAAATGATTTAAACAATTATTAAATTAGGTAATTATTTAATTTATATGTATTTTAATATTTTATTTTGCATAGTTATCATAAACCGACCTCTATAATATCTAAATCAGATTTAAACTGAGTAGCAAACAATTTTTTCTGGCCTATAATTTTGACTTTTATTTTCACGAATTAATTTCTTTTTGTGATTAATTGTGATCTGACGTCCGTAGACGTTGAAGAATAATTTGATATTATTGAGTTAGGTATTATCAAATTCAAGGGTATAACCGATTTTATCCTTGTTAATCATTCAAACTTAATTAATTCTTACTTATTTGTATTAATGAGACTTATAGTACTTCAACGCTAAAATAAGAAAATTAAGGTGCTCAACTGATCCACCACTTTTGAACCTACCCTACTTTTAGACAATAATAATTGGTTTCGTTAATAACTAAATTTATCGGAAATACATTGCTAGAGTAGGTAATTATTTTTAAAATTTAAATTGTAAAAAGGTAACTCTAAAATTCGTTAATAAATTATTTTAATATAAATATTCAGGGTTGCCATAGGTCAGGGATTTTTATCAAAAGTACTGGAAAAATGCAAAGAGTCTCTAAAATGGATGAAAAATTATATTTTTCTAAAATTATAAGTACAAAAATGAAATAAACAAATTTTTGGAAGTCATATTTTAAACATTACTAAAAATAATTAATGTTTGCAATCTGAAAAATAATTCTCTTTTACAATTTTATAGTAAATATATGAAAAATTAATTGTAAAAGATAATTATAATATTTAATAATTTTTTATTATTACTAACCGGGAAAACCGAGATATTACCGGAAATTTAAATTAACCAGGAACCAGCTGGGAATTTCATGACTGGAAATTTTATTATATTATTCTAAAAATAAAGTTGATTAATATACCATTTTGCTACCAAAAATTATTTTTCAAGCCAAGCAAATCAAGTATTTTAAAACAATAAAAATATTTCCACTTCAATTTCATTTGATGTAAAGACTTTTTTGATTTTCAGCGTAAAAATATAAAAACTTATATTAAAAATGAAAGATTCTTGATATCAACGAATCTTTAAATTTTTTAACTCATAATCTTAAGTCGCTTTTTATTTTCATTGTAGAAATATAAAAACTTCTACCTTCAAAATTAAAGATTCTTGATTTGAAGATGATTTTCAAGAGTAAACTTATCAATAAAAAAAACTAAGAAATTCTCATACTTTCTAGAATATACTCTCTAAATCTGAATTAGTAAAAAACTACTACGAAATTGATAAAAAGTAGTCCCAAAAATTAATTAGTAAAAATTTCTGTTAAGAATTAGTGGAAAATTACCAATTTTTAGTAAAAAACTACAAATTGCTCTCCTAATCAGAATTATTGTTTTTCCACACTAATAAATTTGAGAAAAATCGGTCACTATTAAATAATGAATATTTCACTAATGTTTAATAGAAAACTACTAACTATTACTAATTTCATAGTAAAATTTCTACTAATTAAAACAGTGAAATTCACTATTTTAATTAGTACATATTTCATTTTCAAATTAGTAGTTTTTTTAATAATAATTAGTAGTTTTCTAAGAAACATTAGTGAAATATTCACTATTTAATAATGACTGATTTTTCTCTAATTCATTAGTGGAAAACCATTAATTCAGACTTAGAGAGATGATGCGATAACAAATACTAATTCACATTAATAACTCTTACAAATATGTATTAGTGTTTTTTTACTATCAGTTTTTAGTTTTTTGCTAAAAATTAGTAATTGTTTACTAGTTCTTAGAAGACATTTTCTCAACTTCATTTTATGAACAACTTTTCATCGTTTTCTTTGTAGTTTTTCACTAATTCAGATTAAGAGAGTTATTTTAGAATAATGCAAAATCTTCTGTATTCTTAAGTTTGTCGTTGATTGGTTTTATCTGAAAATTATACAACAATTTTAAATTCATATTTATTTCAAAAACATATCTAAATGTAAAACGCCATACTTAAGAGATTAATACATAGATTTTATTTTACTCTACATTTTCTACAAATTTAGACTTTTTCGGTTTTTCGGATGAAGATTTACTATAACTTTAAAAATCATCTTCAAATCCAGAATCGTTAAGGGCATGTGATGGAGAATGACGTCACTAGTATAGGCAAAATTTGTCCGTAAACTTTCTGTTAAGATAGTCTCTCACATAGTCTGAGAGACCTTCCTTATGATATTTTGAACAATTCCACAAAGTTTGGTGTCAAAATATTTATTATTTTAAGAGAAAGTTTACGGACAAATTGTGTCTATACTCCATCACATGTCCTTAATTTTGAAAGTAGAAATTTTTATATTTCTACAATGAAAATAAAAAGCGGCTTAAGTTTATAAATATCGGAGTAAAGTTGAAATAATTAGTTATTTTTAAAAAAGGTTCGATTCTTAAAAGTAAAAAAATTTTCTAGACAAAAATTATATGCAAAATATCAAATTTTTTATATTCTGTACAGAAACATCAATAACTTGTTTCACATCACAGTTTTTCTAAACTATCAATTTGCAACGTTTTGATACCATTATTTGTATCAAAAACAAATTTGATGTGTTGCACAGTATTAATTTCATACTTTTTTTTATCAATTTGATATTTTTAAGAAAACTGTAATCTTATTTTCTATAAATAAATACTTTTATTAAGTATAATTCATTAATGCATGAAGAAATTCTTTAAACAAATATGTTGAAAATTATATTTGTATTGAAACCACGTGTATATAAATAATTAAATACATAAGTATATAAAATTGAAAAAAAAATAATATAAAAAGTTCAATTTTTATAGCTGTTTATACGTTTATTTATACCTTAAATAAAATAAATTTAATAACAGAATATAAACCGGGAATTTCGTTGGCCGAAATTAGTAGTCACCCTGTTTAAGAACTCAAAAAAGATCAGGGAAAAAGAAAAAAAAATTGGTCTGGAAATCAGGGAAAAATCAGGGAAAATTGTAATGGAATATTTGTGTCAACCCAGAAATATTCCTTTAGTTATTGCAATATAAATTTTGAAATTTTGCGTTTATCAATAGTCCCAAGAAATTTCCACTATAAAGCCACTTTTGTTTACATTGAGTTATTTCTTGAAATATCGGTTTTTTATTTGACTGATCCCTTGTACAATTTTCAGATTTTAATTTCAGATTCATAATCATACTTTTGAGGTCACACATGACTGCTCAGTGTGCACACATGTCCAAAATGTGTGCCCACTGTGTGATAACCATTCAGTCATCAAATTTAATGCTTCATATATTTCTGAAAAAACTATAGTATTAATGCCGTCATCTGGTAGTGGTTCATAGTTTAAGCTGCGTCATTTCGTTACACTCAAACTAGAAGTTTTGTTAGTTTGCTTCAGTTTGCGCGCTTTTTGTAATCGTCAGAAGTACAAAAATAGAACATTTTACAAAGTAAAATCAATATTCTTTTTCAAAAGGAAAAGAGTGACCTATTTTTCCCTTAAATACATCATTTCAACCATGAAAGTGTCAATTTGTAATACCAATATATCAATTATATCAATAATTTTATATTTTTGCTTGAAACATATTCAAAAACATGTTTAAAACATTACTGAGGCCAATTTTTCTGTATCTGTAAAATGAATAATTTTGAAAATTCATAACCATATTTAAAAATAACACTTTAACACTTTAAAGTATTAATAACTTTTTATTTTTTAAACTCATCTTAATAAATACTTTTTTTCTGAATTCATTTTAAAACAAATTTTGTGAAACAAGATCAGTACAGGTATAGGGGAGAACGGGGTTGAAAGTGACGATTTCGAGAAATCTCCAAAAAATACTGGTGAAATGAAAGCTTTTCTTTTTGGGGTTATTTACTATTTAATGTCAAATTTAATATAGTCTTTGAATTTAATTTGAGTTTTAAAAGATTTTCAAAAGTTTTTTTTTAATACTTGGTTTTTTACAAAAAGTCACGGCGGCACTTTTGACCCCATTGCGGGGCGTGTTGTGCCGATGTAGGGGTCGATAGTGCCGATCGTTTTTATCACGTAATGTTTAATAAAAACAAATAATTTTAAAACAATATTATCATTAATAATACCTGAATTTGTTATTTAAGTAATATAAACATTTAAAAGTTTTATTCAGCAAACAATCATATATGACAAAATATGCTATTGAATCAATAACGTTTCTTCGAAAAGCATGACAATAATTTATTCAAAAGTATATTCTTTTGAATAAATAATTTTAAATACCTATGTATGATTTATATTTAATATAATTATAGTTATAATTATTATTTAATGCATATATATTAGGATGTTTAAAAAATAGACATTTTCGAATTTTGTTTCCGGAACGAAAAAATTGACTACAAATGGAAAAAAATTACACCTATTTTTTTTATCCAAAAATATTAAGGGGTGCCGCCCGCATCCCTTATCATCCCATTGAAAATGCATGGGATAAAATTTTTTAAAAATAATGAAAATATTATTCAAAAAGTCTCGGAAGTTTATCAGCCCTTGCATAATGTTCAAATTTGAAAATACCGTCGATTATTATTATATTTTTACAAATACCCCTAAATAAACCATCCCCAAAGCCTCCCCCTCCCCCCAAACGGTGTATTTTTAAAAAAATATAATTTTAATAATCGTCGGTATCTTCATGTTTGAACATTTTGCAAGTGCTCGCTCATAAGCTTCTGAGCCTTTTTGAATAACAATTTAATTATTTTTTAAAATTTTTTTAAAAAATCTATTTTTCCTATGCATTTTTAATGGGAAAATAGGGGATGAAGGCGGCACCCCTTAATATTGTTGGATCAAAAAACAAAAAAATAGGGGTAATTTTTTTTCCATTTGTAGTCGATGTTTTTTGTTCCGGAAACAAAATTCAAAAATCTCTATTTTTTAAAACACCCGAAATATATATATGGGCCATTCCATGTGAAAAGGCAAATGACTTTGTCCACTCGTGGTTTTAAGCTATTACAAAGTTATATAGCTTAAAATTTAGCATTTTTTATGTGCAATCGAATGCTAAGAATATTTAAAACCTCTAATATTTATGTTTTTGAGGTCGCTAAATACGAAACCAACGTCAGAATTTAAAAATTCAAAATGGCGGATCCAATATGGCGGATTAATTTTATAAAATTCAATACATTCAACGGAATTCAGCTGAAAATTGCACTGAGAAATTATTCGGGGGTTTTTAGGGTTGCTGATAACGAATCCAACGTCATAATTTAAAAATTCAAAATAGCGGATCTAATATGGCGGACATGTTTTTTAAAAATTACTGAATTCAGCTGAAAATTGTTACTCGGGGGTTTTTGAGGTCGCTGAATACGAATCCAACGTCATAATTTAAAAATTCAAACTGGCGGATTCAATATGGCGCACATTGTTTTAAAAAATTACTAAATTTAGCAGAAAATTGTTCTCGGGGGTTTTAGGGTCGCTGAATACGAATCCAAGGCTAGAATTTAAAAATACAAAATGGCGGATCCAATATGGCAAAAGATTTTTTTTTAAATTTCTGAATTCTGCTGAAAATTGTTACTAGAAGGTTCTTAGAATCGCTGATTACGGAGTTGTAGGTGAAATTTAAAAAGAAATAAATCTACTAAAATAACGAAAAAACGCGCTTAGATTATGAGGCATTCTCTGAGCAAAAAGCCACCCTAAAAAAAAAGTTGCCTAATGTTTTGGTCAATGATAAGTAGTCAAAAAACAAAAATTTTAAGTGGGTTCTTAGGTCTGTGTAATGCATGGTTGCCATGTTATCATGGGCCCAATTTTATTGCAGCGTAATTTTCAACTGCCAATAACTTTTAACCGGATAAATGGATTTAAAAATCTTATGGGTGTTTTTTGTGCAGAATTTCCTAAACTTTCAAATAAAATTACTCATTATTTTTATAATTTTATTTTCAACAAGAAAAATGCAAAAAAATGTTTGTTTTTTAATTTTTGACCAACACTCCCCCCTAGGAACTTTTTCATAGCTACCTAGAAATGATCTTTATTTTATAAGCTTTTCAACCCCCTAAATGCCATTTTGGGAGAGCAAGATTCGTAGAAGCTATAGGTGAATGTGTGCTACAGTACATCTTACAAATCGTTCTTTTTGTTGTAGAAAAACAATATATACTATTTTTTCACTTTTTTGTTCAAGTATAGAAAGTTGGTAACCTTAAAATCATTTAAGACTATATAAAAGAAAACTGGATTTAAATTTGTAAGGTGTACTGTAACACACATTCACCTATAGCTTCTATGAATCTTGCTCTCTCAAAATGGCATTTAGGGGGTTGAAAAGCTTATAAAATAAGGATCATTTCTAGGTAGCTATGAAAAAGTTCCTAGTGGGGAGTGTTGGTCAAAAATTAAAAAAAAAACATTTTTTTGCATTTTTCTTGTCAAAAGTAAAATTGTAAAAATAATGAGTAATTTCATTTGAAAGTTTAGGAAATCCTGCACAAAAAACAGCCATAAGATTTTTAAATCAATTTATCCGGTTAAAAGTTATTGGCAGTTGAAAATTACGCTGCAATAAAATTGGGCCCCTGATAACATGGCAACCACGCATTACACAGACCTAAGAACCTACTTAAAATTTTTGTTTTTTGACTACATATCATTGACTAAAACATTAGGCAACTTTTTTTTTAGGGTGGCTTTTTGCTCAGAGAATGCCTCTTATATGCATCTACTGACCGCTGTACTTTCAATCGCGCTTTCCCTTAAACATTTGACACTATAAAAACCATTTAGGGTATAAACAGAATAGAAGCCTTTTGTTTTGGAAATCGCATGTAAATTCAACAATAATTATTTATAGATATTTTCAAATTGCCTTTACGATATTTCAACACTTATGATTCTTTATTTTTAACATATGTAACTGGCAGATACCTGTGATTAACACTCAGTTACGAAAGGTCTCGTTTGGACATCTATCCCACAGGATAGGGGTAATATAGAATAGGGTAGGAGAGGAAAAGGGTTCGAGACATGGTTACGGCGTTTATTCAATTAAGCTATTTTTTTTTTTTTTAATAAGCGCGAGTAATGCAAAAAATAAAAAAATTAATAATTGTCTTTTGACTGCTTTCTTTTCATTGACACCTCAGGCTGACCACTATAGTTGACAAAAGAAATACTAAGCCATTTCGAAGTCACTAAATCAATTTCTCAGACACAAAAAAACAATTAACCCTCAATTGCTAGACTGGGTCTGACAGACCCAGTTTTTTAGAGCCACTTTTTTCACTATTTTCAATCTACAGTCCGCTATAGGAGGGAGCGGAAAAGGTCTACCGGGTTATGAGGAAATTTCCCTGTCATTTCTCGGTTTTCAAGTTTTCCCGGACCAGTGACCACCCTATTGACCTGTTGTTTATGCAATGGAAATGTATTTTAAAAAAATTAAGAAAACTACGTTCTACTAGGAGAGAGAGAGGGATGGTAAAAAAGTGACAAAAATAAGGCTACGTGGTTTATTAACGACCCCATATAATAATATTGTCTTTCGGTCGTCATCCCTAGATGATCTGATTCGACTCTTCCTGAAAGTTATCGACCTCCTGTTGTCTGGCGAGTTTGGGCACCAGAGAATGAACTGGACACCGTTAATTCGAGTGCTCGCAGTTCAGGTACTTGGTGCACTATAGCTACTTGCGAGGAAGCCATTAATTCGAATTTCGAGAGTAGGGGCTAAGTATCGTTGTCAGCTATAGATGACGTGATATTCTGTAAAGACTCGGACTCTCCTGCCTGCTTGGGACCTAGTTTATGGTTAACCCAAATTGAAAAGGAGTAGTCTTAATCTGGAGGTGGATATGTCTGGTCTGATCAACGAAACCACCTCACTGATCTCTAGTATAACTGGATAGGCAATTGCTGTACAAAATTTATTTCCGGTAGGGTTCGCACTGAACACCGGTCGCAATGTTTATACAGATCAGTTTGCTCTGTAGAATTTCTATCCGAAACAAAATTAGAGACAGGAGAGCCAAGTAAGTGGTGAGGGATCAAGTGAAAATGAATTGCCTTTCGGGCAATGACATGTACGTGCGGAGGGACGCTGATAGTATGCGTAGAAACCAAAAACAGTAATTTGACGCAAATATCAGTTTCCCCCGCATTGTTCCGTATGAAGATATCTTCGCACAAAAGAAAATTCATTATCATTTCAACGCTCTTTGTACGAAAACATCGGACTAATTCTAATCGGAACGCGGTTAATGCCTCAATTTCCTATCCAGTTATTATAGAGATCCTGTGCATCACACAATCTAATGAGTTTTCACCGTGTCGATGAATGAATGGCTCTAGGGTTACCAAATCCACCATGCAGCTGTCTGACGGAGGTGTTGCGAATGTCGGCTAACATACGTACTCTGTAATTAGGCGTCTGTTAAGTGCAGGCGTCAGTTGCTAATGCCGAGGACCTAGGCGGCAGACACATTGTAGTTGACAGTAACACGTTTAGAAGTGTCTCAAAAGGTGGCTCTAGGATACCGGGCACCCTCATAGCGATTAGTACCTTATCAACATACCAGAGCTCTGTGTGGGCTGATCGTTTTTCTCCAAGGCTCGTGGGATTCAAATAGATGAGTTCAATTTTAACTTAAAAGACGTAAAGAGTAGGCGCTCAGAAGATAGTAAAGGACACTCAGTGGCACCGAGTGTAATAACTACGAACAAAGATATTGTCGGACCGTCGTTTTTTAATGGTGGAAAACCGTCCAAAATTATAAAAGGGCAATGCGAGGAATGTCATCATAGCGGAAATCCAAACTAGCTTGCAGAAATTCAGCCAGTGGATTCTCCCAATCGAAAAAAAAGCACGAAGAGGCTAAGTCGTCGGATGAGAGGTTGCATAGTAACGTCACCGGCTCACAAGAAACTTGATGTAGAAAGAAGAAAAATTACTGAACGATTCGAGGTTATGAACGTCTATGAGAAACCTGGCCCTGAAATGCGAAAAAAGATAAAGGGCACTGGAAGACCTTTCACCTCAAGAAATCGAGACCAGGAACAAAAAGAAAAAGTTGAACCCTCTTACTGTAAAGTTACGGGCGCTCGAAGGAAAGAAAAAGAAGAAAGTGACATGGCGCAAGAATCTTCTCCTAAGATCGCCATGGAGCCTTTATGAACTAGATAATCGATGCTGATGGTACGAGTTTGTCAAGGACAGATCTATGCTTCGGTGCTTGGCAAACTGAGAATAGAAGTGGATCCTGGCTCCTGGCAGAAAACAGTGGTGGGCGCAATACTAAAGAAGGAAACCTTCTCCTACGTTTAGGAGTAGGTTTGGACGGAAAGGCATTTTCAACTAAGTTTGCCGAGGCTGTAAAGGACATGGAACCGTCTAGGCGCCAGATGACTAGAGGATAACTTTGGAAATCCAAGACCTTGACGGTCTATCAGAGAAGGAGAAAGCAGTTGCTGCTATCGAGAAGCTTTAATAGACTCAGGAGGTGACCAGGTTCCATAGGTGTCTAAACTATGTTGACCAGAAGGCCGAGTGCAAGAGAGTGGATAGGGGACTGGAATATTTCAACTGGTATACATTTTTCATCCTGTATATATGGGAACCTCAAGAGTTGGAGTTTCAATCAAATTATGGATAAGGTTGGGTACGTAGGTAATTCAAAACTTAAGCTTCATACGTTTCGCAGTTCTTGGAATGTACAGGATGAAAAATGTATACCAGTTGAAATGTCCCAGTTCCGTGGATAAATCTTCCTCATGTTAAAGGTGCGGAGAATCTGGCCAGACTAGGGATTGCAATCCCACATAGTGTTCAATCCCGCGGGATCATTTGCGGGATCCGAGAACAATCTCATGGGATCCCGCAATGTTTTTGAAACACTCCCTGCGTTGAGGGAAATTAATTAATTAAAATATTAATGAAAACAAACCTCATAGTAAAAGCTAGTTTTATTTTAAAAAATAAATTATGCTAAATCAGCAAGCCATCAAAAGACTGGGATCCCTAGACCAGACCCTTGCAGAAGCATTCAGCTTCTTATGTGCGGAAGAACCTAGCACGACGGCAGAAACGTCTCACGTTGCAGGTGCGGAAAAGTGCACTTGTTTTAGGAAAGTTCAGAAACAGGCATTAGAAGAAGAGGCGCTGATGTGCAGTCGCTTTCGGGTAACGTGGTTGGTATGGCATAGCAAAGAAACGGATATAGAGGAAGTCGCTTCCTCTTGAAGCATTTTTAGAGCAAAATGACGATTTACTGATTCCCTTTAACTCTGCTACGTGCGGGTTAAAGGCTCTCTTTTGCCTTTTTTGTGAAATCATTAATCCTATATTTCAAGAAAGATATTATTAGAATATTCCTAATCCTAGATGTTTAGAAATATTTCGTTCCTTTTAGTTATTATATTTCAATTGCTAATTAAGTTTTGTATAATTTACAATAGTTTCTAATAGGCAGTGCAATTAACTAAGAAAATTATGTTTCAGACCGACGACGACCACGATTCAGGAACCGAATCAGATGACGAATTTCAAGATGGCACTGGCATCGCAGATGAAACTGCAAGTCGTAAGCAAATTTTTATATTGTATTTGCGAAGATTATTATTTAACTAAAGTAATAAGAACAAAAAAAAACTCACTTCAGGTATTATACGCTTATAGTGTTTATAATTATTATTTTGAATTTATTACACCGTCTACCAAAATTAAACTTTTTTTACAAATTCATGAAAAAATCAAGTATTTTCGATTGGTTAGACATCAAATAATATAATCACTTTGATAAGACAAAAATAACGTATCAGTAGACCATCTGACGCAGAATTTCATACACTGTTAAAAAAAGGAGTTGAAATTTAACTCCCTACGGGACTCTATAAAAGTCGCACGCCTTGAAGAGTTGAAGTAAAGAGAGTTAACGCTTAATCCTTCAGTCCCCACTCTTCTTAAACATGGAGCCTATGAGACTCACTCACCTTGGGGAGTCAATTTTTAACTCTAAAATCTCAACTCCCAACTCCAGCAACCGTTAACTCCCCAAATTTTTAACAGTGTAAGATTTCCAAATATTTTATTCCGAAGCTCCTAACTTTTTGACCAAGATATCCTGCTTTGAACTGAGCTGTGTTTTTGAAACCATTTTTATCGTTCAGACCGACAATTTCCGACGGTAGTGTATTTAGACTAAAATATTCTTCAATTAAGAGAAACATTATTTCTATCTTATAATTTTCTTAAGCTTTCTCTTCAAAATTTCCATATTTTAACACGAGAATTTATGTAGAATATTAAACGATTTAGAACTGGATGGTTGTATATTCTTAAGGGCAAATCCTAGACTCCAAGATGTTAGATTTTAAATATTCCTTTTATATGTATACCCACCCGTACTTGAACATATTGAGAAAATTCATTTATTATGTGTTATTAATAAATGGCTATTTAAATATCGATATTACAATAAAGATACTAATATCGGCAAAACATTAAAAAAATGGATATTTTAAATCATGTAGTTCAGAGTATGGAAATTAACTACACTACATGCTCGTGGGGGTAATGCAGAGATGTAAAGCATTGCCATTAATCATCACTGTGAATCTACACGATGCGACGTTTCACTATTGTACCACTTTGGTTATTAATTTTATCCTTCGCTTTACTGTGTAGTACGATCGATGGTTTTTCATCAAGTAGTAAAAGGATAATACACTGACAAAGCAAGGAATATGGTTGAGACAACCCGACAAATAACCAGTGAAAGATTAACGAATAGCTCAAGATTTGGCTGCTACTGACAATGAATATCGAGCTACCCAGCCTTGTCAACCTCACACTAAAAATACAATTGTGATGTTATTAATCACATGGAGAAAATTTCAATGGCTAATTTTCAATGCATTTGCTAAATTTTCTTGTCATTGTGTCATTAACAATTATATAGACAGCCATGACATATTAGTTTTTCAAACGTCTGCACAGGAAATGTAAGGTCAGAAGTTTAGTTGAGAGACGGAGAATGCACCGATTTCTCTATTTCTGCATTGAAAAAAATACTGTATTTAGATTGGATGGATTGGATATTTGACTGTAGGTAACAGGTTATCTGGAAGTTTGACAACTATACGTATATGAATTTCCCATAATGCATCGGAGCGCCACTGTCGATTTTATCTAACCGATCTAACCTTACAATGTCCCTCCCAGTTGCACAAATATCAAGTATTCCATCAAATAGACGTATGTCTAAAACACAAAACTGTACATCAGTTCCCAAATAAGAAATAAAATATGGTCGATCTACCCATAATTATGACAGTTCCTCGGAAATATTTTTTTCAGTATGGTACAGTCAGGGACATTGATGCCTTCCCTTTTTTCCCCTAGATTTTTTATGGAAACACATGAAAAAATCTAGTGGAAAATGGGAAGGCATCAATGTCCCAGACTGTATGTACCTGAGGTCGCTCAATAAGTCGCGTTTTGTAACTGGAATATAAGTGTGAAAGAGGTGCAGACATATTCTTGTCACTTTCGCACTTATGGTCTAGTTACAAAACGCAACGCAATACGCGTCCATGGGATTTTACTCTGAATGGGAGAATCCACTTTGATCATTAGGGTGCAGTCATATAAAGCAGATTAGTGAATTAGCAGAGAAGACGCCGACCTATCAAAAAGCAGTCTCTTATTGCGGTAAAGTAATATTTGTCGCGAGAGTCTAAATTTTAATTGGATAAAGTCTATTCTGATAATCTGCTAATCTGCCTCATTTGACTGCACCCGAAGAAATGAGGGAAAAGTAATTTCGAGCATAGTTTCTAGCGATCCAAATGAATTCTGCCCTTTATGCGGAGGAATCTCGTAATCAATGCCTCGTTCCCTCTCAACAACTGCTACTAAGATTTATTTTATATGTCTAAAACGCCTCCAGATTTCCTTCTGGATTGTTTTAAAACAACGTGCGGATTTTTTCACCTATGGGTATTGATCATGTTTAAAACAATATTGAACCAATATTGACATACCAATTATTGTAATGGAGGAAATAATGACATACAATTGACACACAAATACTTAGAGGAATGTTGAAAAATTGTAATCGGCTTATTGGTCGAAATTTTGAAAAACTTGTATGCCTACGTTTCAAACTGGTACCATTTCATCTTCAGAACTACAAATAAATTTTAACAATGATACACATATAAACAAATTAGGTAGTACATAAATAATTCTTTGGATATTAAAATTGTTCATTAATATTAATTACAACTTATCTGTTACCAGTTCGAAACCTATAGGCATAACCGTTTACATTTTTCAAAATCTTCAAGTCTGGTCGTTTGGAAACTTATTAATTTAGAGAAATATTTGCTTTGTTAGAAAAGTAATAATACTTTTGCGATCAAGTATTGGCTTGCTAGACTTTAAGCATAAGTAAAGTATAAGCGTGAGTTGGAAGTCATCCATAATTTTCAAGTCTTAATTCCGCTCGCAAGACTACTCCGCTCAAAGTACTATAACGTGTCAGCGCATACTTAAGTACTATAATGGTCAAGCTTGTCTAGTACAAAAGTTGCTAGAGACATTTAAATATATTTTTAAAGAGCCAAAAATTATCTCAAATTTTAATGACAAGCTACTGTTAAATCATGCAATCATTCTATTTTACAGATTGTAAGTTCAATGTTGTTCAGATTTGACGAAGCGCAAGCGCAGGCTGATCAATACCCAGAAGCAGTGTCATACTTCTCAATACTTATTTACTCTGCTTGTGGTAGTGAACATGTTTAGACAGAGACATGTGCAAGTTTACAATCAGTAGATGTTGTTAAAAATTCCTTATTCTGCTTGTTCATAGTATTATATTTCATTCGTCTTTAACTTCAAGTTTAGGACTAATGTTACCACACTGACCTATACTATTGCAATATCTTTGAATGCTTTTAATCTAATTAAAGTGCATGGGATTGAGTATGACGTCACTGGCATAGGTAAAAATTTTCCGTGAACTTTCTTTTAAAATAACACAGGCCCACCCAAAAAAAAAACGTTAAAACCCATCTATTCCTACGTTTTTGGAGCGCTGAAACCAGAAAAAACAACCTAAAACAAATTCCCTTCTTCTTCACCCCTAGTGATGCATGTCGAGCAAACGATCTGATCGATTTTGATATCGATCGTCAGTTGTTTGCTTGGATCGTCTCGATTTTATTTTATATAATTAATTAATTTTATAATTAATTATACAGGCTTAAATAAAACTTTTCTTTAAAAAAGAATGTTAATATATGCGTGTATTCTGAAGATTTGTTTGTAGTAATTTATTTTATATAAAGCATAATTATAATAAGTAAAATCGATTTAAGATTGATCTAGAAATTGACGATTTTTTGTCATATTGAACAGCATATTTTTTTATTATGAGGACTCAGAATTAGTATATTTCTTTTGCTTATCCAGACACAATTGCTTAAGAACAGTAATTTAATTATTACAAAACTGAATTTCATAATTCTATATTTAAACAAATGACATATTTAAACACATCATATCTTTTTTCTGAAAGCTTTTAATGAGTTCAAACTTTACGCACATTTAAATTTGTACAAATAGTTTGTATTAAAATTTTACTAAGATATTTTGCTTAATTTCTTAAATATTTGAGTAAGAAATATATTACAAATTCAGAAGTCCTTCAAAATTGGTTGGTTTGGCAAAAAATTACTTGAATCGATTTTATTTAAATTAAATATCGTAATTAATATTTATTTAAAAGGTGTAATAGATTTTATTTAAAGGTGTAACATTTATTTTCTTATAATTACTTGCAAATTAATGTTATTTATGATAATTATTATTTCTGGATAAACAAAGTAAATGTACAAACTAATTTTAAATTAAATTAAATTTTCGTAAGTATCCAACTTTCTTATTAAATAGTTTTAAAAAAATATGCTGTCAAATATGCCAAAAATTGTCTATTTTTAAATCAATCTTCAATTCATTTTACTTACTATAATTGTGCTTTATATACAAAATAAATTACTATAAACAAATCTTTAGAATATATTTATTAACATTCTTTTTTAAAGAAAAGTTTTATTTAAGTCTATATTTATTAATTAAAAAAATTACTCATATGACAGTTCAGTATAAATGCGTACTGAATAAAATATGCCAACAAAAAGAAAAAAACCTTATATTTAAAGATATTTTCAAAAATGATGATAATTATTCAAAGTTAACTAAAAAGTAAAGTTATAAGTATAATTTTATTATATATACTTATAATTAATTATAAATTAGAATCGAGACGATCCAAGCAAACAACTGACGATCGATTTCAAAATCGATCAGATCGTTTGCTCGACATGCATCACTATTCACCCCCTATTAGTTGGAATTTCGAATTCCACAAAAAGTCGAGTTCGGTGTCTATTCCTATGTTTTTTGGGTCGCTAAAACCAAAAAAGACCACCAAGAATAAATTCCTCAACCCCTTCACCTCCTATTACCCCTTGGAAGAGGCTAGGGCTTTCAAATTTCACAAAAAGTCAAGTTCGGTGTCTATACCTATGTTTTTTGAAGCGCTGAAACCGAAAAAAATAACCAAAAACAAATTCTCTTCTCCTTCACCCCCTATTACTCCTTGCGAGGGGTTAGAGTTTCGAATTTCACAAAAAGTCGAGTAGAGTGTCTATTTCTATGTTTTTTGGGTCGCTGAAACCAAAAAAGACCAACAAAAGCAAATTCACTCTTTCACGAAAAAAGACCTTCTTGGAAGAAGCTGGAAGCCCTTCCGAGAAGCCTTAGATTCATATGAGAGAGAAAGAGCTAAAAATATATTAATTGATATCTCTTTCTATCTCAAATATCGCATCCTCTAAAACCCTCGTCTGAATCCGCCTTTGTTTAATTAAAAATTAAAAATTTTGCCTTTTTAATTTAATGTATTTTCTATTTGGTGTGGTCAATAAAGTTAACTTTTCTTTAAAAGCATTTGTTTTATCTCAATGTGTAACTTACAATTAGTAGTTTTATTTAAAAACTCTGACGATTCGTTTTTATATAAATGAATATAAGAGAAATTTAGTAAATGCATTCAGTGCTAGCGCATGTGAAAGGTATGAACTTTGAATTTATATTTTGAAGCTCAGAAGTGGTCAAAATTGATGGGATAGTTCTCATTTGATAGATAAATATTTTAGGAATACTGATGCAAGGTTTAAAAAAAATCTGACGAAAATCATTTTAAGCGACTAATACCTTAAATTACGTAACCTTCTAGAAGGTAGGGGGATCTGGAAAATTGTTACACCTGTGTAAACTCGAAATTTTTTACATTACAAACTTTGTTAAATAGAGGTAAGGAGGAGGGATGTAACATTTCTAAAAATAGCGTTACGTAATTAAAGAATGGTCCCTATTTGCTGGATTTAAAACGTACAGTTACTACCAGAATAAACTCCATTGCATTTCATTCATTAACATATTTGAATTGAAGTAGCAAAGTTTTATGACAATTTCAGTGACGCATAACCTCCAAGTTCTGTTTCCGCAAAGTTTTATTTACATTCCCTGGCGGATCTCTCGGAATTGAGTCGGAGACGAATTCGATTCCACTTCCGACTCCAAATAAAAATACAAAGTAAATTTAGTTCAAAAGTAATAATGAAGATGAACTATTGAAAATTACAAACTGATGCTCTCTGTTTCGATTTTCAGTGAAACAAACATAAAAATTTGCTGAATTAATATTAAAAAAATAAAATTAATTAAAATATGTATAAATAACCTTAAAAACATGTATACATATTTTGATTATTTTTAATATATTAATTTACAAGTTTTTAAAAATTGCTTCATTGCAAGCTGATATAGGAGGCATCAGTTTATAGTCTTTAATAGTTTATTTCCATTTTTGAGCTAAATTTTCTTTGTAACTTTGTTTGAAATCGAATGGAATTCAAACAAAATTGAATTCGCTTCAAACTAGATTGCGCACGAACTTCCAGGGTAATTACTCAAATGTGGGCGCAAATGAGGTCTCAAATATAACTTTTTTTCAATAGGGCAAAGAAATACTCACATTTAAAGAAATATAAAATAAAAAAAAAATTATTAATCTTGATTTACACTATATTATTTACAAGTAGCTGCCTTAATTAAATTTGAAAACTTATAAATACCGAAGAAAATTTTGAAAATAAATTTGGGGGTATGAGAATTCGAACCCGGGTTCGACGCACGCAAACTAACTACCTAACCACTGAGCTATATAGACTAAAAAAAATCTTTCTCTTGATGTACAAGTGAAGCTAGGTTCTTGTACCTTAAGAGAAAGATTTTTCTGTCAGCAGTCGTCTATATATATAGCTCACTTGTTAGGTACATAGTTAGACTGCGTGCGTCGAACCCGGGTTCAAATTCCCATACCCCCAAATTTATTTTCAAAATTTTCTTCGGTATTTATAAGTTTCCAAATTTTATTAAGGTAACTACTTGTAAATAATATACTGTATAAATCAAGATTAATAATATTTTTTTTATTTTATATTTTTTTAAATGTGTTTATTCTCTGTCTATTTTTTGTGAAAAGTACAAAGTAAATTTCCTTAAAATTATCATTTCAATATTTTAGAAAATTTCCCTCATTCGTTTTCAGAAAACTTGCACTGAGAAAATTAGTTGACTAAATATAACAAATTTTTCACTAAATGTAGCCGAGAGAGGTAGTTGATATAGCACCTGCAAAGCACTTTGTTTATTATTAGCAGAATAAATGTGATCGCCGGTATCTTGTTTGTTTTGTTCCGAGTCCCTTAACCTAGAAATTGTCTAGAGGCTTATTTTCTCAGTGTGCACGGTGAAAAAAAAATAGCAGCCAAAGCTAAGACTTAGCTACCTTAGCTAACTTTAATTGCTATTATATGGATAGCTAATTTTTTGGCTAACACAACTATTAATTAGCTTTCACAGCTAATTTTGTTTGCTGAAACAGCTTAATATTAGCTACCACAGCTAAAAATCAGCTATCCATATAGTAGCTAACTCATTTTTCTCAGTGTGCTTTTGTAAATTCCGTAAACATAACCTAATAATTTTTATTGAAACTTGACAGTTTATTTTCGGGGAAATTTCATTTTCAATTTTTAGGTTAATTTTCTTTGCTAATTTTGAGGAAATATTCAAAACAAATTTCAATTTAATTAACACCTGAATATTCCTGGTAGTTTCAATGAATTGTTTTCAGCAAACTAACATTTATAGTTAATGGGAAGTTAACAAGGGAAACTAACAAACCCCCGGACATTTATATATCACAGGGAAGTTAACCTGAAGTTAAAACTGGAAGTTAAGTTAGTTTCCCAAAATAAGTACTACCGTGGTAAATACGGAGGCATGATATAACCTAGACAATTGTTAATTGTTTTGTACAGAGTTGTAAAGTCCGTATGTTTCTCGAAGTACTTTTTAAGATTTTTTAATGAAGTGTTGTATTATAAGTTTTTAAAGAGTGCAATGCCTTCTTCTTGCATAGTGGACAAGTGTGACTCATTTGCGTCAAAAACAATATTTTGTCTTTCTTTCTTACTTAACAAATATTTCACTTATATATTAGAGTTTGTATTATTGTTACTCTTCATATTACTATCATATTTATGTAAATATACACTCTAACAACTTTTATTTGATCAAATGCATCACGATCACAAGTATGTACATGTTGTATACACATGGCAGCAGCATCCGAAACTTAGTGCTTTACTTCCCCGATAGAAGGGCCACTTCTATCTGTAAATACTATTCAGTAGTTGCAGGCACGCGATATCGGTCCATTTCGTATGAACGTCGTTCGGTCTCCTTATACTACTCCATGATTTGAATGAATGACATTTTTTCGACTTTGCTGTTTAAAGAATGGCAAATGTATTGAAATTTTATTTAGCTGACATTTAACTTGTAAGATAATTATTTAAAAATAATTTTTAGTTAACAGAATAATTGATTAACAAGAATTTGAGGTAATGTAGGTAACCTTTTTTTTCGTTCCCTTAGTTGTTGATCCTGAACATAATCCACTGTTCAGGTTCCGCACAATTTCCTGTATAGGATCATATATGTAGAGATTTTTAGTTGGGTATATATACGAGCTTATTGTAAGTAAATAATGCCTTTACCTCGGCCCGTACTAATCCTTGTAATAGGGCACAGGACACAAATTTTACAGGAAAAAACTACTAAAACAATTAAGCTGCGCTTCCTAATACTAGAAAAGTATCTCTTAACCCATTAACGCCTGAAACTGAAAAATTTTTTGTTCATTTTCAAGCTATGTTTTTACCATCAAACTAAATAATATTGTTTACCGGAGGTACATTTTCTTTAGGTCTTGGATGTGCTCTTTTCGAATCTAAAGTCAAAAATCAATTTTTTTCATACCAAAATTAAATATGGCGGTTTTTATGTAAAAAAAACCAAATAAAAATGTCAATTTTTCAATTTTTACATTTTTTTTCACCCAGAGACAGTGTGCGCATATAACTTTGCTTTCAACCAAAAGTGCATAAAAATTGTCCACTTTAAAGATATGTAGGGCAGAATTAAAAATTTCAAGATGGCGGACCTAATATGGCGTCAAATCCATTGCAAAATTTTCAAGCTCATGCACATATTTTACTAATCGTCAAAATGTCCTCGAATTCGCCTAAATTTTCTTACTCGGGGGTTTTTGGGGTCGCTGGTTACGAATCTGAAGTTAGATTTTCAAAATTCAAAATGGCGGATCCAATATGGTGGATCAAAAAATTAAGTTTTCGTCTAATGCAGTTCAAATTCGTTACCCGGGGGTTTTTGGGGTCTCTGATTACGAATTTGAAGTTAGATTTTCAAAATTCAAAATGGCGGATCCAATATGGTGGATCAAAAATTAAATTTTTGTCTAATGCAGTTCAAATTCGTTACTCAGTGGTTTTTGGGGTCGCTGGTTACGAATCTGAAGTTAGATTTTCAAAATTCAAAATGGCGGATCCAATATGTCGGATCAAAAAATTAAGTTTTTGTATAATGCAGTTCAAATTCGTTACTCGGGGGTTTTTGGGGTCTCTAATTACGAATCTGAAGTTAAATTTTCAAAATTCAAAATGTCGGATCCAATATGACGAATCAAAAAATTAAATTTTTGTCTATTGCAGTTCAAATTCGTTACTCGGGGGTTTTTGGGGTCTCTGATTACGAATCTGAAGTTAGATTTTTAAAATTCAAAATAGCGGTTCCAATATGGCGGATCAAATTTATTAAAATTTATTGAAATCGGTTGTAACTTGTTACTCGAGGGTTTTTGAGGTCGCTGATTTCGAATCTGAAGTTAGATTTTCAAAATTCAAAATGGCGGATTCAATATGGAGGATCAAAAATTTTAATATTCGGCTGATTCAGTTCAAAGTCGTTATCCGGGGTTTTTTGGGGTCGCTGATTACGTATCTGAAGTCAGATTTTCTAAATTCAGAATGGTAGATTCAATATGGAGTACGAAACCTTTTGAAAATCAATTTTCTTGTCTTTTGCCGTTTTTTATGAACGTTAACCGACTCTTACCACGTGAAGGTAGACAAAATTAAGAGTTGTTTTTGTTTTTTTTTCTTCAAAACATTTTGACATTAGAACATACAATTTTTGCCGAATATTTAGTAACGAATTTGAACTGAATCAGATGGGAATTCAAATTTTTCATCCGCCATTTCGACTTTAGAAAATCTAACTTCAGATACGCAATCAGCGACCCCAGAAACCCCCGAGTAACTCCGTTTCAACCGATTTCAATAAATTTTAATAAATTTGTTCCGCCATATTGGATCCGCCATTTTGAATTTTAAAAATCTAACTTCAAATTCGTAATCAGGGACCCTAAAAACCCCCGAGTAACGAATTTGAACTGCATTAGACGAAAATTTAATTTTTTGATCCGCCATATTGGATCCGCCATTTTAAATTTTGAAAATCTAACTTCAGATTCGTAACCAGCGACCCCAAAAACCCCAGAGTAAGAAAATTTAGGCGAATTCAAGGACATTTTGGCGATTAGTAAAATATGTGCATGAGCTTGAAAATTTTGCAATGGATTTGACGCCATATTAGGTCCGCCATCTTGAAATTTTTAATTCTGCCCTACATATCTTTAAAGTGGACAATTTTTATGCACTTTTGGTTGAAAGCAAAGTTATATGCGCACTCTGTCTTTGGGTGAAAAAAAATGTAAAAATTGAAAAATTGACATTTTTATTTGGTTTTTTTTACATAAAAACCGCCATATTTAATTTTGGTATGAAAAAAATTGATTTTTGACTTTAGATTCGAAAAGAGCACATCCAAGACCTAAAGAAAATGTACCTCCGGTAAACAATATTATTTATTTTGATGGTAAAAACATAGCTTGAAAATGAACAAAAAATTTTTCAGTTTCAGGCGTTAATGGGTTAAGGGTGTTGCAAGCAGAGACATCACATAGTCGTATGAACTATAGTTTATCAAACACTCGTATTTTTTTAAAACTTAACTTGTAATAAAGAAATATTCATTTCCCAAAATTTAAATTTGATAAGAATTCAAAATAAACTAATCTAACTTTGTAAAATTATCCATTTGTTGTGATTTCTTTTGAAAAGTAAAAATCAACCCTAGTAAAAATTTCTGACCAATTCCGGATTAATTCCTTTTTCGGAAATGTCCGGATCTATCCAGAATTAATACGGAATGTTTCTTTAATTAATGCGGTTCAGTTTGCATTAAGTCTAAAGCGTAGAAAATTCAATACGAAATAGGTCGGAAAATGTACAAAATTTGTATGGTACACATTCTTTCAACCTGAAACAAGTCTAATTATTAGGTACGGAAATTATCTGCCAATTTTTATAAAATCTGGATTGAGCCCGGTTAAATACACAAATCTACAATTATTTTACTCCATTCAAAATATTCTTTTTTTTTTAAAGAAGATTTGGAAATTAAAAAACCATTTTGTGTCAACACAACTAAGTAGGGTTAAAATAAGGGGGCTCCGATCAAGTCAAATCAATTTATTTTGTGCAACACCTGTAAGAAAAGTACCATTTATCTTGCCTGAAAAGTAGACGCAAAATAGGTAATTGCTGCACATAGCAACAATGTATACTTTGCTGCATACTGTGCAGAAAAGTGCCTCTTTTCTGCACACTTTTCCGTCTGGCAGGTACCCGCGCAATTATTAATTAGTGCTTTACCTGAACAGGTGTTGCACAAAATAGCGTGTGGACCTCGAGCGAAAGAAGATTTTCCGTCTTCGTGCAAATTGCTGCACTCGCTTCGCTCGGGCAGCAAATTTTGCACTCTTCGGAAAACACCTCCTTTCTGCTCTTGGTGCACAATATACTATTAAAGTTTAGGATACATAGTTTTCCTCGATTTAAAATATTCTTTTGTTGGAGACTTTTGAGAGATTTCTATGCTATTTCGAATTGACACAACTAATTAGGGTCCAAATTAGAGTACCTTGTTATAAACAAGTCAAATCAATTTATTTTATTGTTCCCGATTTACAGTTTTCATCTATTTGAATATCAAAATAAACAAATCTGACTTGATTGGGGTCCCCTGATTACTTGTGTCATTCTGAAATCGGTTAGAAATTTCCGAAAAGACTCCGAAAAAATAAAGAAAAACTTCAATTAGAGAAAAAATGTAGGCCTAATTTGGTTCCTAATTAGTTATGTCAACCTGAAATGGATTAGAAATTTCTAAAAGGTATCTAAAAAAAGTATATTTCAACTCGAGGAAAAGTAAAGATCGGAACATTGAAGTAAATTTATTTGATTTGATCGGGGTGCTCTAACTTGGGCCCTAATTACTTATGTCAAACTAAAATCTCTTAGAAATCTCTGAAATGTCTCTAAAAAGGAATATCCCAAATAGAGAAAACTGAAGATAGGGAATATCAAAATAAATTCATATGACTTGTTAAGAAGTTCGAAAATTTTGGCACTAATATTAGTTGTAGTAACCCATAAAATATCAGAGTCGTTGTTTAAAAAAATAATATTTTAAATAAAGAAAAATTGTAAATCGGAAACATTACAATAAATTTATTTCACTTAATCAGAGTCCTCTAATTTGGGCCCGAAGTGGGACTCGACCACTCGACTAAAACCGGAAAATTGGAATCTGGATTCGGGATCCAGAATTAATTCCGGAATTCGTCCAAAATCTTCATCAGGGAAAGTATTGTCCATTAAAATTTTAATATTTATACTGTGAAAAAAATCGTAATAATTTCGAAAAAAATCAAATTAGGTTTGAATTCCTTATCAAATTTAAAATTTGGGTAAATGACCTCGTTTTATTACAAGTTTAGTTCTCGAGAAAATGAGTCGTCGAAAAACTATTGTCCTCTCGACTGCTAATAAGTCTCTCCTTGCAATTCTTTCATCTGTCATATAGGTAATTCTGGATATATTGATACATGATCTCTTTGAAGATTTGATAATAGTATTGACATTTAATACTGGGGGACTTTCAATCGATGTTGAAAAGTATTTAATTAAGACAGATTCAACATCTGATAAGTAAGTTCAACTTTAAGTAATAATACTTCATCAACCAGACATGAGAAAGCAAACAGTCGAATGTTTTGAAGAAAGTTAGTACGTACGTAGGGTGAAATGTATCGATCAGCTGATGGCTGGGTCACGAAGCAGGGTCGGCTTGAAGCCACAATAGAGATTTGTTATGTATTTAGATTTGATGGGTTATTAAAATTATGTAGTTTATAATTTTAATAATACATGCTCTTTAATCGAAGCTCTCAAATTAAAAAATTGTCTGAGACGTACTCTTGTAAAATTAGAATATTGATATTGAAAGAATATCTGAGAACTCAGAATAGCTTGTGACAATTGTACAATTATTTCAAGAAAAGTAACAAACTATGTAATTACTATAATAATTACTATTTTGAGTTGAAAAATTCTAAAATTCGTATTAGATTCTGATTTTTGCAAATTAACTAAGTTTATTTCTGAACAATACCAAAAACATGTATAAGCATATACAGCAAACAAATTGTGTTTTTTAATATAATCTCAACAGAACCGTAACGTTGAATAATTTCTCGCTTAATGCAGATAGTTTAGAGGCATAAATTTTCTAAAGAAGTTCACGATTCTGGGAATAGTAGCATCTAAGTATTTATGTAATTAGATTACTTCTGAAAACTAGGAAATCTATTGAATTTGAAACATCACATAATGCAGAACTGAGGTTGACAAGTCGATTTTATGTAAACTGATTAAAGGTGATCATTTAATATGACAGCTGATTTCTGTCCCAGTTATATGAATAACGCATAATCTACCTGTTCATATACGTGCAATATCAACGTCGTCAATTTGAAAGCAAAAAGTGAAGTCGAACATTTTTCCTATAAATATTTAAACATCCCAATGTATGTAGGTAGATATTTTGAAAAATTTTCTCACATCTAACATTGATCTTGAAATTTTCAACTGTGCAGAACCCAAGTTATAGTAACTTACTAGTCAAGTCAGACGATATCCTTACGCCAAGTGTTGCACGTGACTAGGATTTACAACTTTCCATCGTTTTCCATTTTACTCCACTCTTTCCTTTCATCTCTACTTTTTTTCTCTCCCTCTCTCTTTCGAAAACATTCTGAAGGATTGTGTAAATAAAATATCACACGAAAAAAATACGGGAATTTTTTTGTACCTCTGATTTTATTTATTTAAATATAGGCATTCAGCTAATGATAGTGCTATTTTGATACATTAAATATTTAAAAAATGTTTTGATATATTGCATCACTTAACTTGATTAACTTTGAAGTTTATTCATTTATTTTTACAGCGATGGAGAGCCTGGGAAGTCCAGGACTCACAGACAGCGCCGTACTTTCGGACACCGACTTGGGAGCTCCGACAACTTTATTGGGACTCAGGCAAAAACATGAAAGCGAGGAGTTGGAAAATGAGATTGAATCAACTAAAAAGAACCTCTTACAAACATCCAAGACACAAGACTCGCAGCAAGATCTTTTTCTATACCTGAACTGCAATGATCAACATAGTTCGGAAGAAGAGTTAGAAGTAATAAATGGTCCGAAAGTTGTTAACCCACAGCGTTGTAGGACGGCCACAGCACGTGAAAAGCGGAAGTGGTCTGAAGTTAGCAGTAGTCATGTTCAAATTCAGTGCCAGTCACAGCTACAACATTGTAGCAATTCCGAAGCAATAGTTGCTTCTTGCTCAGCACCAGTCAGCAGAACAGGAAGAGAAGCTGTCTCTGGTTCCAGTGATGAGGAGGTAATTTTAAAAGCAATCGGTTTACTTGTCTCTAAGGCGTCATATATATATATATATATATATATATATATATATATATAAACTACCTTACACGAAATTAGAAACTTTTTTAAATTTTCTAATTCTTTTTCATTTTTTATATTAAAACTCGTATTTTAATATAAATTGTTACAAAATTTTTGTAATCTTTCCTTTTAGAGAGTGACGTATTATGTGGGTGACTTTTAATCATAAAGTTTTTTTACGCGATTTTGTTATGTATAGGTTGTAATGAGTGGAATTCCTGAGGCAAAAATCAATTTGAAAAAAAATATAAATAAATAATAAACAACAATATTAACTTAACCAAAATCTAAGGTTGATATCCTACTTTATCAATTAGGGGAAAGTGGGGCAAAACCGCTAAGCGGGGCAAAGACGTTTTTCAAAATATCTCCCTTATATTTCTAGATCGTTTTAACTTATGTTTAAAGTTTATCATAATTATAACTGGAACTATTGTTTAGAAAAAAAAAATCTTGAAAATATAAAATGTATTAAGAAATATACGGAAAAAATCGATTTTACAAGTCTGAGATGAAATTTATACTGATCAAAACTATTAAATTTTGAATGTAAATTGTGAGCATTTAAAATTGAAATTTTCACGTTTTAGTAGAGTAATGATTTATCTACACAATCTCTTTGAAATCCTGGTTTAATTTTTAATCTAAATATATAAAATTTTAAATTAAAAAAAGGTTTGTCGTTTGGGGCAAAGACGCTTGAAAAATATTTCATAAAAAACAATTGAATATTAAAAACTGCATTATCATGTTATTTTAAATGATAGAAACTTCATGTTAATCAACTGTTAACCTGCATTTTTTCATCAAAACAAATAAGTATTTTTCTCTATCAAATTTATTGTTATTATTATTATTATTTAATTTTTAAGTTGTTTATTAGCATTTACTACTAATTTGAAAAAAAGTATGCCTTTGGAATATTAAATAAGCATTATTATTTAATCATATTTTCGCGCGGTTATTTAAATAACACTCTATTTTTGTAAAGTTGATAAAGTAGATTTTGAAACAAAATAAAAAACAAGTAAATTGAAAATATGAGGTTAAAAATACAAGTCGTCATTATTTTCAATAAAATGGATTAAATCTCTTTAAAAATCTGTAAAATGTTTATGTTTTATAATTATTGCACCACTAAATGTTATTTAGTATATATTTTAGACCATTTATTATATTTGCAATAATAATATTAGCAAAAACGTCTTTGCCCCAACAGTTGGGGCAAAGCCGCTAGTTTGAATCTTTTTAAAAAAGAACAAATAATGTAATTGTGATTATGATAAATGTAACAACGACTATTAAAATCTGTTATTGGTTAGTTTCGGCAGTGTAACAAACAAAAATTACTCCAATTGAACGTATACTTAAAATTTTGTGCATCAATAAATATAAACCTAGCGGTTTTGCCCCACTCTCCCCTACTTCAGCTACTTGAGGTCACTGAAAACTTATTGCATTAAAGTATATAACGTTAAAAATAGCGAAATTTTTTTTTTCTTTTTTTTAATTGAAAAATGACTATTTAGGAACAATAAATACGTTTAACAACAAAAATACATTAGTTATAACAAAACTCTACGGTAAAACAATAAAAAAAAAGATCTTTGACTATTGACCACTATTATTAAAAGAAAAATACTTATTCTTGGCCTTCTTCAATTAGGGAATCGAAACACCATTAAAAATCAAGTTTCTCAAAAACGACGACTTTAGACGGCCCTCGTTATTGGCAAAAACACACAATTTTGACAAATTTTCGCCTTTTTCGGGCAAAAAAATTAAAATGTAGACCTTCTCCGCTAGGTTGTTAAAAAGAAAATAAAAAATTGAATTATAAAAAAGGACGACTTTACAAATTAAGTGAGCGGACGGCCTTCGTTATTGGCAAAAACACATTTTTGACAAATTTTCGCCTTTTTCGGGCAGAAAAAAAATGTAGACTTTTTCTCCAAGCTAGTTGAGAAGAAAATAAAAAATTGAAGTATAAGAAAGGACAACTTTAAAAATTAAGTGAACGGACCGACTTCGTTATAGTCAAAAACAAAAATTATGTGTCTTTGTCAATAACGAAAGCCGTCCGCTCACTTTATTTTTAAAGTCGTCCTTTTTTGTAATTCAATTTTTTATTTTCTTTTCAACAACCTAGCGTAGAAAGTCTACATTTTATTTTTTCTGCCCGAAAAAGGCGAAAATTTGTCAAAATTGTGTGTTTTTGTTAATAACGAGGGTCGTCTAATGTCGTCGTTTTTGAGAAACTTGATTTTTAATGGTGTTTCGATTCCCTAATTGAAGAAGGCCAAGAATAAGTATTTTTCTTTTAATAATAGTGGTCAATGGTCAAAAATCTTTTTTTTTTTATTGTTTTACCGTAGAGTTTTGTTAAAACTAATGTATTTTTGTTATTAAACGTATTTATTGTTCCTAAATAGACATTTTTCAATTAAAAAAAAGAAAAAAAAAATTTTCGTTATTTTTAACGTTATATACTTCAACGCAATGAAAACTTTTATGTATTATTGCAGAGCGATTGTTTAAAGCCAATTTTAGATTATTTAAATTCAATTTGGTATAAAAATAAGAGTGTTGCAGCTTAATTCAATCCAAAACAATCCAAACCTCTTTCGAAATCGCGTAACGACTTAACAACCAAATAGACTTAATAAATTATCAACTACTAAAGTTTTCTTACTGAATCAACCAATTTATCCAATTTCTAAATTAACTAATTACTGATTTGACCAACTGAAAATCGACGTAATAATGTAATTAACTTCACAACGTAACGAAATTAACGACGTAACGAGCTTAACAACGTAAAGACTCAACTAAATAAATAACCAGAATTACTTAATAACTTAACGGACTGATAAATAAACTTTAGAATCTCTCGAACATCTTTAAATTCCAACTATAATAATTACTCGACCGGCATAATTCTCAGGAGTGGGTTTTTGAAGAAAACGAAATTTAAATAAACCAATAATCAATTTTAAATATTACACTAACCTAATCTATATTTCAACAATTTTCAGCTAATTTTCCAAATTAACAAGAATCAGGTTTCATATTGAATTTAGCCGACATAATCAAGTTTCTCAGTAAAAAAAAAGGTTATCATTTACTCCGACAAGCTCTACGTTATGATGGTATCGACATTTACTAACATTGTTACTGCTCGAATAGAAAAAAAATCTAATTTGACTAAATTTACTGATCTTTTCACTGTTTCAAATTTTCCAAAAACCACTTTAAATAAAATGACTATTTCTAAAGAAAATAAAATTTATTAATTTAACAATTTTAATCAAAATTTTGACACAAACTCTCAGCAATTTATAAATTCGTCAAAGTTGTCACGGATTGCTAACAAATAAAGAGGGTTATAAGCAAATTACTGAATCTTACCGGACTAAATCCGTAATAACCCATTCTCAGTCAACATACGATTACACAATTTTCGGCGACAGGATATATGAAGAATCCATTTTACATTTTAATAGTTTTAATACATATAAACAAATAATGCAATTGCTATTAACATTTTCTTGTTGTTTAATATAGTATTAGATTTTAAAACTATGTAAAGCATAATAGAAAAACAGAATCGACAGGGCATGATCCTTTATTTTTTTACTATAAATTTAAAAATTATTTTCTTAAGATGATAGATAATATTTAGATATATTATACTAATTTATCACGATGCTCTTAATATGAAAAAAGTGTAAAAATTGTGTTTTTTCTATGAACATTTTTTCAGCGTCATGGTATGTGGTCTCTATATCGTCATTGTATGACTTTGCAGTTCTTATTTGTTAATGAATAAAAAAATTACAATTTTGTCCACTCCATCACGGGTATTACTTTCTTGTTGATTCTTTGACATAAGAAAATGTACATTTTAATTTAAAATTGCGAAACAAAATTATTAAATATTTATCTTGTGAAATTATCCCCTACGCTTAGGATCACCCTAATATACATATATATCAGAATAATCTAAATTTTTTTGGAAGCCGTAACTTTATTTCGTGAAACGTTCTTTAATAAAGAAATACGTTATTTAAACGTTTTTTTAAACGTTCTTTAAAATACTGTGAGACCCGTGGTAATTCCCTAAAACTTATTAAGTAGAATCTTTAAAAGATCGGAATTAATAAGATAGAATTAAATTTCACCCTCGAATTTTCGTTTTCTTAAATTAATATTTGTCAGAATGAATACATAATAAAATTACTTTTTAATAAAATGAATAATTTTAGGAATCTTGCAAAAGAATAATTTTTAATCCATTCGGCCGAATTTTTACATTGCAGAATTTATACTGTTAAAAATTTCCACTAGAATTTTCTGTCACATGTGACAACAGTTTTTTCTGGTCACGTGTAATGGAAAATTTCGTTACCATTTCAGAAATTTAACATAACCTCATTGATTCTGCGCATGCACGAGATTGATTGTAACAGAAATTTCTGTTGTCAATTTAAAAATATTTTAACCATATTGTATCTTACCGCATTTTCAAATTCACGTTTTTTTCATTATATAGGGGAGTGGGCCCCAAGATGGACAGGGCCCCAAGATGGACATTTCGTATAAAAAAAACCAGCTGGTTTTTCTTCTACACATACCACGTAATTTTGTGTCTACAAAAGTTTTGTAACAGTTTTTTCTCAACTTGGTAAAGCTATTTAAATTTATGATTTAGAATGAGTACTTAACGTTATAACATTCTTTATTTATCGTATAATAATATCCTAAAATGATTTTACTAATTCAGTGTTCCTATAGATATTTTTACTGGGAATTAAAAAATGTTGTCATGTACCCTAAGATGGACAGGCCTCAAATCTCAATGTATTTATTTGGATATTTTCGCTTTTACTCTTTTTTCAATAATTTTTTGAGCCAATTAATTAAATTTTTTTATTTTCCACCATAAAATGTGATTTTATAGTTAGAGAATTTATTATATTGATATTTTTCGATATTTTATTACTTTTTACTGTTAAGCTATTAAATTGAAGTTTTTAGAAATGTTATTTCTTGATAAATTCCTTAAAATGATTAAAAATTAGTTTAAGAATTGTTACACAATGTGCTGTTTTTATTTACTATAATTTTCAGAGACTTTTAAGAAGGTGTCCATCTTGAGGCCACTTTTTTTTAGACCCAAAATTTTGACAATTAGAAAAAATGCTTTTTATCCCTATGGCCATAAGTTACCTTATAAATTGTACTTTCATCCGCTATAAAACATTTTAATATGTTTTATTCGGTTTGGATTCTACAGCAATAAATCGAAGGGGTGTCCACACACCTGTCCTGAATGAAAAAAAAGTTCTTTCCCGATGCCGAAAGAAAACTCTTACATATTTTGAATCCTTTCGATTCAAAGAAACAAAATTTTAAAGGTACAAAATCATATCCGATCCTCCTGACTGTTTTTCATTACTTTTGATGTTCGTTTAGTGCATTATAATTAATCAAATTTGTTTAAATCAGTCCCAAAGGACATATTAACAACTATTAATATAAACAAAGAGATAATAATTTAAAAATTAATCGTTTATAAATACGAATTAATTGTTCAAAAGCGATGCTCAAAATACAATATGGTCCTATTAACAAATGAAATATGCCTCTATGAAGTGAAGTGAATTTTTATAAAACAAGAAACATGTGAACATACATCATATTAAACATAACATAACCTAAAATTTTTTCATTATACTGCACTAAATGTACATTAAAATTATAAAAAACGGTCAGGAGGATCAGATACGATTTTGTACCTTTAAAATTTTGTTTCTTTGAATCGAAAGGATTCAAAATATGCAAGAGTTTTCTTTCGGCATCGGGGAAAAACTTTTTTTTCATTCAGGACAGGTGTGTCCAACTTGGGGCCCTTTCCCCTATAATATTTCCCGGTATTTCCCGGATTTCTAGATATCCTGGAGATTAATGATGTAACAAAAAAGAAATTCTTCTAGTTGTTGAAAAAATAAATTAAGAAATAATTTTGTGATGATTTCAGGGTGGTCACAATGTCTGTATGTTAGTAAAACCAGTAAAATTCCAAGAAAAAAATTTTTTTTGTCAGTTAAGTTAGGGACATATGTCAGCAAAATTTCAGGGAGATTAAGGAAATTGAGAGCAAAATTTTTTAAAAGTATCATTACTTAAAAAAAAAAAATATCAGAGAAATTCATAGTAGTGTCAGTAAAATGTCAGGGAAACGTCAGGAAAATTCATAAATTGAATTTGGAGTCCAGTCTTGATTTGTAACGTCCATTGCCAAATATTACGGAAATACTTGATCAGTTAGGTCGGGATATAAATAAAAAATATTTTTATATTGGTTAAATAATTTTAACCCTTAAAATAGCATGTCTGATAAAAAAAAATTACGTTTCAATGCTTTAAATGTTTTTTTAGAAATTTCAAAAGTATAGATTACTTTTCATCCTGAAAAGTAGTAAAGACCGTCCGCGTCAGACCCTAGATGGGTCGCAGAGCCGCGCCATAGCGTGTCATTACTACTTAGATTAGACGATGTTGAGATATCACATCTGGAAAAACTTGCCAAGCGTTCAAAATTTTCTAAAAGAATCTATGTGTGTATTTTTCAAATGATAAACTTTAAGCAAATTTTCAAATTCTTAAAAATTAGTTTATGGAAAAAGCAAAAAGTTAAAATTCGATACTGATGATTTTACACTATTTTTTAAACTCTTAAAAATTATTTCACGGAAAGAACAAAAAGGTGAAATTAGATACTGATGATTTTATATATTTTTTTTTTTTTGCTTGTTTACATTAAGACTAATGTAGTGTTAATTGGAACTTAAAAATTAATTTTTAAATTTAGACACATAATTGTAAAAATAATAAAATAACTTATTATCGTGAACAGGTCCAAGGACTCCTTGGTGGAAGAAGCGGAAGCGGAAACATGATATCGCAACCGGTAAAGTTTCGTACGTCACCACCTGTGGATGCGCACAAACCAGGACGGTCGCTGTCACCTCCGCCAAAACTCTTTCATGCCTCATCGACCGAATCAAAACCTCCACCTAGACCAAGGTCAAGACCAAGACCGCATTCCCATTTTCACACACACATAGATAGCCATCATCATTTACATCATCATCATCACCACCACCACCATCATCATGCTGACAGCGATGTCGATGTCTTAGGTGCATGTAGTCCCCGAAAACGCCATCGACCCCCTCACAGATTACCAAGACCTTGCCTCGATTTTGAAAAAATGCAACAGGTAAGATATTATATTTAAACTGTATTCTAATTAGATATGTTTCATAATGTGCAGAGGAGACCGGGGTAAATTCAGTCACTAACAATTTGACGCTATCGATACTGTGAATAGTACTCAACATTCAACTTATGTTAATGAACTTTCGTTTAGTTTCGTGAATTCAACATGGCGTCAGAGGCGTTTAAGTGTTTTTAGAAGTGACAGCAAAAAAAAACGTTCTTCGAATGGGGTAGTCTCGATACTACAAATGCCACTTTATAGAACGGTTTAGAATGGGGTACCGTCAAGTGGGGCTATTTTGTGCACAAAACCGCTCTTTTTACACTCTATGCTTCTTTAAAATTCAGAATTTGAAAAAATAAAGAATTTATCAGGGACGTAACTACAAATGTCGAGGCCCCCCCGCAAATTTTTTCAGAAGGCCCCCTCCCCGCCAATATTTTTTTAAATAGTGTATAAATAATTTCGGTCAATATTTTCTATTTTTAATTATTTTTTTAAAAAATTTTTTTTGCATTAGGGTTATTGGGCTCGAAGCCCCCCAGCAAGCCGAGGCCCCCCTGCAATCCTTCTAAAGGTGTCCTATGAGTTAGCCGACAAGAAAAAATTTTTTGTCTGAGTTATAGAAACTCAAAGTTGTGCACAAAATAAACCCCATGGTGGGGCTATTTTGTGCATCAAAGTTTGCTTATTTATAAAGTCGTGTAAAACATTTTTTTTGACCGTTTTCGCTGTATGAAATATTATTTCTAGATATTCTGGAGTACAATAAAGAAAAACAAAGCCAGAAATATTTATTTTTAGGAATTGTTTAACCAATTTGAAAGTAAAACACTAAAATTTCGCAAAAATGTAGATTTACAAAAAAAGTTATTTCTTTAAGAAAATTTTACTTAAAATAAATTCTATTACACTTCTTGAGTTATTTCAAGTGAAAAATTTTCAAGACTCTCGACGAAAATTTAAAATAAAAAATAAAATATTATTACAAGAATTTATTTATTATTTTTAAGTTAAGTTATTAATTTCTATAAATAATTTATGTAATTAATTAACAGACAAATATTTTTTAACTAAACATTTATGTTATATTTTTATAAATAATTAATAATAGCGAAAAACTGCTGTTCGCCATTTCCCAACAATTTTGCCAAAATTGCAAAATTTTGGGGTAAAGCGAACAGAATTTTTTTTAAGAAATTGTAAGAAGAAAGTTATCTAAAGTATATTACTGTAAAGGGATGAAATAGCTTAAAAAAAATTCGTAGTAGGTACATGATACTTCAATTAGTTGAATGATAATGTATCATATAATTTCAAAAATCAACCATGCCTTTCGTAGCAATGTAAAAAATTAAATAACTTGAAGAAATATTAAGGGATTTATCTTAAACTTGGTAACAAAATATTTCTAAGGTCGATGAAAATTAAGTATAATACTAGCTTATTTTACGAGTTATTTTTATGAATATTATGTACTACAAGTAAAAAATAAAATTTAATAAATCTTGCACTCAATTTTCAACTTTTATTTAAAGCTATAGTTAACTTCTTATATTTTGTGTATCACTTTCTTTAACTTAATTCTAAATTACTCGCATTAAAGCAAGTAGATTGATCGAGACTGCGAGACCAAGACCGAGATGGAGGCCATATTTGTCGAGACCAAAACCTGAAATTTTAATACTCAACGAGACCGAGACCGAGATCGAGACCATAATTTTCGAGACCGAGACCGGGATCTGAAATTTTGATATTTAACGAGACCGAGACGAGACTGTATGAAATCTCGTCTCTTCTCGTCTCGTGGGCAGCACTACTTAAATCCATTAATGATGTCTTCAGACAGAAACTATACACAGAAAAAAAGAATGTTGTTGTGCGAACAATTTTTGGTTTTGTAACTGACAGATTTGTTGTTGAAACCATTCAAATTGTTGGTATTACAAATGTGATTGTTGTTAATACAAATGGGACTTCTTTGGATTGTTTACATTCAAAAATTAGATTTACCTTGGAATATTTTTTTTTTTTTTTGAATCTAGACTGAAAATACTGAAAAATAATATGCATACGTATTTTTTGTATTTCGTGATTTGATGAAAATTACAGAAGTTATAAATGATTGAAATTTGATGTTTTCAACAAAAGGGTATTTTTTTAACGCGTTTTTCTTTGTTCATAACAAGAAATTAAAAATAATGTGCTTCATGAGATTTCTTGGAAATTTAATGAGTTTTCCAAATATGCAATAGAAACTCATGCACTTATAATGAAAGAATCCCAATAATTAAAATTAAAGTTAAAAAATGTTTTTTCTCAAAGATAGATGATATCGATTTTTAAATTTTTCGTTTCACCATAAACTTTGAAAAATAAAGAATTTTTCCCCGTTTATGGGAATATGGCGATTTTGTTCTTTTAATTGATATTTGCAATTCTTTAGCTTAGTTCACAGAGTATAGAGCTGTAAATATCAAATATCATTTAAAAAAAAAACGCCAAATTCTCATAAAAGGGAAAAAATTCATTATTTTTCAAAGATTATGATGACATGAAAAATTTAAAAATTGATAACGTCTTTCTTTAAGAAATAACATTTTCTATCTTTAATTTTAATTTTCGGTATACTTTCATTGCAAATTCATAAGTTTTTATTGCATATCTGGAAAATTCATTAAATTTCTAGGAAATTCTATTTAGCACATTATTTTCAAATTTGTTGTTCTTGAAGGAGAAACACGCGTTCAAAAAATACCCTTTTGTTCAAAACATCAAATTTCAATAATTTATAACTTCTGTAATTTTTATCAAATCACGAAATACAAAAAATACGGGAGGTTTAAAAAGTATATTGTGGAGTTAGTCTTAGCTATCATAGAAATCAACTGCGCAAAGCGTAAAGTTGAAATTTGCGTTAAAAGTTTTCATCAAGTTTCAAAAGTCAAACACTTTCTGCACAAGCGAATATTTTAGTAGTTAGGTCAAGTTTTCATTTTACAATGTACAATTTCGAAGTTGGCAGTTTCAACCTCGCTCAAAGTCAAACCTCAAACAAGGGACTGTGCTGCGTGGGCATGGGCATGTTCAAATATATAAAATATTTTCAAAGTATTACTTTATAATCAATCAAGATATTTAAGTTTTCTTTGGCTTATTTCCAAGTTAAAAATTCAAGGTTTTATTTAGCTTAATTTACAAAATTTCCTATTACTTATCGAGAAAATGTAGTTAACTAGGGGAGACCGGGGCTAGTTGGATCAGGGGTAGATTGGGTCATTGCAGTTTACTCAAATGTTATTAGTCGAATTAATTCCTCTCTACACAAAAATTATTTTACATAGTGAGATGCAAGTTTGTGCCAAGTTTCATTATTATAACACCATTTATGTGGAGTAAACGTAAGAAAAACTAATTTTTATAGGGGAAAGTCGGATAGCCCCGGACACTATCTACTTCACTTATAATACTGCTTTTTTATAATTGAAACAAATTACAAACTGTATAATTCACTTCAGCTTACGTTTTTTAATATATTAATTTATTTTTTCATTTCTTCTTTTTGAAAATAACTAATTTCTAAATTTAACCTTAAATTGTCTAGTCAATTTAACAAACGTGTATCGTATTAAACGTCATATAAAAATTCTATTATATTTGGACTTTCAGTTCCTATTGAATAGATGTTTTAATTTATTTCTAAAAATTAATTTACGGTCATTATTTAAGACACAATTTATTTGCTCTTTATCAAATTAAACAATTCAAAAAAGCACTTTTATTTTCTCTGTCCGGTGACACCCGACAAGTTTTTTTTTACTACTCATATATGATATAATTTTTCTCTCAATTAATGTGTATATTTTACGATCGAAGATCGAATTTATTTCAAAGATAAACAGAGGTCATGTCTTTGTCATAACATGATTTAATTAATGTTTAAAAAATATTAAACAAATTGGTTATAACCAAAAGGCTTAGGTATCCGGGGCTACCAGACTTTCCCCTACTCCAAAGTAAATTTTTAAACACTGGGTTTTTTTGTTATATCTTCCTGAGTAATAGTTTTAGAAAAAGTTTAATTATCAAATTTTGATCTTTGAATACTTCCTTTTAAAGGACAATGAAGAGATTTTAATTTATATTTGCAGTATCGATAGAAAAAAATTAAATATTTAAAAAACACAGGCGGGGTCAGTGGGGTCGTTTTGACCGGGGTTAGTTGGGACTCCCAAATACATGAGGAATCTACTATATACTTATACTACATTAATAAACTACATTAATTTATTTAAATTTCACTATTAGTAATTTATTTCAGTACCGTCAAGTGGGGCTATTTTGTGCACGCGAGGTTTTTTATGAATAAAATCTTTATATTCAGTTGCTTAAGTTTGCTACTTGGTATAAATATTTTCTGATATCTAGACTACAGAGAGTACTAAATGAATTTACTCGATTCTATATCAGAAATCAGAAAAAAAATCGTGAAAATCAAGCAGAAAAATTTCAAAGTTCTCGAAATTCTGTTCAGATCTCCGGAAGTTTAAAAGTGTTTCTAAAGGTATTAATAATAATTGTTGACCATTCAGTTGTGATGATGTACACGTAATGCGCTAACTTCTTATTGCATATTTTAAGAAAAAAGTGTAAAAAACTGAAAAACCGGGATTTGGTGGGTTATTTTGTGCATTCTTTAAAATCAAGTTTTTTTCAATAATTTGTTTTGTAGTTAGTAAAAATTACTTTAGAATTTCATTTTAAAACATTTTTGTCATATTTTTGTTATAAAAGACAAGAAATAAGCTTAAAATTTCAGTTTTACATATGGTGCCTTAATGATAGAACGTCCAAGGCTGCGTACTGCCGGTAGGACGCGCTTTCACACAGTAAACGTCCTTCCGGAAGGACAATTCATTTTTGTGAAAAAATATTTTAATTTCATATAATCATCATCATCATCACCATCATCATTATCAACATAATTCATCATCTTTATCATCAAAGGAATTGAGTTTATTATTACTTTTGTAAATATTGTTATAACTAACGTAATGGCGGCCGGTGGTAAATGGCTGAGGCGCGAGTCCCTCGGAAATCGCTCTATAAAATCAATATGGAAGCAGATAAGTATAAAAATGAATATATAGTTTTTTAGGTAATGAAACAAGCTTTCAGATGACGTAAATATCGATTTTTTAAATTTATGTACAAGGGCTAGGTAGTCTTTTTAAAAAAACTAAAACGTCCTGCCGGCAGTACCGCACGTCGTCGTTTTATGACCTTTCCAACTATATGTACTACTTTTTGTTTATCTGAATCCATGTTAATTTTATAACGCGATTTCGTACGTACTCGCGGAAGGCTTTTTTGTCCTGCCGGAAGGACGTTGGACGTTCTATCATTAAAAACCTCAAAAAAAGTAATATTAATAATTACATGCTTTTCAAGTTAATTTTGAAACTTTTTCTCTTAAAATAACTCAAGAAGTGTAATAGATGTTATTTTTAGTAAAATTTTCTTAAAGAAATAACTTTCTTTGTAAATCTACTTTTTTGTGAAATTTTAGTGTTTTACTTTCAAATTAGTTTAACAATTCCTAGGAAAAAAATATTTCTAGCTTTGTTTTTCTTTATTATACTCTAAAATATCTAGAAATTATATTTCATACAGGAAAAACGTTAAAAAAAATGTTTTGCACAACTTTTTAAATAAGCAAAATTTGATGCACAAAATAGCCCCAACATGGGGTTTATTTTGAGCACAACTTTGAGTTTCTATAACTCAGACAAAAAAATTTTTCTTGGCGGCTAACTCATAGAACACCTTTAGAAGGATGTCTACAACATAACTGAATAGATAAATTCTTTATTTTTTTAGATTCTGAATTTTAATAAAGCATAGAGTGGAAAAAGAGCGGTTTTGTGCACAAAATAGCCCCACTTGACGGTAGTCAATTAACACTAATAATAATAATTTTTAACAATTGAACTAAAAAATACGTTTTTTCAATATGAGCATGTATGTAGTATTTTTTAAAATTTCTTATGGTTGTGTCAGTGAATTCTTTTACTTAAGATAACACTATAGTTTTAATGAAATCATTATTTGGTTTTGTATTTTCTTTTTCAAAAGAATTTAATTTTTTGTTTATATATTTATTTAAGAATGTAACAGGTTAGCCGTTTTGTTTCAAGGTCTCAAAAACTAATTTTATTTTTTGTGAATGTAATTTGAGTTCTGAAAGTTTAATTGCTTTATCTATTAGAGTACAAATAATTCCTATTTTAACGTTTTAGTGGTGATTACTTATAAAATTTAAATAATAACCAGTTTGTTTCAACAATTACATTAGAAAAATCCAGTGACAAATCTAAGAAGCTTATTTCTTAGTTTTTTTTTTGGATATTCTATGACGAATTTAAGGCTATTACTTTTACTATTGAATTTTTTAAATAATTCTTGGGTTTTGCTTTTGGGGAGGCCTATAATATCATCTACATATTTGTGGTAAAAAAGTAATTCAAAATTTATTTCATTAAAAATTCCTACTACAGATTGTATAACTATTTCGACAATGATTGTATAGAAATTGGGCTTCCCATGGAAACTCCAAATTTTTGTTTGTAGATTTTGTCATTGAATTTACAAAAAGCATTGTTTAAACATAGTTTCAGGTCTTTGAGAAATTCGAAACAGGTTAGTTTTGTATTTTTTTCATCAGTTGACCAGTTTTTTTCGATAATAGAGCAAGCTAGATTAAAGTCTATATTTGTGAACATCGAATTAATGTCAAAAGATACTATTGTATAATCTGTTGAAATGATCACGTGATTAACTAGATCATGAAATTGCCAGCTGTCTTAAATATATTTTTCGATTTACAAGTTATTTCTTTCAAAGTATTTTGATAGAATTTTAATAAATTATTTAATGGTGAATTGATGAAAGAGGTCACTGGTCTTAGAGTGCAGTCCTTTTTGTGTATTTTTGGTAGTCCGTATATTAATGACGGTAAGCCATTATTGCATTTTAAAAAAATGTCCATGTTTTTTTTATGTATTCATTATAAAGCCAAAGGTCAATTAGTTCACGCAGATCATTTTCGATACGTGAAATCGGATTTCTAATAATTTCGTATACTTTTTTGTCGATTAATAATAATTCATACATTTTTTTATAATAACTAGTTTTTTCTTGAGCTACCATTACTTTTTCTTTGTCTGTTCTGGTGATCACAATATTAGGGTTATTCTAAAGAAGTTGGTAAAATGATTTTTCATTGACCTTCACGGTAAAAAAAGTTCTTATGAACTATCAAAAGTATTCACTATAATAGGTAAACTTATAGCTAGAATGGATCCATGGATAATCCAAATTCGCTACAATAGTGAAAATGACATTTCTTAAGATATTTAACTATATTATAGATGCATTATGAATAGGATATAAATTCGATATGTCTGAAATAGTGATATTGAGAATCATCGAAATAGTCATTATCAACATATAACTGAAGTAAGATAATTATCATGAAAATCTAAGATTTCAGATCTTAAAAAAACCTATTTAAGAAGAGTCATAATTTTAAGAATGCTGACTGACAAAATGGAATTCTGAATATAGTTTTAAATATTTCCGATTAATAAAATATTTATTGTTTTTATTTTGACAATTATAAATCGGATTCAAAATTTTGGGGTTAGATTGTCATATATATTTCAAACTTAAATCAGAAATTTTTAACAACTGGACTTCTTAAATAATGTATGTGCTCTAGCATAAATATTGTAATACTTTTATAACTTGAACAAATATATGTATTTTCGTCAGATGTACTTCTTATACCATCCAAAAATTCGAAACCTTTTTTTGCACTCATGATAACGAATTAAGGTTTTTTTGGAAAGTAGATAAAGATTCTTGCTTATATGCTGGATTAATTAATTTACAGTTTTTAGGAGCAACAACAACCCTCAAATCGAAAGTTATAAAGTATATTTTTAAAAGTCGAGAAAAATTATCGATTTAAAAGAGGTTATGTATTTCCTCTAATTCCATTTAATTCAAATAGATTTTACAAATGCAACACACATTTTTCCTCTGAAAATGTACCAACAATAAAATAATAGTAAGAATATTATAAGTTAAATCTTAATAAACTTGTATAAATAAAAAGAAATTTAGCAATTAATATACTGCTCCCTCGCGACTGTCTGCTATAGACTAAACCGACTAAACCACGTGACAACATTAACAAAACATTGGATGGACAAAAATTATTGTAACCACAATAGTGGAAATATATTAACTTATAAATTGCAGGATTAAATGTTTTTATATTAGAAAATTGGATATATCGACTTATAGCTTACTCTGTTGTTTGTGAAGTAAGTGAAAAGTGAATACCTACGCACTGATATTCAATATAACTGTTTTAGGTATTTGATTTATATATACCGAAAAATAGTATAACTATTTCATAAATGAGTATTGCTTTTTTATAAGTTGTTCATTTGTACTTTAAAGATAATAAACCTGTATTTACCATAAACAATATTCAATTTAGTTAAGGAAGTAAAAATACGAATATGCATATTTCAAATTAAACATTAATTTAAACTGAATAAACGATTTAAGCAACCAAGTGAGTTGAATTTCTTAATTTACTTATATTAATAATTTTTTGTATCCACGTTCATAAATTTTTTACCGTGTTGAATTAATTAAATAAAGTTGTGTAGAACATGTTTTTCATTATGGTCAACATTTTTATTTTTATAAAATTAGTAAACGTTTCGGTTCCTTACGGCATCCATCTTTAGTACAATTTCTCTAAAATTATATTAAAAACATTTGAACAAAGAAGTCATAAATTCTCAATTATATTAGGTTAATATTTATGTATTATTAATATATACTCACAGTTCGTTATACTTTATAATAAATTAACATGATTAACGAACTTATCTATTATAATTTTTCATATCAACACATTATATACCAAGGATGGGTCATTACTGTGATATATATTTTATTTCGTGTGTGGAACCACCTTATTATAATCAATTTTGGAAGTATGAATTTATTTGAATGTAAAATTATCACATAAAGCTTCTACTATTAAAAATTATGTTTTTGTAACAATCAATAAGATTATATGTGTCCGTTTTTAAATTAATGGAATGTGGATTTTTAAATATATGTACCATTTCTCTAAAACTTCTCTTTTTATAATTATTCTCTGTAGTTGAAATTTTTGTGTTGTGAAAATGAAACCTATGGTCTTTATTATACGAGTGATTATATATCTGGTAGATTACTTGAGTTTTTTAACATCGGCGTAGGATCTTTAGTACTACGAAAAATATTAGCATTATTGTTATTTGATTTATAGATAGGTTTATAACCCACACAGCACCGGAACTTCTCTAAACATTCCCAACCTTCAAGGAAGTTCTGAAACTTCCAGCAAACTTACTGCAAGTTTTGAAACTTCCCTGAATGTTGGGAATGTTCAGGGAAGTTCCGGTGCTGTGTGGGAAGGTTATATTTTTTAAAAACATTACCTAACATAATTGAGAATTTATGACTTCTTTGTTAAAATGTTTTTAATATCATTTTAGAGAAATTGTACTGAAGATGGTTGCCGTAAGCGTAAGGGACCGAAACGTTTACTAATTTTGTAAAAATAAAAATGTTGATCATAATGAAAAAAATGTTCTACACAACTTTATTCATATTAGGGTTATATTTTAAAAAACGTTTAGTTTCGTGAAGTTTTTGTTCGATAGCGCGTAAGTTTGTTATAGCTTAAAAAATGAAATGTATAAAAAGTGGTACTAAAATAGTTAAAAAATATTAACACAGCAAAAGTTTGGTTGTAAATGAAATTTAGTTTGAATATTGAATGACTAGTTGCATGAAAGTGGCAAGCTACTGGGAAGTGATGTTACATGGATATTACGCTCTACTAGAGGTCAGAGCACTTAAGAAACAAGAAGTATGCAGTATGATGCGTGCGACTGGTAGCATCCTTGCAACTATCCCGCTGAAACTACAGCTAGTCGTTGTATGTCGCATCGAGAGCATGTGTATTGGTGCTAGAGTACAACTCATAGTACGCTAGCGTAGTATCTGTAGTATCCATAGTATTCCCCCTCCAGCAACTTGGATTGCCCTCACCATCGCGTCGTCACTGTTCCACATCTGATTCTCCGCACCCCCGCAACATTGGCTCTGAATGGCTCAACTGGCTGAATACTTCCCACCAGTCCCCACTTCTCCAAACGTTCAAACTCTGCCTGACTTGCATGGCAGAATAATATAATACCTATATATGTATGTATAACAATAGTGGTGCTCGACAATCTTATTCTGCCTGCTAATACATGTACATTCTCTTTGTCACTAAAGGCTTAAATTTTGACACTGGCTTTGCGAATATATGACTGTCCATGAGAAAACGTGCCTTAGCTCGCAAACTCTAATTTTACAGGGTGAGCGTTTAAAATTGCAGCAATGCGTTGAAACCAATGCAACATGCCTGCGCTTCTTGCTTAATAACACATAGAGTTCTTTTAAGGCCGTTGGAGACACAGAGTCCGCAGAGAATCTGTAGGGGGGAGCAGTGGTTCTCAAAGACTGTCCCCATGCGTTTTGAAGACTTAGGAATTTTTCGCGACAAAGTCCAACACTTTTCCCACAAAAGAACATCGTACTGCAAATTCTATTGAAATAAAGATTCAGAAAAATACTTACTTTTGATAAATCAAGTATTTCCTGAGCTTTAGTGTCTCGAGGAAATTCGTGTGATGAAAACAACCTCCAATGATGTTCCATGTTTGGCAATTTTTTCCAATAAAACCAGACACTTTTTCCGAAAATGAAAATCGTAGTGAAAATTTAAATTTAATTAGCACTTTTTCACTTATTTTGTTTTTGGCATATGAGTTTTTAAATCGCGTCAGTCTCTCGAGGAAATACAAAATCACTTGACACTTCACTCACTGATTCCCACTTTGACAATTTTTTTCGGCAAAACCAGACACTTTTTCCGAAAATGAAAATCGTAGTGAAAATTTAAATTTAATTATCACTTTTTCACTTATTTTGTTTTTGGCATTTGAGTTTTTAAACCGCGTCAATCTCTCGAGGAAATACAAAATCACTTGACACTTCACTCACTGATTCCCACTTTGACAATTTTTTTCGGCAAAACCAGACACTTTTTCCGAAAATGAAAATCGTAGTGAAAATTTAAATTTAATTAGCACTTTTTCACTTTTTTTGTTTTTGGTATTTGAGTTTTTAAATCGCGTCAATCTCTCGAGAAAAGTAAATTTTTTTCAATTTCATCAATGAAAATGTCAAACAATGTAGCAGAATATAGTTTGTCGTGCGCTGTTCTGATACGGCATTTTCGGGTACTATAATTCACACGGCGCCGCCTTTGAAATTATAGACAGGCGTACATTATATTCATTATATTAATCAACCTATTTATAAAATTCAATGTTTAGATATTAATTGTAAAAATTTAATATAAAAAATTAATGTCAAGTTCCAAACATAATTTTGCTAACTTTGTACAAAAAATAAAAGTTGTTTGTTATTTGAAGTGTAATTAGCTCTAATGAAAAGACGCATTTAAAATAATTTAAACCATTCAAATGCAACAAGTACATTATTTATTGTAAATCATGCATTAATAATTTCTAAACAATTTAAATATTTTTTAAAATCTAAGAGTTGAAGGAAAAATAGTAGAGCTTATTTAGTTTATCAGAAGAATGCAACCCGACTTACAGAGAAGATGGGAAATAGATATTGTATAGGAACTGAAATAAGTGTTTCTTTTAATTTTTTAAAATTAAATAAACAGAGCATTCCATAAATATTTTATACATAACGTAAAAATTAAAGAAATAATTAAAACGCAAGAAAGGACTAAAAAAATAGTGTAATATCAAAAAAATTAAATGAACAGGAAGAAAATGGAGAAATGTTTTTTTCTTAATCTAACAAACTGTAAAAAATGTAAAAAGTAAAAAAGAATAAGTAAGTAAGTTTGTAAAAAAACTCTCAAGAAATAGACAAGATGTGAAAAGAAATTGAATAAATTTACAAAAAAATAAGTGTATTTACTTTTAAAAGTATAGAAATAATTATTAAAATTAACGTAATAAAAAGTTTAATGAATGTATAAATAAGAAAACTGTGTAATATAATATTAAATAATTTTTATAAAAAGAAGAAAATTAAAGAAAATCCTAAAAAGAACAGAGACAAATACCAAAAAAAAAATATCAAAAATACCTAAACGGAGAAAAAATTTTAAAAATGTTGTAAAAATAATAAATTATAATATAAAAATGAAAGTAAAATCTCTTAAAAATCTTGTAAGAATATTACCAAAGGAAGGATTATTGTGAATATGGAAATTAATTAATATTATTGAATTAAGATGCATTGAAATTTAAATTAATTTAAATTTAAAAGTTGGTACAAATTGGAATATGAGTTCATTGACGTTTAGAATTTATATAACTTTTAATGATTTGAAGATATACAAATCTAATATTATTTTTTGATAACTTGATACCAAAAATTTGTAAATTGTAGGTATTTTGATCATCTGTATTAATACAATTTTTTAAATTTTATAACGAATAAAATATTAAAATTTTCAAGATTTATCCACAAATTTCTGTTTTTTTTATGATTTGCGATACTTTACATGCAATATTGGACATCCGGAGAATTGAAAAGTTTTTTTTCCATTTAAATCAATAACAGCCCTGTTTATAGATTACATTTATTTTATTTATTTCAAGCAATCTATACATATATCTTTGATGAATAATTTGATCTCTGTTTCCGAACTTCTATGTAAGTCGGGTTGCCTTCTTTCTCGGCACTAAATAAACCATAAGGATTTATGATGTAACTCTTAGTATTTGAGAAATAATTTAGCAAAAAAAAAGATAAAATTTTTTCCTACATAAATTTTAATTTGTTAATTTTAAATTATGCAATTCTTTATTACAATATTAAATATAATAAACAAATTAATAATGTTCTAAAACAAGTATTAAAGTAAATTTCTTATTTCTTCAAAATAAAAGGGAGAATTTTTGTTACATAATATAAATATTATATAATTTTTTTTTAATATATTGAATGTTTTAAAAATAAAATAAATTAGTTCAAAAATGATATTAGATTAAACTACATATCTTTTAAAAATAAAATGTAAGAAACTACTTGGTAAATAAATTATATTTACTTATTTAATTTTAAATCATACATTTTTTAAACCACGTTTTTTTTCTTATAAAAAAAGAGATATACATTTATCTGTGTAGCATAAAATATATACAATTTATTGACAACATTTTCAGAAAAAACTGTCTCAAATTCGACCAATGCAGATGAAAATTCTAAACATGACAGTTAAATTTCAAAAATATTTGTTAACATGCCCAAGTTATTAAATATTTAACAAAAAAGATCTATAAAAACGATTTAGCTTTCAAGAAAGTGCAACATTCGCAGTTTACAAAATTTTTTCCACGACATTTGTAGAAAAATTATATTTTTGCTTCGGTCAACAAGCACAAAGTTTCTTATTTCTGATCTAAATTTGTTAAATATTCGATAACATGACCAAGTTATTAAATATTTAAAAAATTAAATCTATAAAAACGATTAACCTATCGTGAAAGTGAAAACTTCACATTTTACAAAACTTTTTCCACGACATTTGTAGAAAAATTTAATTTTTGCTTCGGTCAATAAGCACAAAGTTTCTTATTTCTGATATAAATTTGTTAAATATTCGATAACATGACCAAGTTATTAAATATTTAAAAAATTAAATCTATAAAAACGTTTTAGCTTACGAGAAAGTAGAAAATTCGCAGTTTACAAAATTCTTTACACGATATTTGTAGAAAAATTTAATTTTTGCTTCAGTCAATAAGCACAAAGTTTCTTATTTCTGATCTAAATTTGTTAAATATTTGATAACATGCACAAGTTATTGAATATTTAACAAAATAGATCTATAAAAACGTTTTAGCTTACGAGAAAGTGGAAAATTCGCAGTTTACAAAATTTTTTACACGATATTTGTAGAAAAATTTAATTTTTGCTTCGGTCAACAAGCACAAAGTTTCTTATTTCTGATCTAAATTTGTTAAATATTCGATAACATGCCCAAGTTATTGAATATTTAACAAATTAGATCTATAAAAACGTTTTAGCTTACGAGAAAGTAGAAAATTCGCAGTTTACAAAATTCTTTACACGATATTTGTAGAAAAATTTAATTTTTGCTTCAGTCAATAAGCACAAAGTTTCTTATTTCTGATCTAAATTTGTTAAATATTCAATAACTTGTGCATGTTATCGAATATTTAACAAATTTAGATCAGAAATAAGAAACTTTGTGCTTATTGACCGAAGCAAAAATTAAATTTTTCTACAAATGTCGTGGAAAAAGTTTTGTAAAATGTGAAGTTTTCACTTTCACGATAGGTTAATCGTTTTTATAGATTTAATTTTTTAAATATTTAATAACTTGGTCATGTTATCGAATATTTAACAAATTTAGATCAGAAATAAGAAACTTTGTGCTTGTTGACCGAAGCAAAAATATAATTTTTCTACAAATGTCGTGGAAAAAATTTTGTAAACTGCGAATGTTGCACTTTCTTGAAAGCTAAATCGTTTTTATAGATCTTTTTTGTTAAATATTTAATAACTTGGGCATGTTAACAAATATTTTTGAAATTTAACTGTCATGTTTAGAATTTTCATCTGCATTGGTCGAATTTGAGACAGTTTTTTCTGAAAATGTTGTCAATAAATTGTATATATTTTATGCTACACAGATAAATGTATATCTCTTTTTTTATAAGAAAAAAAACGTGGTTTAAAAAATGTATGATTTAAAATTAAATAAGTAAATATAATTTATTTACCAAGTAGTTTCTTACATTTTATTTTTAAAAGATATGTAGTTTAATCTAATATCATTTTTGAACTAATTTATTTTATTTTTAAAACATTCAATATATTAAAAAAAAATTATATAATATTTATATTATGTAACAAAAATTCTCCCTTTTATTTTGAAGAAATAAGAAATTTACTTTAATACTTGTTTTAGAACATTATTAATTTGTTTATTATATTTAATATTGTAATAAAGAATTGCATAATTTAAAATTAACAAATTAAAATTTATGTAGGAAAAAATTTTATCTTTTTTTTTGCTAAATTATTTCTCAAATACTAAGAGTTACATCATAAATCCTTATGGTTTATTTAGTGCCGAGAAAGAAGGCAACCCGACTTACATAGAAGTTCGGAAACAGAGATCAAATTATTCATCAAAGATATATGTATAGATTGCTTGAAATAAATAAAATAAATGTAATCTATAAACAGGGCTGTTATTGATTTAAATGGAAAAAAAACTTTTCAATTCTCCGGATGTCCAATATTGCATGTAAAGTATCGCAAATCATAAAAAAAACAGAAATTTGTGGATAAATCTTGAAAATTTTAATATTTTATTCGTTATAAAATTTAAAAAATTGTATTAATACAGATGATCAAAATACCTACAATTTACAAATTTTTGGTATCAAGTTATCAAAAAATAATATTAGATTTGTATATCTTCAAATCATTAAAAGTTATATAAATTCTAAACGTCAATGAACTCATATTCCAATTTGTACCAACTTTTAAATTTAAATTAATTTAAATTTCAATGCATCTTAATTCAATAATATTAATTAATTTCCATATTCACAATAATCCTTCCTTTGGTAATATTCTTACAAGATTTTTAAGAGATTTTACTTTCATTTTTATATTATAATTTATTATTTTTACAACATTTTTAAAATTTTTTCTCCGTTTAGGTATTTTTGATATTTTTTTTTTGGTATTTGTCTCTGTTCTTTTTAGGATTTTCTTTAATTTTCTTCTTTTTATAAAAATTATTTAATATTATATTACACAGTTTTCTTATTTATACATTCATTAAACTTTTTATTACGTTAATTTTAATAATTATTTCTATACTTTTAAAAGTAAATACACTTATTTTTTTGTAAATTTATTCAATTTCTTTTCACATCTTGTCTATTTCTTGAGAGTTTTTTTACAAACTTACTTACTTATTCTTTTTTACTTTTTACATTTTTTACAGTTTGTTAGATTAAGAAAAAAACATTTCTCCATTTTCTTCCTGTTCATTTAATTTTTTTGATATTACACTATTTTTTTAGTCCTTTCTTGCGTTTTAATTATTTCTTTAATTTTTACGTTATGTATAAAATATTTATGGAATGCTCTGTTTATTTAATTTTAAAAAATTAAAAGAAACACTTATTTCAGTTCCTATACAATATCTATTTCCCATCTTCTCTGTAAGTCGGGTTGCATTCTTCTGATAAACTAAATAAGCTCTACTATTTTTCCTTCAACTCTTAGATTTTAAAAAATATTTAAATTGTTTAGAAATTATTAATGCATGATTTACAATAAATAATGTACTTGTTGCATTTGAATGGTTTAAATTATTTTAAATGCGTCTTTTCATTAGAGCTAATTACACTTCAAATAACAAACAACTTTTATTTTTTGTACAAAGTTAGCAAAATTATGTTTGGAACTTGACATTAATTTTTTATATTAAATTTTTACAATTAATATCTAAACATTGAATTTTATAAATAGGTTGATTAATATAATGAATATAATGTACGCCTGTCTATAATTTCAAAGGCGGCGCCGTGTGAATTATAGTACCCGAAAATGCCGTATCAGAACAGCGCACGACAAACTATATTCTGCTACATTGTTTGACATTTTCATTGATGAAATTGAAAAAAATTTACTTTTCTCGAGAGATTGACGCGATTTAAAAACTCAAATACCAAAAACAAAAAAAGTGAAAAAGTGCTAATTAAATTTAAATTTTCACTACGATTTTCATTTTCGGAAAAAGTGTCTGGTTTTGCCAAAAAAAATTGTCAAAGTGGGAATCAGTGAGTGAAGTGTCAAGTGATTTTGTATTTCCTCGAGAGATTGACGCGGTTTAAAAACTCAAATGCCAAAAACAAAATAAGTGAAAAAGTGATAATTAAATTTAAATTTTCACTACGATTTTCATTTTCGGAAAAAGTGTCTGGTTTTGCCGAAAAAAATTGTCAAAGTGGGAATCAGTGAGTGAAGTGTCAAGTGATTTTGTATTTCCTCGAGAGACTGACGCGATTTAAAAACTCATATGCCAAAAACAAAATAAGTGAAAAAGTGCTAATTAAATTTAAATTTTCACTACGATTTTCATTTTCGGAAAAAGTGTCTGGTTTTATTGGAAAAAATTGCCAAACATGGAACATCATTGGAGGTTGTTTTCATCACACGAATTTCCTCGAGACACTAAAGCTCAGGAAATACTTGATTTATCAAAAGTAAGTATTTTTCTGAATCTTTATTTCAATAGAATTTGCAGTACGATGTTCTTTTGTGGGAAAAGTGTTGGACTTTGTCGCGAAAAATTCCTAAGTCTTCAAAACGCATGGGGACAGTCTTTGAGAACCACTGCTCCCCCCTACAGATTCTCTGCGGACTCTGTGTCTCCAACGGCCTTAAACCATTTTTTTATTTTTCGAAATAAAAGAGCAAATGAAAATCTGTCGGTTGGCATTAAAAAATCAAAATTTTCAAACATACAAAGAATTACAATATTTCAAACATTCAACCATAAAAAATTATTAAAGTTCACTGTCTTTTGCCAATGTGGATTTTTTATATTTATTAAATATCTAGAATAGAGGATCTGCTGTAGGTATGGTGACCACATTTTTGTGAATATTAAATAAATAAAGTTGTCAGTCAAACATAAAAATATATATATCTAAATACAAAAGCTTAGGACATAGATTTACCCCAAAAATTAAGGAAGATTAGGATAGATTAAAAAATTTAACTATATAATAAACTTTAAAGGAAAAAGTAAAAATTAATTAATGAATAAATTTTGATTTAGACCTGGAAAATTGCAATTAATTTGCTTAATTATTTGCTTTTTATGTATTTGGTTACATTTTGTTTTGCATTTGAAAAGTATAAGTTTATAAAAAGTAAATTTTTAAATAAATAACTGTCTGGTTTATCGGACGGTATAAAAACATTTAAATTTATTTATTTTGAGATACATTGAAAATTAAGTATTTTTCTGATTCCTTGATTTTTAAATAGATTAAAATTAAAATTTAATAAATTATTAAAAGTATTATTTAATTTATTTAACTTTTTAATGTTAACTGTTCAGATGGTTTGAGGAATCTATGATGAAGACTGATATAAAATTATAATTTTATTAATAAAATCATATCTAAATCTCCTAATAAAATCAAATTATTTGAACAATGGAAGTAACAATTGTAGTCGAAAAAGCAAAACTGCCTGTTGATTTAATAAAGGTGGAAGTTAGTATTCGCCAAAATCTTGATCAAAATTGTACTCAATTTTTTCACGAAGTAAAGGAGAATAAATCACTTGCACGGTGCTCCTGAGACAATTTAAATAAAAATTTTAGGTAACTCCGATTTATAAACAAATTTTGTTTTTAGACGATATTAGAACGATTTTAATAACCATTTTCAAAGTAAAATGAACACCAAATTCGAAAACCTATAGTTTCGTCAAATTTTGACTTTAAGGTTCTAAATGTACCCAAAAAGCAAAAACATATCTATAATGTCAGAGTTATGTTTTGAAATTTACCTCTAGGACAGGCCCGTGCGCAAGGGGGGGGTTTTGGGGGTTTAAACCCCCCCCAGAGAGGTCTGAACTTGCTTTAAAAATTTTCAACTTTTTTGATTAAAAAATTATTTTTAATAAATAACAATGTTTACACAATTTATTTTTTGAAAACCCCCCCCAGAAGCAAATACTGCGCACGGGCCTGCTCTAGGAGATTCACTATATTGTTTTAAAGTAGATACCGAGTAATTTAAAAATCGAGCCAAAAAAATGTTATTTTTGCACGTTAAAGAAAAAGCATCTTGTGAAATATTTTCTTTTTAATTTAAAATCATTCTTATATATCGTATAAAAACAAAATTTGTTTCAAATTTTGTTAAAATTGAATTAAAATTTGATTAAAGATATACGATATTAGAATATTTAAGTCAAAAAAGGAAATAATTCACAAGGCGCAAAAATAAAGATTTTTAGCTTGATTTTCAAATTACTCGGTAATTATTTTAAAATTATATATTAGTGCCTACCCTACAAAGACATTTTAAAATGATAATACAATTATATATTATACAATTATTGACCCTCTGGACAATATGAAATGCAATTAATATTAAAAAATTGTTAAATACAATTTTAGAGTCAAAATTTTCATTTTTGGGGTGCATATTTTTAGTAGGGATTTGCTTTTTGCGAAACCCTAACATTTCTGATCTTTTGCCAAATAAGGACGTTGGACGTTCTACCATTAAATTTTAATGTTTTGTTGATGAATATTGTAAACATCGGTATATGTATCATACTAATGACTCAGAAATGAAAAATGTTTACTATCTCATCTTATTATATAAAATTTTAGGTAACTTTATATGCTTATAATTATCCAATGTTTATAATATTCAGAAAGCTACTTCGTTAAAAATTCGTTTTTGGATAAAGATTAACGAAGAAGGAAAAGTAACATTATATACTCTGTAAATCTGAATTAGTTAAAAACTACTATTGTAAGGGTGAAAACTCGTTTACACTGCAAAAATATGGTGTCTTAAATTGGACAAAAATGTCTTAAATTAAGATACTTTTGGTGTCTATACACTGAGAGAAAATTATAGTTATGGGTAACATAATGATGTTCACGGTAACCATATTTAATGTTACAAATACAGACACACTGTAAAAAATTTTTGTAGTAAATTTTCCATACATGTACTGGACGTAAATTAACCCTTACATTACTGTAATTTTTCCATACAGTTGTATGGAAAAAAGCCATACATTGTATGGTTATATTAGTATATTTTATTGTTATTTTTCCATACGATTGTATGGAAAAAAACCATACGTTGTATAGTTATATCAACATACTTTGTTGCAATTTTTCCATACGATTGTATGGAAAAAAAACCCACACGTTGTATGGTCAAGTCTGTTTCCACAGAAGCAGAATCTATAATTATTTAAATTGATATTTTTAGATTGTTATTTTTATAATTTAATCTTAAGTGTACATTTAAACACTTAATTATTATAGACCTAAGACTAATTAACAATTTTAATACATATAAACACTTAACCTATGAATTAAAATATCGCACGCTCAAGGGGGGATCGAACCCACGGCCCTATAGACGAATTTGCTCGCGGTGAACGCACGCTATTAGTACCACTCGGCTATGCCGGGTAGTTGAGTGTCGATAGAAATAACTTTGGGAGGTTCAGGCCTGGATTACATGCTATTTAAATTATAATAATTCTGGAACGTATTAATTATCTAAAATAAATTAATAGAATTTATTTATCTTTTGTATATACTGATACACAGTTTATACAATCCAATCTCCTAACTTCTAAATATTTTATAAATAAATATTCTAATATAATAATTGCAATATATGTAAACAAAATTAACAAATAATTATTATTTATTAATTTTAATTTTAATTTAATATTATTATTTAAAAATAAAATATTATTTAAATAATTAATTTCAATAATACTTAATACAAAAGTAAATTATAAAAATTATTTACATATAATATATTGAGGGGGATTTTTATTTAAATAAATAGAATTTATTTAATTTATATGATTAAAGTTTTTTAGAAATAAATGATTTTACAAAATTACGCTATCTAGCACGTAATAATAGGTATATTTTCTTCCAATTATTTCATTAACTTTTTATTTTATTAACTATTGTAAAAATTATGCACTTATAATTACATATAATTTATCATTATTACTGTTTTAAAAAAATTGGAATTTTTCCAAACACGTATGAAAATATTTTGTAATGTATTGTAATTCTTCCATCCCCATGTATGGAATTTTGTCGTAAGGTAATTTTTCCATACTCAAATTGGGTATTTTACTATAAGAATGAATATTTTCCATAATGTCATGAAATTTTTCAATACTGATGTACTGAAAAACATATTTCCATACCAAGTATAGAAAAAATTCGTTACTTTTGTATGGAAAATTTTCCATTATTTTTTACAGGCTATCTTGATAGTAACAGTTATCACCAGATTATACGGAGTAACATCTTGATAGTACGGGGTACAATAACTATATTTTTTTAACATCATTGATGGTAGCCAGTAGCATAATTATAATACCGTATAACATAACCTTTTTAACATCAAAATCTTACTATCCGTTTCTCTCAGTGTAAGACACGAAAAATGTCTTAATTTAAGACATTTTTGAACAATTTAAAACACCTGTTTTTGCAGTGTACCATGTTTATATAGTAAGTTTTTACTAATAATTTAGTAAAAAAACTACTAATTTAATTAGTCAAAGTAATTTTTAGGTTATGTTTAACTACTAAAAAAATTAGTAATTAGTAATTAGTAATAATTCTTTCAGCACTAAATGAAAAAGGTTCACGCAAAAAAAATTTTGTTTCTAAATGTATTTCTTACAGATATATCTATAAATAAAGAGTGTGCTTGTAATTTTAAAATTCTAAAATTTATAACATGAAATAGTACGGTTCCGTGGATTTGCCCTTATATTAAAATTTTGTAAAACCTTATAATAGGGTCTTTTTTATTAAAAACAATTCCTTGGAATGAAATCTGTCTCTAAATAAATAGAGTAAAAAATTTCTAAAATTAACTTTAAACGTAATGAGATTTTTGCTTTTAAAATTGTTCATTCTCAAAGTTCGAGTGACTTTATTTCCATCTTCCTTGAAGTGAGATCTTATTTCAAAAAAATGTAAAGAGCTTCTTTATCATTCCTTTTTTTTCTTCAGTTTATTTACTCAAACTTTATATCTTCTCTTTTCTTTCAAAAATGTAAATAACCATTTATTTACTCCTTTCTTCATACCTTCAACATTTTTAACTACTTTTTTTTACCCATTGACTATCCATTTTCTTTATCCCAGCGAGAGAAAACTTAAATTAAATATTCGTAATTATGATTAGTCTATACTTCTGTATTACTGAGTAATCAATTCCATCTTACTTTGTTAATAGTTTTAAAAAAAGTATGTAAATAATGGTATTCATTTGATTTTCAGATGAAGGCACAAGCCGTCACGACTTGGAGGCACAGTAGCGAACATGGGAAGGAGCTCTCTGTGTTTTGTTGGTGAGAATGGTGAACCGAGAGCTGCAGATCTTTTCCTGGATCTACAGTGATCGGCTATCGGACTTTATCTGTTAAACTCCCCGCACCACCAGACGATTAAAATTTAAGGCAGACATAATATGAAAAGAAACGACACTTGAAACTGTATAATGCATGAGAATGAATTACTCTCTTTACACTGTAAAAACAGGTGTCTTACAAGTGTCTTATTTTAAGACAAAAGACGTTTAGAAAGCGTCTTACAGGTATTTTTAAGACACTTTCTCAATGGTTTAAAATTAAGACACCCTAAAATGTCTTAAAAGTGAGGACAAAATAAGACACTTGTTTTTAGAGTGTACCATGAAAGCATTTCTTTATTTTGCCTTGAATTATCAAGATGGTGAGTGTACACTGTACAGTCGAGAATTTGAAACTCCATTGAGAAATTGTGATTTTTCAAGTAACTTATTGTGAAAAACATGGCTTATGCTGGAAGGACAATCCTTATCCATTTTCCCCTATTTGTAATTTTGTACTCAATGATAAGGTTCATAAGAATAAAGGGCACGATTAGGGCAAATGAGACAAAACTCAGATGCTATAAAAATGTATGTATAATGTATACGTCAGAAGTAAGTTTGGCTGGGAGTGATTTAGCAATATATTTAACTCTATACATGGATGATATATGAACAAAAAATGAATCGAATCAATAATTACAATGGAAACATAGTACTTCTTTATATTACTGTATTATTATGTATATGCAATTTGCATAAAAGCGTTGCTGAACGTATTATGTATATGCGTTCATGCAAAATTTTTCTGAATAATTCTCGAGTGGAAAGAGTTAACTGATAACTACTATAAAATGTATTTGCCAGTCGTAATTGAGTTTTAGACAAATGAATTTTCTTTGTTTTGAATCACACTAACTCTTTAATTTTGCGTCAAAACAATGTGTAAATATCTGATCTCCTTTAAGGAGATAATTAAGTCATTTCTAGTGCCAGACAAAATTGTAAATTTATTGGAAACATTATTTTTCTAGGTGCGTAGTAGTTTTATATTTAAAATTTGTAAGTTAATTGAATACTTTGTCAAAAGAATGAGGTATCTAAGCCATTTAATTTCTCGAAAAAGAAATAATATTAATGTAATCAATCCAAAATTTAAAATTATATTGATTATAAATTCCATTTAAAATTAATGTAATTGATTTAAAAATGCGAATAAAAGGCGTATTAAAAGTTTATGAATCAGTTGCGAAAACTATTTGTGATTGAAATTTTTGATTCAAAGAAATCAATGTAATTTGGATGGATCCCTAATTTGTTCGAATAAGATAATGAAGAATGATTCCAATATATTCTAACTCTGAATAGAGATTATTTTTTGGAATTATTTGTATTGAATAATATGGGATTAAAACTTTAAATAGATTTAAGAAAATAGGTACTTCATATTTATTAGATGATTATTTAAAATTATATATTTATCAATTTAAAAATCGAATCCGAATAAATTAGAGGTCCACTTGAAGTAAAAAAGGTTATTTTCGTCAAAATAATCTATTTCAATTCCAAATTTTTGTATTATTATAAAGTACTTAGTCTACTTTTATTAGTAGTACTTAAGTCTCATTTAGAAGTTGACTGGAATCTTACTTTTGTAAACTAATTTATCTATCAAATTAAAAGCCCATTTCAACAGAAAATGGTTAATTAAAGAATATTTTATATTTCGTACTCAAAGATATATTATTTCAATAAAAAGAATGTTATTTTGTGTTTTTAAAAAACTTTGTATTAAATAAAAAAAAAATTTCTTGTTAGTGAAAGACTTTTTAACATTGTGACAAAATAGTTCATTCAAATATTTACGCATGTAATATGTATAATTGTATAATGTATATCCTCCGAACGGTTATATCTTTCCACAGCAGAAATGAAATGTACGAAACATAATGATTGCGACTTACCTTACCGTTTTACCGATATAATAAATATCTACTTATTAGTGAGAACAGAAACAACTATGACTATGATCTATACCAGAGGTAGACTATTATTATTATTATTGTTATTATTATTATTACATATTTAAGAATTCAGTTCAATAAAATGATCGTTTTTTGTACTTACACAAAAATTCAAGTAAACAAACTTTCATTAAGCATAAAAAATTGTTTTTTCTTTAAACATACAAAGACTCTTTTCTATAATCTTAATTTCGTCAAATATTACCCGGGAAAAACGTTTTGGGTAAAGTTTACTATATTTATGATAGACCTCGAATTAGAGTCACAAATTTAGAATTGTATCTACTCAAGGTTTTAGAAACTTATTATTTCATATTTTCAATTATTTCGCTAAAACTTTCCAGAAATATGGGAATAGTTCTCTAAAATCTTGACTATAATTCTGCATTTGTGACTTTAATACAATGTCCATCATAAATATGATAAAAGTTACCCAAAACAATTTTTCCATGTAATTAAAGAAATTACTTGTGAGTGAAGTAAATATATTTTGATTTAAAAAATATTGTTTTATGCGCTTTTCTGAAAATATTTTTCAGTGTGATTTATTATAGAGTAAAGATAAATTTCAGTCAACAGCCTTAGAAAAGAATTCTTACTCTCTATAAGTCCCAATATTAGTGAAAATTACTAATTTCACAGTGAAAATTCGTTTACCATTTCAAATAGTAATCATGGTTCTAATAGAATAAGTATAAAATACTTATTTAATTAATTAGTCAAAGTAATATTAAGATTATGTCAAATTATCAAAAAACAACTAGAAGTTTTAATGTATCCAATGGCCTGAGAACAGTCCGACCTCGAGGTTGGCTCTTTATTTCATTTTACAGGGTAGGTGGGGGGAGGGGTTAAAGTTGCAAAAATTGATTTGTATGGGAACTTACCGAATGTTCGCTTCTTTTCGCCGTTGATTTAAAATTAGTGGCTCAAACTACATTAAAATTGACTATTTTAAAAAAATTAATATGTCAGACCCAAAATGGGGGATGCTTTTCAAAATAGTTTTGATTTGCTCTGGAGTTTTTGGGGTCGCTGAAAACGAATCTGATGTCAGATTTTAAAAATCTAAAATGATGAATCCAATATGGCAGCCGATTTTTGAATTTTTTCGGATATTCTTAAAGTTTGTTACTTGAGGGGGGGGGGGGGGGGAGTTAAGGAGCACTAAATGCGAATCCAACGTCTGATTTTAGAACTTCCAATTGGCTGACTTAATATTTGTCGAGTTATGGTGGGATAAAATGTCAGGTTAGAATTTGAATTATGAAAGTTATTAGAATTTAAGATACTCTTTTCAAAACTGGGTTTGGAATTTTTGTAACATAGTGTAGACTAAACTTTCGTTATATATTTATATTTCTTATATTTATTTTTGTTATATATTTTCGTTTTTCAACACTTCTCTGGTGTTTTCATGTGGGGAGGTTAGATGCCTCAAAATCGAAGACTTTATCCATACTTCTCGGACGCGTCAGGCAATGATGAAAATGATATGATCATTGCTGTGCCGAATCTATCAAAGATGTAAAACTCTAACCCCGGGGGAAAAACCCACCAGCTAACTCTTCTGGTGCGAAGAGGGGTGTCAGACCTTTGATTGAATCGGTGTTCTTAAGATTCAAAATAAAATTGACACCAGCTTTTAAAAAAAATATTAACAAAATAGATTTATTCAAAATAATAATGAGTAAAAGAAAATTACATAGGCTGGGTGACTTTCCCATTAAATCATTTTCTGAGGGAGGCAAAAATTAGAAAAGCAAGCCCATTGCTCGTTCGGAACGCATCTCAAAATTAATTACTGACTCTAGTTGTAACTTGGGTAGAAAACTAACTGCGTCCTAAGTCGGGCGGAAGCACATAATGATCTCCAACATTACAACAAAAATTAGCGAGCCGCTTACCATAAATGTAGACTCAGGACGATCGCCGACAAAGTAGACTAAAGTTAAAACAATTAATAGATGTGATTAAAAATAAACCTTATGGCGACCAACTTAACAAAAGATCACACTTTAAATTTTACGCGATCACATTGGTTGAAGGTCCAATCAGGAATTAAGATTAAGGGAATTAACATTTAGGGAACTTTCAAAACTTCCTGTAAGTTTGCCGAAAGTTTCAGAACTTATGGCAATGTTGGGAATGTTCAGGGAAGTTTCGGTGCTGTGTGGGTTCTTATCGGTGATTGTGAGTCACACTTATCATTGAATCCATAGAGATCCCTTGCTGTGCAATGTTGGCCTTCTTCTTTCATCAAGAGAGTTTCGTAGCATGGGAATCTCATCAGCTCAACTCTCTCGTTGGACAAACCCTCGGTTGCGCTCTTGACGAAAGCTAGCGCTGTGCTGGAACCCTCCTTCGGTCGTCCTCCTAAGATGTTGGATGGTATTACTCAATGGAAAATAAATAGAAACAATTTGCTGAGCAACAAACTCATAACAAGAGAGATGGTTCTTTTCGAGCACGGAAATACCCTAACAATTTTTCCAATCCCCTAACAAGAGCCAAATTTAACATCAACATCTGAGAAAACCTTACATTCTAGATTTGCTCCCTGCACTGAGAAAATAGGTTGACTATATATAACAAATTTTTGACTATCGTAGCGTAGAGAGGTTGTTGATATAGTATCTGCCAACCAATTTGTCTACTGTAACCGACCTAACGCGTACTGTTAACCTTCCGAGTATTTTATTTTATACTTAAACACAGAGGCAATGTGTGCATGATGGACGCGACATTCCATACCTGTATAGCAGGCAAAAAGAATCTTTTTACCGACCGGTTAACAATAGCAGACGGACTTTTTTTAAGGATCTCCTCTTTTTTTCTTTTTTTGCGTAAGATATAAAAATTTACTACCAGATACCTTGCAGCCCATACTACAAGGTTATGCCCCTAAGCGACTTTCTTCTTTATCTAACGGGACTTACCGTCGTTTGCGACCATCCATATCTTTAACCCTTAAAACAAAGTACCTGAATATCTAGATAAACCGCCAAACCGTCTTGAATGGAACATGAACAGAATCATATTCTCCCAAAGTTAGATAGCAGACGTACCTAAGTTGGACAACACTTTTACACAGTAAGCAGACAATAGTTGCTCATAATTTTGCGCAGCGGTTGACCAAAAGTTTTTCCCGTGTAAACACTTAATATATTCGCTACACTTGACCTCATCGAATCTGTCCATCACAATTCATGGAAGTTGGTAATCACGACTGTCTATGTCAAGGAGTGCTTCGGCCTTTTTTAGGACCATTTAAAGGCGCTTGGCACCCAGCAAGCTCTTTGCTTGCCTCAGGCAGTTGGTTCACCAAAATTACAAGAATTTCCCTAGACTTAATCAACGCGTTGACCACGAAGCTGATTATCGTCCTGCCTTTGGGCAGACCTACCCCCACAGCACCTAAACTTGCCTCAACTTTGCCAACCTTTCCTCAAGTATCGTCAACTTTCAGAAACTTTGCTGCAAGTTTAGAAACTTGAGGAAAGGTTGGAAAAGTTGAAGCAAGTTTAGGTGCTATGGGGATATTTGCAAGAAGTCATCGTATAAGATGTTCCATACGAATGTTCCTATCTTCGAGCCTTCAGGGGCACACGTTGTATCTCTTCAGTCAAAGTGACCCACCCAGTCGCTAAGATAATTATCCATTATCCGCAGAAGGTAGGACGGGAATCCTTTGTCTCTCATCAACTTGTTGAGATCTTCCCATCGCGCGGTATTAAACGCCTTATATATGTCAATAGCTAGTAGCAACCAACGCACAGAAGCCCTTTTTCCTGGTCTCAACTTTCTTGTCCTTTCCTTTTTTGGATAGATACACTGCTGCCTATTATGGTGTTTACTTTTAACCGACTTTTGCGGAAGCCAAATTAATAACAGGAATGGCCCTTCTCTCTAGTCAAGTGAGATTGAATTCTCTGCAGAACCATGTCCTCTAGAAGTTTGACCATCGTATCTAATAAGCAGATAGGCCTGAGATTTTATCTAGAGGCTTGTCACCTTTCTTTAGGAGGACCAACCTCTGTCGTTTTCAATCGTGGAAGACCCCTTCTCTTCTTAGAATATTATTGTAACAGATAGCAGTCTACCCTAATCTACACTATAAAAATTGGTTTTTTAAACCTAAACACGCAGGTGTTTCGTTACCATTGAAATAGGGACACAAAACATTCAAAACGTTTTAAAAATGAGGATAAAACGTCTCATACTGAGATACTTGTTTTTACAGTGCAGGGTGAAGCAAAGTCCACTACAAGGAAAAAACTTTTGGACAGCCGCTGCGCAATAGTATGAGCAACTGCTGTCTGTTTACTATGTAAAACTGCTGCTCCACTTCGAGACGTCTGCTATCTAACTTTGAGTCCATAAGATGAGTAGCTGTTACACATAACTCATGTATATACAATATTTTTTCACGTGTATTTTATGGGTCTCGTTGCTTAACCCATCGATTCCACAATAGAAAAACAAAGTCTTACTTCGTTTACAGCTGAAACCCAAAATAACTGAAAATCAGCCAATTTTTCGGGTTAAAATTAGTTTCAATACATTTTATGGCTGAAATCCAGTCGAATTTGAGTCTCATGTAAACAATAACAGTCCAAAGTGGGCTTAAATCAAAACTTCTTTTTTAGAGTGCAGGTGTCTTGTCTGGCTTCATTCGCCTTCCTGCACCCTGAAATTCTATAAGAACTCTCTCCAGTTCATCCTAGATCATGGATCCGTAGAAAGTAATAAAGCTTTAATCATTTTTGGACCCAATCGGAGTTATCCAGGCCGAGCATGTTTCATCTCGTTACCAATTTTTAGGGCACGATTTCATAGACCAGACCCCATAGATCCTTATCGACTTCCTTTTATTAGGCACTTTCAACAGCAATCCCTTTTTTTCTTATTTTTACCCTTAAAGTAAAGGTTAAACATACGAAATAATAAAAGAAACTTGTTATTTCGCTCTTAAAATATTAATTGTGTAATTAAATAAAAATAATACAAAATTCAATACTTTGCGGAAAAATAAAGTGAGTGTAATCCTAAATTTAAAATTAAAAGCTATTATCAAAATCTGCAACCAACAAGCCTCTAAAAATATTTTGGCTCGTAATATTAGCTGAATATTAATTGTGATAGGAATATCAATTATGATGTGCCAAGTAAAAAAAATTTTTATGAAATGTGGTTATGTATTGTGTTAGATTCTTATACAATTAGCTTAGCTTAAACGTGGAAAACTTAATAAGTGGAAGATTTTTGACTTATTCATATTTAGATACTAAGAACTATGATGGCTGAATCAAAACTTTAAAATTTTATACTTCTTGCATTTGTAAGATATTTCATTGAAATCAAATACAGTCATAAGAAGATATGAAATAGTTTTTAATTTAAGACGTTAAGCAATTGTGCATGATTGTAGCCTTTGGCGAGTCAAGTTTATTAAATGAAATTGATAAATTCTAACAATAAGAGTCACAATAGAGTTAGTTATATGAAAGGTAATTTGAAAACTATACCGTGGTCAATAATCTCAGAAGGCATAACATGTATCATGTTCCTCACTTTCATAAGATGTATCTAGTGTCCATAGTTCATATCACTTAAAATCCAGGGAAGCATACGCGTATGTAACCAGAGAAGCTTGCTAGCTTATCTCGCATAGTCTCGAGCGTTCTAATGACTCAGCTGCACCTGCAAGCTCTCTCATCAGTCATAAATCTTTCTAGAATTTTCTTTCATTTAAGATTTTATTAAATAGCTCTTATTCATATTAGGAACCTGACTCTAGATTAAAAGGTTTTATTTTATGATTCTAAGATCTCTGTTATCCCAGAATTAAAATAATGCAACACCAAAACCAATTAAATATTTCTGAAAAATTACTTTACCTTCGATCTTTAATCCTTTTATTTTCTTTATCTCAGAGTTCATATTAACCTTCAACTTGCATGCCTACAACATCATGTATTTCTATGTGCACAACTGTCGGATGTTATCGGTATAATATTATGTCATTCTCGGAATTCTATTTTATCTGAACAAAATAAAGTAAGTTGAGATAGATGTTTGTATTATAGACGGTGATTATTTGTAATTTAATCAATATGATAAATGGAACAAATTGGAAATTACTGGAAATCTGAAGTAAACACCCTTGAAAAATGTGTAATTGAAAAACTATAACGAAATAGTATATTACGTTACAAGGGCAGAAAGTTCGAAATTCCTGCATTGTGCGACAATATGCCCGAGGCAAAGCCGAGGACATTATGTTGCGAAATGCAGGGCTTTCGAAATTCTGCCCGTGTATCGTATACTATTTTTCTTAACATCCGGTCGAAAGCACGTTTCAAAATTCATTTACAATTTAACAACGGTCCATCTGACCAGCTGAGAAACTTGACAGTCTTGATTGCGCGGCCATCTTCAAGAAATCACGTCTCAGTCGGACACCGACAGGGATATCTAAAATTAATTTAAATCGTGAAATCTTTGGCGCGTTTTTTGATCACTAATTCACAAAACGTTTATTATTTTCTATCAAATTTCGATGCCTGCCGACATTTGTCAGCGCGAGCGAAGCGATTGCTGCTGGTCGGAGGCAGGCATCAAAAACGCATAAACAAATTTTTAAATAACTTTCAAAAACAACTTTTAGAAACTACTTTTAAATTTAAACAATTATAATATTTTTATTTAAAAATATTCTCAAGATTAACTAATATCAATTTTAAAAAGAGATAAAAACAGATTTTAACAGGGACGTACCCAGAAAAGTTTATTGGTGGGGGTTTTATGTGGGAGTGAGAGACAATAATATATTGCTGTCTCTTTCTCTCTCATATAAATTGTCTTTCTAGGTGGGGCAGCGGCCCCCTCTCTGCCCCAACGTGGGTACGGATTTTAATAAATTATTAAACAATTATGTTTTAAAACAACGGCACAACAAACTTTTAGGTTAAATGTCACAATGCGGTAATCTCGCGAGCAAGCTAGAAACTTTAGAGTACGTGTGCATTAGGGTGGTCCAAAAAAACCGACTTTTGGAAATGTTAAAATGTTTACCCAGTTTCATATAATATACTACGAGCTGATTAAAATCCTTTTTTTTTTAGATTTTTAAATTAATTTTTAGAACTGCCAGGAAGCATTAAAAGTTTTCTGGATTTCATATAAACTCCAAACCAATTTTTTGCGCGTTCCGCTGAATGGTCATTATTGTAATAATGTCTTTCAAAGGCCTTTAGGGTTTCGGTAGCAAAAAAATTTTTCGACCATCTTTCCCTTTGTATTGATCAAGAAAAGGGATATAAAAGTAGGTTTGAGTTTATGTTTAAAATAAATAGAAATAGTAAAATTTATTCTTCTAGAGAAAAAAAAGTAGAAAAGAATTTCACACTTTTGCTGGCAATAACCCTTGCACCCTTAACGGTTGCGAGTATCACTTTCACTTTTATGATGTCCGTGAAGTCATAAATTTCTTTCCCCAACAAGCTAAAACTTGAAAACTCAAATTTTCGTTTCAATAATTTGAACATTTATTATTTTTTAAATATGATAATTTTCACAATTTCCCTTCAGCAAGAGATAAATTATCGTTTCATGCAAATTTCAACTAGGAAAATTGTGATTTAGTCATAGAAAACAGCTTCTGAAAAGTACCTAATTAGCCGTTTTTAACGGACTTTAACATTGAATTACAATCACAAAAATAAAAAGTTTTCAATTTTCTATTTTGTTATATACTTTTTGATTCTTTGACATGCCTTCGTTTAATGGAATTTGTTTTTGAAGTTTAATAAGGTTCTTAAAAGAATATTCAAGGCTTGAGTGTTTATTTTACATGTTAAATTGGCTATAATCCCATAAGAGAGGTTAATACTTCCTGGCAGTTCTAAATATTAATTTAAAAATCTAAAAAAAGGATGTTTATCAGCGCATAGTATATTATATGAAACTGGATAAACATTTTACAATTTTCGAAAGTCAGCTTTTTTGGACCAGCCTAGTGTGCATGCGTGTGTGCGTCGTCGCTTTCTGCTTTGGCTGCTTTGCTTTCTGCATTGCATTCCAACTTTCGCACTCTCTCTAACAGAGGGCGCTAGTGTGCGTCCGTCAACCCAAGCAGCAAGTAATATTACATGAATATCACAGTGACATCATATTGTGATATTCGTAATATTACGGGGTGATATTACAGTGATATTGACGTGATATTGAAATGTCCGCCTCAAGGTAATATTACAAGTAATATTACAGTGATATTGATGTAATATTACAAGTAATATTACAATGATATTGAGGTAATATTACAAATATTTATTTATCTCAATATTTATTTTACATTAAATAAAATATTTAAAAAAAATTCGGCGCACATAGGGTTCGAACACGCAGCGTTCGACACAACGTGAATACGCCTTGTACCTCTCGACCATCTAGCTCTTGGAATGTATTTTAGAAAGTGTTCTTAATGTAGTACCTTAAATTCTCTTTGGTACAATATGAAGAACACTTTCTGAACTATATTCCAAGAGCTAGATGGCCGAGAGGTACAAGGCGTATTCACGTCGTGTCGAACGTTGCGTGTTCGAACCCCGTGTGAGCCAAATTTTTTTTAAATATTTTATTTAATGTTAAATAAATATTGAAATAAATAATTGTAATATTACCTTAATATCATCGTAATATTACCTTAATATCATTGCAATATTACCTTGAGGCGGACATTTCAATATCACGTCAATATCACTGTAATATCACCCCGTAATATTACCAATATTACAATATGATGTCACTGTGATATTCATGTAATATTACGTGCTGCTTGGGAATGCAGCGATGTTAGACTTTCTTATTCGAAATCAATGACGAATGTTCGTACTTTCGAACAGGGTGTTGAGAAAAAGGTTTTTACTGGCAATCACCATGTGTGAGCACTTTAATCACCAGGCACTAAATATTATGCAGGATGTAACATTTTGAATTTCGGTTGAATGTTCCACTCTTTGACGATGTGCAGCATCGTCTCAGATTTTCGATACAATACCAAACCGAGACCTGTCTTGGAAAAACCGAGACGATACCTATACAACCAGTAGCGGATCCACTGGGGAGGGGTTATGACCCCCCTCCCCCCAGTAGTGATGCCGATCGAGACGAGAAAAAATGAGAATTTCTCACTTTTTCTCGTTGATTGCTCATAGGTTCTTCGGTTTAACCTTTCACTTTTCTCGATATTTCTCAAATTTTTTCATCTCTTCTCGGGCCGTCTCTTCCCGATCTCATCTCGGGTTTTTGAGGAACTTTTGCCAGATGCTCGGCTCAGTGGTTCTCTAATGGAACGAACTGTCAAGAGCAAAGGATCCTAATCTACTAAATCTGGCGACCGTAGAAAAATTTTGGACTCCGCTGAGTAACTAACACAAAGAGATGAGGCCTATCCGTTAACGCACACTTGTACTATAGATGAACTTCTAACAGCTTAAGAGTAACATCTGGCTAGAATTCCTCAAAAAGTCAAGGTGAGCACGGGAAGAGAAGGTTTGAGATGAGATGAAATGAGAAGAGACAGTTTGAGACGAGGATTTTTTAGAAATTCGGACCGCCTCATTCTCATATCGTCTCATTCCTCGATTTCCTCGCTTAACGGCATCACTACCCCTCAGGAGCTAATTTAGATTTGCATAGGGGAGAGAGAGACAACACTATAGTGTTATCTCTTTCTCTCTCATTATGCATGACCCTCTCCTGAAACCAAGTCTGGATCCGCCACTGGATACAACTGTGACACGGGACCGAGATTCTCGACAAAACTTTTGAAGAATTAAAAAATAAGTTGAAAATTGAAATATTTCGAGACAATGTATTTTTTAGTCAAACCCTAAATGAAACGAGGCCAAAACTATCAATCTTAGTTTCACTTAGTTTTAGGTTTGATGTTTGATGGCAATATTGATACCGAGACCTGCCATTTTAATATTTGACGAGACCGAGATTATACAGTACCTGAAATCTCGTATCGTATCGTACCGTGAGTAGCACTATAGACCAGAATGGTACACTCCAGTACATACACATTCATTCAATGTGCTTGCACTTTCTTCTAACCTTCTAGAATGTGTGCTATCTGTTAGGGTCAAAAAATTTTTCGTACAATATAAAGTTATAAAGAATTGGTCGCGCTCACTTTGGCAAGTTTATGTGTATGAGAGTTGGATGTAATCAGAACCAGATAACGAAATAAAAATAGAGGTAAGTTTTGACTTCATTCAGCTTTTAGGAAAAAAATGTAGACGGCCAAAAGTGAGTTAACTGCGTCAGCTAACAAAAATTAGATATAGATACCATAGCTAAAATATTTCGCTTCCCCCATGTCAAATAAATGTTTTTAGCTACAGTATCTACAAATATTATCTACCACAGACAACTTCTAGCTGACTTAGCAAATATTTAGCTATGGTGACTAAAAATTTATAGCCAACCTTTTCTAGCTTCAGAAGTTAACTCACTTTTTTCGTCTAGAACAACCTCTACCAACGGAGATAACGTACACTGAAAAAACAGTTCGGTTAAAGTAACCGGAATTCCGGTTAATCCCTATTTAACATGATTTTCCGGTTATTTTAACCAGAATCCTGGTTAATTTCCTAGTATTTTGGTTAGCTTTACCAGAATTTTCGGTTACTATAATCGGAAAATCATGTTAAATAAGGCTTAACCAGAATTCCGGTTATTTTAACCGGCCTGTTTTTTCAGTGTAGATTGTACAAGACTTTTTTTTGCTATGATGCCAGTGCACATCATGTTGTATGGAGCGGCACAGATGCACCAATTAAAGAGGAGAAAAACAGTACAATTTTTTTTATTGATTCTAGTCTTTTGGACCAGAGACTAGAGGAATGAACCAACATTTAGGATTGTTAAAAGGAAAGAAGTATTAGTTATTAAGATATTTGAGAACTGCTTGGGAGAATATAAAATACTAAAGTGTTCAGAAAGAAGAGGCTCCTTTGGATCAGAGGCTCATAACAATCAAGTTGCAAGAGATGGATCGAGAAAGCAAATGAAGTTGTGACCCGAAGAACTGAACATGAAAAACTTCCCACGAGTTATGGGAACGAAGAATTGGAATTTGTAGCTGCCTAACAGTAAAAGGCACTAATCTCTGCCTTCGAAAGATACAAATTCTATCTAAAAAAGTAAACTCAAGTATAAGACCAATTGGTATAGTATCCATTCCTAGAGGAACATAGACATAATTATATATAGAGGGCTTTTTAATAAAGCTAGATTAAAAAATCTTTTGGGTGTTTTAATTATAGGACATTCTTTCCCAATCCACTTTTTCCACTCCAATCTTTCAAACGGAAATTTTTTCTAAAACTAATAATTTTCAGAAAGTATATATAGAAAAGATATTAGAAACAGCAAGATACCTTAAATTCTGGCTATTTGGATCCAGCGGCTAAACTTAAAATCATTTAAGGCCAGCTTACTCTGAAAAACGTGATTTTTTTCAATACATTTTATTTATAATACAAAAAATGTTAAGTAATAAGTTTTTTTACATATGATAGTACATACATGAAGTTACTTGAAATTTTTTTTTTCAAAATGGCGTTCTTGAAAATGGCTGCTGAAAGTTATCTACTTCGTAGATGGATGACATAATTTCTTGAAAAAGAATTATCTAAACACAGAAAAAACGATATTCTTATTCTAAGAAACACATTTTAAATAGGCGCCAAGAATATTTAAGAAGTGTTTCTTAGAATAAGAATATCGTTTTTTCTGTGAAAGCAAAAAACAAAACGGTTTCATGTTCTGTATCGAATTGGCTATAGCCTCAAGCAGAATGAAACATTTTTAATGAAAAAAAAAAACAAAATGGCGGGCTTTTTAATTTTTTCAACCTTTTTTTCACTTTTAATTGTTTATTACTTTTTTAAATCGGTTCAAAGTTTTTATTCGTGAAAAATCATAAAAAAGTGAATTTTACTTACAGTACGCTTCCATTTAATTAACCTCGTCGGGACCGGATGAAACATTTTAATTGACCCTTCCCACTCTTTACGCAAGTACCAAAAACACTTTGCACGTGAGAGGTAATGTAACATTTCCCCTTACGTGCACATGAGTGGTAGGGATAATTTTGTTCATTTAAAATGTACGGAAAAGTTCAAATAAAATGGAAGTTCATTTAAAATGGAGGTCAATTAAATGGAAGCGTACTGTACATATCCATTTTAGCTGAATACACAATTCCTTCCTCGTCTTCGTAAGCATCATTCCGAAGAATTCTTGCATTTCTTAAAGCAGTTCTGTGATCCTTCGACGCTTCAGTAGCTTCTAGCTCAGCTCGATCAACACGTCTGTTTTTGGCCCTATCAGCAAAGTGCCTTGCTCCCCACTCTTTTATACCTGCTTCTCGGTCTTGCTGACCTTCGGGACTAATTCTATACTATTTCTACGAGTGTACAGTAGCAATTTATGAAAAAAAAGAATTTCGATTTTTTCAAAATTGTTTAGAGTAACCTGGCCTTAATTCCCAAAAGGGCATTTTGCTCGAACAAAAGAGAAATTTAGTCTGGCACAGAAATAAAATTTTCTTATTAATAAACAGTAAAAATATAAAAAAAAACCTCGATAATCTTAAATGTCCAATTGTAAAATCTAATTCCAAAAAAAAACATCTTAACTTATCTACAGATTTTTATTGATGTGTTATACAATTTTTTTCTCCTAGTTTTTTGAAGTCAAAAGTGAACACCCTGGCAAAAATGTGGGCCATAGCGTGGACTCAATTGAGTCCGCCTTAGGTCCACGTTAGGTCCACTTTATGGAATTTGCTAGAAAACAAGTGGAAAATCAAAAAAATCATTTCCCAAATGAATTATTATGATAAAACTCATCTTTTTAAAGCGATTTAGTAAGATATGGGAAGGAAAATAATTAATTTGCGGCTAAAAACATTAGAAATCTTGAATAACGAACATTGAATGATTTCTAATGTTTTTAACAGCAAATTAATTATTTTCCTTCCCATATCTTACTAAATCGCTTTAAAAAGATGAGTTTTATCATAATAATTCATTTGGGAAATCATTTTTTTGATTTTCCACTTGTTTTCTAGCAAATTCCAAAAAGTGAACCTAACGTGGACTCAATTGAGTCCACGCTATGGCCTACATTTTTGCCAGGGCAGTACCAGAGATTTGCCCATATAAGACAAGAGTTCGAAATTTTCAACTAATTTATTGACATTTAAAATATAATCAAAATAATAGGTACTTTTTTTTCTTCTGAAGTCAATTTGGTAATGTGTTAAATATGAACATTTTCTGAATGGGACAATCATTGTACCGATTATGCTAATAAAATTTGGTGAATACAACACTATTATTTCTGAAAAATAATCTAAAACAATAAAATGTCTATTAATAAACTTTAAATTAATGTCGACAGAATCTAAAAATTGGGATATTTGGATTGACTTGCAGTTTTCTATTTTGTGAACTTCTGCAGGCACCGAATTTCACCCGAACTAATTACGAAGACAAAGTATTATATATAATACAGGTACATCATTTTTTTTTAGAAAAAAGACCTCCATTTACAAAAGTATTTTATAAAAAAGCTTTATTATAAAATAATATAATTATCTTAACAGGCATAACCTACATGTATTCGTTATCATGGAATATATGCGTGTGGCCACAATGTTTAAACACGCAATTCAGTCATATAGCTAAATTGCCAAATTTTTGTTAAAAGCTATTTACAATTACCTAATTTAATTTACATTTACTTACTCACAGTTTGTTATACATAAGAATATTGAAAAACTATAAAATTAATAATTTTTTTATTTACATAAAAATGCAAAAGATTAATTATTGAAATTTCGTAGACATTAAAAGAAGTCGTTACCACCGGAAATTTTATACTGCAAATATATGTACTTTCAAAACAATTATTTTATCTTAATAAACAATAATAAAAAACAACAATACAATGAGAATAGAACTTAAGAAATACGAATTTTGCATAAAAAACATAGTTCTTTTTAAAATTATATACGTTCAGTAGAAAAATGAGAACGTGAGTATCAAAACTTGCCTTATTCACTAAATATAATGTTCAGAAATCGCAGAAAACGCCATACAATAATTGTCATTTCATCAAGAATTAACGCAAGAATCATTTCACCAAAATGAAACTGTAAACGCAGTAGCTATTTAGTCAGATAGTGGCTAAAAGATAATAAATTATTTATCCCACTAACGGGATGAATAAAAAATCCAGGTTATTTATCCAGAAAGAGAAATAGTTTCGTTTCTCATTTACTAAAAATCATTTTATTATTGTTAAGTGGTAATATTTTTCATTCTAAATAAACGAACATATTTCTCTTAAGGAGCAAATAATCAAACTTATAAATAATCGAATAATCTCTGATTATATTATGAAATTCTGCATAAATAGGCGCTAGTCCATTTCAAGATTTGTAAAATTAAACAACGCTTTGAAAACAAAATTTGATTTATAATATGCATAATTATATATTTAAATCCTAATTCTAAAATCAGTATAAAATTTTCTCCCTTATATTTTTAAAATCATAGTATTAATAAGTATTAACTTAATAAGAGAAATCAAGTCAGAGGAAGTACTTTGCAGTTTAGTAAAACAAAGAAACACAATTTTTTTACTCTGTGTTTTGTTTAAAAAAAAATGTTTTCAACTATTTAGAACCAATTATGCGGCTATTATGCAATAAAAGCATTACATTGCAAGAATGCGGGCAAATCCACAGAACCGTACGTTTTTTTTCTAAAAAATTTAAAAAAAAAAAAAAAAAAAAAAAAGAGATAAAATAATTTTGATTACTATTGTTCATACTAGTGATCGTTCTCTCCATTGACATAATTTCTAACTAGAAAGTGGTTTTTTCTCCCTAAACAAAAATATAATTAAAATTAATTTCACTAAATTTTGAATCATCAATTTTTACATTTAACAGAAAAAATTATGTTGAACCAAAATTTGTCAAATAATAATTATTTCAGATTTTGTGTTTTTTCTTAAATCTAGTAAAAACCTGTAATTTTGATCTAATTTTCACAAATAATTGCTTATTATTTTCTTGGAAATATTCCCTATAATTTTATTTGTTGGATTTTGTTAATATAACTTTTGAATGAAATATTAATTTTAGAACTAAAACAAAACAATTATAAAGAATGCTTTGAAAAAGCGAAATGAGGTACTGTTTGTCAAAATTAGATTGAAAATTACAGATTTGAACTATATTTAAAGAAAAAACACAAAATATTAAATAATTATTATTTGGCAACAAATTTTAGCCCAACCGAATTTTTTTTTAATGTACAACACTTGATGTTTCAAAATTTGATGAAATTAATTTTATTAATATTTTTATTTGGTGTGAAATATTTATTTTTAGTTTGAGGTTATGTCAAGGAGAAAAACTCCTTAAGGTATTAGTCGCGTAAATGCTCCCGCAAAACTCCCGCAAAATAAAAAGAACAATAAATAAACTTTTATATCAACTCACTTGCTTCCTTGGGACCTCTTCTAATGTAATTTATGTAATTTTCACGATTTTGAGTCAGGTACTATAAGTTATCGTGATGTATTGCTCCCACGTTTTCGACATTTTTCAATGAAACCACGTGAAAATGAGAAATTATGAATTTTTAAATTATTGTATTTTTTATACGGCGTGATCAATAAAATTAATTTTTTTTTAAAGGATTTATTTTATCTCAATGTGTAACTTAGTAGTTTTATTTGAAAAACTGACGACTTGTTTTTTTATAAATGAATATAAGAGACATTTTTTACATGCATTTTGTGCTATTGCATGCAAAAGGTATAAACTTTAAATTAATATTTTGAAGCTCAGAAGTGGTGAAAATTAATAGGATAGATCTCATTTCATAGATAAATACCTCATGAATACAGATACAAAGTTTTAAAAAAATCTGACGAAAATCATTTTACGCGACTAATACCTTAATAAAGAAAAGCTTGAAATGTTTTTATTTAACATTTTTAAATGTTCCAATTGTAGTTAAAATTTTGCGTTCAGACAAAACTTCAAGCCCATATTCTTCGTTTTATTATCGTTTTTTAAACGTGTAATGATAATAATTATCATTTATCTTAAATTTTAAATGATTTCGTCTTATGCAGAAAAAGTATACTCATAAAAATAAATAATAAAAATACAAAAAGTAACAAGTCAAAGTTGATTACTGAAGTTCATACACGATTTTTTATTTTACTTAAAAAATTATAAGTATTACGATTCAATTAGCTATTTCAGATAAGGAGGATAGGTCGACAGACTATTTTTCTAAAATGTAGAATATGAAATAAAAAATTAAAATTTATGATTTTAAATAATAGTTTTAATGCTACGATATTAAAAACTGTAAATATTAAATTTTAAAGAAAAAATAACTTTCTGATGACCGTATTGCTGCGCATTTAAAAACGTGGCTACCTTTATTTCGGTGACAGCAACAGAATTTTCAAATTTTAGTTTGATAAACCGGTCATTTTCGGCCTTCGATATTACGTGCGTACGTTTTAATTAAGAATTCGTTTTGAAATAAACGGAATTTATCTTGTGGTATTTTTCGTATTTGTACGAATTTTGGTTCTCAATTTTGAATCCTGGTTTCAGGCGAGTTATATTCGAAGCAACGTGGGAAGAATTTATTTTCGAAATAAGATTTTTAATTCGCTACAATCATAATCATCATCATGATTTTAAACTATCCTCCAAAAAGACACTGGTACCTTAAAACTATTCATACAATATTATTATATAAAGATTTAAATCACGAATAACATGAAATCATACGGTTCTGTGGTTTTGCTAATACATGATTTATGCAATATTATAAGCTTTACAAACGTATTGTAAAATACTAAGAAACGCAAAATAACTACTTTATTTTTTTACTTTTCGGATAAAGGGCGTTTTGATTCTAACGTCCTCAAATATGTTTTTAGAAAATATAGCCTTGTTTAATCCTATTCAACAATTAGTAGGAATCTATAATTTTGGTGTACTGAGAAAGAAAAATCCAAATGTGTCTATACTGTTGAATAACGTAGTAACCTACTTTTTCAATGGGCGCTATTTTGGGTTGCAAGATCGTTACACTTTGTGTTGTCCGAAAATACTTTTTTTATTAAATTCATTAGTAGGACGTAAAAGATTTCAATTTGACATTGAAAGAAGGTAAAGAGTCTACTTTTACAGTAATAGACTATTTAAAAAAAAGATATTTGCATTTTTGCAACAACAACAACAAAAAAAGAAACAAAAGTCAATTCGACATTTAATAATAAAAAGAAAAAAAAAAAGAAATTTAGTATTTAAAAGGTGCGTCATAACAAAGGGAATTTTCTCAAAATTGAGTTAGCATGCAAATTATGTTCTTGATTAATTTCTGCATCATAAGCAGTTGTATTTTTATGAATGGGGCAGGTTACACCGTCTACCTTATGTTGGCGCATGCGCAGAAGTTAGTTGTCATGGCGACGAACTTCTGCGCAATCGTAGTAACATAACCTAGCTTATTATAAAGTACTTTTTTTAAAGTTGCGTATCTTAAGGTAGAGGATGTAACCAGACTCAATGTTTCATTCATAGACAATATTTATATAAGTTTCAAAACATTGGGTATAACACAATGCTGTACACGAAGGGATTTTCACCATACTAAAGTATTATGATTTATTACAAATGTTAATGGAAAATTATACAAAGTTAAGATTAAAGTTTTTTTTAACCTTACAATAAAATTGAAGGAACTGCTTTGTTATAGCGCACCCTATATTTACTTAACGCTGTTTACAGATGAATTATAAAAAGTTTCTTTACATATTAGGATATATGGCATAGTAGGGATTTTTAAATTGTTTTGCATTCATGGCGTAAAGATTGGGATCTTCTATTGGGAAAGGTTGAATAATATTGGTAGTCGTTAGTGGTTTTTGATTATGAACATTAGCAACCATGAATTGAGGTGTAGGAGTTATTTGAGTTACTGTGGCCGATTCTAATAACTTCTTTTGAGTGTAAATATGAGTTGTCAAGGCTGATTGAGACGGTTGAGAAGGTCCATTATCTTGGATATTATTTTCCGTAGATTCGGTACAGACTGCAAAGGTCGGTGCAATGCCAGACTGTTGTTGAGATTTGCACTTTTTCGTATGAGCATATAAAGAGCCCGCGTTATTATATCTTTTGGCGCAAATCTTGCAGGCATAAGGCCTTTGACCAGTGTGAGTATAAGTGTGCTCATTGAGAGAAGTTAAGCGTCTAAATGATTTCATACAAATCTGGCAATGATACTTAGCTTCTCCTGTATGCATTGTTATATGTCTTGCTAAAGTATTAGCTCGCGCAAACGCCCTACTGCAATACTGGCAAATGTATGGCTTTTCGCCACTGTGAGTTCGCAAATGTAACTGTAAGTAAGTACTTTTTGTAAATGCCTTAGTACAGACATTACAAACATATGGTTTAACGCCTGTATGAGTACGCATGTGTGCAACCAGCGAACCACTTTGAGCAAAACATTTACTGCAAACTTCACATAAAAATCGTTTCTGAGTATCTTTTACGCGCTTATGACGTTCCATGTGATTAGCTAGAGATTGAGGCTGAGCAAAAGCTTTCGGACAAAGAGAACACTGATGAGGTCGGTTGTATTTTTCCTGAAAAAATACGCTAATTAGATAATAATAGTAATAATAAAAATCCTAAAAAAAAAGACATGGCCTGAAATAATTGATTAAAAATCTGTGACGTTGAGATATGAAATCTAGAGGACGACGCCGACACAAAAACACAATATGTTCTGCAAAAATAGGTAAATTTTAAACATTTTAACTGCGTTTCTATAAAAATATAACGAAATAAATAATAAGTAAATACCCATTGTGTAAAATATTAAAACAAAACATCAAGCTGAATAGTAGCCGATTCTGACAATTTTCAATCGCAATTTCTTTCAACATCACTTTCTTCTTAAAATTTCAATTTTAACATCGTTTACTAAAAATTTTGATTATTGTTAGAAACTTTTTTTTAAATGTTTAGAGTTATGATTTTTAAAATATGTATTTCCTCTTGATTGCAAACTATTTTGATGAGTTTCGTATTATTACTTAAAATTGCTAAGATAAATGTATTCAAGAAATGACCTTTTCTTTACGATTATCGTAGAAAACATTTTATTGCTTTCTCATAGAGGAAGTATTTTTACCCTCAAATTATCGATTGCGATTTTTTGTCATATCTCGACATATTTCGACCTCAGGATGTCGAAAATGAAGTTTTAAAAAAATGTCCGTGTATGTGTATGTGTGTGTGTCCACATTACGTTTGGCCCAATATATCGAAAACTATAATACTTAAAACTATGTTTTTTAATGAAATTATAGGCCCTTCAGGGGACAAATTATGACATACGTTTGAACCCGATCGATCAATTCTAACTATTTTTTACGCATTTAAAATTTTTGAAACAATCGTTTTTTTTTTGCCAAATTGGATATTTTTCTTTAAAAAAGTTCAAATGTAAGTTTTTTTCGTTTTATTTTTTGAAAACGCATCGATTGAGCTTTTAGCGAACCCTATAGTGCAATTTAATCCAAAGTTATTAGCATTTTAAAAATTGAAAATTTTGAAAATTTTGTTTTTTAATAATTTTATTTTTATGATTTATTACAAGCTTTAATTATGTTGGTGATTAAAAAACACACCGAATGAGCTGTTTGCAAACCTTCTGCTGTAATCCTGTTCAGAGTTATCAAAGTTTCAAAAGTTGAAAATTTTTATTAAGATTGTTGACAAAATCCATAAAAAATTTCCAATTCTAAATAATTTTAGCATTTCAAAAGAATAACCCAGAAAAACGAACATGGATTAATTTTTTTTAGTCCAGGACAAGATCCTTCTTGACGTAATTTTTCTCGCTAAATACGAATCCGTAGTCCATTTTCTTCACTAAACCTCAAATTTCAAAATGGTCGATCCAATATGACGGACGAAAAATTGGAAAGTTCGAGAATTCTTATTTCTAACTTATGAACCAAAAGAATCATTTTGAAATGTCAAAAAAAATTTACCAATAAATTTTCTAACGCAATAGGTAGATGGATTCAATAATTCTGTATGGTTTCTAGAGTACAAAATAAAAAGAATAGTACAAGTTTCTTTTAACTAACTTATGATTAAGATTTCGTATATTTACTTCCATAGAACAATGGGCGTAAGGTTAAATGCGTTCGTTACTTGAGATATATATGCGGGTTCGAATCTTGTCAGTGTTATTTTTTTTTATTTTTCGAACCTGTACTCTATACAAAAACTTGTACAAGATCATGTGCGAGAAAAAGATGTTCTTGTAAAAAATCTTATGTATGAACCTGTACAAGAACTTGTTCCAATTTATTGAGTTGAACTCATGCGTGTTCTTGTACAAGTTTAGGCCAGTGATTATGCACAAGAAATGATACAAGAACAGATCCAAGATCTTGCACAAGTTTTTTCTGCTGGGTACTCAGAGGTTTTTAAGGTTTCTGATAACAAACTTGACATGAGAATTAAAAAATGCAAAATGGTGAACCCAAAACGGCGGATTTTATTCATAAAATTATAGGATATACTTAAAAACAAGTTACTCGGAGGTTTCTAGGGTTCCTAATCGAGAATTTGTCATCAGAATTAAAACTGTTGAATGTGTAACCAAAAATTACTAAGAAACAATATTAAATTCTAACTTATAAGTAAGTATAACTTGCACTAAGAAAAAGGAATTGTTTGATTTTGCTAACAAAATATATATAAAAAAAATATGGATTTTGGAGATATGCGAATAGTTTGAATCCGAATCGAATAGAATAGAATCGAATTGGCAAGATTCGATTCGAATTAAACTCTTTATTTCAATGCAAATTCGTTCGAAGTCGAGTCGTATTTGATTTGATTTGATACATTTTGATGAGATTCACTTCGATTCGTGGTTTGAAAATCCTGCTTCTCACATCTCTAATAGATTTATCTTGAAAATTGAGAAAATAATGATTTGTATTTATTTAGAAATATTAAAATTACTATTTTTAAATGAATAAAGCACTTAAAGATATAAAATAATAGAAAACATATATGGCTCGTTATGAAGAAAAGGACCCTAAACAGCAAAAAATTGTAGGTTATGTTTGTGATTTTTGAAATGAAAATATATAAAGAGGATCAATTCTCAATACAAGTAATTGACGTTTTAGTCTTTCTTTCCGTCCAAAACATTCAATAAAAACTAATTTTAATTTTACATAATTAAAAAGAAACTTTTAATCTAGAGAAAACTATCACTGAACATGACCTAAAATCCATTAATTTGGATTAAATATTTTGAGAAAACTCCAAAAACCAAATGATTTACCCATTTTTTTCTAAATAAAAAAGTGACGTTTTTTCGAACCTCCTACACTTTAAAATCACATTTTAAAATAAATATTCCTTTTATTTCGTACTCTAGAAACCATACAGAATTATTTCTAAAAGTACCAAACTTTGGTCGAAACAAAATGGTTTGACCCAAAAGGATATAAAATAATTCAGAGCTGGGTAAAATGGTTTTACAAATCTATTTGAAATGTAAAATGGTTTTGAAAAAACCATTTAAAATGCAAAATGGAAAATGGTTTTCTATTTTCTATTTGAAATGGAAAATGTATATTTGAAATAGGTTTACATAAAATGCAAAATGGTTTTCCAATTTACTTATTAAATGATAATTAAAATTAATTTTTTGCACCCGACAAGAATAAAAGAACAATTAACAAATTAATTTCAATAACTGTTTAATGAGTAAATTAAAAAATACGAATTATCTAACGTCAAGCCTTCCACGTGCTTTTAAGTAAAATAAATGGGTCGCATTCTCTGTAAAACAGACCCCTCCCCCTTTACCCAAAAAAGGTTTAAAAATAAATGACCGTTCTTTTTAAAAAATTGCAACTTAGGATATGTAGTTACTTTAGCCATATGGCTTTTTTTAATTAATATTTTTTTAAGACAATATATTGTTATAAATAAAAAAAGTTAACTAACAAAATAAATGGATTGTTTCAAAATTTTAAATTTTGATCTGATTCGCTTTAAATTTGTTACTTGGGGGTTTTTGAGGTTGCTGATTACAAATCTGAAGTCACTTTTTAGAAATTAAAAATGGCGGATCCAAAATGGCGGACACCATTTTTAAATTTTTATTAGATTGGCTTCATACTTGTTACGCGGGGGTATTGGATTTTTTAAGGGTTTCTAATGAATAGGAAATTATTTGGTGGTCGAGTGACCTTAATATTAAGTGATAACCTGAGCCAATCAACCTTTAAAACTCACCCTAGATTTGGATCCACCATATTAAATTTCCAAAAAGTTGCTTCAGATTCCTAATCAGCGACCCCAAAAACCCCCGAGTAACAACTTTGAAGCGAATCTGATCGAATTTAAAAATTTTGAAACCATCCATTTATTTTGTTAGTTAACTTTTTTTTATTCATAACAATATATTATTGTCTTTAAAAAATTATTAATTAAAAAAAAGCCATACGGCTAAAGTAACAACATATCCCAAGCTACAATTTTTTAAAAAGAACGGTCATTTATTTTTAAACCCTTTTTGAGCAGAAGGGGGGGGGGGATCCGTTCCACAGAGTCAAAATTTTATTATCTTGTTTACAACAATTTGATTAGCGAAACTCCTTTGTAGTCACTATTGTAGGAGGCAAATACGTGTCAAATAAATAAATAAACGTTGTTTAGGTCGAGATGTTTCTGTATTGTACATTATTATACTTCAAAAATGCGCTTAAAATGGAAAATGGAATTTCAAATGCAAAATAGGTTGCAAATCTATTTGAAATGGAAAATGGTTTTCTGATTCCTATTTGAAATGGAAAATGGAAAATGGCATTTTGCATTTCAAATACGTATTTGAAATAGATTCATTTCAAATACTTACCCAGCTCTGAAAATAATGTTGAAATTATTACCTTTTTCCGGTTTTCTAGAGAATCCATTGATTTATTGGTATTAACTGAGCCCTCATCGAAGCCATCTTCCGATAATTCTCCGAATATTTCCTTAGGATGTTTAGACTGTTCATGTTCCTTTAATTTATCCACTCTGGAGAATTCCTTGCCGCACATTTTACAGTTGTACTTTAACCCCGTATGTGTTAAAAGATGTCGTTTTAGATTTCTTTTAGTAGCAAAAAGCTTACCACATTTTGTACATTGCAAACCTTCCGTAAGCATTTCTTCATCTTCTGAATCTAAAAGATCTTTAGTTTTATTTGAATACTCCGTATCTTTAGACGATAAAACTTCACTGGTAATTTCTTCTGGATCATATTCAGGATGAATTTTAGCATGTGATATAAAAGATTTCTGGTATGTAAATTGTTTAGAACAAACTTTGCAGGTAAATTTGAATGACTTTTTCTCTGAGTGATGACCTTCTTTATCATCTCTTCCAACTCTTTTATCGTTTTCCGTCTCATTCATTTCGGCTGAAAATGATTTATCGTCATCTGTTTTTCTTTCATGAGCTTCTTCGTAATGACTTTTTAATTTTCCCACGTGTGAGAATTGCTTTGTACATAAATAACAAACATATCGCAATTTCTTTTTCGGTCTATGCATGATGACGTGCTTGTCTAAAGCCACTCTTGAGGAAAAAGTTTTTATACATTTAGGGCACTTTTGTCTTTGAGTTCTACAAATTAGCGGTGTCTCCTCGTTATCGGAAACATTATAATTTTCAGTAGCATTGCTAACAGCTTCGGATGTTGCTTTTTCTATTTTATTAACAGTAAATTCTAATGGATTTTGAGTTTCTTCTATTTTCACATATTCTTCATGAAAACTCATATTCAAATGACCTTGTGCTTCCGAAATGTTCTGATTAATTCTAGATGAATTTTCTTCATGCAGTGAATCGTGAATATTTAATTTTTCCGTTTCACTGTACATAAAATTACTAGCAATAGCTTCATTTGAATTATTGTGTTTTACACCACAATTTTCTGTTATATCAAATCCCATTATATTATTTGCATTAGTTAAAGATGCTGAAACTAGTTGATCATTAGTATGAATAGAAAATTCATCAATTTTTGCACTGATATCATGGAGTAGTTGACTGCGCTCTTCAACGTTACAAGAGATTTGTTTATGTGAGAATTCTTCTGACATAGCATCTGATATTACTCTGTTAATCGAATGAGTTAGCGATAAAGTTGTGTCTTTTGCTAATAAAGCGTTTCGTAATTTGATGTCCGAGTGCTCAGCTTGGCATTTGAAGTCATATGTTATATCGACAAGTTGTCGGCATTCGAGACAGAGAATTGTAGGCAAACCATCCCCTTCTTCCATCTACAATATAAAAATTAAATAAAAAAATATACAAATTTATAACAACAGTTTGTATAATAGAGAATTCTTCTTTTCATTAATCTAACACAGGCTTCACAGTGACAATGAAGAATATTTTAGGGGAAATAGGGGACAGAATATACAAAAATAGGCAACTTTTAGGGTACCTACTTTAAAAACTTTATAAATAAAGATAAATAAATTATATAAAGTAGAACCTAGATTTTATTTGGGTAGGACAAAAAAACAAGTTGTAGGATAACAAAAAAATTACAGAATTTTCAAATTAATAATAAAAAAAAAAAGAGAACTTCAGAAATAATTAAAAAAAGATAAGAATATAATGGTAAATTAAAAAAAAATGGAAACTTTAAGTAATTAATTAAAAAATAATAAACAGAATTAAAAATTGGAAAAAAATCAATTAAAAAAGATTATAAAACTAATCAAAATTAAAAGAAAGAGTTTAAATTTTGAGATAAATAATTGAAGATTCAATAAATCAGTTTAAAAATAATTTAAAAAATTTTTAATTGTTTCTATAATTGCAAAATTATAGAAACAACTGAAAATTGAGAAAATAATTGAAAATTGATGAAAACAATCGAGAATTGAGAAAAATAATTAAAAATTTAGGAAATTAATTAAATAATGATTAAGGTAATTTAAAATCGAAGAAATCACTGAGGAGTTTATAAAACAAATTAAAGATTGAAAAAAAAGAATTGAAATTTAAGATTAATAAATGAAAATTATAAATGAATCAAACTAAAAATAATTTTAAAAATTAAAAATTGAAGAAATAAATTTTTCAAAATTATTGAAATAATTGAAAATTGAAGACAGTAATTTAAAATTAAGAACATATTTGAAAATTAAAGAAAACAATCGAGATTCGAAAAGAATAATTTAAAAAAAATTACAAGATATATATCAAATTAAAGGAATAATTGAAAAATAGCAAAAATAATGATAAATTTTTTAAAATAATTTAAAATTTACGAAATTATTTACAAAATACCGAAAGTAATTGTAAATTTAAAAAAAATAATTTAAAAATTCTAAAATTAATTAAAAATGAGTTTAATCAATTCAAAATTAAAATAAATGATTAAAGGTTTAGTAAATCAGTTAAAAAATAATTTTAAAAATTATAATTTGGAAAAATAAATTGCAAAATTATAGAAATAATTTGAAATTGAAGACAGTAATTTAAAATTTAGAAAGTATTTCAGAATTAAAAAAAGCAATCGAGAATTGAGAAGAATAAATGAAAAATGGCAAAAATAATGATAAATTTTTTAAAATAATTGAAATTTGAAAAAAAATAATTGAAAAATTTTAAAATATATTAACAATTTTTTTAATTAATTGAAAATTGAAATAAATAATTAAAGGTTTAGTAAATCAGTTAAAAAATAATTGAAAAATTTATAAAAAAAATTGAAAAATTAGAGAAATTAATTTAAAAATGATGGAAATATTTGGAAAATAATACAAATGACTGAAATTTGAGATAAATAAATAAAAATCGGGCAAGTACGAGTTACACCCGTACCAAAATCTAGGGTTCCGTACATTTACAAAACAAAGATATACCTTATTAACAAACAGAGAGCTCTAATTTGGTACACATATGTATTTTTACGTGTAGATTACAGGAAAATTATAGAGAACATTATCTGGATTGACAGTCAAAACGTTGTCAATAAAAGAAAAACTGCAAATTTTCGAAAAAAAAAGTTGTTTCCTCATAACTTTGAAACTATTTGAGCTAGAGGGATAAAATTTGATACATTTGAACATTTTTATGTACAGATTATGAAAATTAATTAGTACGTACAAATTATGAAAATACTTCTACCTTCAAGTACATGAAACTTTTGCTTAAGGGTACAGGTAAATAACATAAAAATCAAGAATTTTTTTTTAAGGGGAGGCCCTGAAATTTTTATAGGGTTTCAGGGCTTATAACAGTCTTGATTATAGGCCCTGTGGCGGGACGCATAAATTTATACCGATTGACATTTGATCGACTGGACATTTGGACGAAGGGCATTTGGACGAATTGACATTTGGACGAAATGACATTTTGACGAAATGACATTTCGACGAATCGACATTTCGACGAAAGGACATTTGGACGAATCGACATTTTGACGAAAGGACATTTGGACGAATCGACATTTTGACGAATGGACATTTGGACGAATCGACATTTTGACGAATGGACATTTGGACGAATCGACATTTTGACGAAAAGACATTTGGACGAATCGACATTTTGACGAAAGGACATTTGGACGAATCGACATTTTGACGAAAGGACATTTGGACGAATCGACATTTTGACGAAAGGACATTTGGGCGAATCGACATTTTGACGAATGGACATTTTGATGAAACGACACTTGGACGAATCTTTTTTGGCATATAAGTTTACTCTCTATGTTGTACTTGTTCATGGTTTCCAATTATCAAATATTCCAAGTGTTAATAGGGTTCAGTGTTTATCCGAGAGATGGAGCTAGGAGAATTACAATTGTGTATAAAATGAAATTTTTATAATTTTTAGGTAATTTACCTACAGATTACCTAAATTTTAATACCCCTAGCTCCATCTCACGGAGAAACAACACTTGGAATATTTGATAATTGGAAACCATGAACAAGTACAACATAGAGAGTAAACTTATATGCCAAAAAAGATTCGTCCAAGTGTCGATTCGTCCAAATGTCGATTCGTCCAAATGTCTTTTCGTTAAAATGTCGATTCGTCCAAATGTCCTTTCGTCCAAATGTCCATTCGTCAAAATGTCCATTCGTCCAAATGTCGATTCGTCCAAATGTCCATTCGTCAAAATGTCGATTCGTCCAAATATCCTTTCGTTAAAATGTCGATTCATCCAAGTGTCGTTTCATCAAAATGTCGATTCGTCCAAATGTCCATTCGTCCAAATGTCCAATCGTCCAAATGTCGATTCGTCCAAATGTCCTTTCGTCCAAATGTCGATTCGTCCAAATGTCCTTTCGTCAAAATGTCGATTCGTCCAAATGTCCTTTCGTCAAAATGTCGATTTGTCCAAATGTCATTTCGTCCAAATGTCGATTCGTCCAAATGTCATTTCGTCCAAATGTCGATTCGTCCAAATGTCATTTCGTCCAAATGTCATTTCGTCCAAATGTCGATTCGTCCAAATGTCATTTCGTCCAAATGTCAATTCGTCCAAATGCCCTTCGTCCAAATGTCCAGTCGATCAAATGTCAATCGGTATAAATTTATGCGTCCCCCTGTGGCAGCCTTGATCAAGTCTTGCATAAGATTAAAAATTTTTTTTTTTGTTTTTTTCATAATTTTTCAATTATTTTGAAAAAAAAGTGATAACAATTTTCAATTGCGTTTTATATCGTTTTTTTACATTCTGAGTATACAAATAAAAATTTTATTGGTTTGAGGGGTACTGTAGGACAATTAGGGTGAGCTCTAGCATAGGGGTCTAAACCTCTTTTTGGTAATTTTTTGAATTTTTTTTTGTGATCTCATAATATTTAATTTTATTTCCAAACATAATTTTTCCATAATTTGCATGCAAAAATACACGAGTGTACCAAATTTTATCCCTCTAGCTCAAATAATGGCAAAGTTAGAGAAAAAAAACTTTGTTTTCCAAAATTTGCAGTTTCTCCTTGACAACGCTATGGCCATCAATCCAGATCATGTTCTCTATGCGAAAAAAACTTTTTTTCGTAAATTTCCTGAAAAATCGTTGAAAATCAATATTTTTTTACTGGACTAGTCTGTTTCTCTTCATAAATACTCACAGAATAACATCCAATTATTTACAAGTGAAACTTGTTCAGTTTACTATTTTTTGTAGGACCCAAAAGTTGACCAAAAGTAAACCAAGATAAATTATTATTGGCAAAAAATATTAATTTAAAAAACACCGTTAAATTTAGGAGTGTTAATTATGGTTTCTATTATTTTTGAGGTCATTGATTACAAATCTGAAGTGAAATTTCAAAAATTCAAAATGGCGGATCCAATATGTCGGACACTAAAATTAACCCTTTAACGCCTGCGGGACGTATATGTCCCACTTGCAAAAACGCCTGTAACTTTCTTGACTATCAATATTTTTCAATGCAGTTCAGCTTATTTTCTTCAGTATGAATGCTAGTATTTAGAAAAAAATACAAGTAATGAAAAAAAAATCATTTTATTCTAAATAAATAACCAAATGTTTATGCAAATCTCAGAAATCGTGAAAAAAATCAGTTAGCTCCCAGACGGACATCAAAGTCAAAAAAAAATTTTGGGACACAGAATTTAAAAGTTTTTGAACTACTTAATACGAATGTGGTCTTCAAATTAAAAAATTCAAAATGGCGTATTCTAGATGGCGCCTCAAACATAAAAAAAATAACTTGTGTTTCCCAAGTAGTAACAATAATTATAAATAAGTGACACATGTTTATAAGGGTTTTTGGGGTGGCTGATTATGAATATAATGTCAAATTGACAATTTGACAATTGACAGCTGTCAATTCAGTTGTCAACTTTTGTAAAAAGTAATTACTTTTGACGAAAATGACAGTATAAGGGTTTTCGGGGTCACTAATTACAAATATTATGTCAAATTGACAATTTGACAATTAACAGCTGTCAATTCAGGTTGTCATCTTCTCTTAAAAGGGATTATTTTTTACGAAAATGACCGTATAAGGGTTTTCGAGGTCGCTGATTACAAATATGATGTCAAATTGACAATTTACAGCTGTCAATTCAGTTGTCAACTTTTCTAAAAAGTGATTATTTTTGACGAAAATTACAGTACAAGGGTTTTTGGGGTCGCTGATTACGAATATAATGTGAATTTGTCAGCTAACAGCTGTCACATAATCGAAATCAGCCCAGATTGTAACAACCAAAAAAAAACGTTTACGCATTGTACAACCTGTCTTTTCGTCTGTCGCTGAGTGATTTGTCGCTCGCAGATTTTTTGAATTTTTGACGAAAGTTGATAAATCCAGTCTTAACAAAATTTATGAATACATACAAGTATTATAAATACATTTCATAAAAAGTTTCTATTAAAGTTACCGTCAAGTGGGGCTATTTTGTGCGCCATGGGGCTATTTTGTGCATGCGAGGTTTTTAATGAATAAAATCTTTATATATAGTTGTTTAAGTTTGCTATTTGGTATAAATATTTTCTGATATATAGACTACAGAGAGTACTAAATGAAATTACTTAATTCTTTATCACAAATCAGAAACAAAATCGTAAAGTCGTGAAAATCAAGCTAAAAATTTTCAAAGCTCTCAAAATTCTGTTTAGATCTCCGGAAGTTTAAAAGTGTTTTTAAAACTATTAATAATACTTGTTGACAATTTAGTTGTGATGGTGTATACGTGATGCGCTAACTTTTTATTGCATATTTTAAGAAAAAAGTGTAAAAAACTAAAAAATCAGAATTTGGTGTGTTATTTTGTGCATCCTTTAAAATCAATTATTTTTCAAAAATTGGTTTTGTAGTTAATAAAAAATACTTTAGAATTTAGTTTTAGAACATATTTGTCTTATTTTTGTTATAAAAAACGAGAAATAAGCATAAAATTTAACATTTACACACGGTGCCTTAAAAACCTCAAAAATGTAACTTTAATAATTACATGCTTTTCAAGTTAATTTTGTAACTTTTTTTCTTAAAATAACTCAAGAAATGTAGTAGAAGTTTTATTAAGTAAGATTTACTTAAAAAAATTACTTTTTTTGTAAAATTTCAAAGTTTTACTTTCAAATTAGTTAAACAATTACTACAAAAAAAAATATTTTTAATCAGTGGCGCCCAATCGGCTGGAGCAGGGGGGTGGGCGGCCGCCCACCCTGGTGGAGGGGTGGGTGGTGTCAGGAGGATGGTAAAAAATATAAATAAAAAATTTAATTTTACGTAACAAAATAATCAGAAAAGTACGGAATTTAAACACCCCATGAACTTACGTACATATGAACTATGATTAATTTGATTTTAATATAATTGTAAACCTAATATTTAATCCCGTAACTGTTTTTTAGTAAGAGTGTCTTTGAAATATTGGTTTTCAAATTCAATTATAACCATAAATTATTAAATAATTATATTTTTAATCATTAATAATATGTTCCTATAAAAATTCAAGAGTACCCTATTGGAAATAACAAAATGAACGCACCGCCCAAGGGCCAGAATCTCTTCATTGTTGTTGGTTATTTAAAACTATATAAATATTAAACTAAAATAATTTAAAATTAAGGAAATTATAGGAATAATTGTGGGAAATAATTGTAAATTGAATAATTGGATTGACAATCGAAGAAAATAATTTGAAATTCAAGAAAATCACTGAAAATTGAAAAATATAACTAAATTTAAAGATTATAATTAAAAATTTAAAAAAGTTATTGAGAAGAGGCGAGAATTATTAAATATAAGAGAAAATATTTGAACTAAAGAACCGAATTAAAAATTGACGAATTGGTTAGAAAATTGAACGAAATTATTGAACAATTGTATTTAATATTAAAGAAACTTATTGATACCCGAAAAAATGATTAAAAAATGGCGAAAACTTTTGAATAGTAAAGAAAATACATATAATTGAGGGCCCGGATGCAATAACTACGTTTGCGCTCGAAGGCATAGTCTGTCTCCTTTTTCACAAGATAATTTGACGGGAAAATTATCTGGAAATGAAAGTTGAAGAAAATTTAAATTTAAAAATTGCTATCAATAGAGGAGATAAAGACGCACATTTTTTCTTAATAAAGTTTTTTTGTCAGACTATTATTTAGTTGAATAAAAATTAAAAACTAATTTTTGTTAGACATTGAAAATAATTATATTTTTACAATCAACCCGTGATATCTCAGAGTCATATGGATAAAAAAAGTTGCAACTTCACCTGCATAATTAAAAAACATTGCAGATCCTAATAAAATGGTTGTAATTATGAAAAAATTGTAATTTGCTATTGATTTTTAATAATAATGTAGTCGCTATCATTACTGTGCTTTACTAACTTTGAGCAAAAAATCTCTGTTACAAAGTTTCGAATTTTGAAGGTTTGAATCACACAAGTTGTTCAGTAAGGTATTAAAAAGTTTTACCAAAAAGAATTTTTTCGATTCATTAAATATTTCAGCTTTTATAAACAATTTTGTTTGAAGCTACTGCGCGTCACGCTTTAACATTTGGTCAGCTGACTGGCTGAGCTCTAAGCCGTGAGCGGAACAAGGATGGATGCACTACGGAGTGGCTGTGGCGAGAGAGAGAAAGCGACAATAAAGTGTTTTTACTGTAAAAATCAACATTTTTATTTTCTATTTTCATAACTGTTAATAAATTAACACACTTTTAAAGAATAAATAACATAATAAAACCATACATTATGCGAAATTAAATATTTTTAAAAATAGCTTGTAAAATACAGACCTATATTTCATATTATTAAAATAAGTTGATTTTTTTAAACATTTACAATCTTGTACTCTTAACTTTTTTAGTCCAGTTCACTTGTTTTTAAGAAATAAAACAATTACAAATTTTTTAAATTTGAAGTAAGAACAATAATTGATACTTTTTAAAAGTTCACAATTGTAAAGTGCTTACACTTTAACTTTATTTTAGACCTATTTCGTTTAAATATTTTTTAAAATATTGTTGTGCCTTCGGTGACAAATATTGTAATAAATTTTTTAAGTCGTTAACTTTTTCCTTAGTGATGCCTACCTTTGGTGTTTCGCTAGCTTTTTCTAAATCTTTATATGTCAAAGTTTGTTCTAAAAAATATGTCACAGGCTCGCTTGTATACTTTTCATAGATTTTTACAGTACGGTTCGGATAATATTCTATTTTTACAGCTTTACTAATTTTAAGCTTTTGGTGAATTTTGTATTTGTCTTTTATTTCATTTTCGAAATCCTTAACCATAACATTTTTTTGTTCGACAATAGTAAAAGGTGGATTGCGTGCGCTTTTAATCAATTCAATATATTCTTGTTCTGTTTCGATACTTTCTTTCATTTTTTTCTTTTTGCCATACATTCCAAAGTTACGGTCACACTGACAATACGAGTGGCCACGAACGGGATACAGGTGATGAATTGGCACTTGCAGTTTTTCTGATAGAATTGATAATAATACTAACATATTATAATTTTTGTTTTGTCCAGGACAGGAGTCAGAAAATAAATATATGTTGTTATAATAATTTAATTCGTACTCTTTAAAAATAACATAATGAAGAAAATTGAATACTGTATTTCCCCCTTTTTTTAGTAAACCCTCCATAAATGGAAACATATAACTACGCGAGATTTCATTTTTGTCAACGTGAAAGTGTACATTAAACACATGAAGCCAAATTAATCGCAACCAAAATTGAGATGAAACTGGCAATTTTGGCAAAGGAAGATTTTGACCAAAGTCGAACTCAATACATAAATTGTCTTTAGACGTAGATAACATTATTTTTTTCAATTTAGTGTATTCAACTACATTTTCTTTATGCGTTTTAATATCTTGGTCGTCTTGCTTTCCAAGTTTTTCATATTCATAGCATTGATTGCAACAATCTGTCCGCGGAACATCGAAAGTAAAATTTAAATAATAATTAAAATATTTTGAATAAGTCGTTTCTGAAAGTGGTACATTATTATCCATAGTTTTTAACTTATAATAATCCAGAAATTCCTTGTACAACTTTGATAAAGTTAAACTACTGTCGTTAAAATAATTTAACGTCGAAGTGGTGTAGTGCGATTTTGAAGTTAAAAGGCTTTCACAATGTTTAAGAATTAATTTTTTCAAATCTTCAGACAATTTTGTGAAATGATTAGATGATTTTCCGCGACAATCGGTAAGAGGTAAATTATTTTTAATTTTGTTTTGAACAGTTCTTATTCTACCTTCTTTTATTCCGATGACATTTAGCAACATTTTTTCACAGACAACTATTTCGTCGTTCGTTTGAAACTGAGTGGGAAAATAATAATTCCAGTTTACATTTTTTTTAATTATTTTATCGCTAATTTTTGTATACTTTTTCTGTCGCATAAGTGTGCTTAGAAAAACATTTTGAGTTGTATAGTTGCCGATTTCCCAAAAATAGTTATGAAGTTTTTGAAGGGCTCCAATATCAAATTTTAAAAAGCACTTTTTCGCACAGCATGTAAGTACTTCAAAATGTTTTGCACCAACCGTTTTTCCATTATATACGGAGACGTATTCTTTTCCCTAAATAATCGAAAACACAAGTTGAACATAATTGAAATAATAAAAAATGACTAATTTTATAAAATATTTTTGAAAAATTAAAAACAAAATTAAAGTATTAAATACATTTTAAAATATATAAACTGATTATTATTTATAACTATTACAATATAATAATTTTAATTACATTAAAAATAAATATTTCCCTACACAACAGTCGAAAATAAATAACAAATAGTATTTACACAAACCTCGTTTCTCGATTTTTTGGAAACATTTCGTTTCCACAAATCCACGTTGCGGGTTCTTTTCCGCCCTTTTCGAACATTTTCAGTAAAGCACATTTTTATGTCACTAATTAAAATATTCAATAGTATTTTAATTTAATATTTTAAAAAATGTATGAGAATACTCGAATAAAATAAATACTGCTCATACTTGTAACTCAGCAAAAATAGTACTAAGCTATGTACAATTAATATTTTGGATAATAGATTAAAAGATATTTGTTTGTATTATTACAAATATACTGACTATGTGTCATAACAACTAAATTAAAATCTATCTTCGAGTGCGGCAAGGACTTTTAAGAACAAAACATTTTGTTTTCAATTTTTGTAAAACCAATTTTCCAGTATAAATTTCATTATTTAAACACTTCTGAAAACAAGTGAACTGGACTAAAAAAATTAAGAGTACAAGATTGTAAATGTTTAAAAAAATCAACTTATTTTAATAATATGAAATATAGGTCTGTATTTTACAAGCTATTTTTAAAAATATTTAATTTCGCATAATGTATGGTTTTATTATGTTATTTATTCTTTAAAAGTGTGTTAATTTATTAACAGTTATGAAAATAGAAAATAAAAATGTTGATTTTTACAGTAAAAACACTTTATTGTCGCTTTCTCTCTCTCGCCACAGCCACTCCGTAGTGCATCCATCCTTGTTCCGCTCACGGCTTAGAGCTCAGCCAGTCAGCTGACCAAATGTTAAAGCGTGACGCGCAGTAGCTTCAAACAAAATTGTTTATAAAAGCTGAAATATTTAATGAATCGAAAAAATTCTTTTTGGTAAAACTTTTTAATACCTTACTGAACAACTTGTGTGATTCAAACCTTCAAAATTCGAAACTTTGTAACAGAGATTTTTTGCTCAAAGTTAGTAAAGCACAGTAATGATAGCGACTACATTATTATTAAAAATCAATAGCAAATTACAATTTTTTCATAATTACAACCATTTTATTAGGATCTGCAATGTTTTTTAATTATGCAGGTGAAGTTGCAACTTTTTTTATCCATATGACTCTGAGATATCACGAGTTGATTGTAAAAATATAATTATTTTCAATGTCTAACAAAAATTAGTTTTTAATTTTTATTCAACTAAATAATAGTCTGACAAAAAAACTTTATTAAGAAAAAATGTGCGTCTTTATCTCCTCTATTGATAGCAATTTTTAAATTTCAATTTTCTTCAACTTTCATTTCCAGATAATTTTCCCGTCAAATTATCTTGTGAAAAAGGAGACAGACTATGCCTTCGAGCGCAAACGTAGTTATTGCATCCGGGCCCTCAATTGGAATTTAAAGTAAATAAATAAGGATTGAAGAAAATATTTGTAGAATTAAAAAACTGAATTACAATTTAAAAACTATTTTTTATAAATGAATGAAATAACTGTAAAAAGCCGAGATTGGTTAAAATTGAAAAATTAAATAAAAATCGAAAAAGTAATAAAAAATTTAAGAGAGTAATTGAAAAATTAAGAATGGAATTGGAATTTTATAGAAAATAATTAAAGAAGATGAAAATGATAAAATATGGTAGGAAATTATGTGAAATTGCAGAAAATAATTGAAAATAGAGTAAAATATCGGATTTTTGAAAAAAATAATTATAAAAAACATAGAATTATTGAATATGGAAGAAGTAATTGACAAATGATAATATTTATTGAATATTGAAAAAAATTCAAAAAGGCCAGAATAATGGACACAATTTAAAAGTAATTAAAAAATTAATGAATAATTATACAATTTTAATAGAAAAATAATTAAAAATAACCGAGAATTATTTAATACTGAAGGAAATTACTGAAAATTAAAGAATGAAATTGAAAGTTAAAGATTATAATTTCAAGTTCAAAAAATTTATTGAAAAAAGGCGAGAATTATTGAATATAGAAGAAACAAATTGAAAACTGAAAAATCGAATTGAAATTCGAAGCATATAATTAAAAATTGAAAAAAGCAATTGAAAAAAGCCGATAATTATTGATTATTGAAAAGTTAATTAAAAATTAAAGAAAAGAATTGAAATTTGTAAAAAAAATGAAAATTGAAGAAAATAATTTTAAATTTCATTAAAATAATCATAAATTAAATTTTCAATGAAATTTGAAGGAAATAATTGATAATTCAAAGAAAAATTAGAAATATAATTGAATATTGAAATAAGTACCTAATTGAAAAATTAAATTGTGAATTCTTGAATATACATAGAAGAAAATAATTCAAAACTGAAGAATGGATTTGAAAATTGAAGAAAATAGTCGTAGAATGAGAAAATTGAATTGAAATATTTGAACAATATTTATGATTGAAAAATGACAGGAATTACTTAATATTGAAGAATTAATTGAAAATTAAAAAGAATAATTATAAAATAATGACAATAATTTGATATGAAAGAAAGTAATTGAGAGAAGTGGAAAATATTTGATAATATTGGAAAAAATTTGATAATTGTTGAGAATATTTGACAATTGAAAAAAATCGAAAGTTGTTGAGTATATTTGACAATTGAAAACAAATTCTAAAACTGTTGAGAATATTAGACAACGGAGCAAGGTAATTTAGAAAATTTAAGAATAATTGTAAATTGAAAACTGTTTAAAATTTAATAAAAAATTATAGATTTATTGAATAATGAAATTAAAATTACAACTGTTACTTATAAATTTAAATTTTGATCAATTCAAAGGCATTTTCAAAATAATAGTTGACTCATTATTACTCTCTAAATTTTGAATCAGTGAGAATTTAGCCTACAAATCAATGAAATTTCACTGACTTAAATTTAGAGATTATAGATAATTTTATAATGTGAACCTTTTTTTTTTTTTTTTTTTTTGTCAAAATTAGGGTTTCTGAAAGGGGGGTGGTTCCTGAAAACGGGTCTGGCCCCCCCTGCTAGAAATCCAATGGGCGCCACTGTTTTTAACTTTGTTTTTATTTATTATTATTATTGTTTGAAATTATTTGTGCATTTTTTCCATAATTCTATTGATGCTACATTTCTAACAGAACGTATAGTTATTGCTCGGGCTTGGCCTGAAAACTAGGCGGACCGGCCTAAAATTTAGGTGGATTTGTGTAATTTTGGTATAGTTAGTGCCTATGCTATATTCATACAGGGTGTCTAGCAAACTGGAAATTTTAAATTCCCGGCAAATTCCCGGATTTCCCGGATCTTAGAGCACAATTTTCCCGGATTTTTAAAAATGAAAATTAAATATTACAATTTTGAAATAATATATTATAAAGTAGTTGAGCAGCTTTTTTAATGTTTTTATAACAGGGCTGATAAAAATCATGATTTAAAAAAAAAATATCCGATTTTTTTTTTAATCGGACTTTTTTTATTTAAATCAATAACTGATTTTTTAAATATTATCAGTATATGAAAGCTCAAAATGTTTATTTGTATTTTTCTTTTTTTTAAACTGATAGAACATATAATAAGAAATAATCAAGAATAAAACATTTAAGCAAAATCAAATAAATTATGTCGAATAAATGAGAAAATTTCAAAAAAATATTTTAAAATTCATATGATCGCAAAATTAAGAACGTAAAAAGAAAACAGTCAATTTAAAAAAATGTCAAGCGGACATTATTAAAGAAATTAGAAAAAAATTAAGAAAACAACACAGGAATAAAATAAAGGCATAAAAATATATAAAAAGTGGAACTCTTTTAAAAAAATTAAACTATTTAAGGACATTTTTTTTAAACTAAAATAAAAAATGAGGAGATAATTAAAAAAACTTCAAAATATATTACTAAAGACTAAAGAGAACAAAATTTTAAAAGAAAAGAAATTCTATGAAATAGAAGAACGATGTTAAAATGAGAATATTTACAACAAGATTAAATTTACATATTATAAAATAAAAGAATCGAAGTTTTCAAAAAAGTTTAAAATTGAGAAATTTACAAAATATAGATAAAAGCATCGAATAAATGTTTTCAAAAATTCGTAATTATGAGATAAAAACTAAACAATTTAAAAGAAGGAAAAATGTTTCTAAGAAATGGAAAAATGATGACAAAAATTAAAGAATTAATTAAAAGCAATGAAGGACAAAAAAAGTGAAAAATCAAAAAAATTAAATAAATAGGAAGAAAATGGAGTAAAGTTTGTTTCCGTAATCTAACAAACTGTAAAAAAATGTAAAAAGTACAAAAAATAATCAATTTTGGTTAGAATCTACTAAAAAATCAGAATTAATAAAAATAAAATAAAAAGAAATTTAAAAATCTTTTAAAAATAAAAAAGTTTAGACAAATTAAACCAAAAACATTTTTATAATAACAATGAGCGTACTTATTTTTAAAAATATGGAAATAATTATGAAAATCATCGAAATAAAAAGTTTAGTGAATGTTACAATAACAAAATTGTGTAAAGTAATATTAAACAATATGCATAAAAAGAAGATAATTAATGAAAATCCTAAAATAAAACGACAAATATAAACAAACAAAAAATACCAAAAGTGAAAGGAATAAAATTTTTTAAATTTTGTAAAAATAAAAAATTATGAGATAAAAATTAAGCAGTTTCAAAGAATTGAAGCCTCTTAGAAATATTGTAAGAATTATTGTGAATATGAAAAATAATTAATATTATTTACTTATTTTGAATTAATTAATATGCATTTAAATTTGAATTAATTGAAATTTAAAAGTTTGAACAAATTGGAATATGAATTAATTTACATTTGGAATTTATTTAAATTATAATGATTTTAAGATATAAAAATTTAATACTATTTTTTGCTATCTTCATACAAAAACTTTGTAATTGGTAGGTATTTTGATTATCTGTATTAACCCAATTTTTTAAATTTCATAAAGATTAAAATACTAAAATTGAAACTTTTAAGCTTTATCCATAAATTTGGGGTCAGAAAAATAATAAATATTTTAAATGAAACACTAAAATAAGTATTATTATCGAATACAATTAATATATGGTGGATTTCACGTGAAATGTCCAGCCCCAAAAATGAAATATGTCCAATCAGTTGCAAATTTTTGTTATAAGTTGTCCTATGGGATAGTAATTTATCCTATAAATATTTTGGGATTTCTTCAAAAATTGGGGGTATGGGAGGGGGTAAAAGATTTGAGTTGTTTGGTGACACGCTCTTTCTTTTATATTTATTCTGCTTTAATGAATAGATAAAAAAAATTTATGGGACATGATTTTTGTAGATTTTTGCTTAAACTTTCGATTAGCAATGTCCATTTCAGTTGTTTTTTATAATTTTACCTTGATTTTTCAAAATTAAAAACAAATTTGAGTTTTTCTCAAAGTTGGGTATTTTTAATTTTTTTAAAAATATTTTTAAACGAAAGCTGAGATTTTTTCCGATGAAAACCATAAGTTTCAAAAATGCGTTTTTTTTTGTTTTCGAGAAATTAAATGATGAACACCGCGCGAAGTCGCGCCGCATCGACTGGACGCTGCGTCGACGCGAGCCCTTACCGCGGTACAGCTTCAATCACCATTTTTTATTAGATGTTAGAGTATCTACTTTCAGAAACAATTTTTACCATTTTTTATTCAACTTTTCTTTGCATGTTATAGGGTTAAGACTTTCTTAAAATAAAAAAAAAACTTTTAATTTTTTTTTATATTTGTTCAGTTTTTAATATTGAAAAAAAATTTCTGTTCTTGAATCACAAAAGGTATTTTTCGTATTACGGTGCAATATTGCTGCAATCTTACACCGCAAGATTTAGAATTTGACACGATTGCACCTTGCCGCAATGTTATATGTCAATACTGGAAATCTTGCACGGCAACATTGCCCTTAAATTGCAGCAAGGTTACGTGCTAATTGGGTTTATTTTTGTACTCGTTCACACAGTTTCCATTTCTTTAAAATTTACGCTTAAAAAATGAATATTTAAAACATTTGGATAAAATAACAACAACAAAAACAGATTAGTAACTTATTATTTATAATTAAATAATTGATTATTGATCATAAAAATAGCCATTTACATTTTTAAAAAAATAAAAAAACTATTCACCCACAAAATCTATATTGCTTCCTTATAGAGAAAGTACTGTTTTACCCTCAAATCCTCGATTGCGATTTTTTGACAGTCAAAAATGATGTTTAGAAAAAATGTTCGTGTGTTAACATTACATTTAGCCCAAAATCTCGTAAACCGTAATAGCTAAAAGTGTCTTTTATTTTACGAAATTAAAGGTTTCTCAAGGGGAAAATTTTTGACATATGTTTGAACCCGATCGATCAATTCTAACTATCTTTTATTCACGTTTTAAAGTTTTGGAAAAAATCGTTTTTTTTTTTTGGGAAATTTTACAATTTTTCTTTTTAAAGTTAGAATGTAAATATTTTATTCTTTTTATTTTTTTAAAACAGTTTTGTTTATTGCGTTTTAGTTTTCCCGATGAAGCTTCCTACTATCAGGAAGCAATGTGTTCAAAAAATAAACATAATAAATATGTACAAGAAATAAATACTTGAGGTAGAAATTAAAAATTTGAAATCCGTAAACAAAAGAAAATAAGGAAAATACCTTTTACAATTCAAGAGCAGAAACTTTTTTCCAGTTTTAAAAATTGAACAAAAATTGAAAAAAATGAAGGTATTTTTTGACTTTAATTAAAGTCTCAACCCTGTAAAATGCAAAAAAAAGTTAAATGAAAAAAAGGTAAAAATTGTTTCTGAAAGTAGATACTCTAACATCTAATAAAAAATGGTGATTGAAGCTGTACCGCGGTAAGGGCTCACGTTGACGCGGCGTCCAGTCGATGCGGCGCGACTTTGCGCGGTGTTCATCATTTAATTTCTCGAAAACAAAAAAAAACGCATGTTTGAAACTTATGGTTTTAATCGGAAAAAATCTCAGCTTTCGTTTAAAAATATTTTTAAAAAAATTAAAAATACCCAACTTTGAGAAAAACTCAAATTTGTTTTTAATTTTGAAAAATCAAGGTAAAATTATAAAAAACAACTAAAATGGACATTGCTAATCGAAAGTTTAAGCAAAAATCTACAAAAATCATGTCCCATAAAATTTTTTTATCTATTCATTAAAGCAGAATAAATATAAAAGAAAGAGCGTGTCACCAAACAACTCAAATCTTTTACCCCCTCCCACACCCCCAATTTTTGAAGAAATCCCAAAATATTTATAGGATAAATTACTATCCCATAGGACAACTCATAACAAAAATTTGCAATTGATTGGACATATTTCATTTTTGGGTCTGGACATTTCACGTGAAATCCACCATATATACAATCGCACCACCTTCTAAAATTTTTAAAGTACACTATATATTGTATTTTCCTGACATTTCCAAAAAATTCCCGGATTTCCCGGATCTATTTACAAATTCCCGGATTTTTTCACGAAATATTAAATTCCCGGCAAATTCCCGGATATCCCGGATCGCTAGACACCCTGTTCATAGCATCTACTCATGCGATAATCGCAACAGATTTTTCTCTGTGTAGAATATCTAGAAAAAATACTTCATACAGTAAAAACAGTAAAAAAAAATTTGGACCCATCTTTATAAATAAACAAACTTTGATGCACAAAATAGCCCCATCCGTGGGGCTATTTTGTGCACAACTTTGAGTTTCTATAACTCAGATAAAAAAATTTTTCTTGTCGGCTAACTCATAGGACACCTTCAGAAGGATGTCTACAAAATAACTGAAAAGTTCAATTTTTTATTTTTTCAAAATCTGAATTTTAACAAAGCATAGAGTGAAAAAAGAGCGGTTTTGTGCACAAAATAGCCCCGGTTGACGGTACATATCTTTCATACAGATAATTTGTTTTGTTGCATTTTTCTACGATTTGTTAAATACCTATATATAACATGAAATGTCCTTTTCTAAGTTGATATTCACTTTCGTTCATGAAAAGAAGGAAAAAATAATCATTAAAAATTTTTTTATATGCTCTTATCCTACATTTGCTTTAACAGCTGTCAAATTATCAAATTGACATTATATTTGTAGTCAGCGTCCCCGAAACCGATATTACTGTCATTTTCGTCAAAAATAATAACTTTTTAGAAAATTTGACAACTGAATTGACAGCTGTCAATTGTCAAATTGTCAATTTGACATTATATTCGTAATCAGCGACCCCAAAAACCCTTACACTGTCAGTTTCGTCAAAAACAATCCCTTTTTAGAAAAGTTGACAACTGAATTGACAGCTGTCAATTGTTAAATTGTCAATTTGACATCATATTTTAAATCAGCGAGCCCGAAAACCCTTATACTGTCATTTTTGTTAAAAGTGATCACTTTTTAGAAAAGTTGACATCTGAATTGACAGCTGTCAATTGTTAAATTGTCAATTTGACATCATATTTTAAATCAGCGACCCCGAAAACCCTTATACTGTCATTTTTGTTAAAAATGATCACTTTTTAGAAAAGTTGACATCTGAATTGACAGCTGTCAATTGTCAAATTGTCAATTTGACATCATATTCGTAATCAGCGACCCCAAAAACCCTTGTACTGTAATTTTCGTCAAAAATAATCACTTTTTAGAAAAGTTGACAACTGAATTGTAAATTGTCAATTTGACATCATATTTGTAATCAGCGACCTCGAAAACCCTTATACGGTCATTTTCGTAAAAAATAATCCCTTTTAAGAGAAGATGACAACCTGAATTGACAGCTGTTAATTGTCAAATTGTCAATTTGACATCATATTTGTAATCAGCGACCCCAAAAACCCTTACACTGTCAGTTTCGTCAAAAACAATCCCTTTTTAGAAAAGTTGACAACTGAATTGACAGCTGTCAATTGTTAAATTGTCAATTTGACATCATATTCGTAATGAGCGACCCCAAAAACCCTTACACTGTCAGTTTCGTCAAAAACAATCCCTTTTTAGAAAAGTTGACAACTGAATTGACAGCTGTCAATTGTCAAATTGTCAATTTGACATCAAATTCGTAATCAGCGACCCCGAAAACCCCTAGAATGGTGTTTCATTTTTTCATACCTACTCTCAATTTTGCTCTGGTGTTAAAGGGTTAAAACATTAATCAATTTCTATAAAACTTCGTATCAAGGGGTTTTTGGAGTTTCTGATTACAAATCTAAAGTCAGATTTCAAAAATTCAAAATAGCGGTCCCAACATGGCGAACACGAAATTTAAAAAATTTTAAAGTTTCAATTTTTATAAAACTTGGTATCAAGGGGTTTTTGGAATCCTTAATCAAAAATTTGAAATTAGATTTGAAAAACTCTAAATGCTGGATCCAATATGGAGAACATAAAATTTAAAAATTATTCATTTTTTATGACTCTTGATTATGTAATGTCTTATCCTAGTGGCAAACAAAAATTTTTATTTTGATAAGAAAAAGTCGATCACTTATTCAAATAGTAATATTTCTAATAAATCATTTGGTTAGAATACAATTACATTATATTTAAAAAGTTGAACGAATTGAATTTAGTTACAAGAAATTTAAGACACTTCTACATAACCTAAAAATAAACTTAATTAATGAATAGTTTATTCTAACTACCTAATTTATTAGAAATATTACTATTTGAATAAGTGTCGACTTTTTGTAATCAAAACAAAAAAACTTTGTTTGTTACTCGGATAAGACATTACATAATCAAGTTTCTGAAAAATGAATAATTTTTAAACTTTATGTCCGCCATATTGGATCTGGCATTAAGAGTTTTTCAAATCTAATTTCAAAATTTTGATTAGGGACCTCAAAAACCCCTTGATACTAAGTTTTATAAAAATTGAAACTTTTAACTTTTTTGAATTTCGTGTTCGCCATATTGAGTCCACCATTTTGAATTTTTGAAATCTGACTACAGATTTGTAATCAGAGATCCCAAGAATAACCTATTTTGGTTTAATTTTTGTCAAATTTTGGGCCCTATAAAAAATAGTAAACTTATAGGCTACATAACTGGTATATAACTGTCTTAAAAATAGTTTCATGTGTAAATAATTGGATGTTATTCTGTGAGTGTTTATGAAGAGAAACAAAGTAGTCGGGTAAAAAAATATTTATTATCAACGATTTTACAGGAAATCTACGAAAAAAAGTCTATAATTTAAGTTAATTCTTAGGTGAAAAGTTACAATCATTTTAAAATACCCGAATTTTTTCGGTTTTTCGATAAAAAAACGCTAAACGTCTACATGAAAAGGGCCCACTTTGTCAGCTTTATTGAATGTCCCTCTCCGAATAATGTATTAATCACAATTTTGTCATTAAAAACACATAAGAATCTTATTTTTGATTTTTAATTAGCATGAGAGCAAATGGTTGATATGATACGAACTTTAAACTAGTTTTTCTCAAAACTTGATTTTTCAATTAACTTTGAATCTATGCTATTTTCAAATTTTTTTCACCTAAACGGTTCTAAGAGCTCTCTAAATTAAATGTTTAAGATTGAATCAAGAAAATTTTCATATAGTCTAAAAGTAAGCTCTTTTAAAGCAGACGTACATATTTTACAAGGAAGACAAAGAATTTATTTAAAAAGCATTTTCGTTTGTTTGAAAGAAATATAGGGTACCTACATTTTTTTTTAAAACAAAGTAAAAATAATTTTTTGTTTTAATACACAATTTGAGATATATATTAAAATTATATTTCTAAAATAGAAAATTAATATTATCCGACTATCGGCACCTATCTGAACTTACCCTCGTTTACACAACTTTTTTCTATTTTACAATATTTATGCGAATTTTGAAATATTTTTAATAGATTCTTGTGTTTTCTTATAGAATTACCATTGAAAACTGTTTATTATTTACTAAATAATTTTATTTTCGAGAAAACATTGCAAATTTAAATATTTTTATTAGTTTCTTTTCTCTTTCTGTGTAATAATTACTTTTTTACAAGGAAAAAAAAGGTAGGAAATTGATATTTTCTTAATTTATATAAATTTTAAAGAATATATAAACAGTTTTTGGAATTCAATGTTTCAAACAGTAAATTAACCAATATAAACACTTTATTGTTAAAAATTTGTTTACAAATTCTTAATAATGGATCTAACTTCCTTTGAAATCGTTAATAATATTGCAATTGCTTAGTTTATGATTATAAATTATAATGCTCTTTACATTAAACAATATAAAATACAAAAATACAAAAACTAATTAATCAGTGTATGAACTTTTTGAAGAAAAGTGATGTTGGTATCTTCATAACGGTAAATTAATTTTTCGATAATTAAAAGAATGTAGGTTTTATTAATTCATAAAATAGAACTTAGAGAAATAATACATTAACTCTTCTTGATAAATTGAATTAATTCATTTAAAAATGTAACACAATTAACTAACCTGAACATTAGCGAAAGCCATCAATTTGCGAATAAAAGTTTTCCCATCTCGAAACAAATGCCAAGATGAAGAATATGACTTTAAACAAATTCTGCATTGCTGGGAATTTTTCAAATCTCTGAGATCTTCAATTTTATCTTTATCCCTTTCAATGTCCATTTTTCTTGATCTTAATATTTTTTAAAAAAATCGACACGGCTGTTATTTATTCAACTTTTGGAAGGCCCCTTTGTTCCTGCGCCATTTTCCAATAATTCTTCTTATTATTTAGAGTTGGGAAGCAATTTATTACATTTCTCAAGTTGGTTGGGTGCAGTGATGGGTATCCTTAGGGTTATGTACGTAACATAACATCGTATTACGTAGTAATTTTTCAACGCGTTGTGATCAGTGTTGGGAAAGTAAAATACTTCAGGTAAATTACATGGTTTTCTACCGTAATTTACCTAGTATTTTACCTCAAAAGTTTTCTACACAGTTAGGGCGCAATTACATGTCTGCGTCGAACGCTGCGTTTTTGCGTTGAATAGTAAGAGAGAGAAAGACAGAAATATAGTCACATCTTTCTCCCTCTCACCATTCAACGCAAAAACGCAACGTTCGACGCAGGCATGTAATTGCGCCCTTAGGGCGCAATTACATGTCTGCGTCGAACGCTGCGTTTTTGCGTTGAATAATGAGAGAGAGGAGGAGAGAAATATAGTCACATCTTTGTCACTTTCAACATTCAACGCAAAAACGCAGCGTTCGACGCTGACATGTAATTGCGCCCTTAGAGTTCCTATAAAGAGAGTTAGGACACGTGAGGTTCAACTTTTGATTGGCTCAGCGTAACCGGAGACGGAAGTGTATTGAAAGTTTTTTCATTGGCTGAAAAGAGCGCGCTGATTTTAAAATGCTGTATAAACAAACATTTTTAAATTTCGCCCGCTCTTTTCAACCAATCACACAAATTATTTCATCGTCACTTCCATCTTCGGTTTGTCAACAGGCTGGTGGAAGGGGGCACATGTCCTAACTCTCTTTATAGGAACTCTAGGCATGAGATAAAAGAGAATAAAAGACAGAGACTGTTTCTGTCCTTTTCTGTCTCATGCTATTATGTTCCCGTATCCGTATTCTATCTGCTTAGGCCCTTAATGCGGCTTCCACACTCGAACCTAAAACCGATGCCGCCTCGACTTTCCGGGTGCAGGAAATTTCCCAAAAACCCAAAAGGTCGAATATCCAAATGGTCGAATTTCAAAAAGTCGAATCTCCATACGGTCGAATATCTATTTTGTCGAATTTCCAAATGATCGAATATCTAAAATGTCGAATTTCCAAATTGTCGAACATCCATTTGGTCGAATATCCATTTTGTCGAATTTCTAAATTGTCGAATTTCATAATTGTCGAATATCTATTTTGTCGAATTTCTAAATGATCGAATATCCATTTCCCCGAATTTCCAGATGATCGAATATCCAAATTGTCGAATATCTATTTTGTCGAAATTCCAACCTGGCGAATGTCCATTTTGTAGAATTTCCAAATTGTCGAGTATCCACTTTGTCGAATTTTTAAATTGTCGAATATCCACTTTGTCGAATTTCCAAATTGTCGAATATCTAAATTGTTGAATTTCCAAATTGTCGAATTTCAATTTTGTCGAATGTACATTTTATCGAATTTCCAAATTGTCGAGTTTCCAAATTCTAGAATTTGCAAATTGTCGAATATCTATTTTGTCGAAACTCCAAACTGGCGAATGTCCATTTTGCCGAATTTCCAAATTGTCGAGTATCCACTTTGTCGAATTTCTAAATTGTCGAATTTTTAAATTGTCGAATATCCACTTTGTCGAATTTCCAAATTGTCGAATATCTAAATTGTCGAATTTCAATTTTGTCGAATGTACATTTTATCGAATTTCCAAATTGTCGAGTTTCCAAATTGTAGAATTTCCAAATTGTCGAATATCTATTTTGTCGAAACTCCAAACTGGCGAATGTCCATTTTGTCGAATTTCCAAATTGTCGAGTATCCACTTTGTCGAATTTCTAAATTGTCGAATATCCACTTTGTCGAATTTCCAAATTGTCGAATATTTAAATTGTCGAATTTCCAAATTATCGAATTTCAATTTTGTCGAATGTCCATTTTATCGAATTTCCAAAATGTCGAGTTTCCAAATTGTAGAATTTCCAAATTGACGAATATCTATTTTGTCGAATTTCCAAATGATGATTCTGTAGATTGGACAAATGCGCAAAATTTAAAATTTCCATAACGATTTTAAATTTTGCGCACTTGTCCAATCTACTATTGTCTGCTATACTAACACATTTCATAGATAGGAAACTTACATGAAAAAAAAAGTTCAAACATTTGGACATTCGAACATTTGGAGATTCGAACATTTGGAGATTCGAACATTTGGAGATTCGACGATTTGGAAATTCGACTATTTGGAAATTCGACAAAATAGATATTCGACAATTTAGATATTTGACAATTTGGAAATTCGACTATATGGATATTCGATCATTTGGAAATTCGACAAAATAGATATTCGACAATTTTGATATTCGATAATTAGGAAATTCGACAAAGTGGATATTCGACAATTTAAAAATTCGACATTTTAGAAATTCGACAAAGTGGATACTCGACAATTTGGAAATTCGACAAAATGGACATTCGCCAGGTTGGAGTTTCGACAAAATAGATATTCGACAATTTGGATATTCGACAATTTGGAAATTAGAAAATTTGAATATTCGACAATTTAGAAATTCGAAAAAGTGGATATTCGACCATTTGGAAATTCGACAAAATGGACGTTCGACAATTTAGAGATTCGAGAAAATGTATACAGGCAAACCTGTCATGAGAGAAATGTAGTTGGGGTTTCTCTCATTACAGGTTTTTCACGCTAGGAGAAATTGGTACACCATCAGCCATTATGGCACGACTGCGCAGGGCGCAAGTTTAAATACATGACTCGTGGAAGTGGGTCTCGATAGGGGAAAATTGTCTCATGACAGGTTCTCTCATGACAGGTTTGCCTGTATTCGACAATTTGGAAATTAGACAATTTGGACATTCGACAAAATGGACGTTTGACAATTTGGATATTCGACAATTTGGAAATTCGACAATTTGGATATTCGATCATTCGGAAATTCGACAAAATAGATATTCGACAATTTGGAAATTCGACAATTTGTAAATTTGATAAAATGGATATTCGAGAAATTGGAAATTCGACAGTTTGGTTATTCGACAAAGTGGATATTCGACAATTTAGGAATTAGAAAATTTGAATTTTCAACAATTTAGAAATTCGAAAAAGTAGATATTCGACAATTTAGAAATTCGACAAAATGGATGTTCGACAATTTGGAAATTCGACAATTTCGATATTCGATCATTTGGAAATTCGACAAAATGGATATTCGACCATTTGGATATTCTATCGTTTGGAGATTCGACTTTTTGAAATTCGACCATTTGGGTATTCGACCTTTTGGGTTTTTGGGAAATTTCCTGCACCCGCGTTTAAAATACTCGAATTCTGGGATCACCTTAAAACCGAAAGCAGAAATCATGAGAGTAAGAGAGGTAGGTAGGTATCACAGTCTCTCTCGCTCTCATGATTTTCTGTTTTCGGTTTTGCGCTTTCTGCTCACATGGGATTTACCCATGCACCTAGGTGTAAATATCCATCCTGAGTTTTTGCCATGTGATAGAAAGGGATAGACAATATTTCCGTCTTTTTCTATCACGACAAAAACTCAGGACGGAAGGTACACCTAGGTGCATAAATGCCTTACCCACAACTAGTTGTCCCTGCGCATGAGAATACGTGAGTAAGAGAGAGAGGTCGTGGGTAAGGCTAGAGTTCCTATAAAGAGAGTTAGGACACGTGAGGTTCAACTTTTGATTGGCTCAGCGTAACCGGAGACGGAAGTGTATTGAAAGTTTTTTCATTGGCTGAAAAGTGCGCGCTGATTTTAAAATGCTTTCTTAACAGACATTTTTAAATTTTTACCGCCCTTTTCAACCACTCACATAAATTACTTCATCGTCACTTCCGTCTCCGGTTTGTCAACAGGCTAGTGGAAGGGGGCACATGTCCTAACTCTCTTTATAGGAACTCTAGGTAAGGCATTTATGCACCTAGGTGTACAAGTGTACAAGGGGCTTTAAGCCCCATAGAGAATTAAAACCTCTTTATCTCTTTCTTTCCTATCAAACTGACGTCAAAAAAAAAATGAAAGATGCTTATTTTATTAAAAATGTACGTTATACTGAACCTACTGAACGGTGCACTGTAACGAAATTAAGTGTAAACCACAGTGTTCTACCTTCGTAACTTTACGCATCACTTCACTGACGATGATAATAATAAAAATAATGCATTTTACTGATTTATTAATATACACATATATAGCACTGAACTTTATCAAATTATAATTATTTTTTGTTTGCATATCGTGACCAATCGCGAGTCATGATCGTTGCACTGTGTTTGTAAGATTGTGTTGCACATATATAACGGGAGTGACATTTTTGATTCGTTGGTCAATTGTTGTATGTGTATTAAGTAGTTTCAGTATTTGGTGATTGCCTATTTTTAATCTTTTGACATCTGTGAACATTGAGCAAAGCAATAGAAGATTGTAAAATAATTAAAAAGTGTGTGTGCAATTGCAGAACTGGGAAAGTTGAATATTTGAAGCTTATAAAGGTGAAGTAATGATGAAAGATTAGTCGTTTGTTTGTTTGGCAAGTAAAGGTAGACGTCGCGATCGCGCATCTTCTTTGTAGCGCATGCACATACAGGACGTATCGTATCATCATACTCGTAAACGTCGTCAACTCTGTAGCCACCTAAAAGCTAAAAATTGAAATTGGCAAAATTGTCCTTTTTTTTTGGTCAAAGACAACTGACAACAGACTAGTGGCAGACGACGGATTAATCGAAATTAACGGCACAACTGGCTGGTGGCAATCAGGGTCAAATCTCAAAACTCTTTACAAGCAAGAATTTAGACCTCTCTGACAAAAGACTACAAAGTGTTTAAAGTGATAGTTGCTAGCTTTACCTAATTTCATTTCAATCAATTTCATCCACTTGAACACTTTATGCGTACGCGTCAGACATTGACAACCGCGTGTGCGTCATATTTTGTTCTTGTTTTTTACAAATTGTGAAAGAGAGTGAAACAGCTAATCTTACAAAGGAACGCAAGTGAGAGGCCAAGTGACATCGGATTCGTCGCGAGGACTTTATTAAATTTGTATTTTGTGGTTTTGAAAGTAAAAACTGCTGAAAATTAAAGCTGCCGATTTGCAGTTGAAGGTTGTCGCTGATAAATCAATCAACGATTCCTAAGGGATGTCTACGCCCGCGAGAAGAAGGCTTATGAGAGACTTCAAAAGGTAATAATAATAATAATAATAATAAATACAATGCACATTTAATCACACATCCAGACTATAATAATGATTATTTTTATTATTAAATACATATATTGTGAACCACTAATTTTATTATTTTATTCTTTTAATCACCTTTTGTTCTATTGTCTACCTCTTTTCTGCAAATGTCCTTTTTACATTCATCTACCTAGTAAACAAAGAGTCTAATATTTAACGAATTTAGTCTTTTCACAAACTACAACCGAGAAGATGGATTAACGTCATCACATCGATATTAATAGAAACATGATTGCGATATTTTACTTTCAACATTTGATTCATTTTTTCTTCCCTCTTTCTTGTATTCGAAACTTTTGATCATTTAATATTTATTTTGACATATTTTTGTTTACTCAACGGTTTTCAAAATTTTGAAGAAATTCTGAATATTTCAAAACAAAAGAAAATTTACAATATTTCTTTATTTTTTTCTATCATCAACTAACAACTTAAAAATATTCTTATATAACTATTACTTTTACCCTGAGTGATTATTATCAACTCTTTTGTTAATATTGTTTCGTATACTCGGAAATAAAAATAAAACTAGATTGCTTTCTTTCAATAAATACATAATGAGAAAGTACTTGATGTGTATCGTTCTGCTCTGTACCTTGAAAGTTTCACAACAATAAAATACGTTCATCAAACTAACACCCCAAGGAAATAAAATCAAAATTTTAATCCTTTTAGTTTTCCAATTAAATCAGTCTAAAAATATGTACAGTAAGTCACAAAAGTTAATATGCGCTCTTTAAAATTACTTACGACCTTGAATCCTTCAAAATATATAAATAAAAAGTTACTCTTCTTAAACGTAAATACTAATAACTTTTAGATAATTTAAGTCACTTTAAAATTTTGCAAATAGTAAAATATTTTTCATTGCTTTATAAATAAAATTGCAACAAAAATAGTTGGAATCGAAAAATTAATTATTGTCTATAATTTTTTTTTTCTACTGATATTGATTCCATTCTATAAATATTTCTAATCATGTAGATTTTTCTAACTTTTTTGAAAAAAAAATCCTATTTGCAAATCTGACACTTTCAAGGGAAAAAAATACCACCTTAATGGAAGTAAATTATTTCGCTTTTATTTTAACTTGGTTACAATTTTCAATGTCATTTTCAAGTTTTAATTTAAATTATTTTAAATTTGTTAATTAAAATTCTGAAATTCAAAATTACATTTAAACAATGAAATTAATACTATCAGGTATCATATTTTTATTTTAAATTTTATCACTTAGCTAACCTATTTTAATAAATAATAATTAGTTACTTTTTTAAGCTTTATATAATCTATAAAATAATAGCTCATTTAAGAAAAATTCTTTCCAATATATCAGCTTACTTTGATTTTTGGAATCATCGGAATTTTAGCTTTTCAGCTTTTTTTTTATAAATGATGCAATTCATCAAACTGTTTCATCGATTCAAAATCTAATTAATTTTTATATTCAAATTCTAATCCACCTTTAATTCCATCAATCAGAAGTTCAGTTTATCCGAATCTTAGTTTTTATTGTCTAAATTTAATTATTTTAAATTTTGATTGATTCAAATTTTAGTCGATGCTTATTTCAATTCTTCCATATTTTAAGAAAGGGTTTTTAATCTCTCTCAATATCCACAAACAAAATTTTTAATATTAAGAATTGACGGAATGGCAATGGTTTTTCAAAAATATTAAAAAGTCGAGTTTCTTCAAAACGCACTTTTATATTTGTTGCTGACTTTTGTTTTAACTTCGTATTATTATAAGAAATATATATTGTGAAAATAGAATGGGCTAAATGACTTTTACATTTACTAAAAATTTTAAAAAAAAAAGTTTTTCTCTTTATTTTTAATGAATGCACTTGATAACAATACTCCGCATTCTATGTATTTTAATTTTTTAAAACGATATTCTGTTTCCAAAAGATTTGGCATTCATTAAAAATAAAAATTGTTTATTTCCAGTTTATGTAAAAGATATTTAGCCAATTCTATTTTCACACTATATATTCCTTATAAGAAGTTTAAAAAAATCAGAAAAAAAATTTGAAATTGAGTTCCCGAGAAAATTGATTTTTTAATATTTTTGAAAAAACATAGTCATTTTATCAATTCTTAATATTTAAAATTTTTCTTATTAATATTGAAAAAGATTAAAAAGCTCTACCAGAATTTGGAAAGAAAACCGAAATATTGATTATAGGTCAAAAAGTATGAATATTCTAATACAGATACATAATTTATTTATTTTCTGCACAAAAAATGCAGTTAAAATGATGAAATTGGTTTTTATCAGAATAAAGAAGAAATTAATTTTCATGTAATTGGAACCTTTTTTTACACTAATAGGACTACCAAAGTCGAAAAACATCTGTAACGTCCTTAAGTAATTAACTAATTACTGGAAAAAATTGTAAAGCTTCTTTTAAAAAGTATTAATAAATGTAGGAGGATTTAACTTTGAAATTTTTAACTTTTGATCGATAAAAGATATTAAGGTCAATTTTTTTAACTGTTCGTAAAGAGACACACTTTTTACTAAATTAAGTTTAAAACAATATTTAATCACAGGTTTGTTGATATTAAAAGAAAAAATTTTGTTTTCTGTTTCTTGGAAAATTTCCAATTTATAAATGAGCATCTATAGCACAAATTTCGAAAAGAACAACGTTCGAATCATACAGATTTAACGTTATTTAACGTTACTACTTTTTCATAGAAAAAAAAGTTCAACAATTTCAAAGTTGAATATCCCTTAAGTTTATTAATATTTTTTAAAAGAAGCTTTTTAATTTTTTTAGTTACATCAAAGACAATTTAAAAATTGTGTTAAATGTCAATTAGTAATAAAGAAATTTAAATTTATTCATTCAGATTAGAAACATGACTATTATAATAAAAGGTCAGTCGAAAAGTAGAAATATTAAAAAGTATAATAAATTGAAATCCACTAAAATAAAAATTATGCTCAGTAGCATTTCGACAGTTTATATTATTTTATATGAATTTTAGGTTATGTGATGAACTATAAAAATTATATTTATTTACATTTACTACAAATCAATTTTAGATTACATGTTTTTTCGGGAAAACAATAATTATGACAAATGACCGTTAAGGGGAAAAATGCATGATTAATAATTTTTCGGGAAAATAAATTATCAGAAAACAATTCTATTATTTAGAAATTGGATTAAATAATAATTCGAATAAATTAAAATTGTATCATTGTAATTCATATTATAAAATTTGTGTCAAATATCATTTCGAAAATAAGATTTTCTATGTACAACATTATGGGATTGAAAGTAGAATAATCGTGATCCCCACGAGGGTTGCTGATAAAGGCAAAGAAATGCACTTTTATGCTTCACTTAACTCTCAGATAACTTTAAGAATGTATACGATTCTTTGTAAAAAAAACTGCTTAATTTCTATTTTACAGATTACAAGAAGATCCACCTACAGGAGTGTCGGGAGCACCCACGGATAACAATATTATGATTTGGAATGCAGTCATATTTGGGTAAAAATTTATTTTATTGCTCTTTATTTTTTAGTTGTTAAAAAAATTTTACTCCCATTACAATAAATCCATGAGTCTAACACAAAGATTCACTTTTAGAGTATTAGAGTAAAAAAAAAAATTTCTATGTTTCTGCCAGTTCTTATTAATTTAAAAGAAAACCCCTACAATTAAATCGGGTGCAGAAAATTTCCCAAAAACCCAAAATGTCGAATATCCATTTTGTAGAATTTCCAAATGATCGAATACCTAAATTGTCGAACATCCATTTGGTCGAATATCCATTTTGTCGAATATTCAAATTTTCGAATTTCAATTTTGTCGAATGTCCAAACTGTCAAATTTTCAAATTGTCAAATATCCTTTTTGGCGAATTTCCAAATTGTCGAATATCCACTTTGTCGAATTTCAATTTTGTCGAATGTCCATTTTATCGAATTTCCAAATTTTTAAGTTTCCAAATTACCGAATTTCCACTTTGTCGAATATCCATTTTGTCGAATTTCCTAATGGTTGAATGTCCAAATGTTCAAACTTTTTTTTCATGTGAGTTTCATATCTATGAAATGTGTTGGTATAGTAGATTGGACAAGTTTGCAAAATTTTCAATTTCGCGCCCTTGTCCAATCTGCTATACCAACACATTTCATAGATTGGAAACTCACATGGAAAAAAAAACTTCGACCTTTTGGGACTTCGAACATTTGGACAATTTGGATATTCGATCAATTGAATATTCGACAATTTGAATATTAGACAATTTGGAAATTCGACAATTTAGAAATTCGACAAAATGGACATTCGACAGTTTGGAGATTCGACAATTTGGAAATTCGACAGTTCGGACATTCGACAAAATGGATATTCGACGAAATGGATATTCGACAATTTAGAAAATCGACAAAATGGATATTCGACAATTTAGAAATTCGACAATTTGGAAATTCGACAATGTGGATATTTGATCATTTGGATATTCGACCTTTTGGTTTTTTTTTTAATTTCCTGCACAAAAGAATCGAATTCTATTGAAAAGTAATTTTATGCAATTACCTAATTAGTCAACATATATTGCTGTCTATTCCACAACTTACAAGCATAAGGCCAATAGAATTTTTTTATTTCGCAACACAATTGCTTTTTTCAAAATTCAAAAATAAATAATTAAGTGTTAAAATTAGCTTTTAACTTGTTCTTATCAATGTAAATCACATTTGTTAAAATAGTTAGGCAGAGACGAATAATGGTAATCTTATACCAGGTTTTTTTTTCATTTATTGTAAATGAGATGAAATCAGTTCTTTTAACTGTTTTCGACCAGATATTCAAAAGTTACTTAAGTATTAAAAGTTTACATAATAACGTTTATAATTAAAGGAAAATAAAACAACATTCATTAAAAACATCGTAATAAGCGTATTTAATTTTTCAGACCGCACGATACACCTTTCGAAGATGGAACATTTAAACTTACCATAGAATTTACGGAAGAGTATCCAAATAAACCACCTACTGTAAGATTTGTTAGTAAAATGTTTCACCCAAATGTATATGCTGATGGAGGTATTTGTTTGGACATTCTACAAAATCGCTGGAGTCCCACGTACGATGTCTCTGCCATTTTAACATCTATACAGGTATAAATATTATTTTACACTACTTATCAATTTATCTGGAAAATTCTTTTTTTGTCGATAATAAGTCGACAATATCAAGGAACTTAGAAAACAATTACACAGTTTGCAAATAACATTTGTATCACCTACCATTTGCAATTAAACTCCAATTAAAACATTTAGAAAGTAAATAATTCAAAATAACATAAAATTGGTAATATGGAGCAAAAACTGGAATATTTATTTAAGCATTTAAACATTTTTATAACTGAAACAAATATGAGCATATCTCTAGAAATTTTAAACTCAATGCTATCACTGAATATCTTACTTTAAAAATCTCTTTTCTGTATTATAAAAGAAAATAAAATCGTTTACACCTAAATACTATCTATGTAGAGTATATATATATATGCAATGAAGTACAAAAGCTTCTATTGTCATATGTACGCTTTGTGAAGTAAAACATGCAATGAATTGGATGATTTCTATGAGACTTGTTATTTATGGGTTTATTGATTTTTTAATTACAAATGTTACGAATTTTCATATAGTTCCTCATGGAATTTCAATTCAGAGCATGGGATTTTCCGTAATATTCGTAATTTTATGGTACTCGGGAAATTAAATTTTCTGTCAAATAGTTTTGCAAACATTTTTCTTTTTTTACAGAATATTTTAAAGTACCATGAAAATTTTATCATTTTTCATCTGGAAATCATGAAAAAATCATGGAATTTCGAAAGGAAAAATTTGTAGAAATCTTCTAAAACCTCTTGACATATGTAACATCAAACTAAAATGTAGTTCTTAGTACCAAAAAAGGATAATAAATATTAATTTCAAAAAATTCTTGAAAAACCACGTATACGATTTTCATATACGTAAAATTACTTTGGATAAAAATATTTTCTCAATTACACACATTACAGAACATTACACACATTACTGTTACAGTACAGGTTACTACAGAACCTGTAAATCATGTTTTTTTTCCAATTTTTGATATTTCTTGTTAATAAATAATTATATATTTTTTATGATTTTGTAATGAGTATAAATACTTCTGTAATTTAATGACAGGGTGTCTAGTGATCCAGGGAATCAGGGAATTTAATATCATCAAGAAACCGGAAATTTAAAAAAAGATACGGGAATTTTCAAAACGATCAGTGAATTATAAAAAGCACCTGTAATTTGTAGATAAACCCCTAAAATTATAATTAGTCATAATTAAATAAATCCTAAATTCTATCAATTAATTTAAATTTTAATTTATTCCAATTTTACAATTTCAATTTATTGAAACTAAAATTAGCCAAACATTCAATATTTTGCATATCAACTTATTCTTTGTAAATTATCTCATTCCTGAGTAGACATTTTCATCTAATTTAAAATTTTACAACATTTTGTAAATTTATCATCGATTTTTTCATTCATGTACCTATAATATATTTTTTTCATTCTTTGATTTTTTAATGAATTTTCCTATGTAAAAATCATTTTTCTGCGATTAATCCAAATTTCTAAAAAGTTTCTCTTGCTTTTTACGCGACTTTTTTTTACTTTCCTTGTTTTTTGTCATTTTTTAAATTATTGGGTAGTTTTAATTCTTTAATTCTCTCAACAAAAAAAAAAATTAATCGAAAAAAAAATCACCGTAATGTATATAATATGTATGTGTGGGGGGGGGGGGGGGGAGTGAAGGGGAATGTAGATTTTTTTTTAACAAGATAACTCGAGAACGCTTTAACGCATTTAAATAAAATGTGGTATCGTTATAATAATAATATCTGGAATCAGACACAAGGGTTTTTGAAAATTTTGTTTTTTTTCTAATCATTAACCTCAAAAATTCTTAGACACTTTCAAAAAATTAACAATTTTTGGTAAATTCATCTGCGAGATTGGAAACATTTTGAATTTTTGAAAACAATAAATTCGAAATCTCGAATATTAACACAACCAAGTTCTCGACGTCAAATCTCACGCTTAGATTATTTCACGTGCCAGAAAAAATCCCAGGCTTATGGTCGCGAACCAGGGATGCTTCACCTGCTGCGACCGAAGAGCCTAGGCTTTAACCAACAGAGTTAAAATTGTTATTTATTTATTGTTATTTATTTGTGATTTTTTATGCAAATTTAATTACTGGACATAAAATTTTTCTTTCAGCATTTTGATGTTTAATTATTTTTAAGTTACCTAATTGAGTCAGTGATACTTCAGTTTAATTTTCATGTTCCTTACAAAATTAATCAGTAACAATTCTATTTCACTACAATAATCATATTTTAACAACACATTTTGTTTACACTTTTTACAAATAAATTTTGCACCATAAGAAATAACATTAGGTATTAAAATGTTAGATTCTTTATTTATAATTTTAAAGTTATCAGTGTAGAAAACTCTTTTGTTTTTAAGAACAATTTTTGTTAATTTAACTTTGTAAACTTAATTATTTATGAAATTTCTATCGATATACTAAAAAGAAAAAGATCAAAAAAACACAGACCATTTAATTAAAATCGTAATAATAATACTCCTATCGATAGAATCTCTTTAAAGGCTACACTATAATATATGAATATAAACTTCAACTAAAAAGAATGTTATTTTAATTTTAAAAACAAATTTTTTCAGCCCTGTCATTCAAATCTGGGCCTTTTTAAAAACCAATATTCACCTACACTAAAAAAATCCATTTAATATATTAACTTGAGTAAACAATTTTTAAATTTTCTTACCTTCATCTTAACAGCAGTTGCAATTGTACAAAGTCCTATTCTGTAGTTATTAACTTATTTTTTCTGTAAAAGACTGAATCGAATGTACTTGATTAACACAGCCAAAAGTGTTGCGCTAAATGTAATTTAAAATTATATTTATAATTTAATTTTATTTACAATTTATTGCCGAACAGTTGAAAAATTAAACCTTTTAGTTCCTGTAAATAGTGAATAATGAAAACTTCTAACAATTTTTTTTTTTTTACAATTGTATGTGTTTTTGTCAATAAACAAACTTAGCATTTCTTATTGATATCACATTAAACAACTAATACTAATCTTGTTTAAAATTATTTAAATTAAAGGACAAATTTCAATAAATTATAATCATTTTATAACTAATCTCGTGACAAGAGTGTCAAAATTAATAAACTTTCGACTCTAATAAATTGAATGTTTAATTGAAATAATTTTGAACAGAATTTGTCTTACAATTAGTTGTTTCATATCGGTCACCCCAAGTCGAACGTACTCAACTGTTTTTGAACATTTGGAAGTCGTGCATCTTTTAAGAACAAGTTAGAAAGTACATATCTTTAGTGGTGTTTTCAGAAACTACTCATGTTCTGTATGTACAAAAACTACTGAAAAAAATGGTTTTTGATGGATATTAAAATTAAATATTCAGATATTAATATCTTGATATTCAAACTTAATATCTTAGATATTAAAAATATTAATTTTAATATCTAAAATATTAAGTTTAAATAATATCCATTTTTCTCAGTGTACATAGATGAGCTGTTTCCAAGCCTTTCCACAAAGATACGTACTTTCTGCTTTGTTCTTAAAAGATACGCGTTTTCCAAATTGTGACAAACATTTGCGTACATTCCACTTGGGATGAACGATATAATACCAAGAAATACTAAAAAATAGTTTGAATTTGTTATTTATGGCTTAAAACACATTCAATATCAATTCTTAAAATGTTCATTAACGTCCTTATAATTATTCTATATTTGTTAATTAACGTCCACCAGAGTTAGAATTTGTAATCATCCGAACTTGCTTTTGCTCGAACTTGCATTTGTCCGAACTTTGAAATCATCGAACTTATATTCACCTGACCCTCGGAATGTAGAATTTTTAAAGAAGCGTTTTGATTGGCTGGTAAATTTCCCGGAAACATTACCAGCCAATCAGAAGGCTCCTTTAGAAATTCTAAATTTTGAGGGTCGAGCAAATTAATTAAGTTTCGGGCAATTGCAATTTCGGTCAATTGGGTTTTGGAGGAAATGCAAGCGATCCTTTTTAATGACTTTGTTTTATATATAATTTATAATTTTTAAAAAAATCGTAATTGTGATTTTTTTTCATCCTAGAATAAAATTTTAATGAGGGAGTACGTTTTCGGCTCTGAAGCTTCAATTAGGGTTCATCTTTTTTTTTTTTTTCTTTAAATGCTGTCTTTGGTGGTCGTTAATTCATACATAATATAAACATTTTTTATGGACAGTCATGTAATAAATGATTGAAGATATTCACTTTTGTCGATTGATACATTTTTTAATATACCTATACATTTTATTAATACCTTTGACTACTATTACCTTTACTTTTTTAGATCCTAAAGTAATGATCAAATCATGTAGTTCTCAAAAAATTAACCATAAGTTTCACAAACTAAAATTATTTATAAACATATTTGTTTTTGAAAAATAAAAGTTCTTATTTGCTATTTTCAAATCAGTTTCTTAGTGCTAATTTTTGTCATATTAATACCTTTTACTAAACAACTTTATGGAAATTGTTTATTGAATCTTTTCTAAAGTAATTTCTTTAACGCAATAAAAGAGGAGTAAGTTATTAAGTGATACGAAGAAGAAAAAAATTGGCAACTATTTGGCAATAAGCCACTCGTAAAGTGGGTTAAACTTTGATAATAACATGAATAGCTAAAAGATTATATTTTAATGAATACGACTTGTGTGATTGCAGTCGCTGTTAAGTGATCCGAACCCGAATTCACCTGCCAACTCAATGGCAGCGCAACTGTACAAAGAAAACCGTCGTGAATACGAGAAGCGAGTGAAAGCTTGTGTGGAGCAGAGTTTTGTGGATTAGTCGTGGGTAGGCTGACCGCTGTCGGCATTGTCGGCGCTGTCGGCACTATCGGCGCTGTCGTATCAACATCGTCTCACCATTAGCATCAGCATCAACATCAACAACATCAAACGACCAACTTCTTCAACGCCATCATTAACTTTAAGAGAATGTGCAGCCTTATTAAGGAGCTAACGCTGATCGCTTAAAATGCGTCACACTCCCTAAAAAAAAAGAAAAGGAAAAAAAAACAGCAGCCCCTTTCTCGACAACTGCAGCGTGCAACATTAGATCGAATTATTACAATGTTGTATAATAAATTAATATAAACTGTGTATTTATTTATTGAAGAATTCGATAAAAGGAGTGAACGAAGAAAAACATGAAATTAGTAATGTCGTTTAAATATATTAGGGTATGGAATATTAAAATAATTCAACTACGTAACTATCACGGTTTTATCTCTGTGCTCGCTATGTGGCGTTTACATTTATTGAAAGCACAGATCTGTACTTGAGTTTAATAATATTATAACACTTCGTACATAGTCTTGACATTTAACTATACATATATAAATATATATACATAATATACATACATTCAATAAAATGCATAATTATAATATCGATTATCTTTTTTCCTATTACTTTTCTTGTCATTCAAAAGCTAACGTTTCAACAAGAAGAAGAGTCGGGTTCATAGATCTTTTGTTCGATTAACAAGCCGTTATTTTTTAAAGTCTCTTTCATTTAATTCTGTGCAGTGTGTATTAAGGAAAAATTAGGAGAGCCGCTTTCCTTGTCAATATACAAAGCCACAGTTTTTTCTTATTCAGGTACTTTGTATACTTCTTGGTTCAAGAATGGGGGAATATAGTTCTTAGTCAACTTCAATAATAGATAGAAATTAATTGTCTCTGTACGGTAAAAATCGTTATACAGTTGAGTCTATGGATAGGATTGTGAGGGTCCTAATTCCGGCTCGATACAACAAAAAACTGTAACCACAGTAACTGAGTGTGAAATGAAACGAAATTCTTGTTCCTTACTAGAATCTCCAAAACAAACCCGATCAGTCCGAATTCTTGTCCTAAATGCCTTATCCAGGACTTTGTAGATATCCAAGATAATCAAAATCTTCATTTGAATTATGTCCTCGGCGCATTCTTAGCAATTCTGTTTGCTACTACTTTGTCCTCTATAGCTCTGTGACCAGAGATCCACATGTGATCTGTACCAGATTTGTGGTCAGACCAGAATCCTTCACTTTGGTCAGGAGCGAAATGATCTTATAAATTAGTTTCGATTCCTAAAGCAAACTAATTTGTGTAAAATTGGTTCAAAATCTGATTGGCATCCATCAAAATAAAAGACCTGGATTTGCAGGAATTCAAGACGTATTTGATTGCCAACAGAATCAAAAGTTCTGAACGGGAATAAAAAAAAGTGCATCCACTTCTGGTAGAAGACCCCAGAGTTGCTGTACCATCCGCATAAATAACCGTAAATCATTCCTAATTAAATCCATCTTGTTAAAAATTTTCTAGTTCTTTTAAACAGAAACACTGATAAATAAGACTAGAAAGTTCTGGTTAAATCATTCGCGCAAATACGTTTCAACGAGAGAGAGAGTGAGAGAGAGAGAGAAAGGGAACAAGTGTGTTCTCTCTCATTAAAATGTATGTAGTCATGGGCCTTCACCCTCAGTATTCTGTGAATCTTAAATAGAAGGATAAAATAAAAATTAATAAGTCCTCTAAAAAATTGTGATTTAAGCGTAATTGAAGAAGATATTTACAGGTCCCGGTTAAAAGGTGTAAATTACAATCGATTGAAATGATTACAAATTTAATGTATGACGCTCCACGAGAAAACGTGCCTTAGCTCCCAAACGTCAATTTTTCAATGCATTGAAACCAACAATGTAACATGCCTAAATGCTTTTTGCTTAACAATACAACATTTTTTAAAATAACAATGTTTTAGTTTTGGAAAATGAAAGAGCAAATGAAAAAATTTGTCCGTTGGCATTAAAAAATCAAAATTTAATCTTTGGAGATAAGGCAAATTTCATCGTGGACCATCACAAATGGTTAATGTCTCAATCACTTTTATTCAAACAAATGTCATTTTTGTCCGCCAATGAATTTACTTAGATCATGCTAAGACAAGTAATACATAATTATGTAATTTTTTATATTGATTTGAATTCTTGTTTACATTTTAAATCTTTTTAAACGGTAAAATATGATTTCAAATTAATCATTTTAATGCCGTGTACAAATTTTCAAAAATGAAATTGTTTGAATCATTTCTCGAACGCAAACATTGTTAGCATTTTAACTTTTTTTTGGGTTTGGAATGGACTAAATTGATTAAAAATATATGGAATATGTCTAAATTCAGAACGCTTTCCTGGTTAGAATGCCGGATAGAACCTGGAATTAACTGGATTCAGTGGGAATGTATCCGGCACTATCAGGATCTTTATACGGTTTTTGATTCGAGGGTTCAATTTTGGTCATATCCGGCAAACAATACATATTTTATTAGTGTTGAATCTGTTCATATATCTGAAATATATATGATATGATATAAGAGCACTATAACAGAATATTTGATCCTATCAAGAATTTAAAGGAAAATTGTTATTTATGCAAAGGGCCCTATCCGGACTTTCTTCGTTTTAAAAATTCAAAGTAATAAGTGACATAAACATATTTCTTTGTTCGAGACGATTCAATTAACCTATACCTAACATGCAGACAGTGGCGGATCCAGACAAGGTTTTTGAAGAGGTTATTGTATGAGAGAGAAAGAGATGACACTATAGTGTTATCTCTTTCTCTCTCATATAAAGCTAAGGCTTGTAGGGGAGTAGCAAACACACGTGGCCTCCCTGCATACGCCAATGCATGCGATGTACATAATTCACAACAAAATTTTAATAATTCATGTTTTCAAAAAGTAAAATTTCTTTGATTTTTAACAAACAATTATTTTGCAAAGTAAAAAAGATAAAGAACATGTTTTAGTCACTACTGGACGAGCCAAATCCAAATTCTCCTGCCAATTCTCTTGCTGCTCAACTTTATCAAGAAAATAAAAGAGAATACGAGAAAAGAGTTGCAACTGTTGTGGAACAATCCTGGCTTAATTTTCAAGACAGCCATATGGAAGATCCCCGCTGATTTTAGGTACTTTTAAATTTTAATTACTACAGTAATATACATTTCAATCTTTAACTCTTGTAAATAATCCGCCTGGGTTTATTTAATTATATAATTGAAAATCCTTATCCGGTTTACAGTTTATGAAAAATTAGTTATATGTAACCGGTTTAGATAAAGGCAGGTTATTTAAAAAATCGTATTTAGAAAACATGTTTTCTCAGACAAAACTGTTTAGGTCAGGGAATTCAGGGAAACTGAAATAGATCAGGGAAAAGTCTGGGATTTTCATAAAAAGTACTGGAAAAATGCAAAGGTAATCTCTAAATTCGATGAAAAACTATATTTTTCTGAAGTTTACTAAGTATAAAAATTTACTAAATGAATTGGAAGTCATATTTTAAACATTTCTAAAAATAATGAATGTTTGCAATCTGAACAATATTTATCTTTCACAATGTTAGTAAACATACGAAAAATTAGTTTTAAGTACTCAAAAAAGGTCAGGGAAAAAGTAAAAAATTTGTCTGGATTCAGGGAAAAGTCAGGGAAAATTTTAATAAAATATTTGTGGCAACCCTGTGTTTTTATTCATTAGAAAAACCGATTTGATCGATGAACTGTTTGATCAAAAACTATTTTTCAAAAACCTTTTTCTTCAAGAAGAATTTATTAATTACTCCTAAAACACAGTCGTTTTATTTGCCCCCTGGGAGATATGTATAAGTATTCTCGCATTAAATATTTTAATATTTGAATTACATATCCTAATATTGAATTCTAAGGCGTATATTTTTCCTCAAGGACAACATTATTTATGTATCTCTTTTTGTTTCCAACTTTTCAAGATAATGGCAAAAAACTAACATTTTTTTCACAAGCAGAAAATTAAAGTATTTTTGGTTCAATTCGTCATAAATTTTACAATAAATGAATTTTTTTCATACAATTTTTAGAAAATATGCACTATTCTATCAATAAACCAACAGCCTTTTTAAAATTTAAATAAGTGATTCGAAAAAATGTATGAAAATTATTTTCTGTCACCTTTTCATTTAATCAGTAGCTACTTCAAACGTTTTTGAAGTCTAGGTTATTTTAAGAAATCGAAACTTCATCAATATAAAAAATTTGAGAACGATTTAAAGAAATTTTTTGGACTTCCGAAGCGTTTGAATATTTTAGTACCGATTGAATAAAAGGTGTCAGAAGATAGTTTTTATAAATTTTTACGAATTATTTATTTAAATTTTGAAAAGGTTTGTTGGTTTGTTGACAGAAAAATGCATATTTCATAAAAATTGTATTAAAAAATCCCAATTGCTGTAAAAGTTATGACGAGTTGAAGATAAAATAATTAAATTTTCTGCTTGTGAAAAAATGTAGTTTTTTTGCAATTGTCTTGAAAACCAAAAGATATGCATAAATAATTTTGTCCTTAAGGAAAAATATACGCCTTAAAATTCTCTATTAGGATATGCAATTCAAATATTAAAATTTTTAATAAACAAAACGTATCTTCAGAGGGTAGCCCTTTTGATCGCCTGGGGTTCAAAGAATGAAAATAATTATTTTAATAAATTAATGCAAAATAATTATAGTAATTATTATTAAAATAACTATATTATTATTATTTTTATAAGGCCAGTTCTTTAATTTTAAGAGATTATATTATTATTCTCGGAAATGGAATATATTTCTACTGTGGAATTAGCACTCTCTTAAATTGAATTAGTGAAATTCAACTGATTCATCAGCTGAAAGTGAGTCACTAATTATGCTTGCAGAGAAATTTGATTTATTCTCAGTGAAAATCTTACTGATTAGAAACATTGAAACTGTTTTATTGACGGAGGATACTGATTTATCAGTGAAATATCATTGATTCAATTTAAGAGAGTCGAGAATTTATTACAAGAGGTAAAAGAATTTTTAAAAATGATTTTAATAACAAATTTAGACCTTTCAATTACATAAATAATTTAAAATAAATAGAAAATAAAAGAAAACTTATGAAACCTTATTTATTTTAACTTTTTAATTATTTTTATTAATTATTTTCAAGTAAATCCATTTTGGAAAATAAAACATTTATTATTGAGTCAAGTTAGTATTTAAGAATTGCAAAAGGGATCTGTAAGAACCTAAAACACTTATCAAATTGTAATATTGCATTTTTAAAGACCCAAAATACAACTATTATTATCAGTTAATGCAATTGTTTAATATGTTTGTATTAAATTCTGTTTCAGGCACTTCGCTTCTCACAAAACAAAAAACACTACCTTAATGTGATCCATGCGTTTACTTATATGTGAATAATATACGTAAACGTCCATTTACTTTTATATTAGTTTATTAGTACCGCTATTTGAGTCAATGTGGTTATTGAACTTGAAAAACAGTAACAATTTTGTGAATGATAAAACAACTTGTCTGAACTTGCCCAATTTTCATTTTTTTATGTTTATAGTATTTATACAGTATGTAAACATAGTACCTTTTTTAAAGAAAGTATCTCAGATTTTATAATATTTAAGCTGTTCTTTTTTATAATACCTATTACTTACAATAATTTAAGTTTCTTAATTTTCTCGTATTCTTACACCATCTTCAAGAAACAAAAAATGATTGAAGAACTATTTTTTAATCGTAAATTTTTACAATGCGAACTGAGAGAATAATTTCGTGAATGAATAGTCTTATCGTGTTTCTAAATAGTTCGAAAAAATTTTTAATTATTTTTCCATAATTTTCAAGAAATTTTCAGTTTCTTAATTAATTAATTAATTTTTACTTTATTGAAGTTCCTTTATATTTAGTCATTTCCACAAAAAAGGGGACATTTCGTTTGTGCGTCACGAAGAATAATTAATCTATAACTTTCTTAAAATTCATTATAGGATAAAAATTCTACTTTTTTGTAAGAAATATAATAATATATAGGAATTATATCCAATGAATTTTTAGTTCTATAACAAATACTTATTATATTTTAGTATTTTATAGTTTGATTGGGGCCCCATTTTTCTTTTTGCCCCGGAGCCCTTGCCTACCCAGTTACGCCACTGGTTATAAAATATTATAAAATTATATTTTATTGACTCACAGTGATTGATTTATCTTTTTTATCCTATATAAATATTTTCAATTATTATTTTTCGTGATTTTTCTTTTCTTATACTCTTTCAAGTTCCATAAAATGTAGTAAAACTTCCTCAATTCAACACCTTGTATGTATATTCTTGTATTAAACAGTCTTAAAATTTAATTTAACGTAAAAAATATGATAAAATAAAGCAAAAAATGATAAAACTTGAATACAGATTTTGGATAGACCTGCTTCTTCGTCTGCTTATTAGATTCAAAATTTTGAAAGTCTGATTTGAAATTTGATTTGAAATTTAAATCATACTATAAATTCAAGGGAAGCTAGCAGAAAAGGTTAATTAATTTTAAAATATCGTTAAAACGCTTTGTACATAACACGTGAAAATTACTATCTTTTAAAATGTAAATGTTCGTGAATCATTAATGAAAATTCAAACCAAAAATCCATCTAAAACACTGGATTTTTGGCATTCTTTCAAGGTTGCTACGAAATTCCAATTTTAAAATTCTATCACTTTTACAGAGTTTTAGAACCAATTTTGAAAAAAATTCTAGGACTTATTTTGTTATTTATGTTTCTTTTACATTGTGAAACCTTCGAAGTCCAAACTACCATGACTTTATGCTGTCTTTTGTATAAAAAACCATAATTCTTTATAAACGGAAAAACATGTTTTATGTTTCATTGTAAAAGAACATTATAATTAACTTGTACACATTCAGGTATGAAGATTCGCCAACTTTACTACTGTGGAGCGTCGGCGGCCTGACTACTGGTCTATACTACTTGGTCTATTAGTAAAATTGGAAAAGTAAGTATATACTACTTAGAAATTGACATGATAGATTTCTGATAATTGAGACAGTTTATGCAGAAACAACATTCCATAAATCAAAATTGTTCAAGAATCAATAAAAACAGTTTTTTTAACGAAAATTTGATTATTTGATTTAAAGGGTTAGAAATTGAATAAAATGTGAAATCTTTTACCAATTTGCAGAGCTTCATTTAAAGATACATTTTCAATAAAAAAGTTATTTTAGAAAAAAGTGGACTTATTCTGTTTCTGAACGCGCTCATTAAATTATATTAAATAAAAGCTATATATAAATATATTCAACACGCACTAAGTGCTTTCTCGAACTTAATTATTTGTAGAAATAAAATCGTCTCAATGTTTTTTACACAGAAAATACTGCATTTTTAGAAAAAAAAACCGAGAAATTTGCAACAAGAAATTCAGAAAAACTCCAGCTACAAAGTTTCGTATATATCCAACAATTTTCTGAAAAAATCATAAATGATATTGGATCCGTCAAGTTAAATTGTCAAAATCTGAGATTAAATACGTAATCAGTGATCCCAGAAACCCCTAAGAAGTTCCAAGCAAATTCGATGAACTTAAGAGAGTTCGCCATATTGGATCCTCTATTTTTAATTTTAAAAATCGGACTTTAGATTTGTAATCAGCGACCCAGAAACCCCTCAAGTAACATGTTTCAAGCAGATTTAAGAATAATTAAAAAATTCGTCCATTATGTTGGATCCGCCATTTTAATTTTCAAAATCAGACTTTAGATACGTAAAGAATGACTCCAAAAACTCCCGTGTAACAAGTTTCAAGGGAATTCAAAGAATTTCCAAAAAATCCAAGCATTTTTAACGAAGATATCACAAATTTTACAAAATAAAAAGTTAGAATCCATTTTTTTCTCCCCCCCCCCCCTAAAGCTATAACAAGTGTTTTTTTTTAAAACTCCCAGAATATAATAAGGAATCGAATGCATTTTATCCCAATTTAGAATACAATAAAATTTTAAAGAGATGCGTTTAATTGTTTATAAACAAAAAGCGTACCTTCAATTTAACTCTATTTATTGCACTAAAAAAAAATCAAAAATCAAGTGAATAATAACATTTTTTGATAAACTGATTTATTGCAATAAAAATGAGCTATTCAAAGTAGAAAAACGTATAGGCATGGGACAAGGATGGATATATAAACAAAAAACTGGTTTTTAATAAACAAATACAATTTCACGAAAACTATTTATCGGTTATCCGATTAAGATCAACTTTATATGTCAATTTGTTAAGAGCCACAAGAGCTATAATCTTAAAAAAATTCCAAGCAATTGAACGATTATTTTTAAATTTATGAAACAATTAAAATAGTGCCATTTTTAATAGTTTTTATTGATTTGACAGTAAACAAATTATCGAAAATCAACTTAACTCCACTCATTTTAAAGGTCTTTTTTAATCTGCAGATTTTTTATACAACGCTTTTTTCTCTAAAATAAATAGCAAAGCAACAATCATCAAAAAAAGATTTTTGAGCACCTTCAGATTGATATTAAAAATATTTCCCATTCTCTGATCCGGGGGGACTTTTATGGGTTTATTACCAGACTCCCAAACTACACATTATTCGTATACAGAACTAGAAGAGAATTAGTGCATATTTTGTCATTAATTTTCACATGGCGCCTGAACTAGATTACCAGAATCGAGTTCTTCGAAAACTCGTTTTTCTCAAAACTAGGGATTTTTTGACACTTCTAAGTTTGAATGCTTGTAACTTAATGAATTTTTCATCTAAAAGGGACTAAGACCTCTCAAAATGTTCGAAATATAATGAAGAATATGGTCTTATAGATACCAGCAAACGAAAAAGAATTTATACAAATTGAATCGAATAAACAAAGAGCTTTAGCATATCCCGCTTAGCGACAAATACGAATTAAACCTATATTGCAATCCGAGTGAATTCGAAATGACTATATTGAAGTTCTGCACCTGCTATTCGTTTTAATTCAATGACCAAATTCTTCGACTTCAATCTGGTGAAATATTTTTAAAATTCAAAATGGCGTATCCAATATGACGAACACAAAATAAAAAATCGATCAAATCTACTGGAAACTTTTTCCTCGGGGATTTTTGGGATCGTTTATAACAAAGTTGGTGGCACATTTTTGTAATTCAAAATTACGGGTCTAATATGGCGTACAAAAACTCCCAAGTAGCAAGTCACAAGCGAATTCAAGGAATTTTCAAAATTTTGTCCGCCATATTGGATCCGCCATTTTGAATTTATAAAAACCAGCATGAAAATCATAATCGGCGACCCCAAAAACATTTTAGGTATAATTCTCAGTTTAATATGCATTGTTTACTTAGAATTACATATTTATTCTAAAAAAATAGCTTTTTTTCAAGTTCATTTGTTTATAACATTTATTTTGTTAATAATAAACATTTACTTATTGCTTTTTTGTAAAAATGAATCTTCTGTAATACCTTTTATTCACTTTCTGTTATTAAAAAAAATAAAATAATGTTTAAAAAATGCTAAAAATTGCAACGGAAAAGGTGACACTCTGGAGTGTCACTAAGCCGCTAAGGGTTAAGACATTCATGTTTAAGGTATTTATTAACCAGCTTCTCCAAAACCTTTAATAAAAAGAATGTTAGACTGATAATTCATCCAAAGTGTAATCCACTCGCCCGGCCTTTGGATAAACCGGGATAATTTCAGATGCTCGAAGTCATCCTCCTTTATTTAAGCGAAATGACAGTTGAAGAGCCTAATAGCTTTAAGTTTGGCCGCCGAGATTTTATGGAGTCTTACTACTTCTGGTATCTTTTCCATCCCTTCATGAAAACTTCTCCAACTAGAAGCTTTTGCTTTCTCAACCTTCGGCTTTTCGATATAAATCCCAGGCTTGTTGGGTCCTTTATTTCTTTGCTGTATTAAAAAGCCTATTTACAGTTCGTCTAAGTTCCTCGAGGAAAGAGTACTACCATCTGGACTTCTTACCTGTTTCGATTTTCTTAGACGTACAGTATCTTTCAAAAGCGGAGATTAGTGTCCTTTGAAAATAGTCAGCTGCAAGTTTTAACTCCTCTCCGTTTCAGTAATTGATAGAGAGTTTTATGTTGTCTTGCAAGTTTCAACACATTTTCATCAAATTGTAGATGATAAAAAAACACATCGAATGAGCTATTTGCGAACCTTCTAGTGTATTCCTGTTAAGAGTAATCAAGCTATTAAAAAATGGTAAATTTTGAGAAAGAATTAATTTTTTAATTTTGTTAGGATCTTAAGTACTTTATAAGTTTTATAAAAATTACTTTTTACCCATTTTGTAGACAATTCAAGAACGCATCAATTAGTATATTTGGGTATATTAAAGATTTCTTTACGACCTTTTAATCAGAATTTAGTGATGTTTAAACTCTCTAAATCAGAATTAGTTAAAAATAACTAATTTGAAAGCAAAAACTCAGTTACTAATTCAAATAGTTATATTGGTACCAATCGTTTAGTAAAAAATAACTAATTATTAGTCAAATTTATTTTTAGGTTATGTCAAAATAACTAATATTTTAGTAAAATTCTGTTTACTGATTCTATTAGTCAAATTTTAACTATTGTTTAGTTATGCTTTTACTAACAATTTGACATTTTTTTTTACTAATAATTAGTTACTTTTAACTAATTACTGAAGTAAAAACTCAGCCACGATTTGACTAATTATTAGTTATTTTTAACTAATTCAAATTTAGAGAGAAGAATCAAAAATATTTTTACCTTTAATTTTTACTGTTTTTTTGTAATTTTTTCAGAAAATTTACAACTTGGCAGCGGTTTTTTTTTTAATTAATATTTGGTATTCTTAAATAGACTTCAAAAATCTCTACCCAAAAACGTAAGATTAATAAAATCGCTGAGGTGACTTCTCAATCTCACATGAAATTGCTCTTATATACTTTCTAAAGTGTCCCAAGAATACATTTTATGGTCCTGGATTAAAAGAATTTCGATAAGTTGAAAAAATAATTTTATTAACAAAAATAATAATAATAATTTCGTCATATACTAGTTCATTGCAGAGTGGTGAATTCAATTTATCAAACAAAAATAGTAATTATGCTCTGAACTTGAACTCCGTTTTGTGTTAAATTGATTTTTACGTATAACTGGCCAAACAATTTTTATCTGATTAATTTTGGACTTGGTCATAGTATAGTTGAGTCACTGTAATCCGATACTGCCAAGCGCCATTTACGTAGGAAATTTTCTTGTGTGCTCTTGTTCAATTTTACAAAGCTTCCATCGCTAGAAGTCAAATTCGTTCAAGTTTTAGAAACTAAAAGTAACTGAGAAAGTTAAAACTATTCTGATCGTTCTCTCTTTTCTTACAATTAAAGAAGTTGAAATTTGTTAAATATATATCTCTATAGCTAATCCAGTAAAAAGAGGTGAAAAGAAATGAGCAGAAATGTGTTCATACAATTAAATGTAATTTTTTAACGTAGTATTTTCAATACAAATATCGTAGCGAGGGAAATGTTATGTAATTAAAATGATTCCAGAGAATTAAATTGGAAACAAGACAAAATGTTCACCTCTGTTTACCTTCAAGACATTTACAATTATATTGAATAGTTTGTATCACTCTGTTAAATCAGTTTTCAATAAAAAACATTCTTAAAATTAGAATTCAATGATTGATTTAAAATGTCGTGGTTTATAGAACATTTAAAAAATCAAATAAAACTTGAGACTTAATTCTAAATTGACATTCTCACAATTATTAATTACTTAATTATAAAATATTATTTAGTTATAAGAAAAAGCTTTTATTAATAAAAAGTAGAAGATGTAAAATAAGTATGTACAGTATGTAAAGATTACAATAGTTAAAATTGATTATTTCAGAGGGAATCCCATCTCTGAGGTTTAATAAAACCATTATTTTTTAATCAGTTAATTGTTAATTTTAACCCTTAATAAAATCAGCAGTTTCTCATAAAAAAATTATTATTTTGTGTTTGTTTACTTCTTATTTTTTTATAAAGAACAAATTGCCTTTAAAAGACAGTTTAAATTCTATTGCAATTTTATTGCATTACTTAAAATTACCAGACTTTTCACTAATTTAAATAAGTCAATTGGAGCATGAAAGTAAAAAAATTCAATTTCTTTAATATATAGATATAAATAATATGATCATTAAAAAAAACACTGACCAATCATAGAATCAATTAAGAGTTCAATCTAGGAGATAAATTATTATATCCTACATTGAAAACCTGAATATACAACTTTTGAATCAAGTGATTTGTCATAATTTTTTTAAAATGAAAACTGTTGCTACGATTTTTCTTCCTTTTCCTTATTATACCTCTCCAGTTCCTTTAAAAATTGGGCCTTTGGTTTCATGACATTCGGCCGATCACCCCTACACTTTGGACAGAACCATTTTCCCTTTGGTTTTGTTGTAAGAGAAACACATGAAAAGTGGAACCATTCAATTGGACACAAGTCATTATCACATAAAATCATTTCCCCGTATGAAATCTGATCACAGAGACAGTAAGTCGGCTCATCTGGATCAATTGCCAAATCATCTTCCTGTGGTGGTGGAGTATCTTCTCGATGTTGATTTTGTTGATTTCCTTGTCGAGCTTTTCTCTTTTTCTTTTTACCTGAAAACGACAAGAAACACAAAGTTTAGATTTCACGAAAACTAAATCATATTATTCACTTAATGGGTGTTGTTTTAGGGTTAAAGATTGTAGTCTATAAAAAACATTTACATTACCATTAGATTAAAGTAATAATCCAGTTTTTGCAATTGGATTAATTCATGCTCTCGTCTGTGAATTTCGTTTGAAATTTTCGAAAGTTTTCAGAACAAGATATTAAGTAAAACATATACTTTATGATTAAAATTTTTAAATTTAATTATACAATAATTAAATTAATCAAGTGATTTGTACTGGATTTGAAAAGTAAAAAATATTCATGGGTTTCAAAATTATTAGTTAAATAAATTATTAAAAAATACACTGGTAAAAAAGGATTAAAAAGTATAAAAATAGTGTAAAATAAACTACAAAACAAAAAACAGTAAGAATAAAATAAAAAAATGTAAAAAGATAAGTAAAAATTATATAAAAGGAATGATAAATTCCTTTAAAAATGAAGAAGTTTAGGCAATTATTTATTAAATGAAGAGAATTTAAAAAGAATGAGTAAATAACTTAACAAAATAAAGGAAACAATTTTTTTTAAACATTAAAAACCTTTTTAAAAGCAAATACTGTTGAAGAAATAGAATAGAATCTTTAAATTTTCTCAAAGAGTAAATAAATTTGCGAACAAATAGACACAATTTAAAAAACGAAATAATATAAAAGCAATCAGATGAATGAAGAAAAATGATGACAAAATTTTACTCCCCGCCTCCATAAATTATCAAAGTAGATAAGAAAATCAATGAGAACATAAATTTTTTGAAACCTTATAAAAACAAAATTATATAAAATAAACTGTAATAAATTGCGTAAAAAGAAGAAAATCTATAACACACACAAAAAATTAGAAGCAAAAAAAAAAAATCTTCAAAAACTGATATTGATTATATCGTTCAAAAAGAAAAAAAAAATACTGAAAACATTTATTAAAGAATAAAAAATTGTACCAAAAAAATTTAATTGTTCGAAAAACATTACAAAATTTTATAAGAAAGTCAGAAAAATTAAACAATGTCGTCAATATTTAAATTAAGTCATCATAAAATCTAAAATAATTAATTTTTTACTGTTAAATTTAGAAATAATTGTAATTTAAAAGTTTGATTCAACTGGAGTTTGGGATTTGTTTGAATAACACAGAATTACTAAATTGGACATGAAATTATTAAAATCTAATATTTTTTACTTTCTTTTTACTCAAAAATTGTCACAAAAAAAACTCTGATAACAAATAACAAGTACTTAAAATAACTACATAAAATTACAGAAAAATCTATTTATTAATAGAAGTTTGAATTCATAAAAGAATTTAGAATCGATAAATCGGAATACTATTTGATTAAAATTTGAATTAAATTAAAGTTTAAATAGATTTAAAATTTCCAAATTTCTATAAATTTTTATAATTAAATGGGGTTTAGTTTGAAAAACCTAAAATATGCATTGTTAGAATTTGAAAATATTTAAAGTTTATAATAATTCTAGCATGAATTGATATTTATTAAAGTTTGAAGCAATTTAAATTATTAAGAAAATCAAGTTTAAAATTTTTAATTTAATTTAATTTGTAAAAGTGAAAGATTGAAATAAAATAAAATGAACTCATTTTTATTTAAATTCCTAATGGTGGGAACACAAATTATTTCAATCTTTCACTTTTACAAATTGAATTAAATTAAAAATTTTTAACTTGATTTATAAATCTTAAAACTTTGGTTATATTGCAATTTTGATTATAATGGAAGTTTGAAATAATTAAAATTTATATTGATAGACATTTTTTAGAATGGTTTGTTACTATGTAATCGAATTTCGTATTGTTTAAAGTCAATTTCAAAATTAAAGTTTCATATCAATAGAATTTTGGAATAAATGAAATTTGTACAGAAAATTGTATAAATTGTAGTCATAAAAAATATTTTGTTCAAAAAACTATTTAAAAAAATATTTTAACTTTTTGTAACGTACAACAAAAAATGTTTATTTTCAACTTAGGAAGAAAAATCAAAATCATGTTTAACTTGATTTTTATTGTTTTTTAGGGCAAATAATGAGACACGTATTTTTGGTTTTGAGAAAAAATAATTTTCGCAGAGTTACGAGCAGTGGAAAGTTTTAGGACAAAGAGTGATTTTTGAACGAAAACGCTAACAAATTTTTTTAAAATCACTTTAGTGTTTTCAAAAATTGATATTTTTCAATTTTATTTTCTGATTTTTCTAATGAATTTTTGATTTTTCAAAAAAATGACCAACATTTTGAAAATTTAAAAAATTTTGTAAATTTCTAAATTTGCATAGAAGAAGCATCTAAAACGCTACTAAAATAAATATATGAATAATATATGGCGCTGTATTATTCAAAATAATGACTTTTATCATTTTCACAAAAAAATTCTTGCGCCTTCTACAGTGTTTAGCGCACATTAAACCTATTGGAAAAAATTATTTTTATTATCTAGTTACTACAAAAAAAAAAATAAAAAAAATTACGTTTTTGGGAAATTTGAGTTTTTTTTATTTTTTAAAAAATGGCCGCCATTTTGTTAATTTTCAAAATTTTTAAAATTGTTAAGAGCACCTAAAACATTAGTAAAATCAGAAAACAAAATTAAAAAATATCAATGTTTGAAAAAAGTAGAGAGGTTTTAAAAACATTCGTTAGCGATTTCATTAAAAAATCACTCTTTGTCATAAAACTTTTAAATGCTCGTAACTCTATGAAATTTTTTTTCTAAAAACAAAAAAAATACGTGTCTTGTTATTTGCCCTAAAAAACAATAAAAATCATGTTAAACATGATTTTGAATTTTGAACATATTCGGCCTGTATGATTTAAAATGAAAACAGCCTAATATCTCTTAGAAATATTATAAAAGTAAAAAACGGATTATTGAGAATATGGAAAATAATTAATATTATTTAATTATTTTTATTAATTAATCTGCATTTAAATTTGAATTAATTGGATTTCAAAAGTTGAAACAAATTGGAATATGAGTTAATTGACGTTTGGAATTTATTTAAATTATAATGACTTAAGGATATAAAAATTTAATACTATTTTTTGCTATCTTCATGCCAAAAATTTGTAAATTGATTATCTGTATTAGAATTTATAAATTTTATAAATATTAAAATTGAAATTTTTAAAATTTATCCATAAATTTGTGATTTTTGTTTATGGTTTGCGATTGTTTACATGCAGTATTAGACATGCGGAGAATTGTAAAGTTTTTTTTTATTTAAAACATGGTTTTAATGCAAATGCCCCAATGATTTAAATCATTATTTAAATCAATTACAAACCTGCTTAAAAGTAGTATAAGTTTTATTAAATTCCTAATAAATGTATATAAAATTATTTTATAATAGAAAAGAAAAACAAGAACATACTTCATAATTAATCAAATCTTTTGCATAGGCTATTTTAAATGACTTTAAACGAATATAGAACCGCTCAATTCTTGTCTATGTGAAATTTCACTGTTTTCAGTTTAAGAGAGAAATGTTCCCTGACATTTCCCTGACACTGTGGCCACCTTGCTATACTAGTCAATGAAAAATGCAATTCTCGCGAGCTTTAGCGCGCGTATTTTTGGCTAGTATATTATTAATTAGAGATTTTATGCGTGTGAGAATTATTTACTTACCAGTAGTCGTTGTCGTCGTTTTCTTCTGATTACCATTAGAGGTATTCAAAAGATTAGTAGAACGTGTTTCTGAAATTGTCATCAGGTCTACAGCTTGAGTCGATTCAACTAAAGTTTCAGTTCTAGTTCTTCGTGCGCGCTTGGTTGGACGTTCTGCATTATTCGTACTTCCTGTAGTACTAGGAGTTATAATTGTATTTGTTTCTCTGTGAACTTCAGTATTTTCCTGCTCTTTGCCAAAATCTGTAAAAATAAATTGCTTTTAGAATAAAAAGGTAAAAATGAATAATAACAATGATTTATGTCATGAAAATTGTTCTAAATTGTAAAGTTCTAAATATTTTTGTTATAAAATGCCCATTAAATTATGAATTTTTTTAATAAGAAACAGCAACAACTATGTTCTTTTAAATAGAAAGTATTCTAAAATGTTAAGTTTCCAATATTGACAACAATCCTTCTGTCAGTTTCATTCTTTTTTTCTCAAGGAAATACTAGACCATGCTCACTAGAAACACATGCATAATTAAGCCTAAAAAAATTTACCTAAGTTACGATAATCCAAATCTAATTGACGAGATTTATTTTCTATGAGATCTTGAACTTGTTGAACAATTTGCAGTTTCTCATCGCCTATTTCTTGAGCAGCGATTAAAGCTTGCTGAACTCGAAGTAAAGCTCTATTACGTGTTGAACTGTCTACGTCGTTTCTTAAAATTTCAAGTTGTTGATCAACCTCCCGTAGAAACTCTAATAATTCAAAAAAGAAAAATAGGCAAATTGTTAACTATAACATATTATTTTGTGTCTTTGAAACTACATAAGGTAAAATTACAACTACCACTATAGAACCTTTTTATTTAAATAAGAAACTTACTTTGGCAAGTGGAATCCAATTCTCTGGATCGAGAAACATGTCTTTGTAAATCATCTGGTAAATTTTCAACCCAATCTAAATAATTTTCTATATATGTCGCCGAATAAAGAGCTTCAACTACTGCTTGATTTAACATATTTGTGTTTTTAAGCTTTAATGCTAATAACAATAATTTGATTTTCTATAGTGCTTGATTTTAATCTAAGTACTTTCTTAGAAAAAACATATCAACTAATTTTATTCAGGGATAAGATATAGAACATTTTAAATCTGAATACTTTTTGTACATTCACCAATTATTCAGAACAGTATGCACAAAATACAAAAAATTGTTGAAAAGTCACATAAATGAAGCAAACGAACAAATCACTTAATTCAATCAAAAAGTTTTTATAACATACAATCAATTATTGACACACAACAACTGCCAACAACTTAGTTTTTGAAACTAATATGAGGAGAATCTGAGTAGGGATGTGCAGGGTTGTGAACGTAAACTACCTTAGTTAAGGCTTAAGGTATTAATACGGAAGCGCCTATGTGCCAGCGCTGGGCACTAACAAAATTTGCAGGTGCATTCATTCGTTTGCCTTGCACGCATTTTTTTGTGCGTGCTGGTTGTCCTGCACGCATTTAAAAATGCGTGCTATACATTTGAAACCAAAAGTGTGTTAGTGGTGTACGTGTGATGTGATGGTACCGTGTAAGACTGGCTTTTCGCTTTTCGTTGATTGTTTAAAGGTAAGATTAATAAACATTTATATAATTTGTTATTTATTGTTAATAGAAAATATGTTCAATAAAATAAGTGTATGATTAAAAAAGATTTTTGAAATATAAAGGTCATTATTGACAGAATTAATTATTTTTTTGGTATAACCTTAAAATGTGTAGTAAATATAACCTTTTTTTTACGTTTAACAATAAGAAGGCAATACTATATGTCATTGAAGTAAAACTAATTTAAACAAATAATGAAATTCTTTTTAGCTTTTTTGTTAACATAGTTTGTCTTTTAAGCTTTTTGGTGTGTTTTTGGCTTATTGTTTTTTGTCCGGCCGGCTTTATTCCATCAGAAAAATTATTAGTAACAAATGATTTAAAGATTAATAAACATTTATGTAACGAAAAGCGAAAAGCCAGTCTTACACGGTACCATCACATCACACGTACACCACTAACACACTTTTGGTTTCAAATGGATAGCACGCATTTTTAAATGCGTGTAGGACAACCAGCACGCACAAAAAAAATGCGTGCAAGGCAAACGAATGAATGCACCTGCAAATTTTGTTAGTGCCCAGCGCTGGCACATACACGGGGAAAAGAGAATTGTAAACTCAACAGCGATCTCTAGTTGGATTAACAGGCTTGGGCCTTGTTGCATAGAGTCTGTGATTTTGATGCCGACCCTTGCTGTTGAATTAACTATTGAGGTGTCTGTTAGGCGTCCCCTGTTAAACCAATCGGGAAAGTCTGTTGGCCCAACAAGGAAAGAATGTTACTTTAACAGACTTTCCCGATTGGTTCAACAGGGGATGCCTAACAGACACCTCAATAGTTAATTCAACAGCAAGGGTCGGCATCAAAATAACAGACTCTGTGCAACAGGGCCCATGCCTGTTAATCCAACTAGAGATCGCTGTTGAGTTAACAAATCTCTTTTCCCCGTGTAGTCGCTTCCGTATATTAAGGTACTCGCACAGCTCTTGGCTAGCCTACAGCACAATGAATCGTAATCGCTAAAGGTACTGGCACATGTGGGAGAACAGAAGAATAGTGGAATAGAATAAACCAATCAGGAAATGCTTTCCAATGTAACCAATTATCTGATTCGGCTATTCTATTCCTCTATTCTCCCACATCTGCCTGTACCCTAAGGCCTTAAGGATTAAGGTTAAGGGACCAGAGCATGAGACAGAAAAGGACAGAAACAGTCTCTGTCCTTTATTATCTCATGCCTTGCTCCCGTAACCGTATTCTTTGTGCTTTGGGCTATAATCGTAAGAATGAGAGGAAGCAGGACAGAGATATATGTCTCTCCTACTCTCTGTCCTACTTCCTCTCATTCTTATGATTAAGGATTAGCAATTACGATTCAATGTATCTCCTGTCTTTTTCCAGCTCATGCAATGGCACATGCATTAGAAGAAGACAGAAAAATAAAATAACCTTTTAATTGAACTTTTCTGTCTTCTTTTAATACATGTACCATTGCATAAGCTGGAAAAAGACAGAAAAACTAAAATGAAAAGGTCTATACGCAGGGTTGGGTAATGACGCGCCACTCGAGGTTTTCTACGTATGTTACCGGTATGTTACATCAAGTAACATACCTGTTTTAGGTATGTTACCCCCCCTCCACCAAAAAAATGCATTATGTAACAAATTTGGTAGGTAACTTACCTAGGTAACATACAGTAACAAACTATGTAACATACCTCCGGTATGTTACGTACACAACCCTGTCTATACGTAAATTATGATATACCCCTTCGTATGTGACTTCACCCTTAGTGGGAGGTAAATTACGTATCATACACCCCTGCTCAAATGATGTCCTTCCAGTTTATTATTCGAATATTGTTCGAACAATAAAGTTGAAATAAGATAAATGCGTCAAACGTTTCGCCGCAATGAGAAAGAAAAAGACGCAGATATGTTTTTAAATTTCTACATCTCTGTTTCAGCCGCCGCTTTTTTCTCTCTAAGGGTGAAGTCGTATGCGGAGGTTAGATTTTCAGGGGAATAGAATACGCCAATCAAAAAATGCTTTGCAATGAAACTAATTATCTGATTGGTCCATTCTAGAGTTCCTATAAAGAGATTTAGGACACGTGAGATTGAACTTTTGATAGGCTCAGCGCAACTTAAGACGGAAGTTTATTAAAATTCTTTTCATTGGCTGGAAAGAGCGCGCTGATTATAAAATGCTTTCTTAACAGACATTTTAAAACTTTGCCCGCCCTTTTCAACCAATCACACACATTCCTTCATCAACTCTTCCGTCTCCGGTTTGTCAACTGGCTAGTGGAATGGGACACGTGTCCTAACTCTCTTTATAGGAACTCTGGTCTACTATATTCTATTCCCCTTAACTCCTAATCCACCACATTTGCCTTCACCCTTATTCATTGTTCATGCGGAACTGTGTCCGTGGCCTTACACGTAACTGCGCAACTACCAAGAATGCGACTTTAAACTCTACCCATCCCTACATAAATTGTAGAGAGACAATAACCGTTCGTTTGCGTTCGTTGTTCTATATACATTTGGTGGGAAAGGTTTTTGTCATTTTTCACGAGTTATCTTGTCTAATTAAAAGCCAATTTTTTGCAAATTATCTGTTCGATCATCATGACGTCCACGGGAACATATCAAGGATTAATCGACGGGAAAAATTCGAGCAAGTGAGTATAAATTTGTCATTTTTCAAACAGTCTACTTTTATGGGATGAATTATAGTTATTTCAAATATTCATCATAAATGCATATTTATTGTTTGTTTATTTTAATCTTAAGTATGTTTAAGAATTTACTCTTAAATATTTAGCTTAAATTATACAAAAATTATTTTTAAAAAAGCATTTGAATTGCATTTTTTATTTTTTTATAATTCGCCAAGAAAAATACCATTTGACTGACATTTTCCAGCAAATATTCGTTGGCAAAAATGTTGATGTTTTTCTTTTTTTTTTTTTGGTATTTTGAATAAATCATTTCTTAGTAACTGTAAATGTACATATTATTATGATTATTATTATTCTTTGTTATTTGCGGACTTAAGTGAATGTAAAGTTAAAGCCAAACACTATACATTCTCTTGAGTTAGGTACAGCTATATTAGTTAATTGCGATTCTAATATCGGTTTGTATTTTTAATCCGTTTTTTTTTATAAATTAGAAATATTTTATCTTAAACTTTTTTTTAAAATAAGTCATTCATTAAGCAAAAGTGTAAGTATATTAACTTTTGGTTCTAAAAAAGATTTTTTATTATTAAATTTAAATTAATATATTAAAATATAGCATGGTATTATTTGATTATCGTAAACTAAAAATAATTTCACTGTGGATTGTGAAAAAATATGTCATCAAGAATAAAACCATTTGACCTCTTATGTAAATTTTCATGCAATCAAAAAACTAATGCAATTTTTATAATTACCCATCAATTATTAAAATATCAGTATTTTAGATAAAATTTATTTCGAAAAAGACGTTATTGGAGTTGAAATAAATTTTATGGAGTTAAAATGTTACTATCATTTTTCTTAGACAAAATTTAGTATATTTTTTCTTTCTAAAAATATAAAAAATTTTTTTTTTAATGCAACGCTGTTTTTAAGAATATTATTATTATTATTATTATTTAAGTTGAAAAAGAATTACAAAATATTGGTATTTATTTAATAAAAGGACACTAATAATTGCTTTCATACGAACTGAGAGAATTATTAAAAGTTTAGTCTCTTATTAAATGTAAATATTTTTTGAGAAATCCAAGGGTGAGTACTGCGTATGTGAAACGACAGGTGTACATTTTGCGTGTCCGAGTCAGCTGCTGCATTGTCATTTTTCACATCTGCACAGAAACCATTGTTCTACACGATAATTCAAGCAAAATCTATATTTCAGAAAATAAGTTAAACTGTAAACGAACAAATTTTGTCAATTTATACACGACTTTCTTTTTTGTTGATATTTTAATTATAAATAAAGCTAAAGTAAAAAAGTTTATTACATTCAAATAACTACTTGACTATTGATAAATAAATATTTATTTGTATCAAATAAATATTATTTAAATATTTAAAGTTTAACTGACGTAAATAATAATGATTTGATACGAATTTATGTATTTATTTAATAATAGTCAAGTAATTAGTTACTTGGTTTAAATTACATTTTTTTTATAGTGTAGAGAATTTTTTTTAATAATAAACTGAAAGCTTATTAATTTTTTCATCATATAATACAACAGTTTAAAATAAACAAAAACCGGGTTGCATCTGATAAAAAAAACTAAGTTTCTAATTATTGCAAATTTTAATCATTAAACTCGAGGTTGCAGAATGCTTTAATCTAAGCTGAAAAAAATTTGATTTTTACAAATAATAAATTTTTGAATCTCATCAAATGAGGCCAAGAAACTTTAAAAATATAAAGTTGTTTCTCTTGATAAAATAAATTGTCAGTAATTTATTAAATTAACGATAAAATTACAATAATATTTTAACATTAACTGATTTTATTAAAAGAAACAAAAGTCTCAGAATGCCGGAAAGTACCTTGCGCCAAACATCTATTCAGCCCTGATTACGAGACGCGAGCAGAGAAAGCTTTAGACACCTAGGCGCCCTGTACTGTCTAAAAGATTGTTAATTTAAACAAAAGAAAAGGTGATGTTAATTGAATGAGTTTCTGAAAAGAAATTCGGAAACAAATCTTTGCACAATATTTATCAGGCTGACTTTATTAACTGTTTTTTTATATATCAAGTAAAATTTATAGATAAAAAAAATTTTAAACTCAAGAAAAACAATTTGTAATTATTATTTTTAAAAATCCTTGTGTCTGATTCCAGATTTTAGTAGTACAAATACCCATACCAAATTTTATTTAAATCCATTGAAACGTTCTCGAGTTATCGTGTTCACAAAAAACAACATTCAAACACACACTCACATACACATCCGGATATTTGATCAGGAACTCATATAAGACATTTCTAGATAGAGGAAAGATAATTTGAAGCATTTTAAAAAAATTGTAGATTTAAACGAATACAAAGTTCTCTCCACGAAAAAGCAAGATATATGAGTTCCTGATCGAATATCGGAATGTATGTGTGTGTGTGTGTACATTTTTGTGTACACGATAACTCGAGAACGCTTGATCGGATTTAAATAAAATTTAATACTGTTATTTTTACTACTAAAATCTGAAATCAGACACAAGGATTTTTAAACACAACCATTACAAAAAGTTTTATTGAGTTTTAATTTTTTTAAAAAAAATTTTTAACTCATAAATTCAACTTAATATATAAAACAAATCATATTCCTTGCTTCAAAACAAATCGATTGACCTCAATATAGTTTATTGTTTATATTTTGTCAAAATTTAAAAAAAACTACTTTATTGTTTCCTCCATGAGAAGTAGATATTTTTGAATCTTATGTCTCGGTTTTTTACTATTGCATGGCTTATACTTGCGTCGGGAAGCCGACATTTTGACCAAAACTCGATTTACAGAATGTTTAATAGACCGAAATTTATTTATCCGAATATTTAAATTCCCGCAACTTCATTTGTCGAAATATTAAACTTCCTGAATATACATTTTCCAGAAAGAGTAATTATCAGATTTACTTTTTGTCGGATTACTTAAAAAATCAAAACTCTATTTGTCAGACTATTCACCTTTCCGAAAATGCATTTAGCAGAAATGGTATTTATCATATTTACCATTTGTCTTCATATTTAATTTTCCGCAACTTAAGTTTTCAGATTATTTCACGTCCCAAATATGAATTTGTCAGATATTGTATTTATCAGACTTACCGTTTGTTTAAATATTTAATTTCTCGTAACTCCATTTCTCAGAATACTTCATTTTTCGATTTTGCATTTTCCCGAAACTGTATTTATCAGATTAACCATTTGTCGAAATACTTAACCTCACTAAACTCCATTTCCCAGAATATTTAATCTCTTGAATTTTCATTTGTCAGAATGTTTAAATTCTCGAATGTATATTTTTTAGAAGTTGTATTTATCAGATTCCATATTTTTCCGAACTTTGAAGTCACTGAAACTCCATTTGCCAGACTCTTAAACGTCCCGAATAGTAAAAACGTCGAATGTTCATTTGCCAGAAAAATGGAGCTCGCTGATTGGCCGGTAAGTTTCCCCAAATATTACCCAGTTAAAAATTTCGTATGTGGTCCCGCGTGTGATCCTGTATGGTTTCTCGTATGGGATCCCTTAAAGGTTCCTACAGAGGTTCCCATATGGGATCCTGTGTACCAGGGAACTTTGGCACGAACCCTCGAGGAAACATTGTACATAGGATCCCATGTAAATCCCATCACTGCAAAAACATGGTGTCTTAAATTGGTCAAAAATGTCTTAAATTAAGATACTTTTGGTGTCTAAGACACGAAAAATGTCTTAATTTAAGACATTTTTGAGCAATTGAAGACACCTGTTTTTGCAGTGATGGTATGAAAAATACCATAATGTTATAACATGTCATCAAAAACAAAATGACCGTGACGTTAATTTACATCAGATTTTATGGGATGATATAAAAGTTTTACATAATGAGACTAATTCCCAAAAAAGAAAATTTTCTGAAATGGTTTTTATCAAAAAAGAAGAAGAAAATAGCATTAATAAAAAAAACTAATTTACAATTTTTTAGCCCTTCGTTCAATTCTATTTTACAAATTTTAAAATAACAATTTTATCTCAATGTCTTAAAATTCTAATTATTAATATTATTTCTAATTATAATCATTTAATTGTCTTTCATCAATATGAATATCTGTTTATTTACAATCTGTTAGTAGTCTCTGTTCACTCGTACGAATAAGTTCGGTGTGAAAATGATTGTCACGTCGTTAAGAAAAATTGATAATGATTTTATTTTATTTTTTGACTGAAAGAAAATACTTTCTTTTTTCTTTACGTTTGTCATTAATATGTTTTTGTATTGTGTTTTTGATGGTGAGTGACAGTGATTAAAAAAAATTTTATATTGTCTTATTTATAATTTCTTTAAAATTGCTTTTAATAATTATATGTGTATTTCAGTCCTTGAAAATGAGAACGGTTCGTTCTTGAAACGTTGGACCTTATAATAAATTAAAATTTAAAAACTGTGCGAAAGTGTCGTTATTTTTCAATATTTAATAATCTCGGACGTAAAACACAAGAATAATTTAAAATCAATTTTTAAAAACTTAACATGCTGCGCAGTAGTTTTCTGTAGCACTTACGGCTGCGCAATGGATTTTTTTGTTCTTGTAAATATGGTGTTTAACAAATGAATTATTTTCTTAACAATATTCTTTTTGTAGATTCATTTAAATCGTTTAACAGATTAAGGATCCCGTAAGGGAACACATACACATGGGATCCTATGTACAGTGTTCCCTCGAGGGTTCGTGTCAAAGTTCCCTGGCACACAGGATCCCATATGGGAACCTATGTAGGAACCTTTATGAGATCCCGTACGGGAACATACGCGGGACCACATACGACATTTTTAACTGGGTACCGGCCAATCAGCGAGCTCCATTTTTCTGGCAAATGAACATTCGACGTTTTTACTATTCGGGACGTTTAAGAGTCTGGCAAATGGAGTTTCAGTGACTTCAAAGTTCGGAAAAATATGGAATCTGATAAATACAACTTCTAAAAAATATACATTTGAGAATTTAAACATTCTGACAAATGAAAATTCAAGAGGTTAAATATTCTGGGAAATGGAGTTTTGTGAGGTTAAGTATTTCGACAAATGGTTAATCTGATAAATAGTTTCTGGAAAATGCAAAATCGAAAAATGAAGTATTCTGAGAAATAGAGTTACGAGAAATTAAACATTTAAACCAACGGTAAGTCTGATAAATACAATATCTGACAAATTCATATTTGGGAAGTGAAACAATCTGAAAACTTAAGTTGCGGAAAATTAAATATGTGGACAAATGGTAAATATGATAAATACCATTTCTGCTAAATGCATTTTCGGAAAGATGAATAGTCTGACAAATGAGGCAGTTGGTGCAGAAACAGCACAAGTCCATAATTCGAAGCAGCGCACAAAGATGCGCAATGGATGAAATAATATTTATTTGTGATATTTTTAAAGTGTTTTAGACGTTATTAATTTATATTAAACAATTTATATTATAAATAAAATGCACTGAAATCGAAGCAAAAAACAATAATTGTGAATTATGTGATAATTGTTAAGAAAATGTTGGAAAGTGATTTTTAAAAAATGTTTATTATTTATAAAATGTTATAAAAATTATCCAAATTAAAAATTTGTAATAAATGTTACTAAAAATTTACTAAAACTGTGATACTTCACTTGATTCAATACACTTTCTGTGTTTTTCATTTCATTTTGTGCAGAAACCGCACAAGTCCAAAAGTTAATTTATTTTTTTTATACCCTATATTAAATAAAATATAAATCAATCATTTTGAATTTTTAAACTTGTAGGTTAGTAGAAAATAATTCAAAACGCAGAATTAAAAAAAAATTCTCACATATACAAGAAAAACAGTTTTTATTGATTCCTGAACAATTACGATTTATGGACTTGTGCGGTTTCTGCACCAACTGCCTCAAATAGAGTTTCGGTTTTTTAAGTAATCCGACAAAAAGTAAATCTGATAATTACTCTTTCTGGAAAATGCATATTCCGGAAGTTTAATATTTCGACAAATAAAGTTTCAGGAAGTTGAATATTCAGACAAATGAAGTTGTGGGAATTTAAATATTCGGATAAATAAATTTCGGTCTATTAAACATTCTGTAAATTAAGTTTTGGTCGGCTTCCCCTTGAGTCTATGCTTTCGTCCATCCATTGTGGACTCACCATTAGGTAGTTCAAGTTTGGAGGGCTAAATACAATATTATTGTTTGCTGAAGAACATGTTTACATAATAGAAAATGTAATAATTTCAATTCTAACTCAGATAGGCCTTAATTTTAATTTCAGTGTTGGTCCCTTAGGAGTAAATGAGTAACTGAATGTCGTCTGCCATTGTTTATTTGCCATGCCTTCGCGTTTTAATCAGCTTTGTATTACATATTTTCACGAACGGCGCACTGGCTTCTACAGCAATCCAATAGATCTGTGCAGGGGTCATCCATAAAGAACGTTCCACTGTTAGGAGAAAGGGGGGGGGGGTCGAAAAATGCAACCATTTGTAACAAAGGGGTGGGGGAAGATTAAATTTATTTAGAACGTTCGTATTTTTATGTTCTCATTCTAATATTCTTTCTCATATTTAAGACTTTAGCTTGAAAAGTCAGAAATAGAAACATAGAAACATTTCTGGAAAATAATATTATTTAATAAAAGTTTTTAAAAATCATTTGAATATTATTATAAAATATATTTTTAAAATCGGGTTGATTACTACTAGAATGATAAATAAAAACAATTTGATTTAATTAATGTATAAGAACATTTTTTTTTTTTAGTTTTAAGGGATGGGGTTATCATTTGCAACCAAGTCCAACATAAGAGGGAGGGGGGGGGTCAAAAATCCTAAAAATTGGTAAAACGTTCTTTATGGATGACCCCTAAGCGTTAACCACATCATATATGACCAGTAGGTGCATGGAGCGCGAGGGCCACGGTGGGGCAAACGTGGAATTTACTGTACGAAACTAACTACAGCTTACAATTCTTAACGGATTTTCAATTTTTTTATTTTATTTGAAAGATAATTAAATTCTTAAAGGGTCGAGAGAGCTACTTTTTTACTTTTCCTTCTGGACTCGAGGCCTTTATTTGTGCTCAAAATGAGTTTAAATTACATCATTTATAATTATAGAAGATACATAATTTACTTATAAAATGACATTTTGACATTTTACAGCTGTCAATACACCGAAAAAAATATCTTCTTTTTTTCAGCGGAATCCACTCATTTTGATGCTTTTGGTATCAAAATGATTCCCCTCGTTTTGAGAGGATGTTATACTCATCAAAATGAGAGGAACTTTCCTCTCATAGGGTAAACTTTTTCACTTTCCCACTTAAATTACTTTAAATCATTTGAAGAAAGTTAAAATCACTAACTACCTTCTTTGATTCACATAAAGAAAGGAATATTCATCAATATTCGAACATTTTGTATGTTGTTTTATTAAATACGCGAATAAAATAAACATGTCACACTGCTAGGTTATATTGGTCTTTTACTTCAATTTCACATTCGTATACAAACAAATAATGAAGTCAAAATATTATTATGTGCACAGAACACTAAAATATTATCATCCAGTCTTAAATCTTTTAAAGCATACTGTAAATTGTCTTCCACAATCGAAAACTAAAGGTGAAAATAAACGTTAAAGCTGACGACACGACGCGACGCGATACAATTGTTACTGATTGCGCATGTGCAAATACGATATAGAAGATATTCCTCTACTTTTGATCGGATGTTTCCTATCGAAAGTAGTGGATTACTCTCAACGTAAGATTAAACCGTGAGAGTCGTCTTCTAATATTTTTCCTCTTCAAAACAAAGGAAAATACTATTGGTTGTAGTATAATAAGCTCATTTTGAGTAAAAAACTCAAGAGGATTTTATGATAGGAATGTTCCGCTCAAAAACAGAAGATATTTTCTTCGGTGTACAACGGTCAACTTTGCTAAAAACCAATTTAATGAAAATGACATTCTAGGGGTTTTCGGTATCGCTGATAACGAATATAATGTCAAATTGACATTTTGACACTTGACAGCTGTCAATTCAACTGTCAACTTTTCCAAAAAGCAATTTATTTTTATGAGAATGACAGGATAAGAGTTTTCAGGGTCGCTGATAACAAATATAATGTGAAATTGACATTTCGAAACTTGACAGATGTCAATTCAACTGTCAACTTTGCCAAAAAGCAAATTATTTTTATGAAAATGACATTCTAAAGATTTTGGGGCGCTGATAGTAAATATAATGTCAAATTGACATTTTGACTTGAGCTGTCAATTCAACCACCAACTTTGCCAAAAAGCATGTCTTTTTTATAAAAATTCCAGGATAAGAGTTTTTAGGGTCGCTAATAAAGAATAGATTGTTCAATTGAAATTTGGGCAGTTGACTGATGTCAATTTAACTGTCTACTTTGCCAGAAAACAATTTATTTTTATGAAAATGACGGTCTACGGGTTTTCGGGGTTATTAAATTTTCAATTAAAGAACTTGAGTATAACATCAAAATTGATGTTATCTCCTGTAAAATCTTTTAATGAAATGTTTTAACATTCTAGATCAACATCTAGTTTAATTCTCCTCCATTGTTTTCTGAAGCTGTTATTATCGAAGCCGAAAACCTTTAAACTGTCATTTTCATAAAAATAAATTGCTTTTTGGCAAAGTTGATAGTTGATTTGACAGCTGTCAAGTGTCAAAATGACAATTCGACATTATATTTATTATCAGCGTCCCCGAAAACTCTTGGACCGCCGTTTTTATAAAACTGAATTGCATTTTGGAAATTTTGAAAGTTGAATTGACAGCTGTCAAGTGTCAGTTTGACATTATATTTGTTATCAGCAACCCTGAAAACCCTTATCCTGGCATTTTCATAAAAATAAATTGCTTTATGGAAAAGTTGACAGTTGAATTGACAGCTGTCAAGTGTCAAAATGTCAATTTGACATTATATTCGTTATCAGCGATACCGAAAACACCTAGACTGTCATTTTCATTAAATTGGTTTTTAGCAAAGTTAACCGTTGTATTGACAGCTGTAAAATGTCAAAATTTCATTATAAGTAAATTATGTATCTTCTATAAGGGTGATTATTTCTCAAACGTCCCAGCTCAAAATTAAAAGTTTTTGGATTAGCTTCATATTTTGGTAAAATGTTGTCCTATACTTTTAGTAAGAATTATTATTTCCATTAAAAAAAAAAGAAATGAGTTTTTTTAAGTGTTTAAATATCACAAATAATGAAGATATTGTTTTTGTTTACTAATTTGTTAATAACTTTTTAAAAAAAAATTTTATTTTCTTGGCCCTTATAAATCTTGTTTTCTAAGAAGTTTTTGAATTGAGAATAATAATTCATGATCAAATATCAAAATTTTCCAGAAAATGGTGGCACCGTAAAGTCAAAAATTTTTTTAAAACAAATTTGTTGTTAAATAAACAATGATTTAAATTTTTTTTTTAAAATGTCTCTCGTTGTATGGATTCGAAATTTAATTAGCTTTTTTATCACACTTACATCAAAAGTTAGATTTTACGGCTTATTTGGAAACCTTTAAGAGCTCATTTCACGGCCTAGGCCGTAAAGTAAATGAACTCGCAATCTGATTGGCTGATGCTGGTCAGCTGACCTTTACTTTATGGTACAGCTGCCCAAACTGGCCCAAACGTCACGGCTGTTCACGGGTTTCGCCGCCCTCCGGGGGCATTTCTAAGTCTGTCGACCTACTCCCACCTAGAAATGCCCCCTGAGGCCGTTTTTTACGATAACCACCTCTTCCTAGGTTCGAATTCTCAGTTTTTTGTGTGATAAAAAATGTTATATGACACTTGGACCCTTTCGGCACTTAAGTTCTCGTGTATCGTACAACTCGCCACAGCCACATCAGAGCCTCGGCTACTTTTCAGTGGAGCCTCGGCTTCATATCTTCACTTCACCTCGGCTTTGCCTCGGCTACGTTCGATGAAGCCTCGTCTCCACCTCTACTTCGCCTCGGCTGCGATTGGACTTAGGCTCGTATTACGATACGTACTCGTACTATAAAGTGCCATTTAGGGTCCTTGTGTCATAAATAACTATAATTTGAAAAAAAGAACTTGTAAAACGATTGAAAATTGCGGGCTGAAAGTTGATTTGTCCAAAAACATTCATTTTGCCCCACTGTGTCGCGGTGCTGTGTGGTCAATGGCGTCAGTGACGCAAGGCGCGTCGCTTAGTTTGTTATTAATTTTCTCGCAAACTTATCGCCAGACCATTTTCAAATTTACATATCTTATAGGAAAAAATCTCAGCTTTTTAATGAAAACAAAATAAAAAAAAAAATTCTTCCAAATGGGTCAAAAATGAAAAATAAATGTTAATTTTGAAAAAAAGGGGGGAAATTTTTTTTTTTTTTGAAAATTTTGTTATAAGTATGAAAAAGTGCATGAAAAATGCTTTAAAATGCACTATATAAAAATTAAAATCCATAAAGTTTTGTCAAAGTTACGCGAAATTGAAAATAACAAGGTAACATAAAAAGTCAAAAATTCAACCCCCCCTATTTTTTACAAATTTTTAAAAAACAAGTTAACATTTTAGGGATTTATTTCCTTCGTATAGGACAACATTTTACCAAAATATGAAGCTAATCCAAAAACTTTTAATTTTGAGCTGGGACGTTTGAGAAATAATCACCCATAATTATAAATGATGTAATTTAAACTCATTTTGAGCACAAATAAAGGCCTCGAGTCCAGAAGGAAAAACCGTTTTACTGCAAATGTTTGATTTTACAACTTTGTTTGAAAAAAAAAGTTATAAGAAAATTAAAAAAGTAGCTCTCTTTACCCTTTAAGCATTTAATTATTATCTTTCAAATAAAATAAAAAAATTGAAAATCCGTTAAGAATTGTAAGCTGTAGTTAGTTTTGAACAGTAAATTCCACGTTTGCCCAACTGTGGGGCGGCGCTATCTACAAAACTACTTTAAAATGGTTCGCTGAAAACATCCAATGCACCATATTTTTTTCTATTTTTTTTTTTTTTTGCTCTCCAATGGTGTACGAATCAACTTTCTAATAACAATCCCTACACGTATAAATAAAGCAACCCCCATGTGGTCGATTTTCATGAAACTGCGATTTCAAGATAAGTTTTGAAAGTACAAACTTTTGTTTTTTAAATCTTTTGCTGCACTTATTCTTATTTGGGCATACTATTATTGTATTTTAAATAACTTTACTACATCTATATTTGTAACAATTGAATTTTCAATTGAAATCTATTTTCATCAAAACTTCAAATTCAACCACTTCTAGAAAATCGCATTTAAGAATAGTTATTTTTCAAAGGAATGCTTTTCTGAAAATGGCTATTAACACGAACACTACGATAAAACGAAATACTATAACTCTAATTAGTCGACAGATTAATATTTTTAAATCACCTATACATATAGCACACTATATGGAAAACTGGGTTTGTTTGTCGCAGAGGCTGGTTGACGTACTTGAGTTTAGTCAAAGGTGAAAAGTCAAATTAATTTCTCTCTTTACTCAAGTTAGTCTACTTGATGAACTGTAACTTTGTACATAGTTTCATTGTTATTGATTAATTATTGCGGATTATAACTGATAAAATAACTGATTTAGGTACTCAAAAGTAAATTTTTAACGTCCTAATTTTTTTGTCATATCTTTTTAAGAAATGTGATTAGAAATAAATCAAGTCATGAATTTTTGCAAAAATTATAGAGTCGAAACCTGATAAGTAAAAAAATCTATGGTTATTTTGGGGATTGAAACTTTGGTTTAGTTTAGAATCTAAATCTGAAGAGCAAAAAATCAAAAGTCATTTATGGGCTGAAAATATAGGTTAAAGTCGAAATCTAATGATAAAAAAAAATCCACATTCATTTTTGAGGATGAAAATATGTGTCTTTTTTTCTGTGAGGTAGTTATTCTTATAAAGCGTGGATTTTTTAATTGCAGATGTCTTTTTAAAGCTTAAATAAAGGAAATTTTTGTTATTTAATTTTTTTAACTGTTTGCTTTCACGACTGAATATAGTGAAAGAATTAGAGGGGGTTGTTTTTGGAAATTAAAGAGTAGTTTATTGGAAACTCGTCTTATTAGCTACTTATGTCAATTTTGACCAATTTAAATTTGTTTACATGGGTCTTGCTACACCAAAAAAAAAATATTTTTAGAATGAGAGGATCCTCTCACTTTAATGTGGATTCCTCTCACAAAATAAGCGGAATCCTCTCAAACTGAGAGGATCCTCTCATTCTAAAACTTTTTTTTCGGTGTATGTTTATATAGGGGTTATTTTTAGAAAGTTGAAACATAAATTATTGTAATGATAGAAAATAGCAAAAAACTATGATGCATTAGATTTTTTACTTATCCATTTTTAAGCAGCTTTGTAGATGTCGCCTCTGAGGTAATAATGAGCTAGCGCGGTCCTTTTATTTTGGATTTATTTTTAAGGGGGAAATTCTAGGGGGCTGGCCAGACCCAATCCAGTTTTCCACCGCTCCAGACTAGCGGCTAGTCATGAAATCTAATTGGCGGCTGGCCAGAAGTGATTAGCTGAAAATTTTCTTGGTTAATTGAAAAAAATTCAAGTTTTATTTTAAATTTTTCTTTATTTCACCATGCAGACACTGAAATATGCAATCAATTCATTTTATGAATCAAATCGCATAAATAAATAACATGAAAAATCTAGAACTTCCGAAGATTCGAACCCTTGATGTGCCAGCTGGAAGTCCTCGAGGCTAATCACTCTGCTATCAGTACTTCTGAAGACAAAATGGTTATAAAGGCACACTAACGGTCTAGTCTGAGCCAGACCTGAACCAGACCAGACTTGCCGAACAACCGATCAAGAGGTACTAAACTAGCAGGTCTGATTAGGGCCAGAACTGGATCTGACCAGACTTCCAGATCAGCTGGTCTGAATTATTTTAAATAGTAAGTCTGGTCAGCGTCAGATTTGGTACAGACCAAGCATTCTAAAGGTTCTAGATTAGTATATAGGTCTGGCCTAGCCTATATCTGGCGCTGACCAGACTTACTATTTTAAGAACTCAGACCGGTTGGTCTGGAAGTCTGGTCCAGGTCTGATCCTGACCAGACCTTCCAGGCTAGCGGATCTAGGCGAATGCTGGCTTGGACACTAGAAATTAGACTTCCAGAAAATGTTTCCACACGGGAAATATCCGGGAAGTGAAAAAAATACCGGGAAAAATCGGGAACTAACCAAATGAAAAATACTTGTAAATCTTAATAAAATTTTTATGAAATGTGCACTTTGTAAGTGAACGACAGTACCATAGTTTGGTATATTGGTGATTCTTCAGAAACCGGTCACTTTCGAGAAGATAAATTCTTTTTTAAAAAGTGACTATAAATTCGAATTTTTTTAGTACAGTCAAAACCGCTTATAACGAGATCGGGTTTAACGAATGATCGGCTATTACGAACGGAGATAAATTATTTGTCTGGTTCTAATGTAAAGAACATGTAGAAGAGATCGCTTTTAACGAGATCGGCTATTACGAAAGATCCGCTATTACGAACGTAAATTCAGTGTATATTTGGTTTCTATACACACTATAGTGATCGCTTATAACGAATATCGTCCGATACACAATCCGTTCCATTAGCCACTTTGTTTTCGGCAGAAGTAATAGTACTTTTAATTGATTAAGTATGCTTAAATTTTAAAATGGAAAACCCAAAGAATAGAAAAATTTTATTAATAAGCGACAAAGCTGACATTATTCGAGAATTGGAAAAAGGCTCATCAAATTCATTTGTGTGTTAAAGTTATGAATTATCTGCTTCAACTGTGTCAACAATTTGGAAGAATTTTCGATTTTATGAAACTAACGAACAGATGACGTTTATTACCATTACTCTGATTTAAAACGTATTGTTTCCGATTGCTATTTAGAAACAAAATTTAAGTATTATTACTGAATATTTTAAAAAAACGTAGGTAATTTAATAAATTCCTGTAATTTACAACACTAACGAATACCAAATAAATGACACACATAATATTTTGAAGTTATTGTGTAGTTATTATTATATTATTTGTGAGAATAATTCTCTTTTTTTTTTGGCCTGAACGGTTTTTTTTAGAAATTATGTTTTATAAAAAACTAAAAAGTCAATAATATTTATTTCATTATTATTTTATTGACGCGTTTCGATGTAATATATCACATCCTCATCAGAACTGTAAATCATAATATTTATAAGTCAATTAAGATACAATGTGACATTATAAAAGAAAGTTTGTTTTTTTACCGTTTAAATCGTCAATTTTTAAATTATCAAGTCATTTTCTGGTTTTCATTCAGAGTCAATTTTTTGAAAATCAAAAATTATTTTACAGATTTATCTGGAAATGACTGGATAATTTAAAAATTGACGATTTAAACGGTAAAAAAACAAACTTTCTTTTATAATGTCACATTGTATCTTAATTGACTTATAAATATTATGATTTACAGTTCTGATGAGGATGTGATATATTACATCGACACGCGTCAATAAAATAATAATGAAATAAATATTATTGACTTTTTAGTTTTTTATAAAACATAATTTCTAAAAAAAGCCGTTCAGGCCAAAAAAAAGAAAATTATTCTCACATATAATATAAACGGCTTGAAAACTTTAAGGTTAAACCTTTTCAAACAAATTATTATATTATGTATAAATATGCATATGTTATAACGATCGGTTATAAGGAAGTTATATATTATGTATAAATATGTATATGCTATAACGATCGGTTATAACGAAGATAGGGTATAACGAACAAAAATTCAGTGTCCCCTCAATTTCTTTAGAAACGCTTTTGACTGTAATTTCTATTTATTGGAATCAAAAACTATTATTATAGTTATTTTTTCTAAAAATGTAAAATTTGACAAAAAAAGTTTCCCTTTTAATGCATTTTTAAACTCGTAGACGGAACCCTCGGTGCGCGAGTGCGTCTCGCACTTGCCCGGTTTTTTTTCCGTTACGAATATACACGAAAAAATAAATTTATGTCTTATAACTACTCGTTTTTTTTTTTCATTAAAAACCTTTGAGTGTGTTCCTCCATAATCCACGGCCCATTTGCCAAACATCCTCCATATACCACATCTGTAGTTGTGGCTGTATAAAACTTATAATCTTCTACAGATAAAAAGGCAAAAACGATTAGTAAAAAAGATTGGTTTCGGTGTTCACGTATAGTGCCATCAGCAGAATCTATGTACGAAAAAGAAATACTAATTATAAAACAATGGTTGTTAATTATGAATTATTAATAATAATCTTTGTACATTAAGATTTAATTCTCTATTCTTTTGTGTTCTCGAAAAATAGCAGAAATTACCATAAATCTACAAGATTCACAAAATGTCCAAACAATCTTAGAATAACTACCCCTTGTCACAAAGTTTTATGAATCATGTTTTTTTTTAGTATCATAAAATTCATAAAAGCATGTGGTGAAGGGCTGATAACCTACGAAAAGCGGTTCACGAATCTCATATTTTAGTGAGTGTTCTGTTCTTTCACACTACAACGAGGAACTCATCTATTCCACTTGAAATATTATCAAGAATTCATGAAATTGTATGACGAAGGGATAGTTAATTTCCAGTAAAGGAGTGAAATTGCTTAGATAGTGATCAATCTCAATTTATGATAGTTTAGTACGTAATCGATTATCTGACGAAAAATAACTACTTAACTATAGGTGAATCTCTAGAATTACCCATATAATGTCAGAGAAATTTCATCATCTCAAGAATAATTATTCTGGATGCAGGTGAATTACTCTCTAAAATTTGGAAAAAAAAGTATTTTTTGGCTTTTATATTTGCACAACAACAACAACAAAATAGAACTTACAATCTTTAAAACATTAGAATAAGAGGGTTTCAGTTACACAGAAAAAAAAATTCTGTGAAAATCTTTAAACAACAATTGAGAAACAAATGTCATAGAATTTTGAAGGTTTAGGCGGCAGTCGATTAAAACGTGCAACACGTCGATGAAAATCTGAAATTGACATTTTAAAAATAAATTCAAACAAATGATCGTCTTTTCTAGATCGCACACATACAACTTTCTCCTCTCCTCGTCACCTTCACACATATAGAAACAGATTTACAGAAATTATTGTCCTATTATAAATTTCGTAAACACCTTTTTTTACTTATTAACCAATAATTTTTCACTCTGTTTTACTACATCAGGATTTAAGTTTAATCGACTGCTTGATGATTCTTTCTATTTTGCTTATGAATAAGTAAGCAATCATACTTCAAGCTTTATCAAAATGTCTCTATGTCCTCGTTTTCATTGGCTTTTGAATCAATTTTAATAAAAAAATTTCTTTCGTGTAAAGTATTTTTTAAAATTCATAAAAGATTATGACCATAAGAAAAACTAAAGATAAAGTTTCCCTTGATTTTTAAATCTGTTGCGTAAAAATTGTATACCAAATTTGAGATAAAATTTGGTTTTTCTTGTAACAAGGGGTAGTATAGCTAACCCTGTGCAAAGGTAAAAATTGTTTAGACACTATAGCGAATCTTCTCAAGTCTATGGCTAACCCTGCTATTTTAGATTATGCAGGACAAGAAACAAATAAAACGTCTTAAAAGTGACTACAAATGTATCTTAATTAAAGATGCCTACTTTTTTCAGTGTATGACAAACAGTAGTTACCTCTATGAAGAGAGGTGGTACGTTTTAAGCATTTGGTCAGATACGCATCCTATTTATGATTATTTCTGCTATATTTTAAATCAACCAACCATTAATAAAGGTAATGGTATTACAAGGAGTAGTTCATCTCATTGAAGGGAGTAAAATTATAATAGATTTTTATCAAGTTCAAAAACTTCTAGTTCCCCACCGTTCAAACTTGCGAGTCGTTCAACGCAAAAGTTTAGGAGCACGACTCGTGAAAATGAACCAGTCCACAAATTGAATGACTCGTAAATACTTACCTTCTACAAGTATTTCAGTTCTAATGACAAATTTTTTTGTTGTGCTGCAGCATTTTTGTTTTTTAATCTGAACAAATTATCTTACCTGCAGTTAGAAAATATGTCATGCTGTTGAAAATATTCTAAAGAATTCTTTGTGACTATATTAAATGAGTATATTAACCGATAAAAATATTGATTCACTTCATTTTTTTAATGAAATTTGAACGATTGCTTAGAGTACTGTGTGAAGAGTACGTGAAAAAAATTTTGCGGATTCATATTTCAAGTTAAATATGTTAATCACTTTACTAAACTAACTAATGTCAACCACGAAATCACTTGTTATTCCTTATTATCACAGTTATTGCAGTTTAAACAGGTCGAACGACACTAAACAATACTGCGGTGACGCATCAAGTATGAAATGCAAGGCGTCGATTCTGGTAGTACCTGTACGTTTGTTAGTGCAGCAAATTGATTTATTATTACTGCAAATATTTTTAATTAATTTTGGTTTTCACAATATTAAAGTGGTTTTTGTTCAGAGAACAAACAATTTGCTATATGGTTTCTGTATTCATTTTTGTAAGAGCAAATCAAGTCGCACCAATCAGAAGATTGCTTAACTATTTTTCTCATTGTAGATACAGCAATTTATGATAGGTATTTTTTTATTTTAATTGCAAAAGTATGTGAGATTAAACTATTTCTATAAGCAAACAAATGTCAAAATTCAAATGACACAGTGAGAGAAAATAGCAGTGAATCTAGCATGTGAAACGGCAAAACTGAAATAACTACAGGAGAAATAGAGTGGGCACATTATTCGCTGACACGTTTTCCATTGGAAAATGAAACATAATTTTCAATCATCAGTTTTATGGTAGAATCGACTAAGCCTTTTCTATCAGAGTTTTATTAAGCTTAAAATATACAAATTTATCTTCTTATAAATTTTATTACATATTGTATGTTAAATTTTAGTACGTGTATTTATACTACGTATGCAACTTGAGCCAAGTTTGACAATTTCTATGACACTGGTTATATTCTATGCATTTCTAGAAGTTTATTCAGTACCTAATATAGTATATCCTGTATTTTTAATTGAATTAAAAATAAAACTTAAGCTTTTGAGAAAAATTACTATTAAAAATGTATGTTTATTTGAAATATAAAAACAGCAGTTGAAAGATATAGAAAATTGTATGATTATTATTATACGTTCTCAATGCTGGTAGACATGCATATGACATGTTGCAATACTTGTCAGAGTAAGTCTGTTTTACCAGCAGCGCGCAGTCTGTTCTTAGTCATCTATTAAGACTGTACGTTACTTCTCGAATCTCGCACGTTCTCCAGTATATCCTCCACGGTCGATCGGCGAGCGAGAGTTCATCCAACCGGGTCTGGAAACAAATTTTATTGTTCCAAACACTTCGCGATCCTACATTCAATAGAATTCCAAAAGATTTCATTATTTCACCGGGATAGAAAGAAAGTAGAAAAGAGTAGAGTAGGCAGAGAGGAAGAAAGAAAGGAAGGAAGGGCAGGTAGGAGGAGAGTATCAGACGTAACCCGCTCTTTTTAAACTGCTCACGTGAAATTCGGCAACAACAAGCGAAACGTGCTTTGAAACCATCTCTTTCTGAAAATCAACCTGTTGAGAAAAATCGATAATATTTAAACGTTCGAGGAAACTGTTAAGAAACAAGAGAAATGTGGGCTGGTCAGGATGACACGCAAAGATTCAAGACCAGGTTCGTTGCTCACTCACTCAGTCAGTCACTCCCTCCCTCTCTCCATGCATCCCTTCCTCTCTTTTTCCTTCTTCATGCCCATCCTCACAACACTCTTCTTTGCTCCTTTTTTCTTTCTTTTGTTATCTCTCAGGCAAGCAATTGTGGGAATCACTCTTTGCCAAGTCTATTCGCCTTTCCTACTTTTAACAGTAGCCAAGGAATATCAACCTCGAAATGCCTTTCTCCTTCAATTCAAGTCTAGTTTGAAAACTGCTTTACTGGTTTCGAAACTGCTAGTATCGATGAATAACTAATAACATTCACTCCTTTTTTTTTTCTAAACTAGATATTTTTACTTTTTTTTTCTTTTAAATAAAAATATTCTTTACTAACAATAATAAATGTGCTAGTGATGCATTGCTTTTTAAACTAATTATTATCAATTGTTATATTTATGTTTCATTATTACTGTAACAAATAATAATTACCCTTTTGAGAGTCTTTCCGGTCATAAAAGAAAAAAGATAAGACTGTGGCATTTATTTGTGTTGATTTTTTTTTAATGTTCGAATTGACCACATTTACTGGTACCTATATAATAAATGATTGTTTTGTTTATACACTGAAAAAAAAGATAAAGTAACATCTACTATTTAAAAGTAAAACCTAAACTGACCGGAATTTCTGCGCACATCTGGCAATTTTTATAATTTCCAAAGTAAGTTTTAATTATTTTACTAAAAGCTACTCCAGAAATAGTAAAATTTACTCCGGAAATAGTAAAAATTGCCTGATATGCGCAGAAATTCCAGTCAGTTTAGGTTTTTCTTTTAAATAGTAAAATTTACTTTATATAAGAATTTCGTTTTCTCAGTGTAGGAAAGTACTTCAAAATATTAAAAATGCTTTAAAATCAAAATAGTGAACACAGGAACAAAATATAATTACACTGAAAAAACGGTATTCTTACTTTAATAATTATTCTTGCATCTACACTGGAAAAATGTTCAACTGATCCACCTATAAGTATCCCAGGATATCGTCTTGCTAAAAAATGTAGGGGTAACATCTAAAAATATAGCTGTCTTTGCTAACTGTTTAGCACAGGTAGCCATACTTTTAGTTGTTACGTCTCAATTTTTTAGCAAGACAATAACCAGCTAAACATTTTTTTCAGTGTATTCAAGAATAAAATATTCTTATATCAAGGATATAATATTTCTAAAAGAAAAAGAATATTCTTAAAAAAGTAAGAAGCACATTCTTAAGTTAAGAAATATATTCTGAAGGACATAAGAAAATATTCTTAATTTAAAGTATGCTACTTAACTTAAGAATGTATTTCTGGTTTTAAGAATATTCTTCTTATTTTGAGTATAAATTTAATTATTAAATAGGCGCCAAGAATAATTCTTAAAACAAGAATAACGCTTTTTCAGTGTATCATCCTCATCAACTGTCGTGTTTCAAACCGTTTTAAATACAAGCAACAACGAACATAACAATTAATTTTTGAATACTATTTTATTCTTTATTATTATTGAAGATCATATAATATGTTTCTATATTTAATTTATTTTGTACGTAGAGTCATTGTTATTGATTGATTATAGCGGATTGTAGGTCAAGATAACTGATTTTGGTACTACATTTTAAACGTCTTCATTTTTTTGTTATATTTCTTAAAGAAGTGTGATTAGACAAAAATCAGAAGTGCAATTTTGAGCTCTATATTTATTTTGAATGAAAAATAAAAAAAATTTGAAAACCAACAGAAGTAGCTCAGTTGTATAAAGCTCAGGCTTTGCGACCGCGGCTTAGTAAACATCGCTTGTTCGCGCCCCGTTAGCCTGGGAGTTTTCCGGCTCGTGAGGTAATCCGAGTGGGAGGGTTGACGTCAAGGATTAATAGTGTGCGCTGTCGATATATTATCCGGCATACACCACTGAAATCCGACTGTCGGTAACCGGTTGTACTCTGGGGTGGTTTTTCACAGTTTTCCAATCCCACTGGCAAGCAAGCCTATTACACTGTTAAAAATTTGGGGAGTTAACGGTTGCTGGAGTAGGGAGTTGAGATTTTAGAGTTAAAAATCGACTCTCCAAGGTGAGTGAGTCTCATACGCTCCATGTTTAAGAAGAGTGGGGACTGAAGGATTAAGCGTTAACTCTCTTTACTTCAACTCTTCAAGGCGTGCGACTTTTATAGAGTCCCGTAGGGAGTTAAATTTCAACTCCTTTTTTTAACAGTGTACAGGCGGTCCACTCTCTAAATTTGAATCAGTGAAATTTCACTAGGGAATCAGTGCAAAATAAGACACTGATTTGAATCAGTGAAAATTTCAATGGAATTTCACTGATTCTCAGTCAAAATGTAACTGATTAAATGAGTGAGGTTACTGATTCATTCAATAAGATATTTCACTTAGAGTCAGTTAAATTTGATTGATTCTCAGTCAAAATCTCACTGATTGAAATCAGTGGCTTATTTGGCACTGATTCGCCAGTAAAGTTTCACTGATTCAAATTTAGAGAGTAAGTTAGCAAAGTCAAAATACCCTCAACTTCGCCCTAACTTTGAAGGGAACCAGTGGGCTAGAGCTTTTAAATATTAAGTATTTTTAGGAGCTTTTTTTTTGAAGGTTAAAATGATGAACAAAAATGTTCAAACTTTTCAGAAATTTTTAAAAACTTGTACTGTATACAATAACAATTTTTTTTATTTTAAAAAAAAGTTTTTAGTTATTTAAAAGTGGCGTTAATTAAAACCCTTTAAAAAATGGACCTAGGTGGTGTGATGGATTTCTGCTCTTCTATTTATCTGAAAATTTAATACCAAGGAAATTATTAAGCAGTATAAGTACAAAAAATATATTGAAAATTGACAAAATGGCGCACTTTTGATACTCAAACTCTAAAAACAGGCTCCTTTTTTATTAATTTTCATATGTACAAAACATAAAACAAAAACATGTACAAAACTTTTTGTAAACATTTTAAAAGTGACTACAAATGTATCCTAAAATAAGATGTCTACTTTTTGCAGTGTCTGTTATAGGTTATATACCTGTTCTCTTTAGTTTTTCATTGGTTTCACTAAAAAAATAAGTTTTCTTTAAAACATTTGAACATCTTAATCTAGATGACCCAAGAACATCATCAATTGATGATGAATTTGCGATTCTTGCCCTATGGGAAATTTGCCGATGCTCAAGATTGGCCCAAGCTTGGGCTAATACTGGTCTAATATTGGCCAAGCTTGGGCCAAGCTCTAGCCGATTGTTATTTCCCACAGGGTGTAAACTAATGACTGAACCAGAACTTTTTTTAAAAACCTGAGCAACTTCGTAAGCTGAATGACCCAAGATCATGTCAATGATTAAAATTCTACATCTTCTATAGATTAACCTTCAGCTGCACGACTTAAATAACTAGATATTTCCTTTATTATACCCGAACAACCTGATTTTCTAGGTGACTTTAAAGCATCATCTTTGAAGTAATGGAATTATTTTAAATTAATTCCTGCTATTTACAGAACCAGAAAGAATGAATGACAATTAGAAGATCTTTTTGCGTAATTTAACTGTTTTTGTTTCTCTTTAGTTTTTCTCAAAAACTATTAAGTTAGGGGAGGTGGGCTAACTGATTGATGAAACCGAGTTTTTTATTTGTTACATGAAAAAAACTGTTTTTGACGATTTTCTTGTCATTTTTGCATTTTATTTAGAACGTGTTTGTTATGTTAATAACAACATTTTATATACCATATAATGTTATTCATGTTCAACAACGATTACACTTGGTGTTAAGCACTTGTTTATTTCTGTAATGAAACTTAATTTTTAGAAATTAATTTTTTAATGAAATTCCTTATGTGGGGTCAAGACGGGGTATAGGAAGTGAGGGCAAGATAAGGTACTGAAAAGCAATCATTTTTTTATTTTGTGAAAAAAAAACTGTTCTTGGTGATTTTGCACACTATTTGTAACGTTTTGTTATGTAAATAATACCCTTTAAATACAGGAGTAGGTAACAACTTGTTTATTTCTGTGTTATAAAAATTATTGTTTTTTGAGGTTAGTTTTGTAATTTAATTTTACATGAGAGAATTAAAATTACGCACTGCAAAAACAAATGTCAACAAATGTCTCAAATATGGGGACACAAGACACATATTGTGTCTCACTCTGAGACATATGTGTCTCAAAGTGTCTCATTTTGAGACATATTGTCCCAGCAATTTTTACAGTGCGCATTAAACTGGTTTTTAAATTTATTTTATAAGATCAATAAACTTGCTTAGATGACGAAGATGAAGATGCAACCTTTATTTGAGAAATTTTTAGGAAAAAATAGGTTGATTTTTGTACTACCCCATCTTGCCCCCAGAGGGTACTCCATCTTATCCCGACGTTTAGTAAAATGGAAAATTTGAATTTTTTACTTATTCTTAATTTTATATTTAATTAAGTACACTGAAAAAAAAGATAAAGTAACATCTACTATTTAAAAGTAAAACCTAAACTGACCGGAATTTCTGCGCACATCTGGCAATTTTTATAATTTCCGAAGTAAGTTTTAATTATTTTACTAAAAGCTACTTCAGAAATAGTAAAATTTACTCCGGAAATAGTAAAAATTGCCTGATGTGCGCAGAAATTCCAGTCAGTTTAGGTTTTTCTTTTAAATAGTAAAATTTACTTTATATAAGAATTTCGTTTTCTCAGTGTAACAGATGTTCCAAATAACACTCAGAGAAAAGGTCTTTTTGAAAACAAAAGAAAATCCTCTTGAATAAAATTTATAGAAGTAATTAGATTTCCTCTTGACTCAAGCTGAATTAATTTCGAGGCAATATTATATGACGTTAATAACAAAATGATTTTCATTTTCGTGGGAAAATGTCGACTTTAATTTTTTTTCACTTTAAAGTGGCAGTTTAGGTTGTGTCAACATGGAGAAAATTCTTCGAGATTAAGGATTTTCTCCACATATCATAGAAACTATACAGTTGAAGTCTCATTATTTTTTAAAAACTATTATCCTAATTAAATTATTTTAATAATAATAATGATATTGTAATTAAGTGACAGAACAAATTTATAGTAAAAAAAAAATTCATTTTGAGATAAGATTAAATCCTCTTGTCTCAAACGGAATCTGTCAAAAAGAAATTATGGTTGGAACAAAAGAAAATCCTCTAATGTTCTGAAGTAAGAGTTCCTTTTGTGTCAAAAGGACATTTCTCTGAGTGAAGACTTAGTCATGGAAGACTGATTACCAAAAATTATTATTATAATAAATAATTTATTTTTGAATCGATAATGTTAGTTTTATTGAGCTTCAAACTTTAGGTACCCCGTCTTGCCCCCACTTCCCCTATTTCTCCTGCAGTTATACTTGAAAAAATCGATTTGCTTAGGATTTTTTTCAAATTGTGAGAGAACGTTATTTTATATTTGCCTTCTATCAGGTTAAAATTTTAGTACCCCTTGCCATGCTAAACATTGAGATATTCAGGTTTAAAATTTCAATTTTATACAGTTGAAGAACATGTCATTTCGGATATCACAATTTTTCCCTTATTTTAGTTTGAAAAATATAACAATATAATTTAAAAAATGAAAACTTATGCTCTAAAGTTAATTATTGAATATTCAAGTTTAACTTAAGAGAAAAATAATAGCCGTTAATAAACTTCTTGTCACAACTCACAATAATTCCAACTTAAACTTTTTTCAAATGTTAACTGGAATGTCACAGTTTTCAGCACTTCTCTGAATTGGTGTAGTTCTAGTTAACCAGATATAAGGCACATAGAATTAAGAAGAATTTAAGAAACTTAAATTGTCAGAGAGAACTCTTAGTTAAATTTGTTAAAGGTAAGACTTTGCGTTTACAGTACAAAAGTACATAAACTTGACAAACATAAGTTAAATTTTGTCAAGTTTATATATATACTTTCTTACACAGTTAAAAATTTTGTGTAAAAAACGGCCCACACAATCTTTGTGTTAATTTTAACATAAAGATTAGGTTAGTTTAACAATAAGATTATGTAAATTAACATATAGGTTATGTTAGTTTAACACAAAAGTAACACACATTTTGAGTGGACCGTTTGGGACATTTAATTTGTGTTAAATATACACAAAATTTTCAATAATAAATTTAACAGTACACTGTTAAATTTATATTGTTCTAAATTTGCATAAGAGTTTTTTCTGTGTAGTCTTGGTATTTGACTAATATAACTTTAGTTTTATTTCAACACAATTACTTTAAACACCAGCAAAATATTCTTTGGCTATTATTCTACTTTATTACTACTTCTTGGTTAGTTTTCAAGGTTAATTTATGGTAGTCATCCACTTGATGCTCATTTTATTTAGAACATCCGACTTGAGAATATTATACATCTTCTTGTGCATCTACATTTAATATTATTAGTATCATTATAACGTTAAAGACTCCTTTCCTGCGATATGCTTCCGAGAATTTTCTAATTATGTGGTTTTCAAAGAATGTTGGAAACGGAAGTGTGTACGCGTACGAAGACATAATATCATGTCCGACCATGACTCTGATTCAGCTAGTCGCACATGTGTGATAAAGGTATTACGCGATTGATGTTCAAGAAGCTTAGAATTCAAATATTTTTTTAAAGAAAGGAAACGTGACATTTTTTTTGACAATATTATGTTAAATGAAGATCATGTGATTTCTGTTCCGTGCTTTTTCTGGAATAGACAAACAGTGTAACTGCTTTTTGAATAAAATTGATTAAATTATCTACTCGTTAATAAGAAGACGTTAATTAAAAAGAACAGAAGCATTTCTATACGAATATAGCTTTTTTTACATCACCGTTTGAATTTCAAATACCGTTGCACGAGTAATTAAAAGTAATCGAAATTAAATTCAAGAATTGAACAGTTTTAAATTAGACAAACTGAATAGAATCGTTTTAAAATGCAACTGATTTCAATTGGAATATTTTCAAAGTACAAAAATTAAACAATATTAGAATTGATTAATTGATAAAAAAAAAAGTTGCAATTATCGAAATTTTTGTAAGTTACAAGATCTGGATTTCTATTGAAGTTCCATGAATTATTTTTATTTCCCACGATGACTTTGGAAACTGTAAATTATAGAGATTCAACCTCATTAACGATGTGGAGTGTTGTCCGTAAGGTGCCGAGGTATTAAAGAATGCTGGAACGTCAGGTGATGAGCTCGAAAAGATAGTTTAATTGATATAATAAAAGGCTATAGAAAGATAATAGTCAAACTTGTGGAAGAAGTTCAATATTGAGAGAGCGATAAAATTCCAACTCAAAAGGTACCTCAAAGGTGCTAATCTTTTTCTGGCGTAATTTTGGATCTAGAATATTGTAGTATGTTATTCAAAATTTTATTGTAAGGAGGTTCTCTCCATGCATTGTTAATCAAAAGAAAAACCATCTATTTAAATTTTCATTTGAATAACTGAGTTATTGGTATTGAGAGCAATTTTTTAAACTAACAAAATAATAATATCAATTTTTATTATTTTAAAAAATAGCTCTTGATAAATGATAAATAATTTATCATTACACTTATATTCAAAAAATATTATTTGAAAAGCTATTTAAATGAATCTAATTTTAGTGAATTTTTCCGTAAGAGAGTGTGTAAAATGTAAAAAAATAAAATAATTTATAACTTTTGTTGTGAGTATCATAGCCATCTAAAAATTTACCTGAATTTTTTTCAAAGCATCTATCAGAATACCAAGTTTTATTAAAATCCACCTGCGTTTTCTGTAATGGGGGGATGGGGGCAGTCTAGGTCTTTTGCACGTATTTTGAAAAAAAAAATTTCATAGTAAAATTTATTTAAATATCTTCAACCTTTTATATATTATCTCTACTTACATTGAAGTAAATGAAATTTTTTTTTGTGTATTCTTTTATTCATGGTGACAAAATGGCAACTGTGGAGGTAGTCCACAGAAATCTGGTTGACATGATACACATGTCAAGTCAGAAATGTCCGAAACAAAAAATCCAAACGGGATATCATGTCAACCAGATTTCTGTGGACTACCCTTAATTACAGTCGCCATTTTAGCGCCATGAATAAAAGAAAAAAAAACAAAAAAGAATTTGTTAATTTACTTCAATGTATGTGAGATAATATATAAAAAGTTTAAGATATTTAAATAAATTGTACTACAAAAGACCTAGATTGACCCCCCACCCTCCTAAAAATCTTTGGAATTGTTTTTATTTTTTAATTAAAATTTGTTAAAACTATGAGTAGTGTAGTTCATAATTATAAAAACAGTCTGTGAAAAAATTGTCGATATAAAAAAATAATGAAAATTAAGGAAGAAGTTCAATTTTCAAAATTTTCATGTTTTCAAGAACACAAATTCTAAACTAGTCATAACTTTGTTTTTGACATTATACGATAATTTTAGGTGTCTAAATTATGCTAGAAAAAAGATTGCCACCCCTGGGTGTCTAAAATTTGGAAGGGTATTTCACCAGTTTTAAGATGGTCTAGTAATCGTGAGACAAGGAAATTTTCACTAAACAATTTACTCATTAAATAACAATAAAAGAGAATTTTCCTCAATTTACGGAGAAAAACAGACTCCATTAACTCAGATGCTGTTTTCTTTATTATTTTACGTTGAAAAAATTAAAAGACAGTTGCTGCACTTTTAAAGCGCAGTTGTTGATTCTTTAAAAGAAAGTTAACTTCACACCTATGAAAACATGTGCAGTATAATAATTGTAAAGTTAGTTAATTTATAAAACTTTTCCAGGATTATTTTAATTTTTTCAGTGTATCTAGAACGAGAAAATAAGATTGAAGTATTATGCAATGTTTAAGTTGTAAAATAGGTGATTTGATGGTAAGAGAATAAAAAATGTAAGTGTAATATGCAATAATAGTTGAGGTCTTAAAAGACAGTACATTTTTTTAATTTGATGAAAAAAATAATAATCCTGTAATTATTGAAATTTATTCTAATATTATAAAATGACGCCATAGAGTATTTGTTTTACAAATGACGAGCACTAAAAATTATCGTAATTTTGATCGTAAAGCGACACTAATTTATTCTTCATATATAGACACATGTAATACTAAAAAGTTTATTTTTTAATTGCAAGTCTTTTGAATTACATGAACACAAACATTATCAACAGATTTATTTTAAATTTACAATAAAGTTGTAAAAAAAGTTCCTTTAGCACATTTGAGGCTATGATTACTTGGTCAACGTCTTGACCGTGTATCTTCTTCTGTTTCGAGTTACAGTTAGTTCACATTAAAGAATGCAACAACTGTATATTGAACTATATTTGTTACAGTAAGGAAGCTGTATTGAATCATGTTTCTTTATTATTAACTTTAAACTCTTTACCACATATATTTGCCCATGTTGCATCTTAAACTTCTTTGCAATTATTCTTCAAAGTTGATTTTACTCTTTAAGTATATGTTATAACTCTTTCAGTTATAACATTATGAATTTAAAATCTTTCTTTTTTAAGCTTCTAAGGCATCAAATTTTTTATCAAAAAGTCTTTAATATTTTCTTGTTTCTCAAAAACTTTTTTGAAGTAGTTCCTTTGGTGCAATTCAAAGTACTATAATCGTTCTTCAAAACATTTTCTTTTGAACAGTGTTTTTTTTTTTTTTTTTTTTTTTTTTTTTTTTTTTTTTTTTTTTTTTTTTTAAGAATAAAAATGTCTTTTCTGTCATTTCTTTATATAACAATTTTGAAAAATTGTTGAAAACAATCAATTACGAGGAACACTGAAAAAAGAGTTACCTAGCTACATTTGCTAACTTAACTGCAAAAACAAATGTCAACAAATGTCTTAAATTTGGGGACACAAGACACATATTGTGTCTCGCTCTGAGACATATTGTCTCAGCAATTTTTACAGTGTAACGTTTGCTGTTAATGTCTGTTACAATATCTAAAATTTTTGTTAAAACAATTAGGATGCAATGCTAGAAATGGTAACAATATCATTCTAAACCTAAACCAAAAAAATTTAAGTACTGAAATTAACCTTTTAGTTGCTCGTATGTGTTTACAAGTATGATCAATACTGTGTTGAGACAACTAAAAGTTTGCTTCTTTTATGCATAAATGCCATTTATATTACTGCCATTTATATTAATGCACCCTCCAAATTAACATATTTGTTGAAATATACATTTTTGCAAAGTATCAAGTTACCATAAGAATTCCTTTTTCTCCGTCTATTATTTTATAAATATAGGTATATATTTGCAATGTTCTAACATAAAGTTTTCTTTTTTATTTCAGGTATGTTTCCATTTCGGTCATCTAATTTTCATTCTTGGAATGTTGATCCAGTTTGTTTTGTTTTAAAATTTAAGAAGGAATATGCGCCAAGTTAAAGTCATGAAAGCTTTTACAAACAAACAAAATTTAATAAATGTCAAGCAGCCAGGGGCGATGGAACAGATGCAAGTCGTGTATGGAGTAGGGTGTCCCAAAAAATAAAAAATTTTTTTTTTCTTTTGTCTCACCCCCACAAAACCTTTCATTTTACGTCAAAATAAGTGTACTGTATGTAAAAAAAATAAATTTTAATTTTGACCCTTGGTCCAGGGCCTCTGTATCATTAAAACGTTTAAAATTCATTTTTCTCAGATGTAAACAAAATGTAAGTGCCAAAGACTTAAAAATGATAAAAATTAGGATAAAATACTATAAATTAACAGCTGAACCAAATTAAATTTCATTTTCATTAAGTATCAACTGTTATTTAATAAAGTTTTGTTTAAAAAGTCATCACATATTTTTTAAACAATAATTTATCAATATAGTTGATACTTTAAAAAAAAGGCAAGTTATGTGTTTTAGCAGTTAATTTATATTATTTTATACTAATTTATATAATTTTAAAAGTAATTCTTACTTACATTTGGTTTAAACATGAAAACAAATTTTTAATGTTTTGATGATTTAGAGGCCCTGGACTACGGGTCGAAATTAAAAATAATTCTTTTTATATACAGTACACTTATTTTGACGTAAAATAAAAGGTTTTGTCGGGGTGAGACCAAAGAAAAAAAAAAATTTTTATTTTTTGGGACACCCCAGTGTGGAGTTAGACTGCTAATGAAAGAGAAGAGGGAGATTAAAGTCTCAAATTTTTAACATTATCATTATTTTAACTTATTTGATTAGTTCTGATCAATACACTTATTATTTTATCTAGAATCTGTTTGTGCAGACTGCAACTGATCGCTGCTTTTAATTAAAAAAAGCATCAAAAACTATTTTTTAGTTATAATAATTTGATGCGCGGAAATCCACATATGTGACCGTCCATGAGAAAACGTACCTTAACTCCCAAACGTCAACTTTACATGGTGAGCGTTTAAGGAGGAACCGGACGAACAATCGGAACAAAAGTTAGTCCAAATGAATAATTTTGATTTTTGGTATAGAAGACACACAAGTTAATGAAATTTTTTTAGTGGAAGTGTGGACATTTGTATTTTTTACAAAATGAGCCCTTAAAAATTGCAATTTAATGAAAATGAAAAAAAATTGCAATTTTTAAGGGCTCATTTTGTAAAAAATACAAGTGTCCACACTTCCACTAAAAAACTTTCATTAACTTATGTGTCTTCTATACCAAAAATCAAAATTATTCATTTGGACTAACTTTTGTTCCGATTATTTGTCTGATTCCTCCTTAAAGTTGCAGCAATGCATTGAAATCAATGTAACGTGCCTACGCTTCTTGTTTAATAACACCGAAATTTCTGTAAAATAACAATTTTTTATTTTTGAAAATGAAGGAGCAAATAAAAATCTGTCGGTTGGCATTAAAAAAATCAAAATTTATTTTTTGGAGTTAAGGCACATTTTGTCATGGACAGTCACATATATGGAAGAATTTAAGGTGTGAACTTAACCACACATGTTCCGCCGCCCCTGAAGCAGCAGAGGTCATATTGTCAAATTTCAGTACAATCATCTGTCATTAGCTGATGATACTACACTCATTTCTGTTTCACACTTCTATTTTATATGAAAAATATGTTTACGACAATATTTTTTGAGGTCGCCTGTCATTATGAAATTCCAAGTTATTGTGTGAAAATAAATCTACATAAAATTCTACAGGGTGATATTTCATTTAATTATGAAAAAAGTGCTTGTGTGGCTAGAAAATAATAATTTTTGAAAATAAGAGGTAAAGAAATCAAGCTACTTGTCCAGATGTTTTTTTTCGCTTCTTGAATTAATGCCGTAAAGTAAGGCAGAAAATTTATTAATGGGAGGCACTGGTGAAATTTCAACATTTTATAAAGTCCGTTGTTCAAAGATGACAAATTTTTCTCTAGCAACATTTTGGATTTTAAATTATCTTACAGTGATAAAAGTAAAACAACAGTTGTTGATGGGTTTTAGAATTTTCCATTTTTGTTTAAATCAAAAGTTTTTTAAATACACACATAATTTTATTAAAAACTGTAAAAAATTGGGGATAAAAAAATAGTAAGAATTGTGGAAGGAATTAAATTTTCAATTTTTCAACAGAATTTCAACTGGTTGCTAAAGAGTGTCAATTTTTTTCTGACATAATTTTGGATCTAGAATTACAGTATATTGTTAAAAATTAAAAAATAAATTTTTTTAATACTTGAACAACATATTTTTTTTTTTTTTAAATAAAAAGGTGGAGGGCCCCCAAGTGTACAATTTTCGCCCTTTCTGAAATTCATTTCAAATAACTGAAAACACTTTTTGGGATATAAAGAAGAAAATTTATGATGATGGTGAGTTAAATGAGGATGTTTTTGGCTATTTTTTAAACAATGTGTGAAGTAGACACATGACGGTGAAAAAATGGTCTTTTAACACAAAGAAATACTGTCAATTAAAATATTTACGAAATTACTTAATATTTTGCTTTTAATATTTTAGAGAATATTAACTTTAAATCCTTTAAAGTATTAAAAGCAAAATGCTCAAATGAAGTTTTTACTCTCTTCCTAAAATAACAGCATTAATTGAGTAGTCAAAAATGCAGTCATTTTAGAAAAAAGCAAAATATTAAGTATATTTAGTAATTAAGTTAATTTAGTAAACATTTTAATTGACAGTATATATTATGCCAAAAGTCCATTTCTTCACCGTAATGTGTCTAGTTCAAACATTGTTTAAAAGATCGCAAAAAAGCCTCATTTAACTCACAATCATCGTAAATTTTCTTCTTTAGGTCCAAAAAAGTTCAATACAGAAAATAATTTCTGACATGGTGACCAAAATTTTTGTTATAATCAACGTCGCACATGCGTATTATGTAAACTGTGACAGAAATGTTTAACACTGTTTAGATATTTTTAAATTTTGCACCAAGTGAAGTATGTTGATTTCGGAAGTACCAAAGTTCATATATCTCTCAAAACTTTTACTTGAATCTTTTATTTATTTTACTTCAAACTTTTTTTATGTTTTCTCCGTGGTTCAGTTTATCAATAAAACATACTTCTGGTAATATATCTTTATTCTAAGTTCTTAGAAATTCTATATGTTTGAACTTTAAGAGGTTATTCTCATAAGACACAATGTAATTATTGTAAATTTAATTGCAAATATCTCCGAAACTAAATGGTGACAATTATGTAAACTTCGAAGAAGTATGTAAAATTAATCCAACTTCAATATATTGTAAAAGCATCAACAAATCTTTAACTGTGGTCAAGACATATTTCTCTTTAAGTTTTAAATCACAGTATTCAAGCTTAAAAGAAAAATTCGAAGAAAGGTATTTATGAAATATATCTAATAAAACTACTTAAGAAGAAAAATATATTAATCGTTTGGTAGAATAGAGTGTAGTAAAAAGGTTAAAGGTTTTTTTTACAAATATTGTCTGCTGTTTTTAATGTGTGACGCTCCACGAAGAAAGGTACCTTAAGTAGTAAAAACTAGTTTTTCAAGACGTGCGTTTAAAGTAGAATCAGTAATGAAGTACTCGCTTAACATAAATGTCTTTACTGCTTTATATTATTAAACGTAGTTTATTTTACCAAGTTCTGATTTTTGTCAATGATAAAGTACACTGAAAGAAATACTCTAGCTTTATCAGCCATATGATTATTGTTGACAGTTTTTGTAGAACTTCGAATACTATATGAATGAATATCCCATAATGCATCGGTGCGCCACTGACAGTTCTTCTAACCTAAAAATATACATCGCAGTTTCACCAGTCATATGGCTAAAAGAAAAATATATTATGGCAGTATCTATATTAGCAATATATTATGGGTGATTTATCCATAATTATGTCAGTACCGTGGAATTATTTCTTTCAGTGTAATTCAAAATTATCTCGATTGGAATCAGAAACTCAAAATTGATTTTTTCGACATAATGTAAAAACCTAAATTGATAAATCGCATAATCGATTTTTTAAGTGTTGACTCTAAACTAAAGAACAAAAAAACATTTAGTGTCTCTTTTCTTCTTTAAAATTAGGGACAAAACATTTGAAAACCGGTCATGCGCTATTAGTTTCCAATTTAAGATGAAAAGGTCGATTTATTTTTGTTTAAATCACAAAATCATGTTTATAGTACTGCCGTAAAGCGTGTAAACATCAATCTATCCAAAATACACAAAAATGTTCCGCATTAATATTTTATTTGAAAAACGAAACTTTGAGGGCCTGTTTGAAATTAAATAGAATTTTTTAAATTGTAGATTTTACAAAGAAAAACCTCCAAATACCTTTTTTACCTTACTCTACTCTACTGTACAATACCAATTAAGAATACATTGTTACATTTTTTCTAAAAACAAGTAATAATATAAATCATCCTTTCATTCATTTAACCCTGTTAAGTGTTATTTGCACTACATTTATATGAAGCTCCTCCGTGCACTAAATCTTACCTAGCAACCTCATGACAAAAATAACACCGACGAGAATGGTACCAATACACAAAAAGTAACTTAAGGAAGTAAAACTGTAGCATTGCGAGATGTATTTGAATCTTTAAAGCATTATTTCTCATTGAAGAATTAATTGCATCTATTTTTACATTCCCATCTCTAATGAGAAGGTATACTGGTTTTGTGTGAATTTTGATTTTTTAAAATCTTCACATTTTTTTTATGCGAGAGAAAAAATAATTTTTTTCAAACATCTTTTTCTGTATCAATTTTTATGAATAATGGCATTTTCTATCACTTTAATAAAATACGATAATAGTAACACTATTTCCACATTTTGCAACTTTTTAATAATACTTCTAACTATCATGTCGGTCTCTCTGAGTATAATCTTGTCTCAAAGTTTTTTCTCTTCTCTGAATAAAAGAAAAAAAAAGAAATTGGAATTACCACTAGCTAAGACTTAGTCATCCACAGCAAAGCTTTAAAAAATAATTTCTTCCTAACTAATTAAACTTCTTACTTATTACAAGATACACTGTAGTGTTGCGTCATCTCATTTAAAGTTGGGAAATTGTTGACGACGAAGCGACAAGTGCTGAAATGGTCACGCAAGAGAAAGCCACTTATTGTTTATATTTGATTGTTTCTTCTACACAGAAGTCACTTATATGAATTAACAGACATTATGCGGTTTTTAAAGTGCTTTATCATCATCTTTATTACTTTATATGGAATAAGGAAAAGTACCTTCGACATTTAGATGTACTTTTCGGGTAGTTTATTTATCTTTGTAACTTTTCTTACATTTTAGTATATAATTACGTTTCTTTAGATTACACGCCAAAAATGCATGGCTCGAAATATAAGTTGGCAAATTGCTCACATTGATACGAGAGATACCTTGACACAACTAAAAAGAAATCCAATTATTTTCTCAATTTTTTTGTAATTATACTTTTACACTGCAAAAACAGTGGTCTGTATTTTTAATACCTCTTTGGATGTTCTATTCTCAGCCAATAAGAAAACGTCCCATGTCGGCGTGAAAGCGTCGACGGAAAGCCAAAACCAAGTGAGTGAGAGAGAACTTGATATCTGCTCTTCTTTTTCTTTCGCATGGTTAACACTTTTCGCCGACGCTTCTACGCCTACATGATACGTACCTTTACAAAATTATTAAAATACTCCTCTCCTAAATTAATCAAATAACTGCAAAATGTTTTGTAAATGTCTTATGTCTTAGAATAAGGCACCCGTAAGTTTTTTAGGGCAAGAAATTTTTGCTGTAAGTACTATACATTTATCATAATACATATTATTACAAAATTTATTACAAAGAATTACAATTTTAGCGGACATTACATTCGATTTTGTTTTAATTTAAAAGTACCTATATTTAGAGGGGGCACATGAAGTTTTCCTAAATTTCATTTTATATAAGTTTTATGTTTCCGAAATTTAAGATTCTGAATGACAATTTACCGAAATTCTTAAATATTCGATTTAGTAATTGATTCACATTTCATAAATTACATAACCTAAAAATCAGTTAATATAGTGGACATCTGTCAGAAGTAAAAATCCCCAAAACAAAGAATTATCATTTCTCATATATTCCAGAATTACCAGAATATTTTGAAGTGTATAAGCTTATTATTTTTATTAATAGTAGTCAAATTAAAATGAAATAATTATTTTTAAATTTTTTCTCGTAGCATCATAACATTAGTCGTATAAAGCAGTATAAATAATCAAGTCAAGTTTAACTTTCTTTAAAATGTAAGGAAAAAATTGTACAATAATGTCAAGTAATTGATCTAATTTAATAGAAAACTACATTTTAAATTAGATAAAGAACCTAAAAAAATTTGTATTACTTCATGAATTATTAAAAATTTAATAGAACATTGCAATTATAAAATTGGTATCTCTGAGCTGAACAAACCACTTTCGATTTATACGCCTAAAAACTCCACTCTGGCATTAGCTGTCTAAAACCTACACTGTTAAAATAAAAGTAAAAAAAAACACTTTGTTTTTCGAATTTTTCCAATTAACTAATTTCTAAACTTTTAGGAACTCACAAAATTAAAAATCTTCATCTAACTAAAAAAAAACACAATGCAGGAGAGGAGAGAGAGTCAGAGAAGAGTTTTTGGGCGGATAAAGCGAGAGTGGTTTTTTTTTTTGCACTGAGGTGCGGAATTGTTTATTTCAAAAGTTTTGAAAACAAACTTTTCCTTAAGCTTATTTCGTTTAGAAAAAATAAAAAAAAGCACAAAATGTTAGATTATGTTTGTGATTTTTTGAATGAAAATACACAAAGAGGATCAGCTCTCACTATCAACCATTGATGTTTAAGTCTTCATATTCCATCCTAAATATTTTTAAAAGACTAATTTTGATTTTACGAAATTAAAAAAGAACTTTTAATCAATAATTCTGTGGCTGAAAGGCATAACTTCATAACTAACATTTTATCGAATTTGAGATAATATCAGATTTGAGTTTATTTAGTAATGCTCTTTAAAGTTTCAAAACGGTAAAGTGATTTAAATGTTTATTTACGTAGAAAATAATTAATAACATAACAACATAACTGCATTCAAATCGAAAAAAAGAATTGATATTCTTCTTTAAAGCGTTTATATTTTATTAAAATTGATAAACAGATGTAAAAACTACACTGGAAAATAGGATACAATGCCAAACACCAAAAATATTGGTTAATTTTTTGATTTTACAAAACCAAGAAAAAAAACAAAAACAGATTTTTCTCAAAACAATGAAAATGCAGTTATGATGTTCTGCCTTTCAGCCACAGAATTAATCTACATGGTTTAGTCTTTATCACCCTCGCGCTTTAGTAAAAATCATCAAAAGTAATCACTGAAAAAAATTCTTAGTAGATTTTACTAATTTTCTTAGTGGAATAAGTCCCCAATAATATTTTTGCAATTATATTAACTACTACTTAAGTAGTTAACTGAAATAATAATACAATTGTTACATTGATTTTTTTAAATTGATTTTACTAAGTTAGTAAAGTAGAAACAAGTGAAATTCTCTTAGTTAATTTACTACTTTTGTTAGTTCAATAAAAACCAATGACATTTTTGCAATCAAGTTAACGGTAAAATTGCAGTTCAAGTAACTAAGATTAACTAGATTTAACCAATTTTCTTAATAAATTTTATTACTTAAACTAGTAAAATAAAATCAGTGTATTTTACTACTTAGTCAATTTTGTTACAACTTAGTAGAACTGTAGTAACTTTTACTAAGTATTTTTAACTACATAAAAATGGTCATTTTAATTAAGTAACAATAGTTGAATTAATTACAAATGTAATAGGTTTAACTACTTTGCACTCTATTAAAGGTCTGTAGTAGGATCTACCACAAGAATTTTTCTCAGTACAGGGACGTTCACTGACGTATTTACCTTATCACATTAGTCTTATGCTCTAAAAATAGTAAATTTCGTCAAAGCTCATGAAATGATTTAATTAATTGCCAGTCTATGTTGATTAATTTAGATTCAGTAAGTGTGATTGTTAATAGTATCGCCTACTATAGTTGTTAGTTTCCACTCTTCTCGTATCGGTCATGGACCTTTCCTTCCGCTTCTGTTTCTTTGATGAACTCGTTCTTGTTGTAACGTTTTTTTTTATTCTTTTTCCGTTCTTCTGTTTCTAAGCACGCAAACCTAACACTTATTTTGGATGATTTTCTCGAATCTCATTGAATCTTTAATTACTCATTCTTCAGCAGAGCTGTTGCCACTTGTCAGTGTGCTTGAACAGGTCGTCAATGAGCAGAGAGATAATCGCGCATCCGGCGTTTTACGTTGGTAAAAACTATCGTTCTGGAAATTCTTGTTGGCGCTTCAAAGACATTCTTTGAAATCCTTATATTGAAGAGAAGATGAGTGCATTTCCGCCCGTGTAATCTCGTCAACTTATCTTAACATTATTGTTTATTTCAGACAATCATTCTTGCGCAAGCCTCAAAAAGATAATTTCTAAAGTTTTTTTATCTAGAAAGTGGGTGAAAGGGATAACTAAATTAAATCAAATGTCAAAGTAAATCCAATGTTATTGTAATTCTTTGATGGATTCCTGGAGACAAAGGCCAAAGAATTATTCGACAGATGCGCAGTTAACTAAGTCTTGACTTTTTTCAGAGCATTATCAAGATATTGTGGAATTTTTACAGTGTGTGCAATAAATACTGTACATATATACGAGGCATTGATTGTATTTATGTGGAAGCGTATTATCTTTAGGAGTTAGATTTAGAGACTTAGACTGTACGCTGTACAAGATATATTGCTAACGGAGAACTGCGCTAGTCAAACAGGGTCAGACAAGCTGTTTCTACTGAATCAACATTCCATCCTACTCTTTTATCCCGCAGAAAAGCGAGAGGCTAATATTTCAGTAGTAATTCAGGTGCTCCGTTAGAAATGCAAGCCGTTAGCAAAAATTAAGATCATATAATTGTTACTGTACACATGTTTGTTTCTTAGAAATTTACCATTTATAATAAAGGGTCCAAAGAAGTTTTCCTGTGTTCGTAGATAAAAAAAAATAAGTTTTGTTTACTGGCATTGTGCTTGGCACAAGCCATCAAAAAAAGTAAAGTTTCCTGGTCTGGGTACCAGACCCATATTTTCCTATGCACGGAAAAAAATGAAATGTCTGCAGTGGGTAACTAATATTTGCTATTAAAATTAACAAAATTAGTAACCACAGCAAATTATTTCCTATGACAATGAACAAAGTTTGCTGTAATAAACAATATTAGACACATTTTTTTATATGCGTGTGTATTTTGATAATGCGCTGTATCCGAATCTACTATAAGAATTGGTTCAGAGGATCTGAGTTTGGACCTAACCTCAAAATCAATAAAATGATACTTTTTTTCGCTAGAATCTGAACTCGAGTTAACATTAATACATATCTGAGATCAATAGCAAACTTGAATTATGATCTTCAGAACGCTTTTTTAAACATTATTCTACGTTGATTTTTAACAAAGATATGATGTTTTACTTAAAATATGACTTTTTTCAAGGGATCATCCATAAAGATCGTTCACCAATTTTCGAGGTTTTTTACCCCCCCCCCCCCCCTAAATGACAAGTTCAACAATGCTTTATATCCCCTCCCCCTCAAAAATCAAAATTTTTTCCTTATACATTAATTAAATCAAATTGTTTTAATTATTATATATATATTTATCATTAGTAGTTATTAACACGGTTATAAATATATATTTTATAACATTTAAATTATTTTTTAAAATATATATTATATAATATTAATTTTCAGAAATGTTTCTATTCCTTATTTTTCAAACTAAAGTCTAAAAGATTAAAAAGAATATTAGAGGACATAAAAATGCGAACGTTCTAAATATGAAATACCCCCTCCCCCTTGTTGAGGGAATTAAAAATGTATCTAAATTAAGCATTATAATCAAACTTTTTATAATATGTAAGTTATGCTTTATTTTGCAAAACTTTATATCAGAAAATGCAATTTTATGAAATCTCTAATTTAGAGATGTGTTCATTTAACAACCTAGAAATCTATAAAAAAGGTTATGTTAAAACATATGTTATTATTCGGAAAAGTTTAAAAATGTTTGGTTTTTGGGATTTAATGAAGATTTGACTAAATTTAGACCGATTTTTTTATTAATAAATTTGCTCTAAAAAATAATTATTTTTGTCAAATTCTTTTAAACAAAACGTTTTCTATTTCCTTTAAAATTTAAAGCACATACATTCTAAGTAATCTGTTTGCTCTAAATTTCAATAATAACTTAAATTTTATTCGTAATGGGCTAGGTATAAAATGAGGAATTATACAATGTACAACATTAAAATACTTTATTTCTTATTCTAATAATAATATTAAAATTTTTTACCAAAGAATTGAAAAAATAGATAAAAAGCATACAGTACCGTCGGGAATTGTCAGTCCACCTATTTTTTAAGGTTTGAAAAACGTCTTTAAACGTACAAAGTATAATTATTAAAATTTTTCTGTGTTTATTTCCTTAAAGTAGATAAAATTTTGAGGAAAATAAGGCCTGAGTGAAGTGATTTAGTCAATTTTTCATTGAAATATGTTAAAAAATGTGGAATTTTTAATGTTTTACAAAAATTGAAATTACTCTTGAAATAATAAAGGTTTTTTAATGTTCCTATGCTTGTTTTAAAGGGAATTTACTGGAAAATAACAATGTTGTTTAAGCATTAATGTGCAATTTTTTTCCTAGCATATGCAAGGCTCGGAAGTTGGACCAAAAAATTTATAAAAGTTTGAAGACATTATTTTGACATAAAAATAATTTTTAAAATTCCAATATATATATTATATTATTTCCTTCCAAAAATTATTGACAATTATGACCTTGGTATATTTTATATAGCTGTATTTGATATCAAGATATAAACAATAATTTTTTTACATTTTTTGGTCCAACTTCCGAACTTTGCATATGCTAGGAAAAAAATTGCACATTAATGCTTAAACAACAATGTTATTCTCTAGTAAATTCCCTTTAAAACAAGCATAGGAACTTTTAAAAACCTTTATTATTTCAAGAGTAATTTCAATTTTTGTAAAACATTAAAAATTCTACAGTTTTTAACATATTTCAACGAAAAATTGAGTAAATCACTTCACTCAGGCCTTATTTTCCTTAAAATTTTATCTACTTTAAGGAAATAAACACAGAAAAATTTTAATATTTGTACTTTGTGCGTTTAAAGATGTTTTTCAAACCTTAAAAAATGGGTGAACTGACAATTTCCGACGGTACTGTAATAATTGTGAATGTTGCTGCAATGCATCGGCTGGATCAGTCATTTGCTTTTTTTATTGTGTATTTTCCATGTATCACAGAATTAGAAATTTCTAATATTGTTTTTAGGCATAAAAATATGTGTTCTTTACAATACTAATATTTCAATATGATATAAATCCATATTTTAATTTTAAAGATTTTATTACATAAGGTAATGGAACCAATAGTCGATCAACATCTTGAGATAAAAAAGTAAGATTTTCAATAAAACTCAATAAATTCAAAACGAACTATGCATTTTGAATTTTCTTTTTTAAATTATGTAGTGGAAGCTCTGCAAATGCGTAACCGTTGACATCGAATTATTTAATATAAGTTATTTATTGTAAAATTAAAATTTAAAAAGGACCTTCTTTTGGGGGTTAGGGACCCAATAGTCGATCAGCGGCAAAAATGGCTGAAAACCTTTTGCACCAGTAGTCGATCAATCTTGGACCAATAGTCGATCACACAACTTGAAATACAATTATTTAGTTAATTAACTAGAAAAATGAGTCGTAGTACTTAAAAATTAATGTATTTATAAGTTTTACAAATAAAATTAACAACAAACAAATAAAAATTACATGTAAAGCGCAAATTAATCGACTTATATCAAACTGTATCAAACTGATCGACTATTGGTACCCGATCGACTATTGGTGCCGTTACCTTATTACTTTTGTTTTTAGAGATAATTTATGTTTGAATATCATATTAAATGTCAAATTTGGATATTAATTTTTTTCCGTGTTTATGGATGCTCCCCAAATGTTAAAAACACATCTATATAAATTAAAATAAAGAACTTTCAACACATATAAAACAAAACTAAGTTATATTCTTATATAATACAGCTCTAAACTTTATGCACTGAGCAAAATTGCAGATATCAATTATAAATTTTAAAAAAACTCCATATTTGCATAGATGGGAAAAAATGTCTTATTTTGCAAAGTTTATGTTGACATGAAAAATTTAAAAATCGATAACGTCTTTCTTTAAGAAAAAACATTTTTTTACATTAATTTCAATTTTAGGGCCACTTTTATTGCTAATACATGAGTTTTTATTGGATATTTGGAAAATTCATAAAATTTACGGCAAATTTCATGTAACACATTATTTTTAATTTCTTGTTAGTACGGGAGAAAAACGCATTTAAAAATACCTTTTTGTTGAAAACACCAAATTTCAATAATTTATAACTTCTGTAATTTCTATCAAATCGCGAAATACAGAAAACACGTATGTATTATTTTTCAGTATAAATTCCAGGGCTGATAAAAATCATGATTTTTTCAAAAAAAATCAAAATAATCGGATTTATTTGATTTAAATCAAAAATTGATTTTTTTAAAAATGTAATCAGTATTTAAAATCTCTAAATGTTTATTTGTAATTAAGAAAACGTTAAAATATATTACTAAAGAGAACAAAATTTTAAAATTAGAAAAATTAGAGGATTATTTTATAAATTGAATGAAAAATCAAAAAAGTAAAAAATTGGGAAATTTAGAAATGTAAAAAAAGCACCAAATAAATGTTTTCAAAAATTCGTAATTACATATAAGATAAAAAATAAACGATTGAAAAGAAGGAAAAATGCTTCTTAGAAATAGAAAAATGATAATAAAAATTAGAGAATTAATTAAAACGCAAAAAAGAATTAAAAAAATAGTGAAACTTTAAGAAAATTAAATAAATAGGAAGAAAATATAGAAATGTTTTTCCTTAATCTAACAAACTAAAAAAATGTAAAAAGTACAAAAAATAAAATTAAAAAATGTATACAATATCAAGATAAATAAAAAGAAAGTCGACAAAAGAAACTTAAAAATCCTTTAAAAATAAAAAAAGTTTAAGCAAATTAAACCAAACCCATTTTTATAATATTACACTTAAAATAAGTTCAACAAATAAATTTACAAAAATAAAAAAAATCTAAAAACTTTATGGAAGAATAAGTAAGTTTGCAAAAAATCTCGCAAAGAATAGACAAGATTCTATTCTTAAAAAAAATTGAATAAACTTACAAAAAAATAAGGGTATTTATTTTTAAAAATATGTAAATAATTATGAAAATCAACGAAATAAAAAGTTTAGTGAATGTTATAATAACGGAGTTGTTTAAAATAATATTAAATAATTTGCATAAAAAGAGGAAAATTAAAGAAAATTCAAAAATAAAAAGACAAATAAAAAATATCAAAAGTAAAAGTAGAAAAAACTTAAAATTTTGTTAAAATAAGAAATTATAAGATAAAAATTAATATAAATAGTTTTAAAAAATTGAAATCTCTTGGAAATCTTGTAAGAATATTAAAAAAAAAAAGGATTATTGTGAATATAAAAAAGTATTAATATTATTTAATTATTTTGCATTAATTAAATTTTTTGCATTTTTAAATTTTATAAAGATTAAAATATTAAATTTTTTAAGATTTATCCACAAATTTGTGGGTTTTGTTTATTGTTTGTGATGTTTTACATGCACCGGAGAATTGTAAATTTTTTATTTAAATCATGATTTTAATGCAAATTTTCCAATATTTCTGTTTCTTGAAACCGTGTTTTTTATAGTGTATTTTCAAGTACACATCAATATTTTGAAAATCAAACAGTTCCAGAGAAGGAAACAAAGCTTAGGAAGAAAAAAACTTAAATTCTTTTGAGTGCAATGCATTTGGTAATATTCCTTTTAACGTTTTAACTTCTAATAAAAGAGGATTTTCATAGAAGTAGGTAATAGAAATAATTCTAAAAAATATAAAATAAACATTTCAAAAGATTAGAAGCATTTTAAGTTAAAATCTGATTGAATTAATAAATATGCATCTAGTTTGTAGGTTATGTTTGTTGACAAGGGGCGGCTTTCTTTCTTTTGAGTAATCTTTCTGATTTAATCAGATAATAATAAAAACAATTTTAAGATAATAAAAACGAACTATGATAGACATAATGTTGCAATTTTGAGAATCTTGAAATCGAAGTTTATTAAAATTTTTAATTTCATTTTCAGTGCGTATATAGCCCATCTTTAATTTGGTATTACTCACTTTCTACTTATTGTCAAATGATTCCTAATCACTTTTAGCATATTTAATAAACTACATTTTCAAGTAATTACATTTTAGTTCTCTAATAGTTCTAAATAAGTCGTTTATTTAAATTATTATTTGCACAGAAAGATACGTCAAAACAGATTTTTTGGCCTCTCGCGAATGTGGCGCCCTTGCGGTGGTGGAATAATTATAGGAGTTTGCAATCGCATGTAAATATTCTAAAGAAGGATAGGGCTGGTCAAATGCAAACTTGCGAAGTTTGCAGTGCCAACTTCGCTCAAACTTCAGGCAAGGAATTGTGCTGTGTGGGCTAATTTGAAAGCAAAAGCTCAGTCACTAATTGGAGTAGTTATATTTCTACTAATCATTTAGTTAGAAATAATTAATTATTAGTCAAATTCATTTTTAGGTTATGTCAAAATAACTAATATTTTAGTAAAATTCTGTTTACTAATTCAATTAGTCAAATTTTAACTATTCTTTAGTTACTTTTTTACTAAAAATTAGTCATTTTTTTACTAATAATTAGTTATTTTTTTACTAATAATTAGTTATTTTTAACTAATTGCTGAAACAAAAACTAAGCCACGATTTTACTAATAATAAATTATTTTTTACTAATTCAGATTTAGAGAGATCCTAGACATGAATTAATCTTAAGTCGGGTTCAGATTCTACACTTAGAGAAGTGATATATTTAACACGAAGATAAGTTATTTGTGTCAAATAAAAAAAGTTATTTGATTCAAATAAAAAAGTTAGATGACTGTAAGTTAATATATTTTTTCTCTGAGTGTATCGATTAAAAACTACCATTTTATTGAGGTTATGTTCAAACTCAGATCCTTTGGACCAATTTTGATGGCGGTCCAATAGACCTTTTCATTTTAGTTCTTCTGGTTTTTTCGAGCTCATGCAATGGCGCATGCATTAGGAGAAGACAGAAAAGTTAAATGAAAAATTCTATACGTCTAGTATGAAATTAAAAAATCAAATTTTCGAATAACACCACTTTTAAGAAGAATTACTTCTGCTAGGATATATAGTTCGTCCAGTATGAACTCTTAATAATAACTTTGATCTATTTTGTCAACTTGTTTATGCCTGGAAATTTTCAAAATAACTATGGAAATTAAGATGGAAAGTTAAAATTAATTATATCTAAAAAGCCAAGCTCATATGTCATGCATAAATTTCATTTACAACACAGGTTTTTATGAAGAAAATAAGCTAGGCTACTAAAAGTCCATTTTTAGAAACTTAATTAGAATTAAATATTTTAGAATTGTGATGAAAATTAATGACACCTATTTCTTTATTATCTGTCTCGCTCTCACCTTCCATGTGAAAAGCATTCTTTAATCAAGATGTACATTTTTCTTTTAAGAGTCTTCTGATTTTCTACTAGAAAAAGATTATTACTCTGCAGTTAATAATAATAATATAATAATTATCAAACAGAATTTATTATTATTTGAGGTCAATATTATTATTATTTTTATATTTTTGTCAATACTCTTGATAGGTTGTTATTTTTATGCCGTTTGCTTCTTTAATTCTGCGATTTACCCGAGTCGAAATTTCGATGCTCTTGAGATCCTCTTGATGCTCTGTTAGTCCTCTTTTTGCTCTTTTGATCCTCTTAAATGAATTTGTAAAAATTTATATATATTTTTTATTTTTATTTTTTATATTATATTTGTTAACTGAGAGCAGATATAAAATAATTACAAATTAACGTTTATTTTTGTGTTCAAGTAAAAACAGAAAAAAAACCCGTTTTCAAGTAGATTCATGTACATTATACCTTGAAACTTCAACATTTTTCATCCGAATAAAAAAGTTTTTTTTTTTTTTTTTTTTTTGAAAGTTTAAAATGCACGCTTTCAAGCTGTACAAAAATTTCTTTATTTTCCTTATTATCATTTCAATTCATGAATAGATATAGACCAAAAATCAACAACATTTTTTATTTTTTCATTGATTTTTCAACTTAGAAGCTAATTTAAATCTCTTATTTTATTAAAATTATATTTTTTCTCAATACAGATAAAAAGTTTAGTAAATACAGTTTCAAATGACTCCAGATTGAATAAAATTTGATTAAAATTGTCAAAGTTATTCCACTTTCAATTTTGTAGTAACATCATTCAATTTTGACTTTATGAACATTTTTTCATTATTTTTTTCTTTGTATTAATAATTTTGTCTGTTATTTAATTTTTATATATATTCTGCAATGATAAGAAACACTTTTTAAAGTTTAAGAATTACCTGATAGCACCTAATATTAAGGGCATGTAATGGAATATGACGTCACTGCTATAGGCAAAATTTGTTCGTTACATTTTTCTTAAAGTTTTGAATATTTTGCCACCAAACTTGGTAGAATTACTTAAAATATTATTAGGAAGGTCTCTCTGACCTAAGTTAGTTTCAGCTTTGGCTCCAAATTAATTTTAAAAAATTTGTAATTTTTCGAAATTTTTTCAAAATTAATTTTTGGTTAAAATTTAAAGAAACTCGGGTCAGAGAGCCCTTTCTAATGATATTTTAAGTAATTGTACCAAGTTCTATGACATAATATTAAATATTTTAAAAGAAAAGTTACGGACAATTGTTGCTTATACCAGTGACGTCATAAACCATCACATGCACTTAATTTTATTCAATAATATTACATGTATTTACTGTAGATGATTCTTAAATATCTAAAAATTGTATCTTAGCATTGCAAAAATGCATAAAAATTGAAAAAAAAGCCAAAATTATTAATAGGAGAAAAAAAATAATGAAAACATGTTCATAAAGTCAAAATTTAATGATGTTACTACAAAATTAATCGAAATTTATTTAATCTGGAGTCATTTGAAACTGCATTCAGGGAAAATATAATTTTAATAAGATAAGTGATTTAAATTAGCTTCAAAGTTGAAAAATCAATGAAAAATTGAAAAATTTTGTTGATTTTTGGTCTATATCTTCATGAATTTAAATGATAATAAAAAAATTCTTGTACAGCTTCGAAGCGTGTATTTTAAGCTTTCAAGCAAAAAAAAACTAACTGATTCGGATGAAAAATGACGAAGTTTTAAGCTATGAAGATTCAAGGAATTGTAAGTCTCATCAGGATACATATTTTAGCCTATCTAGAAATAAATTAACCAAATAGTTCTACAACAACTTTTCTTCTCTATTAGGAAAGTACACTCAAAGGCTTTAGTTTAGACATTAAGTATTATAGTTTATCTATTAGATTTTTACTATAAAAATTATTAATCTGGGATAATCGTGCAAAAAGAAAATTTTCCCTAACGAAGGATAGTAAAGTTTCAATCTAGGATAGAAATATTTACTTTTTTTTTGAAAAATTTTAATCCAGGATAGATATATTTACATTTTTTAAAACAAAATTTCCTTCCATGCATTGCAAATTTACTACCTTTGCTGAAAAAAATTGTTATTTTACACGATTATCCTATATTACAAACTTGATAGTAAAAATTATTTACTTAAGTCTTTCAGTGTAATACCATAAGAAGCTATACAAGATGATATGCCGTCAAAAGGCAGTTTTCTTCTGGTACACTGGCGCATTAAAGTTGACTTGTTAAACTACTATGTATAACCAGAAAAAATAATCGGAATAAATTTACCATAATTTTAGAGTCGTATCAACTATTTACTTTGATTAAAATAATTAGGAATAATTTAACCAGATAGTTTCATCAAAATTTTTTTTCTTTTAACAACTAACGCACGAAGCAGTCACGAGATAACATATGCCATCAAAAACCACTTATTTTTTAGTACACTATAGTGTCGGCTTGGTTAATCACTTCAGAATTTGTAACCAGAAATGTTTTAATTGTAAAAATAATTAGAAATAATTTAACCGGACGGTTTAATTTGGCCTTTTTTCTCAGTGTGCGAGATATAATCTGCTACACTGAAAGAAATAATTCCACGGTACTGACATAATTATGGATAAATCACCCATAATATATTGCTAATATAGATACTGCCATAATATATTTGTCTTTTAGCCATATGACTGGTGAAACTGTGATGTATATTTTTAGGTTAGAAGAACTGTCAGTGGCGCACCGATGCATTATGGGATATTCATTCATATAGTATTCGAAGTTCTACAAAAACTGTCAACAATAATCATATGGCTGATAAAGCTAGAGTATTTCTTTCAGTGTACGATTGTGCAGATAGTTGTCGTACACGGAAAAAATAAATTCAGTACCAATAAGTAAAGTGTAAATAGCACATTGGATAAAGTAAAGTTAACAATTTTTTTGCTGAGGTACAAATTAGTAACTATAGAACCATATCAACAAAAATTGTTGGGACAAAAACTTATTTTTCCAGCTTAAGCTTATATATTCATACTTACCTCTAGATAGTCATTATTTTGTTACAAACCATGTCTAATTAATTTTTTTTCATCGAGAAAGTAGATGTCATAAAATTTTCTAATACAGTTTCATGTGTGTTATAATACCGGTTCTCTTTTAGTAACCGATATCTTTTTTGAAAAATAGACTATTCTTCATGCACGAGATGCAAATCAGGCCAGTCATAAATTAAATAGATTTAAAAATTTTTTATTAATTAAAAGAGAAAGTGTGTAGGAAAGGTGCTCTTTTTTTCGTGATTGAAATGCGTTTGAAGTAGCTTGACAAATAGTTTCGGAAAATATCAGTTATCAAATCGCCAATATGCTCAATTGCTCACTCAAAGCTCATTAGTTAATCTTCTCTGTGTGATTTACTGTTTATGGAATCCAGATAATTCAGATCTTAGGGCGTGCCTTCTTTCATTAAATATATTGCATTTTATACATGTAAAGAGTGCAGCAGATATAAACAGATGTATGTATATTCACGCAAATAGGTTCCTGGTGTCTGGTTGCAGTGGGAACGTACCTTGTCCTCGCATTCTTGTGTTGCATTTCCCATCAGACCGGTTTTCAAGTTCGAGTTGCGTTCGACAGTCGACAACTGATGATTCGCTCCTCGTCATCCTTGTCAATATCGGAGCAACTGTCAGAAATCAGCTGTTCACAAAGGTTGTTTTATTGACCATGCATCACATATCACATAAGAGAAAAGATGATAGGTTTGTGTCAACCACCCAATTATAACATCAGGACCTGAAACATTCTTCCTCATCGCATTATTGTTTTAATCCTACTTAGTTTTCTCAAGTTTTCATAACAATTGTTTATTTTGATTTTTTCCTTCTTGTATTTATAAAAATATTTTTTATATTGAAGAACCATGAAATTTATTTAGAAAATTCGTAAGTTTTGTAGGAAAGGTATGTTGGCACTATTTGAACTGAAGCTATCAGTACAACAGTTAAGACATTTTCGCTCCGTGTATGTAAATGAAACAAGGCAGGTCTCTTTGCTTGTTATAGGGGTATTTTTTATTTCCTTTTTCTTTTTTTTTTGTATCTCTTAAATCAGTGCAAAAAATATTGATCTAGATAAAAGCACTTATTAGGGAAAGGAGTTCAAAGCTATTATTTCTCTAACTTCAAGCACTGCAGGATACCAAGAGAAATTCGATTTCTATAATGAAAGTTCAAGCTTTTTAAAATGTGTTTTTTAGGTAAACTTAAGTTTATCTTTAAACATAACTATCTTAACTGGAATGGAATAAATTAATTTAACTCTTTTTTGATTAATTATACTGGTATGGTTCGAGAAAAGTTCGATTTTAATTTTCAATTTGTCAAAGTGAATATTTTACAGTAGGTCAGCTAATACTATTAGAAATGTGAAAATTACAGCATTCCCAGGTCACCTTGGTATAAGAAAAGTTTTAAAAAATTTCACTAGTTTTAAAAGTCCCATTCAAAATGGTTAATATTAAAATTGCAATATGTTCGTTTAGAGAAAATAGTATTTTTTTCAATTAGGAGAGTACATTCAAGTTTTTCTTTCAGTTAATTGAAGTGATATTTTGTTATTGTTGTGATTTTTAATTGAAGGAGAATGCAATTTAACGATTATTGTTTTTACTGTACTCGACAGTTAATTTATTTCCATTCATGAACGATTTCACCAAATCGAGTCAGCCTCAGTCTTCTTGATAATAAAGCATTAAATAGATGAATAGTATGGCTTATAAACGATGATTAAGAATCTGTTTCTATAAGGATTTATTAACTTGTAAGCTCTTTAATAGAACGTGTTATTCTAACTGTACTTAATTATAATTTTCATCAGTAACATTAAATTTTTAATAGATTTAATATTATTACTTTCTTTTAATTTTTTTTACAATGGTATAAAAATGTATTATTAAATGATTAAATTAATGATAATAAGATATCTGTCATGTATATACAGGTATACTAAAAAAGAGAGAAAGCATACGTCATTGTACTGTCATAATTGATATTGTCCTGCACCTATATTAAAAAATCTCATTTCTAATGAGACGATAATAATCATGAGCCTCAATCAGGAACATTGTTTTGTAATCAGAAATTTAGAACCAGTCACCTGACTTTTGACACGTAGCTCACAATTGGAATCAATTTTATTACGTTTTAAAACTGATGATTCCCTTGAATCAACTTATAGAAATACTTGGAAAATGAATCTTAAATAATATTGTGCCACAAAGAAAGAACCTGAATCTGGAGAAGAGATTAAAATATTTTATATGTATTTTGATGCGCTGAATCTGAATTCGCTGTCAAAATTGGCTGAAAAGGTTTGATTCTAACCTTAAAAACACCTCAAAATTGTTTAAAAAGAATTGTGCTTCTATGGAATTGGTTTCGATCATTCTTTTATATTTATGTGCTTTATCATGAAATTAGCATAAATTGTTTGGACTTTATAAGTATGCGTTGGTTCATACATAAAATTAAGAAAAACGACTACAAAATGGCGAATATTGTGAAAAAATCCGCAAAGATACTCGTTGGACCAAACTGTCTTTTTAATTACAATTAATCAATTATATTCCCTAGACCTGCCTACTGAATCGATCCTACCGGTTGATTTTCATTATCCACCATTTTACTATTAGCACCATTATTTTTGAAGCTTGTAAACTCTTTAATGTTTCAGTAATTTGTAAATTCAATACTAAAATATTTTAAAATTGCTACTCTTGCTGGTTTGATTGTTTTCCTTATTTAATATTAATTGGGAATTTAATGCTGCAGTTGTCAGTTGTGTCAGTTATTATCTTCGATAATATTGTTCAAACCTAACCAAAGAGCTTCGAACCCGTAAATTTGTATATAAAGAAGTAAATAAATAAATAAACTTAGTATATAAGGGATTTTATTAGGGTCACATGAAAGCGTCCATAATTTTGTGAAATTCAAAATGGCAAATCTAAGTTTTTCACAAACTTATTGATAATTAGTATTTATATAGGTGTTTTTGCGAACTCTAATAACGAATCCTTTCATGAACCATTTTTGCTAATCTCTTACCATATTGTGCCATCAAAAAATGATGGGTACACTTTTTAATGATAAAGTAAAACTCTGTAAGTAAATTATATATTGCTCTAATCGTATACTAACAATTAATTTCTTACTAGAGACCTTAAATCTGAATCAGTGAAAATTCACTAATTGGCAGCGAGTAGTTACAGTTCCAATCAGCTCAGAATATATAGCTACGAACCAGCGAATAGTCGCTGATTGAATCAGTGATTTTCTTGTTTCGGTAATTGAATCAGCGAGACGCAATAACATGATATCGCTGACAATGAGTAAAATATGGCAGAATTTTAGCTGACTCAGATTTAGAGTAGGATATATCACTTGGTTGAACTTCTTTATTATCCCAAGTAATACAATACCCAAAATTTAGAATATCTACATCAATTTAGTCTTGCTTCCGTCATAATTCAAATGCTTATTGCGTAAAAAGAGATCTTGATTCATATAAATGTGTGACGGGGTGCGGCGCGGCGTCTCTTCGTGTTAGGCCGATACCGATGCTGATGCCGCGCTGGTAGCCGGATTCATGCTTCGGCGTGCATACTCGTTTCGTGGTCTTCTTCTTACAGTCACTGGCATAACGCGGCGCTCCCAACAACGATTAATACCAACATGCACACATACACGTGTATCTGTATTCTGTATCATGTATACATGTACCGGGTGATTCTTGGAAATCCCCACCTTTTTTAATGAAACTTGGCTTGATGAATGATAAAAATATTCCTCTTCTAAACATTAAAATAATCCTGACAATAATTGCCTTTAATTTCCAGGGAAGTAGTTCTTTAATTAAAATCATTCATTCAACGTTAATGATAGCAGGTTCACCAAAATGGTTCACCGATCGACCGCCGAGAGGCAACTCCTATGCTATTTGAATTTAGAACCTTGAACTTTGCATATATGCTAATAACTATTTTCTTCATCTTTAAAAACATATATGTTACGTTATTATTATCTAAATCCATCATACTTTTATAATTTGATTTTGGAGGTACTCGACACAGTATTTTTTATCCCACAGGAAGGTTAATTGTTGGGCGTTTTATGGTTAAGACATTCTATGGTGCTAATTTTTGCAATTTGAAGCACAAGACGAAATGATAATTTTCACCCCCAAGTGGAGATAATTTTTACAAAAATAGTCTCGAAATATAGGTATATGTTGATTGTGAAGCCACCTGATTTACCCACCATTAATCTTGTCGCATGCAACATTATTTGAGACTACAAGTAGCTTCGCAATGTGGACATGCAAGTAGTCTGTTGATTTGTCATTTCAAAAATCTACAGACATACAGAAATCTCGATTTCGATACGATTCTCAGTCAAAATCGTACTGACTGAAATCAGTGGATCTACTTTGGCACAAATCCATCCGTGAAATCTCACTGATTCAACTGTAGAGAGCATTAAGATAATAATGTTTACACTGAGAAAATAAGATGACTAAATATAACCAATTTTTGATTAAAAATAACCTATGAAGGTTGTTGATACATTACCACAACTTAGAGGCTCATTTTTTCAGTGTAAAATTAAATAGCAATAGTTCCTTCTTGAAGACCATGTTATGTGTTGCAAATATTTTTATGAATGAAATGGAACGTTAACTTTTAGAAAAGACAGTTAAATTGCGTACAATACTTTTTGAAAGAAAACGTCAGCATTGATTTGAATAGAAAAGTCAATATCAAAAAGATTGATAGTCTTACAATTAGCGAGTGAGCAGTGGCAACTTTTAGAGTCAAATTTCTGAATTACGGTGCATCAACCTACTACCTTCTTCTTACATTGATGAGCGTATTTTATCGCATACATCGCATCGTATCGTACGTTTAGAGCATTGAGTCACGCACATGACGAACAACTCCTAGTATTGCGTGCTCGTGCAAATAAATCGAATTCACAGTATCCTACTGCTATACTGTTGTAAAAAGAGTATTCGTAATGTTACACTACTACATATTACTACTCGTTGCTCTATCGTTCATAATAATTTTGTTTTATTTAAAGTAAAGTGAGGATAAATACCGCGTTCAGATGTTAGGTACTCACTTTCTCATATCTCAGAGCAATGGAAGATGCTTATCTAGTATACTATTGCTCCTTTTCTGATCTTCTTTCAACTGAGCTTTTTTAAACAATGCTAGTCAATTTCAGCGATAGGCTCTGAGTAACTGAATTATAATCATAATAACAAAACGTTCGAAAAAATTTATCCCCCCACTCCCTTACCCCAAGGTAGGATAAGTACACGGAAAAAAATGAATTGTCTGCAGTGGATAACTAATGTTTGCTGTTGAATCGAACAAAATTAGTAACCACAGCAAATTATTTGCTATGACAATGAACAAAGTTTGCTGTGATAAACAATATTAGAAAATTAAGAGTTGATCTGCAGGTTCATCTGTCCGTTGCATATTTTAATAATTGTTTTCTATTATGATTTCAATTACTTACTACTATTTTCAACTATAATTTAATCATTTTTCAATAATTCTTTTTAATTTTGCTTCCTTCTAGAGGAAGCTTTGTGATCCTTAAGATTTTCGAATTTCCAAAAATAGTCTAAATCGACTCATTTTCATCTAAAAAGCGTAAATTTTCATTCTTAAGCAAATGTCCAGATGTGTGTAGCGTTTTTTGTAAACAGGATATATCGAGATCCAATTTTTTTAAGCACCTTTTTTCAAAAAAAAAATCGTTTTTTGCAAAAAAAAATTTCCCTGCTAAAAATACAACTAAATTAATACAAAAATCATATTCCCTATCTTAAAACGAATAGATTGACGCATATATAACGTTTATAATTGATCAAAAGTTCGTAAAATAATTCATGTTTTTTCATTTTTTGCATTTAAAATTCTTTTTTTAAATAAATTATCCAATTAACTTTGATGATATTATTTTATTGCTTCCTCTATGAGAAAGCAAATTATTTTTCTGCTTACTTGGAAGCGAAATATTCATGAAATGGAGATAATTTTCATCTAGTTTAATCATTTTTTAATTTGTCCCTTAAATTTTAAATTTATTAGTACTGGTTTTATAATCTAGCTTAAGAATAAAGTAAAGAGTCGCAATGAAACTTAAAAGTATAAATAATTACTGCATTTAGAACGTGCACGGAAAAAAATTTCCTGTGTAATTCACAGAAACTTTTGTGTCATCTAAAAATGGAGATAATAGTTTCCACAAATAGCGCAGTTTGTGAAATAAACAAATAAGTTTGTAGAATTTACAAATCAGTTTGTGACTGAGACAATTGTATACGTATTTGTGTTATCCAGAAATTGGATTTGTGGACTACACAGGACCATTTTTTTCCGTGTGCTTCCCATAATAGTGGGCATCTATCCTGACTTCACCCTGTTAACATATTTTTTATTCTTTAATCCTCAGCAAGATTATATTATCTTTGTTATTTGAAAGAAGGTTTGAAACATATAATAATCCTACTTAAGTCATATATATATATATATATATATATATATATATGCAGAGGTGTGACATCTTTCATTGCGTTTTTATTTCATTTTGTCTGTTTTATTATAAACGAAGTACAATATTTAGCTGAATTATTTAAAAAATATTCCATGCTCACTATTACTATTACAATCAATAATTTTTTCCCTAATTCATTTAAATTTCCTTATCTTTTGTAATGTATTACAAGTTATTTTACTGTTATTTGATATTATATACGTGTAGAGGTATTTTATTAATTAACAGAAAGCACTGTGCGAGACTTAACACACCTTGAGGCTAAGAAATAGTAGATCATGTCAAGTTTTTTTTTTAAAGTAAAGCTGTTCTGGGAAAAAGAGGAGTTTTGCAGTAGCTCCCTGTATTACTGGAGCAATTAGTTTGAGTCTGTTTTTATTTTGATTGAAAATTAATTTTTTAAAAATTTGCTTATTTTGGATAATTCAATTATACAAAATTAATTTTGAGTCAAAATCCTAAAAAAATTGTATGAGACTGATATGCTAAATCATCGTTTTAAGTCAATTACCTATTATCAATTATTATTATTATTATAATTGATGACCTTTTCTCATTAAGAGGTTAGGATTAAACCCTTTTAAGATTTAGTACTTTTTTACAAAAACTTGTAAAATAAAATAACTATTATAAAACCAAAAAAAATACCGTCAACTAAATTATTAATAACCTTTTTTAACAAGTAATCGTCAAATGTATGATATTAATCAATATATTAAAGTCATATAATAAGTTTTACGAAAGGAATTAAATCAGTGCTCAAAAATGTAAATTAACAGAGTTAGTTGCACTGCTCGTCTATTCTCTATTGCAACCGTTACAAAATAAATCCCCTTCATGTACGAGTCGGTGCAGCCCAAGTCGAACAAATCTGCACTTGTTCCGCACTTCCGGTTAAATACATGGACACACATGGTTCTTGAAAGTAATTCGTAGTAGAAAATCGCTTATCTAAAAATTCCTTTTTATTTTTATCATTATTTTTTAACACACTGACTTCTAATTTTAAATACATTTTAGACAAATATAATCTCTCTACATTTGCTTTAGTGGAAAATCACTTAATAATTCAAATTAGTGAAAATTTTCACCAATTTTTAGTAAATTTTCACTTGAATAATTATTCTTAGACCAATAATAATTATTTTTGGATTAAGAATAATTATACTTTGGTTAAAAATAATTATCCTTATTCCAAGTACACATTTTTGGTCCAAGAATAACACAGGCTTAGCATAATTTTTTAGATAATTTCACAAAACAGCTCAAAAACACGAAAAACTCGATTTTTTTAAGATTACCATCTCAAAAAATTTAGCCATTCTGTCTCGGCCAAAAAAGTTTTTTTTTTGTGCCTGTGTAATTATACTAGGTCTGATCTTAAAGATAATTTGCATTGATCCAATACAAAAATGCATTGGTACAAGAAAACATTTCTCTCAGTGATCTAAAGAAACTAAACTTCCTGAATAAATTGATTTATGGGAAAGTGAGACAAATTACTTACAGCAAAGCATCAAGCGGTAACAACCAACATTACTTTGTCCGATTTGTTTCGATTAGATGGATGATTTCACTGTTAAATCAATCAATTGGACAGAAATTGAAAATTAATAATTCGATACGACGATGCGCTGTCACTATCCACAACTGGTTGATTATTACAGTAATTTATGTGATTATAGGAGAACTATAATGTGTAGGTATCTACTGTATATAATATTAAATTTAAACAAAAAAAATTTTGTTTTGTTTTAAAACCTGATAACATAGTCAGTATTGGCTTATGAGCCAATAAAATTTTATATTTAAATAAAATAAACTTCTGCATGAGGGGTGAGGACTTGAAATATAAAACCTTTATTTTTCAATAATAAATCAGTGCCTTTATTTTACAAAAAACACCCTCATATGTTCGATAAACTTTCTACATTGTCGTTTTATTGCTTATTTGAGAATTTTTTAATTTAATGGGACCACCTTCAATAACAGTATATTATTAATAATATATTTATGCATGCAAACATTGACTAGTGGTTTTCACCAGCACATTATTATGCATCAAGACAGCTACACAATACACGTCTTGCATATGTTTTAAACTAAAGAAATTATAATGACTTGTTGTGCATACCTTAGTTGTTCATTTCTTTATATAAGAGCCTTCTTAGGGCAGAACTCATTTCCAATCGAGATTTTAATATTCATTAAATATGAAAACCTTTCGATGTACAAATTTTGAACCGCATCCAATTGTCTAATATACTAGAATGTACTTCATAAAAATTTGAGTTCAATTGTGATTCGATAGGTACTTTCTTATAAACTTTAGTGTAAAGTCAAATTAGTTTTAAATGAAAAAGCACAGAATTTTAGTAAAAATAAGGTGTTACATTTGATAAAGATCGACCAATTTTGTGATTTTTGTAAATTTTCATTATCCAACTTCAGATTCCTTTTTGAAAATGTCTTTAACTTTATTTTCAACTAAAATATCAACGAAAAATGACGGAGATATTTTTAATATGATTTTTATAAGTTGACTGACAATTCCTGATGGTACTGTGGCATTTATGCTTTACACATAGTCATTCAGTTTACTACCTACTACTTGAAATAGATCTAATATTTATTACTGACAGTAAATTCTCACTTATTATTGTAGTATTGTTGATATCAAAAACTTAAATCAACATCAAGGCACAGAATCATGCTAAAGTTTTGAAGATTTTCATTCTACAATGTAATCATGATAAATTTAACGACGAAAGAACGTGCAACACGAGTGAATCTAATACGCGAGAACTTTCCATTCTGAATAAAAAAGTTTACTCAATTTATTTCCTTTTAATGATGAGATCTTGAATCTTATAGCATAGCTCTCAAAGGGTTAATTAACTACGGGCCCTGCGATCGATAGAAATCGATCACGAACGCGTAATGTTCGCCTGCAGGTGAATGATTATCGACGCAGTCCGTTAGTGAAGAGTGGAGAGCCTAGAGTACATTTTCAAGATCCTCAACCTCTCAAGGAAGAACCGCTCTGGCGTAACACTTTTGTCTACATTTAATTGTGAAGGATCGGCTCGTTAATGTCAGCTCAATTCGCAATACGCGTTTCTTTTCAATTAAATGTACCAAGCACTTTCTAGTATTGATACACTTTCAAAAAAATAATTTTATGTCAGAAAAACATGCCTGAAAAGTCTAAAACGTAATCTAAGATTTTTTCGTCATTAGCACGTATCTTATGGTCAAAGGAAACAAAATATGACACTTATAGAAAAACAAAATTTTTTTCTCAAAAAACTAAAATAAGTTTTGGTCTGATAATAGCAGTTTGGAATCGGAAACTGAATGATTTTAAAAATAAATCTGCACTATTTGAGAACTAAAAGGGGGCATACTACTGAACATCCTTTAATTCTCTAATAGAAGGTTTAAAACTTTTACTCGAACAGGTACCTATTAGCTTTCTAATGCCCACAAAAATTTAATTTAACGATAGTACTTTGATAATTTAAAAAGGCCAAGCACTCATGCTCTGCATACCGGAAAAGAAGGCTTTTTCTTTTGACACGTCACTGCATGACCTCTTTTTAAGATAAATCTTATTAATCTTGTTTTATATTGATTAATAGGAATGCGTTATTTGTATTTTTCAGATTACTGATCAGATAGAATTGAAAAGTAGTGTCGACGATAATTAATTTTATAGCAGACATGCTTTAAAATTTTTGTAGTTTTGTAATCATGTTGCTTAATTTCCAATGACTCTTCTTAATATTTTGATGAATAATCGATATCAATGTATTTTTGTTGTTGAATATTCTTATCATCAACATCCCGTGTAGAAATTTTGTCTCGGTCCCGACTAGGGCCTGACAAGAATTCCCTATCTAGAGAATTCACGCTTTCCCAACCAGGGCCCCATGAGGTCCCCACGAGGCCCCGGTAGGGTGCACCGTCACCGGTCTAGACTAGTTCTAGATAGGGAAATTTCTTCACGGGATAGCTAGGTATTTATGAGAAACTAGAAGCAAAAATATAATTTGTAAATTATTTTATTAAATAGATATAGTTAATGGGTATAATAGTGTTTTATGTATTGCATGCATTGAAAGACATGAGAACGACATTGACAATTGTTTCTAATTCTCTTCCTGAACGTCTATATACATCAATGCTGATATACATTTCCGGAAGCTGCACCCACTTTCGTTTCCTCGTCCGAAACATCCTGACCTTTCGATCTGGCCCACCGATTAGGGTAGACGCGTGTCACATCCTTATTTGTTCATGACAGTAGACGATGGCGGCGATGCTACTGTGACGGCTCTCAGTGAACAAAAAATTATCACCGGATGTTATTGCATCGACGATTCTATTGTCTGGCTTGCAAGACTTCAAGGTTCTTGTCGATCTATTTCTTTTTACGAATGTATATGATCAGTATGTATACTTGTAAAGGATTAAACAAAAAATCTAAGATAAAACAATGGTAAACCGCATTGAAACAATGCCACCCTTTAGGTGTGGTTTATTCTTCCCGCGCCAATATTTCCTTAATAATTATTTATATTATGGCTATGTCTGGAAAATTTTTGAGTTTATTGGCTTTTAGATACTTAATGGTGTGCTGACTTTCGTCTGTTAAATGATCTTTTAATTATACGTAAAAATTATAATTGACATTATTTTATCGGAAAATTAAACTTTTATATTTAAAGGGTAGAAGAGGTATATGTGTACTCCGGTAAAGCATTATTCCATAAAAGGTGCAATTTCGTGTAAAATAAAGTAATCCCAGTAATAGAAAAGAGTGACATAAACGTAAGTCAAATAAATTAAAGAAAATCGATCTTGATAGGAGTAGAGAAAGTACGTATACTGGTATAGACTGCTAACCACGTAGTATAGCTGCCGTGAGTGCTTCTCCACTGCAATTGGATAGTACACATTTTTAATTTTCTATGTACTTCTCGAGGCGAAAAAGTCAAACGCACATTGGATGAGTAGCTTTCACAACCATTTTACCGTTGGTCAAATGAAGAAGCCAGTCTGCCTCATATCTAACGAATTTTAGTAACTTTCACCGCTAATTCACTTCTTAAAAGTCGAATCGTATGCAGATACGCGTGTAAGACCATTCTTTATTACCGAAAGTGTTAATTTTAATTACTTTTGGTTATTTAACAACTTATTGTGTATACGAGATTATATTTATATATATCACAGAAAAAACCAGTTGTGATTTTTGCTGCACGTTGTTTTTTGGTGAATGAAGTACACCTGGTAATTTTTCATGAACATTTTGTTTTTAGATACATTTTTGTTAAGTTAAAAAAAACTACACAAAATTCCAAAGGTAGAAAATAAAGGAAATTATTTTCCAAATAAACACTTATAGAAAAAGGTTCTTTTCATAAAATGCGAGATTTTATTTTGCGAACAACTGAAATTTATTCTTATTTTAGGTTCAAAGATAGTTAAAAAGGTTTGCTCTCTTAATCTGAATTAGTGGTTTTTCACTAATGAATTCACAAAAAACCTAAGAAGCTCAAAACGTTGCATAATGATACCGATTTTTCGATTTATTTCACAAATCGAGCTAAAGAATGGCATTTTTATGCAACGTTTTGAGCTTTTCAGGTCTTGTGTGTTAGAGAAAAATCAGTCACTATTAAATAGCGAACATTTCACTAATGTTTAGTAGAAAACTATTAATTTGAATGTGAAATATCTACTAATTGAAATAGTGAATTTCACTTAAAAATTAGTAGAAAACTACTAATAATTAGTAGTTTTATACTAAACATTAGTGAAATATTCACTATTTAATAGTGACCGATTTTTCTCTAATTCATTAGTGAAAAACCACTAATTCAGATTGAGAGAGTACAAATACAAAAAAAAAATATATTTATATTGTCCTTTGAAACTCATTTAAACTGACATTTATAACAAAACAAATGAAAGTCAATATTTCAACTTTAAAAGGAAAATTATCCTGTTACAAACGTCATATAATCCTGCCGCAAAATTGATTCTGTTTTAGTCAAACGGAAATTTGTGTAATTCTATAGAATTATTGCACTCTCTAAATTTAAATCAGTAGAAATCTATACTGATTCATAGCTTAAAGCCTTTACGTAAATTTGTATGTATATCTAAAATTCACTTCAGTGAAATTTCACTGATTTTCAGTAGAATGTCACTCAATGAATCAACAGTTAAATCACTAGAAATGCTCTCTAAATCTGAATTTGGCAAAAACTACTAATGAAATGACGAAAAGTCGTCCACTAATTAAATTTGTAAAAATTTCTACTACATATAAAGCACAATACAGAAATTTTTAATAGTGTAACTTAAAAACTTAAAATGCATGTAAAGATATAAAACACTCTTTTCTAATTAAAGTCTACAGTCAATAATACAAAACAAAAATAATTGTCATTGTATATATTTGTATTAAAACTCGTTTTAAAATATATATAATTTACACTGTTATAATTAGTATTTAATAAAATGTTTGCTGTTTATAGATTTTCGTAAGCCAAACGAGACAAGCAAATTCACTGTAAAAAATTTTTCGGAAATTTTTCCGAAAAAATTCGGACAGCACGGAACCCCAGACGGTGGAAATTTTTCCGAAAAAAAAATTGGTTTTATTTCCAACTTTTTCGGAAACTTTTCCTACTGATGAAGAGGAATTTTTTCCGAAATTATCGGAAATTTTTCCGCATATGAAGTTGGACATTTTTCCGAATACGTCGGATATTTGTCCTGACATTAAGTTGGAATTTTTTCCAAAATTACCGGAAATTATTCAAATTTTGTACACGGAAAAAAGGGTTGGGTTTAATAAACAAACGAAAATTCGTTTCTAACCAAAGTGGGTGGTTGACTATTATATGGCCTGACCCAACTCATATATGAAACATTACATGTACAGTTGTAATAAAGAAATATGTTTATCCTGATACAAAAAATCCCATTGATTATTCAATAATAAAAATCAAATCAACAGATTTAAAACATTAAGGAAATTTATATTTTACAGTATGGGATTTGGGTTTGTTTTTACATACTTATTTAATTCAATTGTTGTGTTGTGCTGAAATTACATTTGATTATTAATTAACATTTTATTTATACCTTAAACGCAACTAAACGCATACATACGAAATTTTTGAAAAATCCTAGCGACACTGAGATTCGAACGCACTAACCCTAACGCTAAACGCAAATACGCATATTACGATACGAGCACCTAACCATTGAGCCATCTTGGCTATGAAATTCTCTTTTCAAAGAACTTGGTGATCTCAAGTTTCGTTTGGTCGCCACGTGCAGATGAACCCCCGCAATGGCATCGCCCGTCAACAATAGACTCTCATAAATTTTGGTCCTATGGTTTAGTTAGCATTACTGGCATGTGACACTCACACATATTTTCACCAAAAGGAGAATGGCAATAAATTCCTTTCGACAAATTTTTTGTGAATCCATTATTTTAAAGATTAAGACATTTTTTTGGAGAAGATTTTTAAGAATCTTATCCAAATAAAATTTAAAAATATTTATTTGAAATAAGATAATTTATATTCGGAGAAATTTTCATTTTTTGTATAATCTGTATATCTGTTTATATTATTAAGAAACATTCAAAGATAGAAAACATTTCTAATATTAAAATTTAAAATTTTATTACAATCATTACTAACAATGTTTACTTTTTTTCTGATTGAAATTAACATAAGATTAAATTTATTTGGTAAAAAAATTATTTATCGTTACTAAATTACCAATAAATTAAATAAGTAAACATTCTTAACAATATTAACTGGTTCAAACAAAATAGTTTAAAATTAAATTATATGTATTAGGAAAAATAATTGAGAACAATAATTAATCGATATTTAAAAATGATAAAAGAATACAGGCTCGGATACAGATTATCAATAAAATGAATACAAACAAATTGATTAACTTCAATAACATGAATACAAATAAATTGATTAACGTTTTAAACAATTTCATTTATTTATATTAATAAAAGTAATATTTTTAAAATGCAAACATTGCCCAAAACAATTTTTTTTTTATAAATTAAACAGAAGAATTAAATATTAAAATATAATAGTAATAAATATGTAAAACAAAATTTTTATAACAAAAACATGTTAGATCTATTAGTTCTGTATCAACAATCTTTTAGTAAAATTTTTGTTCTTCACATAAATAAATTTTTCATAATTATAATAAATAAAATAATTAGAAGAAACTAATTAAGTCATTTGTATTTTTTAAAAAATGAAATAGGAGTTCCTTTTAGTAGGAGTACAAAATAACATTTGTTCTTCACATAAATAAATTTTTCATAACTATAATAAATAAAATAATTATGAGAAACTAATTAAGTGATTTTTATTTTTAAAAAAATAAACCTAGGAGTTTCTTTTAGTAGGAGTACAAAATAAAATTTTCTTAGATTGAGCAATATAATATGCACAAGTTAAAAATCCGTTTAGTTTGGAAACTTTTCTGAAGTTTGAGAAATAATTTCCGGTTTTTTGTGGAAAATGTATTTTTCCGACTGCATTCGGAAATATTTCCTTTTACTATAGGTTAAAAATCCGTTTTGTTTGGAAATTTTTCCGAAGTTTGAGGAATAATTTCCGGTTTTTTGTGGAAAATGTATTTTTCCGACTGCATTAGGAAATATTTCCTTTTACTATAGGTTAAAAACCCGTTTTGTTTGGAAATTTTTCCGAAGTTTGAGGAATAATTTCCGGTTTTTTGTGGAAAATGTATTTTTCCGACTGCATTAGGAAATATTTCCTTTTACTATAGGTTAAAAACCCGTTTTGTTTGGAAATTTTTCCGAAGTTTGAGGAATAATTTCCGGTTTTTTGTGGAAAATGTATTTTTCCGACTGCATTCGGAAATATTTCCTTTTACTATAGGTTAAAAATCCGTTTTGTTTAGAAATTTTTCCGAAGTTTGTGGAATAATTTCCGGTTTTATGTGAGAAAAGTATTATTCCGACTCCATTCGGAAATATTTCCTACTACCATAGGATAAAAATCCCATTTTATTGGAAATTTTCCCGAAGTATAAGGAATAAATTCCGGTTTTTTGTGGAAAATGTATTTTTCCCATTCCATTCGGAAATATTTCCTACTACTGTAGGTTAAAAATCCGTTTTGCTTGGAAATTTTTCCAAAGTTTGTGGAATAATTTCCGGTTGTATAGGAAAAAAGTATTTTTCCGACTCTATCCGGAAATATTTCCTACTACTATAGGCTAAAAATCCGTTTTGATTGGAAATTTTTCCTAAGTTTGTGGAATAATTTCCGGTTTTCTGTGGATAAAGTATTTTTCCTCCTCTTTTCGGAAATTTTTCCTACAAAATATTCGGAAACATGTGTTACCTACCAGTTTCGGAATAATTTCCTACTAATTCATCGGAGAAAATTCCGAAATTTTTTACAGTGTTCTTAAGTTTTTTAAATCACTAAATCCAATTAGAATTCAAAAGCTGGTAATTTTTTTCTCTCATCAAAAAACACACTTTTTGTTACACTTTGCGGCTAAAATAAAAAAAACTCAAACTATAATTTCGACCTTTGTGGATTCAGAATCAGAACTTTAAATTACATAAAACTTGACTTGATTTTTAAGATTTTCAAACGGAGTATCTAACAAGGACAATATAGAAAGATACATGGTTTTAAAATTAAATTACAAATATTGATATTAAGGTAGTTTTGAGATCGCTCTTGTATATGTTTACATGCATAAAACAAGCATTTACGAAAGCAGGCATTAATTGTCATTAATTTTCTAGAAAAAATAAATACGACATATGTTATATTTTTAATAATTGAGCACATTTTGAAAACAAGTTTAGAACTTCTCTGCAGACTGGGAGATTGAAATCCCTCTTTTCACAGGCCTGGTCACGAACATTTGATTTGACGTTATTTCCACATTATATTGTTTTCAATGAACAACTAATTTAATGGAAAACTACTTTTGAAAAGGATCATTTGCATTTATTGAACAAAAATAATTGAGCTTTGTGACATGGACCAGTTGTCATGTATTTCAATTGAGCGTGATAGTTTTCTTCTTGTCACGAAGATGAGTCTGCTTGTTGAAGCGCGAAATCTTTTTGGTCATCCGTGAAAAGTGTGTTTCTTACCGAAACGATGATTCATTTCCGGTCTGTATTTTAAAATAAATTCAGCTACCACAACCAACTTTACTATAAATTTATAATAATGTTGAATTACTGAAACTAAATTTCAAAACTCCATATTTCTCATAGTGTACAATTAAATTACGTTTGTACTTATGCGCTTAACTTCAATAAAATTGAATGATGTTTTCGAATGGATTTCTATCGTTAAAAAATTTATTGAATCATAAAAAAGCAACGGTATAGAAAGAACAGTTTTGAAAAATTGAAAACTAATTTTAAGCAGAACATCTTAATTTAATTGGTATATTAGAAGATACCTACATTGCGTGAATAGTAAATGACAAAATGTATAGTAAAAAAGCAGTAAATATTTCAGTTATAAATAGTTCATTTCTTTGTGATTTTAAAATTAATATATTAGATTTTCACATGTTTAATATGGTTGTACGTAAAACTGAATTCAAAATACAATGTAAATTAAATTTTTATACCATGTATGTGATTGAAGCAGAATGCATATTTGCACATATACATTGTTGTTGAAAATTTTATTACAAGGTTATTTAAAATCCAGATTCTTGGAGGCACTACAAAATTTTCAGGTTATGCCTTTCTCTCATTAAAAACATGAAATTTAAGACACATGACAATAAAATACACATTTTTATACACAATTTTGTACATTAATTGTCATTTTAATTTGATAAAAAGTCATTTTGCAACTTTTTAGACTAAAATTAAACAAGAGGAAAGGAAATCTCATTTACGTTGCGTCTCAAAACGAGCCAAAACGGGCTTAATATGAGTTCAGGTTTTTTCTGTGTATCTGTGTAACTGCACTGTAAAATAGGTGTCTCACTTATGTTTTAAAGCTAAACAATTAAATGTTTCGTACCTTTGAGGCATTGATTGTGATTTGTTTTGAGTTGTCTCGTGTTTCACTTTGAAACAGGCATAATATCTAAATTGAACCAGAAAACAGTTTTCGTGTTTTAGACATGTATTAAAACACGAAATCCGTCTTTAATTAAGATTCATAACTTAATTTTAGTCATTTATGATCTTTTACTATCTTAAAGTGAGTCAGATTCAGCTGTGCATGATCACATGGTAACACTTGTTTTGTTTTATAAATGAGGACACAAAACACTTTAAAAGTTTTAAAAGTGAGGACAATCTATCTCATAATAAGATACTTATTTTTACAGTGTGGCACAAAAATAACACTCTTCACTTATATGCAAAGAACTAAATACTATATTATACTATTATATATTATAATATAATAGACAACATACTTGCTATTGTTTACATTTAAAATTTGATTTACTGTTCATAACCGAAAATACAATTTGTGTACTCGACAAATAGCTTATATTCTCAACAATTGGTTCCTTTACCTCAATACCTTTCATATATATAAATTTTGTTGTTTTTTTACTATCCTGACAAATGAATACATCAAATGTTTTGTAATATGACAAGTTCAGTATATACACTGTAAAAACAGGTGTCTTACAAGTGTCTTATTTTAAGACATAAGACGTTTAGAAAGCGTCTTACAGGTAGTTTTAAGACACTATCTCAATGGTTAAAAATTAAGACACCCTAAAATGTCTTAAAAGTGAGGACAAAATAAGACACTTGTTTTTAGAGTGTAGACACAATTATATTGTACAATCTGGGCCACATGTGTCTTTATTTTTTAGTGATTTTTTCTTAGATGCGAAGTGAAATTATACATGGCCATATGTTATACATTTTTTTCAGAAGAAAAAACCAGGAGTTTACTCGTTTTTTGAAAAATAATTGTGATTTTGTATACGATTCGCCCACTTTCTGCATGTTCAATTTTTTGCCTGGTATAACGTGTATTTTTAGGATTTTCAGTAATTATAGTTAATATGTTAGTACCTATTTTTTTAAAATAATTTTTAATTCGAACGAGTAAGATGAGAATGCGTCAACAGTAAGTTGATCGAACCCCCTCCCTTCCCCCCTTCACCATCAAGCTAGATTATAATAAAGCTGTAAAACTTTCAAAATTCATATATCTTTCTAAGTTCCCGTCACACAAATAAAACCTAAAAAGCTCAAAACGTTGCATAATGATACCGTTTTTTCGATTTATTTTACAAATTGAGCTAAAAAATTACATTATTATGCAACGTTTTGAACACTTCAGGTTTTGTGTGGTTATATCGAAAACTGTTGAACATGAAATTTGTTTGATTTTACGTCTATTTTATGAAAAAATTTTATTGGCAAATTTCGAAAAATATAAATTTTTAGATTTTTTAAAATGTTTTATCTTTGACATTTTTGGTCCGAAATGGCTAGCTAACTTAACCAAAGATGAAATCAATCGAAAATTTTTTACTCAAATTATTCAATGCCTTATTTCCCACTCCAATATTCCCAAAGAAGGTTTTTTTCACAACCTATAATTCTCAAAGAAAATTTTTCCCGCAATAGGTATATTTTCCAAAGGAAAAGTGAAAATGATTGAAGAATTGTGTCTTGAAGAATTTCCGGTCATTTTATTTGTTAAGATGCGTAAATGTCTTAGATTGATTATACTGTGGCTTAAAGGAAATCATCTTTCTTGTCTATATTTGATGTCTCATATTCTTGGGCAAAAAGAAGTCTTATTTACATTTGATTTTGATATAAATAACGTCTTGAATTTTTAGACACTTAATATAAAAGACAGTTAAATTCAGTGTTTTTTTTTTTTTCAAAAAGACATTTTAATAGTGTGGATAACGTCTTAAAATCAGACATTTAGAAGACAGCAGTTTTTGCAGTGCGTATGTGTGAAATTACTAGAAATTTAGAAGTTTTTGTATACACTCTAAAAACAAGTGTCTTATTTTGACCTCACTTTTAAGACATTTTAGGGTGTCTTAATTTTAAACCATTGAGAAAGTGTCTTAAAAATACCTGTAAGACGCTTTCTAAACGTCTTTTGTCTTAAAATAAGACACTTGTAAGACACCTGTTTTTACAGTGTAGTAACCAATTGTTTTTAGACATTTTAGAATTTCGTTATTTTCAAAATATTCGGGATATTTAAGAACAATAATAAGTAGTTGTTTTTTAATTTCATCTTAATTATGTAAAAATACTTTAAAATTTTGAAGGAGTAGGAATGAAAATATACTAGGAAATTTTGACACACGCAACCTCTAACAAAATAACTATCATGTAAAATATGAAGTCGGCGATTAATAAAAAAATATTGAAAAAAAGGTTTGTTAAGGGAAAAATAGCTTTAAAAAAAAATCGCACAAATTTAATACTTCTCATTTGAGATGGAGAATGTAAAAAATGACTTCTGCATCACAGTAACAAACACAATTTTTATTATGTTACTCTTATTGATTGATAATACTGACATATGTTGACTAGATCATTTATTTTTTCCAGTGATCAAAAATTGTAATATTGTTATTGAATTGTTATTAGTTGCCAAGTTTGCAAAAGACAAGTTTTGTTGATTCCCCTTAATAACTCCTCAAAAGGAGCAAATTTATTCGGTTATTTGCATATACAGTAGGATTTTTTTTATCCACAAAAACTCTGTTGAAAAACTTTTGGATTCAAACATTCATAACTTGAACAATATTGTGGTCATATGTTATTAGAAAAAGTCTCTCAGTGCACAAATGCATCGTCTTTTCTTGCTTTTAACGGCACATTTTTTGTCTTGTCTCATAACCGCATACAAAATAAAATAGTAATCTAAAATTGACGGAAGTGGGAAAAAAGAAAATTTTTAATAAACTGTCTGCGTTTGTATATGATATGTTTGAGTAAAAAAACAGAAGAAAATATGTTACTCTAGGGGTCTATAAGTTTGTCCGACAGTGAGGTAACCCAAATTTACAAACGAAAGTGTATCGCATCAGTTTTAGTGGAATGATCAATCTTTTACCGTAATTTTGAACTATTGTGTGTGATGGAATATATACGGAAAATAGTGTAAAATAGCTGTAATGCACACTGCATAGTCAGCATAGCGCTCACAGCGCCGCGTCGCGCCATATTTCACCGAGATCCTAGAAGCAGTAAATCATTATCCAAGACGTCTGTAATTTGCCCTTTCTTTTTCTTTCTCCGTTATTTGAAACGTTATTTTCTGTTGAAACTTTGATCTATAACATTCTAAACTCCATAATTTTAAGTAGCCTAATGCTCCTGCATCCAGCATCCTTTATCTTTTAATAGATAATTCAATCGAAAAATAAAAGTTACTCCTTTAAATCTGTAATAACTTCTAATAATGAATCGTAGAAAATCTTTTAACTCAAATACCATTTTTCCATATTCTATTGTTTGAACGAATTTGAATTGAAATAAAGTGTTTGATTTGAATTTGAACCTTTGCAATTCAAACTATTCGCACATCTCTACTATTTTTCTATCTTATGTCAGAAAAAATTTCTGCTCCTCAAATAAAAATACTTGAATTTTGTTTTGTGAATTGAATTTAAAAGTAGGTATATATTTATCACAAAATTAAAAAATACTGTAATGAGAATAACGTTTTTGAAATTGATAATCACAATAATTACATTTTTTAAATAGGTATGTTATGTACACTGTGTAAAATTTTAGGAAATTCTGGCTCATATAATAAGTAGGGTGGCCCATAAAGACAAAAGTCCAAATTGTTCTGCTGTTACTCACCAAAAAGTTTCAAAATCAAAAAAAGAAAATAACACTATTCTTTTTTTTAAATCGAACGATATTTAGGGGTAGCTCAAACCCCTTGAAATGTCCCATTAACTTTACATAGAATCCTCAAAAATCACTCAAAACTTCATTAAAGAAAATCGCATCTTGAAAATTCCTTAAAAAACGACATTCCATCATTTTTTAAATAAAATTGTTAAAATTAATTATTTTTTATAAGGTTATAAACAACCCCCATAAATGCTAAAAAAAATGAAATTTTTTTTTAATTGCTAGTTAATGGTTTGTTTTTGATTCTTTAACAAAATTAGTACATATTGTTAAGTTGTGAATGTTTACAGGTATTTTTATGTATTTTTCATTTGTTTAAACAATTTATTGTTAATTCACAACTATTATCCAAATAAACCTAGCGAGTTGTAGTTTTTTCTGACTGCTATTTTTGTATAAAAAAACAAAAATTTATTCAGTAAAATGAACCATAACAACCATTTGCAATTGGTAAAACAAATTATTGTCAATAATTATTGATTGTTTATAAACGCACATAGAAAGATACAATTTTTTCCTAATTTTACAAATTAATGGGCTCTGGTTAAAAAAATAAAAATTATTGACTGTAATTTACTATTTATTAATTGTTTAAACAATTGATAATTGTTAATTTATAACTTTTATCCTAAAATACCTTTCGACTTGTAGTTTTTCTTAAGTTTTTAATATTTATTATGTTTAAAACTATAATATATTAAACAATATTAACAACAACAACAACTGTTTGCAATATATCAACATTTACTAACTAACGCTGGTCAATGTGCAGATTTACCAATTTTACGTGGTAAATGTACGTAATGTTTACATTAATTTAAAATTTTCTCACATTCACCAACTAGATTGGTAAGTGTGCACATTTACCAATTTTGTACTTTTGCCGTAACAAAAATACACATGTCAATATATGTGGATATATATTAAATGATGTTTATATGGGAATATGTGTGTCCTAACATCTATATGTGATTTGTAATAATAGCTACTATAAAATGTTAGAAATTACCTTCGACAGAAATAAGAAATATGATTTATTAGATTTTCTGTTTGGTCGAATTATTATCGAAATCACTTTCAAAATACACGACTGTAAATTTATTCTATTTTTAGTTTTATCGAATTTTAATTTCACCGATGATTTATTCGAGCCAATTTTTTCTGTTAATAATTATCATTAGAGTGGATTCATAGGCAACATTTATTGTACGAATTACCAATTTAACTTAACTCTATATTTTTTATAAATGATGTTCGAACAGATTTTTAATTAGATACAAGTAATTATTTAATAGAAATTTAATAATAATAAAATTACAATTAATTTATCATATATAAGTTAAGATACAATCAAAAAGGACACTTTTTAAAGTATAGTTTTCTCCAAATATTTTTTAAATTAAAGTATCATATACTCTACTTATCAATAAAATATCACTGACTCTTACAATTAGCGGCTCACTTCCCATTGGTTTTTAGTGAAATTTTACTGATTCTAATTTAGAGTATTATTAAGATATTTGAGCTTGAGTTTTAACTTTTTAACATGAATGTATATGGGAGACAATTTTTTATTTATAATTTCATTTTGAAATTATGATAGACGTGTATGGGATGATTAGATTCAGATATCGATGAAATTTAATGTATGTCAGAAAGATTTTTCGGTGCATAAATATAACAAATATATAACCTTCCTTTCCATTTCTATCGATTCTATTTCTGTACCACCTGAATATGTCGCGTTATGTACCTTAGGGCGGCCCTTATTTTGCGAAAGTTGGAATTTCTTAGGTCACCCAACGGAATTCACATTAGAATGTGAAAAAATGAGCTATTGATTTAATAAAGATTAAGGGGTAACACCACTCTAGAGTCATAAAAAATAGACCTATCTTTGGCAATTTATTTTGGAAAAATGAAAAAAGGAATATGATTTCTTTTTAGATGGTATATTAAATACATATTAAAGAGGGAAAAAAGATTTTTGTTTGAAATTTTACTGCAAAATGGCGGCGATATTTAAAATTGCCTATTTTTTTGATGACCAAAACGGGAGGATAGTTTTTTCGAAAAGTTCAAGACCTGAAACAAAAAGCCAAAAAATGTCATAATCTATATACTATAAACTTTAGAAGCACATATGGGTTTTTTAACTGGGTGTAAACTTTTTTTTTATAAACAATTAACTGATTTTTTTTGGTCAAAAAATCGATTAATTTACTCAAAAAGTGCGCCATTTTTACAAAAATTTGTATTAAAGAAAACCCATATGTACTTCCAAATTTTATAGTATATATGCACACACAAAACCAGCAAGCATCAAATATCATTTTTGGATCAATTATGAGAAATGATCTAAAATATGGTATCATTATGTTTTTAGTGTTAAACATTTTATTAATTACTTTAGCCGGAAATAATTACAATTTGGTGGAAATTTTTACTATCTACTGTTGGGTGGTCACCTCTACATAAAATTCAAACCAAATGGTTAATAAAACTGCAACCTGTGTTAAACCTTACTTAAATTGTAACCTTTCTTTGGCACAGGTTAAGGGGTAACATCACTCTATAGTGGCAGATTTCTTAGAGAATGATTTGTTTTGGAAAAATGAGAAGAGGAATAGCATTTCTTTTTAGAGGATTTATTAAATACAATTTATTTGAAATTGTACTACAAAATAGCGGCGGTTGATGACATAAATAAAATCGACAATTTTTTGATGACCAAAACGGAAGGGCAATTTTTTTTTTGAAAATTTTAAGACCTGGAACGAAGAACCAAGAAATTTCAAAATCCATAGGTATATCACACAAAAGCTGAGGAGATCAAAACGTTGCATAATGATACCATTTTTTGGATAATTTTGTTTAAAAAAACCAGATCTAAAATATATTTGTCCGTAATATTGGTTTTAGTAATAACATAATTTTATGTAAAATAGTTATATGGGTTGGACCATACCTATTATAATTTTTTTTTAATCAAAATACTGCAAATGTACAAGTAAATATATTTGAAATGTATTTTTTTCTTACATTATAGATGATAAGGAATTATAATCAAGTCTTAAATTAAAAGAAGTATGACTATAGAAAATCGCTTTAAAACAACTTTAATTTGAACATAGATCCTTGTTAGTGATATAATTTCTAGTGCGATGATTTATGCAACAGAAAGATATAATTTCTAATATGAACTTGAGAAAATTCTTTGTAAATCAATTCTTAAGAACACACGCCCCTTAATTATTATTTATGATTCTCAATAGAAAAGCTTACAAACGAGATTTAATTATATATACCTAGTTCATTCAAATGTTAAAATATTTGTTTGTAAATATAATTTTATTAAATAAATAATTATCATGTAGGTAAAATGCTTTAAATTTCTATTGAAAATTGCTGACAACAAAAAACGAAAATATCAAGAAAAAAAACATAAGTTTGACATTTGACATCTAAGTCAATATAAAGCTGTCAAAATTTTTTAAAATTGAAGTCTAATGAAATTTAAATATCAATAGGGGAGACCACCCAATAGTGGACAATGTCAAACAGTAGATAATTTGAATTTTCTAAAAAATGATTTTAAAATTTTAATTTAGCTTTTTATAATAAGAGTTTAGAAATAAAATAAGGTAACCTAAGAATGTTTTTTTGAAAGAATATAAATAATTACAGTGTAAAAATGAAAAAAACCGTTTATGAACGTTAAAAAAAAATTAATCTGAAGTGTATTTACAGCTTTTATGAAAAACACAAATTTTTTAAGGAAAGTAAATGCGTTATTATCAATTTTCAAAGTTTAAAAAATATAATATATGCCACCACAAAGTGTTAGTTTTCTTTATTCATAATTATTTAAGTACTTTTTATAAACCTGTGTGAATTTCAGCAGTAGTTAATCAACAGCAGATAATCCATCATAGAACTGTCAGAAGTTGAGGTTATGTTTTTATAGCATTTTCTTGTTTTCAAAAACATTTTAATTTATAGTTTGAACACTTTTTTATAAAATGTGTAACTAATTCCCGCTGCCTTAGTTGCTAGCTTTGGTTGAGCGTGACTAGATTTTTCGTATTTCTAATATTTTATTTAATTACTAAAAAAGAAACAATTTTTATGTTGACAAATTGATTTTATTTTCAAGAATGCTTATCAAGGAAATGTAATACGGGTAAAAAGCTGTTCCACAATTTATATATTTCAAATAAGAATAGAATTTTAAAATCGAAAATTTTATATGATGGGATAATTTAACTAATGTAGGTGTAATTGTTAAAAGATAAGAATTATAGAATAGATGTATCCATAAAGAAATTATTCTGATCAATAGATTTGTTATTCTGTTCCTGTAATGAAATTATAAACTTACAAACTTTCTGTACAGATTATATTCAAGGAACAATCAATTGTTGCTATATTTATCAATCATAAAAGTCATACAATTCATTTTAATCTGTTTTTGGTTTTCCAAGCTTGAAAAACCACCTTCTTCATAAATAGAAAGAAAAGTGGTAAATAAAAACCACGATCTGTCAAGTAATGGTTGGAAGTCTTGTGAAATGTGACAGGTTATGAATAATTAAGTTAGACATAATTTACCTTTAAAACTATGTTCAAACCCTAACTCTCACTACAATTTGCCATAAAGCCCATTTTACACACTTGACCTTAAAACAGCGCGTGCCTGAAAAAAATGGTTAAAATTTATTGAAAAATAAATAGGTTTAGTATTTATATTCTAAAATGTAATATAGTGACATTTATCCAGCAATGACAATCATTTGATGATATTGTATCATTTTTACCGTTATTTTTAAAGCTTGATCTCTAAATTACTGTGCTTACAAATTACCAAGGGACCATTCACTTTCAGTAAACTTATTCACCGGAAAAATGTGTATTCATCTTGAACAATGAAAATTCCATCAATATCATAAAGAGTTGGGTCGTGGTATGCTTGGGCAGTCTGACCTGACTAAACATAATACTTAATTCTTTTTCATTGCAAGTGAAACCAATATTCTATATACACCTTATCAAATTAAAATCACAATATTTCTCTGACTGAAGCAAGATTCAGACATTTAATCATTATTAAGAATAGAGTCCACGAATTTGATTCTGAAAAATCAGATAAACTAGAGAAAGTTTTTGCAAATTTTTATACATCAAATTTATTATTAACAAGGGTTTTTAAGTTGGTCAAATTCTTTTCGTCAAGTCTATCAAGAGTCATAACATTAACCTACATTTTGAAGAACACGCGGAATGTCTAATAGAAAATTCTCAGATGTTTAAAGTGCTACACCATCAATTAATTTTGACACATTAAGAGATAAAAGTTTTTTTATTTTAAAATAAACCTTGTTAACAAAGAACATACAATTGTTCCTTAAACCTAGAAGAATTTACTATCACTTATAAGAATTTATTTTTTAATTAAGTCTCAATAAAGAAGACTTTTGATTGGGGCAGACATTCAGAAAGGGTTTTAGTAAAAATTATCTATTTTAATGTTTTACGTAGAAAACACATTTTAATATAAGGTTTTTTAGTGAAAGTTTAAAAAAAATGTAATTCTTCAGAAAATGAGACATTTAAAATTGCAATTGAATGTAAAAAAACAAAACAATGCTTTTGTTCCTATATTAAAATTTTTCAGACTGTCACATTCCTATTGATAATTCAAAAGATATACAAAATCTTCCAACTCTTTTAGCTTTTCTGTGATCAGTTTTTTGAAAAATCTTGACTCTAATATTTGTTTTACAGTGAAAATTTATTTTTTTACCTCATATTCGTTGCACAAGCACAAGAACTATCTTATCAAGCGTTTCGCTTGCAAGTTTTAATGCACCTAGAGTGCGCAGCAGATCCTATCGATCGTCACGGTTCGCGCAATCATGTTTTATTCTCTCATGTTTGATTATAGTTACTTCTACTATGAATCTGTGAATTTCTTAATTACGATAAGTGATTTTCATTTCCTTCAAATTACTTTGAATATACATACATACTATATAATTGTAAAGTTTTTTAAAAAAAAATTTGGTAGTATTTAAAGGGAACAAACTTTTGTATGTTTTTTGAACAATCATTAATTTTTTGTATAAATAAATAGTTTTTTGTTTTTTATTTTAATACTTTTTTTTGCTCGTGATAATAAATTTTGAATGGAAATAAAAGAAAAGTTGAAAATCATTTTTCATCCTTTTTTTTAATGTTAAAAATCTTTTTAAATCTAAAGAAATATTGTAACTGTATGTATGAAAGCTTTCACATAAAAGTCATTAATCACTTTACTGCCTAAATATAATAATTATATAGTAGCAGTTGAAAATAATTAGAAGAGATATTCAAAATCAAAGCACTGAATGCAGTGAATGAGTTTAATGTTGATTTCATTGCATAATTTAATCATAATTTAAATATAATAAGCTCACGAACATAAAATAGATTTATGGAATTGAAATTATAGTCAGAATAATACTAAGTTGTATAAATCGGAAAAAAGTTTCCGTCCTTTCATCACTAGACAAATTTCTTCTTAATGAAGACTCTATTTTTTACGACTTCTATATGAAAAGAACTAAAACTATTTTTTATATTTAAATTCGTTATAAACCTACAATTTTCATCATTAAAGCTTATATTCCTTTACATTTTTTAAAAATTTTATTCATTCCTAGTATCTTTGATGACTAATACTTTTTTTTTATTTTAAATGTTTTTTAATATTATTTTTTGCGTTGCCGTAATTATATAATTATTTGTAAAGAAATTTGTGCTTAAGTAGATTTTCAAATAAATATTCCTTCAAATGGATTTTTTTTAATTACAGAGATTCTTGTCTTCACCGGTCCGCTTTCTAAAACTTTTTTCGTCATATATTTCAAAAAGATACCTAAACAAATTTTCCTAACACTCATTGTCAGTGAAAGTGTGACTAGCAGTTACTCTTTCACCAATTATTATGTTATTATAATTTTCATACTGTACTATCGATAGGTACTTATGCTGACAACTATCACTGTAAGAAGTTTAGCTAATAAATTTAACTCACACTGAAAAAAATCCCTTGCACCCGTAAACAAGGAATCAACCATTTTTCCTTATCAGTTAAGGCGCCAACTAGGGAAGCCTTGTTAAAATACAAGGATAATTTTCAGTCTAAGAAATTAGAAATTATATTATATTGAACATCAGAAATTGTGGGACCGACTGATTTTATTACTCAAAAAGTCTTTTATTTTATAAAATATTAATATTTTCTATCTCTAAACCATCAGTGGTTACGGTAAATGACCTAGTTGTGGCCGTCATATATTTGAAGGTTATGTTGATTTAACATTTTCAAAAAACAGTATTAAAATTTTAGTGTATACTTTTGTATTATTTTAAAGATTATGTGATACAACTTAACTCATTTGCATTATAGAAAATTGTAAATTTTTAGCTGATTGACAATTTTTTCCCCGTTTTTAAGAATTACAAACAAACAAGTTTGATATATTAGAACTAACTTCGCTTCGGTTGCAAGCTTAACTTGGAATCCTTGTCATTTTAACTAAAATGGCTTTAACTATAGACAAATAGTTGATTTTGACAAACATATTTTTTTCAGTGCAGTTAAGCTGAAAGTATTTAATTTTGTTTACTGTTTTTCATGTAAGTAAAAATTAGTCCCGTCGAGATTTTGTGCACAAAACCGCTCATTTTCTACTCTATGCTTTATTAAAATTCAGAATTTGAAAAAATAAAAAGTTATAAAACACTGAATTTTCACAAAAATGTATACTTACAAAAAAAGTTATTTTTTAAGAAAATTTTACAATATAACTTTTACTACACTTCTTGAGTTATTTTAAGAGAAAAAGTTTCAAAATTAACTTGAAAATCATGTAATTATTAATGTTATTTTCTTGACGTTTTTATATAGCACCTCGCGTAAATTTCTCGTTTTTTATAACAAAAATAAGACAAAAATGTTTTAAAACGAAACACTAGTCTTTTTTACTGTCTACAAAACAAATTTTTGAAAATAATTGATTTTAAAGAATGCACAAAATAACCCACCAAATCCTGGTTTTTCAGTTTTTGAGACTTTTTTCTTAAAATAAGCAATAAAAAGTAAGCACATCACATATACATCATCACAACTAAATTGTCAACAATAATCATTAACACACTGAGAAAACATTTTGTAAAAATTCCTGTGCTGTTCACTATAAAAGAGTCATAATTGTCAGTCTCCGAAATTTTACCGTGCTGTCTTACAATTTTTACCTGATTTCCCACAATTTTTACTAGAAAATCCGGTATAAATTATAAGACAGCACGGTAAAATTTCGGAGACTGTCAATTATGACTCTTTTATAGTGAACAGCACAGGAATTTTTAAGAAAATTTGTTCTCAGTGCACTTTAAGAAACACTTTTAAACTTCCGGAGATCTGAACCTAAGTTTGAGAACTAAAATCTGTAGTTACATTTCAACAACTACAAAATCTTACTAATACTGTACTTTTTCATATTGAATACAACTTTTTGAATTCTGTTGAGGGCCAATTGATTGAATTCCGCAAGGTATATAGTTAAAAAGTACACTGCAAAAACATGGTGTCTTAAATTAAGATACTTTTGGTGTCTTATTTAAGACATTTTTGAACAATTTAAGACACCTGTTTTTGCAGTGTAGTCGAATCAAACAAGAATTTTTGTTGTGTACATATTGTAATACTTATTTTTATCCCACTTTTGTGTCTAAGACGCAAAAAGAGTTTCAAACAAGACATTTTTGGCTTTTGAAACACAAAAATGGGACAAAATATAACACTTTGTTCTTAGAGTGAAAATATGTGTATCATAATATTATGTTTTAAAAAACTGTTACATATGTAGTAATAATATTATCATTGCATAATATTTTCATTAGATACTGCAACGTAGTGCAAATAAATTCAATAGTATATTTTAATATATGTTAGAAGGAAGCAATTGAAGAATCATTATAATTTGATAAAAATATTACATAATGTAACATTTTCTCAAAGGCTCTCCCCTTCGATAAACGTCTGTTACGTAAATTTAAGGATGGACTCGAAGCTTTGATTCCTCATTTTTTTAATGAGGAGCAATATATTAGGGTTCGTCCATAAACTACGTTACTAATTTTCCGACAATCACAGCCCTTCTTCTCTTAATGGGCAACTGTAGATTTTCATCACACCCTCTTCCTCACTCTAAAGAGTGAAAATTTAGTCAAAATTTTTTTTTTATATTGAAAAAGTTTTTATCCGTATATAAATGCCTGATAAAAAAGGGATGAACAAAACCAAATTAGCTCCAGATTGGGTAGAAAGGTTTATGCGGACTTTGCACAACAGCAAATAAACAGTGTTCTATAAAAAAAATTTGACCGGGGTCAGTTTCAGGAACAAAAAAAACCAAAAATCTGAACCACTTTTAGAAAAATGTAAATATTTTGGAAAATGAAGTCGACAAAGTGTGTCTGTATACACATAATGAAGTGCGATTATTTACAAATTTAGTTTTAATAAAAGGTTTGTCCCTGATAAAAATAAGCCGGAATTTTATATAAGCATATTTATTCCAGAAATAAAACATGAAAATTGGTTCAGAATTTGTCTAAAATTGCTCATTTTTCTTCAATTCGCGTCAGAGAAACGATTTAATATGAAAATAAGTGCCATACATTCTATCCCGGAAATAAATGGATATACAGCACCGCATCTATTTCTATCAGCTTTATATCGCAAGCTCCCTCCGGAATAATGGGTTGATTTTGTATCGTCTTAACGATACCACGCTGTGATTATTAACTATTGCAAATTTTTTATTTCTTCACTTAGTTTTAAAACTTTTTTAAGATGAAAGATGAAAATATAAGACATTTAAACATTCTTAGAAGTACCTATGACTACAATGCATTTTAAGATATTTCTTTTTATGCTGTGTAATTTGCGTGAAAAAATTTGCGTGTTAAATTTTTGGGTTATATGTTTTACACTCTTAAATGTAGCTTAGAGAGTATCCTTACACTGAGAAAAATGGATGTTTAGAATTAGATGTTTAAAACAAGATAGTAACACTTAACCTCTAAATATTTAAGGTTAACATCTAAGATATTAAATTTTAACATCTAGATATTAAAGTTTAATGTGTACATGTTAACCCTGACCATCTAGATAGCTGTCCCTATGTTAAGTGATAAATATGTTAAGCGTTAACATCCAGATATTAAGGGTAAACATCCATTTTTCTCAGTGTAATACGTGAAGAAGTTCGTTGTGGCAATATTTGTCCAATATTTTTTCAACACGGTCAGTAGTTATTGCTTATTCACCTTTCTCGCAAGTAAGTTGATTCACTGAATGATTAAGAGAAACCTTTGCTACTGAGTACTGATCAGTAAACTTTTAACTATACATAAAAATAGTATACATTTCAGAAATTTAACTCACTTACGAGAGCAGTGGATCAATTATTTATTGATCATTTTGGAATAATTATATTGGATCAACATTGGCAACATAATTGCCTACATGTCAAGCTTTTGGCTAGGGCCTTTTTGTAGAGAATCGAAAAATATTCGATACATATTTATACTTATATTTAATTATTTATACATATTTCTACTTTGGCAAACATGCTGTTTTATGGGTTGAAAATAGGAGTTGGAAATGGCGATATTTTAACTTATATAAAGCTTTTTTTGTTTAGTCAATAGACATATAAAGATCGTGAATGCTAAAAAGAAAACTTGGTTTCAAAGATACGGTAAAGCAGAGGTTTCTTAGTGTTATATAAACTCGTGTTGGTGTATTTATAAAAATTATTTTAACAAATTAAAATTTCCCAGAAAATTTCTATCTAGTGTTGATCGTCAAATGTTTTTATATTTTCGGTATACGTGAGTTCGAAAAAATAGTATGTGCAACACGAGAGAACAGTGATTATCGACTCGCGAAATCTCTCACTTTTCTCCCTTGTTGCTCAATATACTATTGTTTAGATGTTAAGGTTGAAGTTGATCACTTACAAGTCCCCATTATTGATAAATATTTTTTAATTTAACCGTAATAATAAGAACTTTTAAATGATTAACTTCAGCCCTAACATTAAAACCACATTTCTTTCAAAATCAGGCTAGTTTCGCATAATTTTCAAAATTTTTAAAATTAATAACAAGACAAGACCTCACAAAAATTTGTCGTGAAATGTGTTTCCGGTTTCAATATAAAGATAATTCAAAAGGATTTTTATGTTTTCATTCTCCTCCACAGAAGATATTGAGCAATATAAAACATAAATGATAATATTACTTTAGGTTTTTTAAAATCAACGAGCAACCGGCTCTAGAAGATTTTCGCTGGACGAACCCTATTTCTAGAAGTAATTTTGAAATTATAACCTTTAGTTATAAATTTTAATTAAACTTTTACAGCAAACGGTAAAATTCTATGAGTTATAATTCAAATTTTGACTAAGAGGGAAAAGGGATGGCGGGGAAAGCTTTATGGGTATCGACCGAGAAAGATAGTCAATTAATCTTAAAGTCTTTTCCGGTCCAGATCTCTTTCTCTTTCGTTGAAGGTCAAACGCTGCAGCAATGCAGCTTTATGGATACATATAGGTATATAGAGTTGACAAGGAGATGTAGAGGAAATGATGCGAAGGCGCAGAATGCAAAACGGGCGGCGCGGAGCAATGATTCGAATCGCAAGAAACTTGTAAATTAGAGTTGATGCAAGTTTGGTGGTGTCTCGGTACAATTAAAGTGAAGGTGTTGAAAGATGTTATAGTTAGACCTAATGCCAACATAAAGTAAAGGTATGCCATGACTGGTTATTCTTGGCCGTTGTGTGCCGTGCGCTGCTTTGCCGAGCGTATCGATTGAGGTGAATGGCACGAAGACGCGACGTCGCGGTCCGATGTCGACTTCCACCAATAACACACATAGTATGTAGTCTGTATGAAAGCAGGTACCAAAACTAGTACCAGAATAAAGGGCTGTAGTTGGAGCTTTATAGGTAGATTGCCCATGTGATGCTTGATGCACACTGCACAGGCACACGGTGCTAGGCCTAACGAGGATGTATAATGTATATGTAGAAACTGCACCAAACCACAAGAGAGAGTAAGTGGCATGGCAGAGAGTAGTGGCAAGTAGCTTCCCCAGCCCTAGGACGTCTCTTTGTCGGTATAGTAGTGGAGGCTAGATCGCTAGATCGTGGAAGGACGTTGGCTGGTGGCGTGTCCGGCTGGTGCCGCGCACACCGCGGAAAGGGAACTCAAAAAACAGTAGTGGGGATCCAGGACATGAGAAGTGGGGGAGGCAAAACACCAGACGAATCGACTGTCTATTATAAACGGGACTCTCTTCTCTCAGCTGTCAGTTGTTAGTTTGGACGTGTGACTAAATCTTGGTACCAGCTGATTCACTTATTGAATCCTTAGTTGGTTTAGTGTTGTGATCCTACACAGCCATATACTCTATCCCATTCCACTCCATTAAATCTCTCCACTAGATTTAAAGGACTGTCAGTGTGCGATTTCGCGCCCGTTTAGCTCGTCAGCTGAGCACCCACCGACTGGATCAGCTGATTCTCTATCCTGGAGGCTGTGCTCCTCAAAGAGCTTTTTTTGATACTTTCTTTCTCCCTCAATCAGGGCTCTCTTGAGGTAGGTCTGCCGTTTAGAGATCAATTGATCTGACAGCTTCTTGGGTCAGATTGTGAAGTGGTGGTTTATTTTTTTTTCCAAACTTTTGTCAACAACTTTTCTTCAAGGACATGGCTACCTATGCAGCTTACAGGCATGTCGAACTTGACAATGTCGGATATGGCAAGAAAAGGTAATCATTCTTTTATCAAAGTATTTAAACTTTAAGCTAGTTGAAATCCAAAAATGGGTTGCAACTTGGACACGTGTAGTGCGTTCAAATATATATTTGATTTTTGAAATTTGCTGGGAAATTCATTGGAACATGTATTGGCAGATGTTTTCTTAACGTGAACAAAATTATTCATAACTGTCATTGATTTTTGGTTCATTTTTGTTTAAGGGAGTACTAAGTTCAGATTTTTTTGTACAGTACGCACAGATGAGATGCACCCTTATGCACTCCAGAATATGCTAGTCGAAATTTTTCATAAAAATTGATGTCTAATACACTGCAAAAATAGGTATAGCTTCTTGGTATCTTAAAATAAGATGTAAGACGGTAAACAGTATCTTAAAATCATAAACATCTTAAAATAAGATGTTAATATTAAGATACTTTATTCCTATTGTAACATCTTAAAATGAGATACTTCTTTTTGCAGTGCACATTCAGTTTCATTAACAAAACTTACGTGGATTAATTAAAAAATCTTCATTAATGGATATCGAAGCTAATTGAGTCAATTTTAACTCCATGCTTTTCAACTTCGTTATAATATCCAATTTATAAAAACCTTATCACACAGAAAACTTGCTCTAGTGTATCAATTTATCATTTACAAAATGTCCCATTATCACTTTTAGTTTTTTTCTAACTGTGTTTTTGGTTTAATGGTGATATAATAATGAGAGTTGACACAACCTTGCATTTCTCTATCTACAGTAATTTTGTTGCTTGAAGAATTCTCGCTGTAGTACTCAAATTTATTTTATTTACTTGACGAATTAAAAATGTTGTAAATTTTAACAATTTTATCCTAACGAGACCAACCTAAAAATAATAATTTGACATACTAATTGTGTACTAATTTTACCTTCCTGGTGGATCACACTCTCTTCTAATCAACATATTCGAATAAATTGCAAAGGGCTGACCAAATCCCGGTCTCCCCTACTCTGTCAAAATAAATGAATTTAATATAATTTTTTTTAGTAAATTATATAATATATATATATTTCTTTAAAGATTTTTAAGAGTAAGTTATATCGTAGGAGGAAAATAATAATTATGTCATATTTCAAGGTACATTTTGATTACCTAACGATGTTAAAAGTAGTAAAATACCAATTTAATATGTAGTCTAATATTTATTACTTTCAAACTAGCAATGTTGTAAACTGTACAAACTATAAATTTCACTCAAAAACTATGAATCGAGAAAAGGTAATTGATAATTATCCGCTGTTGAACATCCATTATTTGTCTCGTAAATCAGAATAGGGCCATCGTATTTAACAACGTGACATGGACAATTTATTTAATCAGCTTTTATACTACTCCAGCATAACATATCTTCTAAAACTCTAATTTAGTGACAGCACAAGATGAGATATAGACAAGATTACCCCTTTTGTCTCGCCTTGTTTTGGAAATTTGAAACAAGAAGTCTCTTTTTTATTATTAAAATGAAAACAATACTTCAAAATTCAATAAATTAATGTAAAAGTTTTGTAAGAAAAAATTATGAAAATTATGAAATTAAAGCACAGCATAATTATTATGCATAATTCGCTATTAATTCCGAGTGCTTCCTTTATTTCCTTTTTTATGAACGCAAGGTAAATCGTGCGAAGAATACAGCAGTCTCTGAATGATAGAAGGCAAGGTACGTTTCTTGAAAGCCCAGAAAAGCACTGAAATGATTCAGAAATTAATTGGATTCAGTGATAATTAGTATGGGTTACATTACTCATTAAGTGTATAAGATGTCCATATGCATTAAAGCTGGGAAGTAGGTTAATTAATGTTTTAATTAATTGAAATTCTAATAAAGAATCAACACCCTTTTTTTAAAAAAATGGAGGGACCTTGAACTTTATACTCATTTGTATTGAAATTCGTTCAAGATAAAAAAAAAGACTCATTTTCTTTGTCAAATTTACAATTTAAAGTTCATTTTAATAACAAAGAAATGAGACATTGAAATTTTCAAGAAATGTGATTCAAAGAAAGCACTTGTTGAACGCAGTAAAGCAAGGGAAGTACAATTTTTGGAGTTTTTAAATGACATTTTAATTGCGAGGAAGTATAATTTTAATACTAACATGAATTAAAATAAGATGCATCAGTTTTAATCTATCGATGATAAAAATATAATTAATTAAAATATTATTATTACAAATTGTCAATTGGGCCTAGAAATTATATGTTTATAAGATTTTTTATCCATCTTGTCGTAAATTTGTATGTACTTTAGCAATGGTATGGAGTTTCAATTGTTATATACTCATATTTTTTTGGTAGTTAAGGTAGAAAACAAGTGAAGCAAGGCTGATGGAGGAAACTATTTTTTTAAAATGATTTTTAGAATTTGCGATGGGTGGGTTTCAAATCTGTTAATTGTTCTAGAAATTGCTATTCATCATTAAAATTAGTTCAATATTGATGGGCCAACAATGCATTCCAAAGGCTGGCAGTGCTTGGCACCCTTTTCATTTATAATCTTAATCGTCTTGGTTTCACCAGATTCTTTGTCGATCAATATGATAAGGTTCTTGATATGCACAAGAAATATGGTTCATTCGTGTATAAAAAATAATAATTTTAATGTATTAACTCATGCAAAAATAATTCGCAAACTGTTATACGGAAAAAGCATTCAAAATCGAGCTATTCTAAATTTTAATTTAAGTCAATATTTATACTTATTTAGATGTCAACAATCTTCCAATTTTTCAATAAGTTCATACTACACTTACAAAAAAGTGCCATTTCGCTCTAAGTAAGTGAAATTTTCACTCAATGTAAATGCATATACACTTATTGAAATAAGTGGAAAACCTTTGACTTATTAAGATTTAGAGGATGCTATTATTATTAATAATATTAATATTATATTTAAAATCCCAAAAATAACTTCATTGAGATAAAAATATTTGTTACTAGAAATAACATAATGATTGTGTCGGTGATCATTTTTAGCTCTAAAATTTCAAATTGCAATCAAGATTTTATAAATTTCCATTAAATTTATTGGCATCCATTTCTGTTAGTGTACAAAGTTATTTAAAACGTTTTATATTAAAATCTTAAGGTCAGGAACATTGTATATATATAAACGCAGTAAGGGAGATTTCAAACCAGACAGTAGAAAAAGACAGAGATACGAAGAACGCGTTCGTCTTATTATGGCTGTCTCTTTCTACTGTCTGGTTTGGAATCCCTCTTATATGTGACTGTCTACGACAAAACGTGCCTTAACTCCAAAAAATAAATTTTAATTTTTCAATGCCAACCGACAGATTTTCATTTACTCTTTCATTTCCAAAAAAAAAATTGTTGTTTTAAAGAACTTTTCGCGTTATTAAGCAAAAAGCGTAGGCATGTTACTTTTGGTTTTAATGCATTGCTGCAACTTTAAACGCACACCCTGTAAAATTGACGTTTGGGAGCTAAGTCACGTTTTCTCGTATACAGTCACATATATGTATGTATAATGTACATCCGCATCAATAGGGTCCACTTTGTCGACTTTATTTTCCGAAACATTCACATTTCTCTAAAGGAGGTTCAGATTTTCGATTTTTTTCTTGCTGAAAAACAAAGTTCTACGTCAAATCATGCGTTTATCATAACTTCATCGTAATTAAAAACACAACATTTTATTTCTAATTTTTGAAATGCATGTTCGCTAATGGTAATCTTGAACTTTAAACTTGTTTTTCTCAAAACTAGGGTTTTTACACTTCTAACTTTGAATGCTTGTAACTTTGTGAATTTTCCATCTAAAAAGAGCCAAAACTTTTCAAAATATACGAAATTTAATGAAAAATGAGCTTATTTTGAGCCCAATTTTTTCTTGGAAGATATTTGAGGTAATCCATGTAAACAACAATTTCCAGCAAATTGATACACAAAATATCCTTCAAAACTGTTGTTACTTGAATTTTTTTGTTGTAAAACATAAAATTATTATAAAAAATGTATTTTCTTTGAAAAAATGTAGAAAAAGTAAAGTATTTAAAAATAATTATGTTAGTTTGAAACCCAAGCGGGTTTTTGAATACCACAAACTATTTTTTCTGTGTATAGTGTCTTGGAAGTCTAGACTGGCATCTACTCAGCCCCACAAAAGTTTTCTATCAGGGAACTGTGTAGTTGCATTTCAGATACTTCTTTTTGTATCATTAACAAAATTTTATCAATGGGTCTGCCAACATGGAAAATTATAGCGTTTCTCTTTAATTCCGAGAAATCTTACTCGTATATGCTGTGATAACTTAGCCGAGTTTTTCATGCTCTTAATGTCACAAGATTTATTAAACTAAATTAAGGAAGTATTGTAAAAAGAAATAGATACATCGAAGTAGGTGATATTTCTATATAATGAACTTTCTTCTCCATTAAGCATTGCACATTAGGCTCTGTAACTTCAAGCATCAAAAACGTAATTAGTGTTCAATTTGTTTTTTACAAAAAAGGGATACATTAGAGATATAAAGTAGATGAACAAAATAGAAACAACTAATAAAATTTTATTATTGCTTTACAAAAAATAAGTATGTCGTACTAAAAAATTTTAAATCAGTACTTTCCGTTTAAAAAAGTGTTAGATTGAAGTTGCAGAGAAATAAAAGATCTATTTTTCAAAATTCTTGGTAATTTCCTTGAGTTGATCGAATTTTAAAATGTATACCTTGAAAGATAAAAGTAACAAAAAAACCATGTCGTAAAAATGACAACAATACTTTGAATGTGTATACTTTTAAAAGGTATAACAATTTGATAAGTCATGCTGAAGTAATAAAATTCTGTTCTTCATAACAATATTCTATTGTTATTCTGGAAAATTCTGTAATAGACTGTTATTTAACAATGATGTTTTAAAAATTGTTTGTATTTTGTAAAAAAATAATAAACAGTGTGAAATGCCGAAACTGTAAATTTCCATTCATAATCTATCATGTATAACATACTTAATTGATTGTAGATTCATTTATTATTTTATAGGATAAAGTTATCAAATTGTGGATTACGAATAATTTCTCCACTTGACAAGTCAAAACCAAATCATAGGTTTTCAAAGGTTTTAATTAAAAATTTGATGTATTTTGTAATAACCAATAATTAATGCTTCTATCTATTACTTACTTTAGGGTATTTAAATATACGCAATCTTAAAATCTAAAAAATAATTTTTCTAACTAGGCGAGACATGAAATGTTAGCACGCGAGCACTATTTCTGACCATCAGAATAGCGTGATGTCTCCCGTCACGTCGCGTTGCGTCGCGTCGGTCAATGTCTTGATCTTGGCAAACGAAACGTGTAAAGGTGCAGAGTAAATACCGTTCATTCTCTGTTTCCGCAATCATTTACTCGCGCTACTCGTAAAACGCGAAGGTGCACTGATCCTTTCTAATTTTCTTCCTCGCTTATATTCTCACTAAAGTCTAGCCTCTGTATTATGGTTACTCGAAAAATTTACTCTAACTTGATTTTTTTCGCCTGACTAGCGAGTTTTTTTTAAACTTTATTTATTGTTAAAATACTAAAATCTAAAATAACAATGTAACTTTTTGTAAAACTTTTTGCAGTTAATAAGGACATGAAGTATATACATATATAGGTGTATATATCTTTGAATAAATTAATTAACTGAATCATTTGCCAAAGGTAATAGTGTATGATTTAAGGTAATCGAAAGAAAACAGATTATGGTTAATACAGAAAAAACCAAATTTGATATTATAGGAATTCCTTATGATAATTTTTACATGTATTTTTAAGCTCTCTTAAGTATGCCGCTTAGTGATAAAAAATTAAGCGGTGGGTAAAGATTTTACCATAAATTGAGACAAAAATTATCACTTTTTCTATTAAGATTAATTTCCTCTGGAAGCAAAAAAGTGGTAGATCGTAGCAATATAAGTACGTCCCCCTGTTAATATCCTGAAGCTCTCTGAAAGTCAGTGTTGCGCAAGCTATAATATTAAATGAACTTTAAGACGCCTGCATGGATTGCATGCATCCCTGCGTAAACGGCTATTATTTATTCAAGGCCTTCTGAACTCAACTGATTCATTCACAGAATGCAAACGGAACAACTGTATACATATAATACACTATTCATTTAAATTTTTCATTTGTTTATTTTCTCACCAATAATTCAATTATTGTTAAATGTGCTTCACACGTTATTTAAGTATTACAAATTTTACATTTACACTGTTCATTCATCTAAGAATAATTAAATTAATTTTATTAATGAATGTTTCCCATTTTTTGTTTCAGGTGAGTTATCGTGTTCTTTCAAAGCTTACAAAATATATCATCTTATCTTGTGGTAAGAAAACGACATTTATTAAAAGTGAACTTGAAAATTCGTTGGATAAAAAATGAATCAACGAGGAATGGTATAAATACAGTCTGAATAGTATCAATCCAAATGCATTATTTTGCTTTTCGAAACAGAAAACACGTCAAATGAAATTTTATTGGGTTTTCAATATAAACGCGAAACGTGAAAATTGACATGTATGATTGAATTAGGTTTTTAATCTCACAAGTAAAAGGTTACTGAATTACAAAAAGATGTGTATTGTTTCTCATGTGCATCTATAATTCTATATGGAGATTGTTTGCTCTTTTAGTTTGAAAGTTTGAAACAATCATGATCATAAATGTTAAAGCCTAAATGTTTTTCCGTATTAATATTTTTGTGTGTAAGTATGTATTTTCCATTATGCATTTAACAGACGAGTGCCAAGAGTATTATACCCAGCGACTTAAATCCGTTCTCACAGAAGAGTGAAAGTAAATTTACAGGGCAATATGTTTAGATTTTCCGGAATAAATTCATTTGACGTTCTACCCACGTTAATAAGGTGCAGTCAATACAATCGCAAGTAGGATGCGATCTTTTAATCCTTTCCCTGCGATATAACAAGTTCCCATAGACTGATGATTGACCATATAGTATTCTTGTTTTTTATTTAGTTCTAGCTGCTGCTTGTATACTCTTTATATATCTTTGAGCTAAAACTTTTGTTTATTATCACTAAAAATTGGTCAATAATACATTTGCTTCGTGAAGGGGCCTTAAGTAGTAAAAGCTAGTTTTTTAAGACGAGCGGTTTAAGTAGAAACAGACATGCAGAAAACTAGACATGTACCTGTATCACATTCTTTCATATGGTAAATGTACCTAAACCAAGAAAGCTTCAAACTAAATCCATTTTAGAATTATATTTGTTTATCAGTTTTGTTCCATTTGTTTAGTGTTTTTGACTTATCAGTTTGTTTTAAATTTAAAAAGAAATTTGTTAAAATATTTCAAGTAAAATTGAAAACTTAGTGACATGGCATGAATGCCCAGCTCGTCAGAAACATGAAACGCTACACCTCAAGTGCACGCGTGTTCACACGAGACTGCATTTTTACCTTTATAGCTAAAAATGTGCATCAATAGCAAGTTTCGTAATCAATGTAAAGTGATATTTGTCTCGTGCGGAAATTAAACTCCAAGTGGCATTGTCTTTCAACATGAGGAGAATGACACCCTAAGAAGACAATGAAAAACTCAGGAAATTGGACATTTTTTACTTTTAAGCTAGAAAAAAAACTTGGCTGCCAAGAATATATTACCTCACACAAAACCTCCAAGCAACAAAACGTTGCACAATGATACCATTTTTTAGATCATTTCTCATAATTGATCCAAGAAAAGGTATCATTATGCAACGTTTTGATGCTTGCAAGGTTTTTTGTGAGCTATACTATCGGGTCTAAAAGTATAAGTCCTTCACTTTGAACATTAATACTCTAGGGGAAAAAATGTATACAATGCAATGAAATAAAATAGAAATCAATTGGAACTTGAAAGTTATACATTTTTTAAGACTAAACACCTGAGACGTTCCCAAGGTGTACATGTATATATGCGTGAATCACTCAGATTCGGTTGGAACTTTGCAAATAGAAAGGCATTTACAATTGATGATTATTGGTTTTGATGATGATTGATGATTTTTAAGTTTTTTAACACAATTCATAAAAAACAAAATGTACACTGTTGAAAATTTCTGTATTGTGCTTCACGTACATGTATATGAAATTCAATTTAACATACAATTATATTAAATTTAATATACATGTATATTAGAATTCATTCAATGTTATGAATTCTCAGATACATGAATAGCAAATGTAATACACAGTATATTAAATTTAGGATAATTTATATTAGATTTAATAGAATTCTATTTTAAATTGAATTTCATATACATGTATGTGAAGCACAATACAGAAATTTTTAACAGTGTAAGACTAAACAAAGATGGGCAATTAATTAATTAAGTTCGACTGAAGCTTATTACTCAGGGTTTCTTAGGTTTGCTGAATCCGAATCTGATGTTAAATTAGTATAATTAGTAACATCAAAGAAACCCCGAATAACAAGTTAGAAAAAATTCTTTTAAATATTAATTTTTGTTTGATCGAATATTTTGTTTCCTATAAAACAAATAATAAATCGCTTTTGTCAATTTTTTTTATGTTTTTCTATACATTAGCTAGCTAAACCTCATGAAACAATATTACAGACAATTAAAAGATCACCAAGACAACAAATTCATTATAGTTGAAATATCTGTATTTTTCATTTTGATTTTTTGTTTTATAACCGTAGTGAAAATAAGGTACATATAAACGACATAAATTTTTAATCATCACCTTTGAAAAATCATAGAAAGGTAATTTTTACAAAATTAATAACACAGCTCCACAAAAAAAGTTTTTGTCCGGGACACTACACTAGTGTATTCCTACGTATTTTTCTTCGCTGAATCTAAATCCAAAGTCAGAATAACCAGTATTAGCTAAAGTTTGTGAGATAATCTCACAAAACTGCTCAAAAACACGAAAAAATCACTTTTTTGAAATTATTTGAAAAATTTGAGCTAATCTGGTTATTTTTACTTCGGATTCGGATTCAGCGGAGAAAAATACGTAGGAATACACTAGTGTAGTAACTCGGACCAAAAACTGTTTTTTTTTTTGTGGAGCTTATTGGACAGAACTTTGAGAAAGAGTTTCTTCTGGGTTGAAAAATGATGATGTATTTGACCCTAAAAATTTTGTATCTGGTTTTTGTAGAATGAAAGTTGTGAAATGGTAAATTATATTATAAATAGATTATGCATAATTTTCTCACCTGAGTGATTTAAAATTTAAAAAAAGATGGAAAGTAAAAACATAGAAACTTCATCAATCCACAACCATACTACCTAAAACTTTTCCTTCATCTGAATAAGCTACTTTAAAAACGACTTTTTCCTCTATACACAGTTAAAAATTTTGTGTATATTTAACACAAATTAAATGTCCGAAACGGTCCACTCAAAATTTGTGTTAAAATAACACAAACTATATGTTTATTTAACAATCGTTTATGTTAAATTAACACAATTTTCATGTTAAATTAACACAATTTTTGTGTTAAATTTAACACAAAGAATATGTGGACCGTTTTTTACACAAAATTTTTAACTGTGTACTGTATATCCGGAACAAGCACAAGAATAGGGATCTTTAAAGATATGTAGAAAATTTTCAGGTAGAATGGGGCAATTGTATAGCAACTTATTTTTTAAACCCATACGTCTATTATGAAAGGATTTATGATGTTTTACACCTCACTTTTACTAATGCAGTTACAATATAAAGTAACCAAAATGAAAAATGGAAATAATGAGTAATCAATCATTTTACTAATACTGAGTATTAATGTTCAAGGATTCATTTTAGAAAAACTTTATTTACGTTCTTAAAGTAAATGTAACTGTTTCCTAAAATTGGAATTTGAACAAATTATCGTTTAAACGTATTATTTCCACATTTATTTTTCAAAGTTTTCTTTGAATGTATATCCGTATAAACGGATATACATGAAAATTTGAAGAAACAATCTTTATCATAAAATACTTAAACAATAAAAACAATTTTGATTTATATTCATTTCTTGCCAAGTTATTAATGATTGACAATTTACCCAAATTTAGGTAATTTATTTTTTAATGTTCAAACTAAGGGACTTATTTTTAACCAGACCTAATTTTAGACGCAATTTAGTATTGAAAACTTAAAATATTATAACTATAATTGTGTTTTCGTTATCTCTTCTATTTGGATTATTGATTCGCATAATTAAGTAAATTGTTCAGCGATAAATAATATCATTGCCTTATTTACCAGTAAAGCGCATATTCTATAAAGTTGGAGGAATTCCTTTTTAGTAAAGATGACGCATTTAATAAGGCTAACCATAATAGGAGAATCTTTTTAGAAGGAAGTCTGCACCCAGTCTCAATTATCAATTGCCCATTATTCAACTTAATTTAGTTGTTTGCTGTAATGAGTCTCCGAGAACGGTAACGGTTAATCATGTGTCTTGTTAAACATTGCGTGGGTTTACAAAAATTTTTCTAAGGCCTAATTCAAATTTACTCTTTTCGAGATAGTATTTCATTTTTATACTAACAATAATTAACAGACGTAGCTGGAGTAGGTCATTCTTTCCGAGTCAATTAAAAATCACAGATTTTTTTATACGTCTATTCAACAGTGTCTATAATTATCCTGATCAGAAATTAAAAATTCTATTATAAATTATTAAAATTTAAACTTGATGTAAATATCAAAAATGTACAGAAAAGATATGACTAAAATTTAAGAAAGAAGCAGTAGTACTTTAGCAGAAGTAATCACAGATTAGCTAGGTTTGAATTTATGACTCAATATTAAATAAAATCGAGGAATAGAATTACACGAATTGGCAATCGGATTTGTTAAATTTACCAATATCATGAAACAAAAATTCTTTTTTTTATTAAAATTTATCTCAAAATATACATTTTTAAAAACGGGTCAGGAGGTCAAAACTTTTAGGTATACTCTTATGATTAATGTAAGTTTATTTATAACACATATTTTAATTGCGTATGGAAATTGATTTCTTGATAATATGGAATAAATTTAAAAATTGCGTGACTAAAGTTACTTAGGGTGTGTAAAATTCTTGAGATAGAACAGTTTTAAATCAAAATCACTGAAACGGTCATTTCAGCTCCAACTAATTGCTTAGATAGAATTCAATATACGAGTTAAAATCACTCGTGTAGAAATTTCTATGGGGTTCGGACTAATTTTATTTTTTTGATCACCTCTTGAATCTCAGAACAATCAATATTTAATGTACCTAATGTTCTCGAATCTAGTGCAGGTATACAATAAGGAAATTCTCTCCATTGATACACTGAGAGAAATGGATATTTAAACTTACTATCCTGGATATTAAAAAATATTAATTTTAATATCTGGATATTAAGTTTGAATATCTAAATACTATGTTTTAATATATCGATATTAAATTTAAATAGCATGAATTTCATTTTTCTCAGTGTATAACCCCTAACTAAAAAATGTCTTTTTCCATCAAATAAAACTATTATTAAAATTAATTTCACAAAATTTTGAAAAATCCAATTGTACATTTTCCAGAAAAAAATAGGTTGCGCTAAAATTTCTTGTCAAATAATAATTATTTGACATTTTATGTTTTTTCTTTAAGTCTAGTTAAAATTTAAAAATTAAAAAATAAATTTTAAATTTTCATTCAATTTTAACTATAATAGTAGCTCATTTTTCTCTACAATTTTATTTGTTAAATTTTCTTAAATAATATTCTGTTTAAAAAGTACATAAAAAACAAATATTATTTGTTTAATAACTTTTATAAAAAATATTATTTAACAAAACCAACAAAGAAAATGGTTGAATTGAATGAAAATTACTGATTTTAACTACCGTCAAGTGGGGCTATTTTGTGCGCTGTGGGTCTATTTTGTGCACGCGAGGTTTTTAGTGAATAAAATCTTTATATTCAGTTGTTTAAGTTTGCTACTTGTTATAAATATTTTTTGATATCTAGACTACCGAAAGTACTAAAGGAAATTGCTTAATTCTTTATCAGAAATCAGAAAAAAAATCGTAAAGTCGTGAAAATCAAGCTGGAAATTTTTAAAGTTCTCAAAATTCTGTTCAGATTTCCGGAAGTTTAAAAGTGTTTCTAAAGGTGTTAATAATACTTGTTGACAATTTAGTTGTGATGATTTGTACGTGATGCGCTAACTTTTTATTATATATTTTAAGAAAAAAGTGTAAAAAACTGAAAAACCAGAATTTGGTGGGTTATTTTGTGCATTCTTGAAAATCAAGTTTTTTTCAATAATTTGTTTTGCAGTTAGTAAAAATAACTTTAGAATTTCCTTTTAAAACATTTTTGTCTTATTTTTGTTATAAAAGACAAGAAATAAGCATTAAATTTCAGTTTTACCCATGGTGCCTTAAAAACCTAAAAAAAAGTAACATTAATAATTACTTGCTTTTCAAGTTAATTTTGAAATTTTTTCTCTTAAAATAACTGAAGAAGTGTAATAGAAGTTATTTTAAGTAAATTTTTTTTAAAGAAATAACTTTTTTTGTAAATCTACATTTTTGTGAAATTTTAGTGTTTTACTTTCAAATTAGTTGAACAATTCCTAGAAAAAAATATTTCTGGCTTTGTTTTTCTTTATTGTACTCTAGAATATCTAGAAATAATACTTCATACAGCAAAAACGTTCAAAAAATTTTTTTACACAACTTTATAAATAAGCAAACTTTGATGCACAAAATAGCCCCACTTGACGGTATTTTTAAAGATAAACATAAAATATTAAATACTTATTGCACTGTAAAAAGAGTATCTTAATTTAAGACGTGTCTTAAATTCAGCAAGCCCTGCTATATAAATGTTTATGTAAAAAACTTCTATCTAAGTCAAGATTAATTTACAATAATTACAAATTTATCTTTTTAAATTCACGTTTTTATGCAAATTTGAAGTTTTTAATTTGGTTTTGTCACAAAGTAAAAAGTCTAAAGTAAAAGAGAAATCTGTAAAATAAACAAATGCTATCTTAAAAATGTTGCGTATTAAAATAAGACAGCTTTTCTGCCTTAAAATAAGACTTTCTTTTTACAGTGTTACATTTGACAACAAAGTTTAGCTCAACCAAATTTTTTCTGGAAATGTGCAACTGAATCTTTCCAAATTTGGTAAAATTAATTTTAATAATAGTTTTATTTGATGGAAAAAGTATTTTTTTAGTTTAAATATCTAAATAAATCAATGGAATATTATATGCAGAAAAGATGCGGGAATTTGATAAATTCAAGGGGGAAATGTACGGGAATTTTATTCCGTATATGTCTTGGCTGGACAGTCTGGACACCCTACTAGTCTAGGTATTCTATGACTAAATCTGAATTAGCGATATGTATACCACTGATTCCAACTAGCGTATATGTACGCTGCAGAATTAGTGAAAAGTCACTGGATAATAATCAGTAAAATTTCACTGATTCACCAACGTATTGGATTCTGTGATATATCGCTTATTCAGATTTAGAGAGCAGTATTATTCATTAGATGAATCAAGATAAAAGTTTAAAAATCAGTATTATTGTCTATAATACTTGATTTTTCCCGTGTTGTTATAATCTCATGATCGATCCAGCCAAATATCGGTTTGAAAATATCGATATCCCATTACTAATTTATAGTGATTTGCCAAGCCAATGCCTTTAAAAAGCTGACTTTAATAATGAATTATTGAAGAGTGAAAGTGTGTTCTCAGGGAGAATTCTCAATACACGGATCAGAGGGATTAGATTCATGTTTTAGCACTAAGGGAAAGGTATTAATCTTCTTAGATTTAGAATGCGGATATCTTTTGCCAATAGAATATAGAAATAAAGTTTGAATCTGAATGCGAGTGGTGTATAGTAAACACATGTGCGTTATGTGTGAGTATTGAGAACATGTACATATGCATTTGCACATATATGCATAAATTGGGAAGAAAATCGTGAAAACGAAGAACTCTTCGCTCGATTGCATGCGGCAAATGTCAGAGATATATGGGACTTATTGTGCGAAACAAAGAGATCGCTGTGTGGAATACAGTCATAGTATATATAGAGAAAGCATTTTAAAGCACGTGACTTGAGTTGCCTGGCTTGTGCAGTGTGTACGCGCAAATACCGAATAATCACGTACACGCACTTGAAGAGAACTCTTAATCGAGCAGAATAGAAAAGAAGATTCGTTAGTACAAACTCCCACTTCGCTTTTGTACTGAAAATTGACTATACACGCATTTATTCCACAAATGTTTGACTAAATCTTAATAAATGAAAATTCACGTTCAGAATGTGTGAAAGCTTTCTACTTTTTCTATAGTAAGAGAAATAAGAAAATTTCACTTATTTTTGAGAGAAAAAATATGTGAAATTTTACTTTAAAATAAGACGCTGTCTTATTGGGAAAAGTGGAACACTTTTGACACATTCTGTACGCGAATTTTCATTTAGTTGGATTTATATAGAGAGAATTCTCACATTTTATTTTTATGGAATTGCATCTGAAACTAAAATAGATTTCATCTTTACTGCTTTTGCCCATATATGAATGAATTTTACTCTCTGAATCTGGATAAGTGAAGTTTCAATTTCAGAGGAAAAACTTAACCTGCAGAGAGTTAGTCTAACTATAGGTATACATATCTAAATTTGACGCTCTAACTTTGATCTTTTATTTTTATCCCTTTACGTATTACACTGAGAAAACTGGAGTGTTAAATTCTCATGGTTAAAAAGTTATTTTATTAATCAGACACTGCATATAATAGCTCTTACACTCTACTATATTTTTTATTTTGTAAACATGACCCATAGTTCATAATTTCTCTTACACTCCGGAGAGTCAAGCTGACGAGTTGGATGTTCAATTATATAATATGTGAATGTAACCGAAATTTCAATAATAAATGAATAACGATAAATACAATTTGTCAGTTTGCTATGGGTTAAAATTTTTCCTTAATGTGGTTATTAATGAGTAAACAAATAACTTGGTTATTATTAACCTCCTAAGTCCTAAGTGATGAAATTATATCAACAGGATTCTCATTGATTTCGAAGACCCTGATGTTTTTAATTACATTATGTTTTCTGTAATTTAAAAGAATTCTATATTTTTTTTTTAACATTTTATATTATTTTATTTTTAGATAGGTTTTTTTTAGGTTCTGGAATACAGATATGCACACAAAATGTATGGAGGGTACATATAAGGGTAACGCTTGTATTAAAAATTGATTCAAATAATTATTAAACTATCGGTTTTAAAACTGAATAACATTGCATCACGTAAATACAATATTTTGGAATATTTGAATTATTTTTCTATCTAAAAGGGATTTAATCTTTGCTGCAAAGATAATATAAATTTTGTTAAACTTTTTTAATTATTTGCAAAAAGTTAATACAAAATATAAGACAATCATGAGTTAATCATTTAAAAATATAAAAATTTGTTGTGAATAATTATTTTTCCCACTTAAATTAACTATTTTGAAAATTTTAAATAAATGCTTCCTAAAAACAGCATCCTTTTTTAAAAAAATAAGTTAACCCTGTAAAACATTGTAATTTACCCTACTGAAGTGTAAAACATATTTGACACTCTGAAGATAATAACCTTCATACAATAGAGTGCTGTCCTATAGTTGACATTGAAATATTGTCACGTTTGACACTCCTCCAGGTAAATTTAATTATTCTTTTTTCTCAGTGTAAATGCCTATTCGTTTACATAAAATTATATAAATTTGTAAGCAGTCAATTAGTGTGAATATTGAAGATAAAGATGTTTTTTATAGTTTACTTATACAAAATTATAGATGCAAATGAAGAGCCATTGTAAAAACATTTTTTATATACCTAATTAGTAGAGTGAAAATTAATTCAATCAATTATACTTTTGGATAAAGTGAATAACTTAGCAGTAGTAGAATTAGGCATCATAGTTATTTCATCATATTTATACTGTCATAAAATCAATGACTCAATCAATTCTAGTTATCAATTTATATTGACAGTATTATTATAGTTGACTTAATTCATCAAGTTTCATGCTTATAATGTAATTAAAAGAATTACCTAAAGGTCCTATTGAACAAGTCAATGTATTTAAAAAGTAGTATCATCTACTAATTAAAAGAGTTTTTGTGTGCAATCCATTACTGTTATTAAAAGACTGATAACCGATATCGGTCAACAACCAAAAATTTTTTCAGTGTGGGTGCAACTAAATGTTTCCCCAAATTTGAGGTATAATTAACTTCTGTTTTTCTGTGAATAAGGAATTTCTGTGAGAGTTATTGTGCATTGTGCAATCATCACGAGGAATTACTCGATCACCCCGAAATAACATATGTGGGATATGACACGCGACATATGTGCTTATACCTTTTACATACTTGTTAGACGAACACACAACCCTCCGTTTACTATATATGAATCATAACTTTGTTAAAAGGAATACAAAGAAGTCTAGATCCTTTATTTTTGTTTTATTCATCGTTTTTTAAAATAGTGAAATTGTACTATAAAAATGAGTATTTAATTAAAAAACCTGAGGAGGTCAAAGCGTTACATAATGATGCCGTTTTTTCGATCTATTTTACAAATTGAGCTAAGAAATAGCATCATTATGCAACGTTATATGATCACTTCAGATTTTGGGTGAATTTGAATTAGGGACTCACTTTTCACTGATCTTAATTTAGAACGTTAAATATAAAAATAGAAAAATTTTCTTAGCATTCAAGTGTAGAAAGGAGGGAGGTCAACCCCAGCTCCTGGTAATGAGACACTCAACACTGAACCCTTGCATTTACTCGGAAATCGGAAGTACGTCTGTGAATAGGGAACTGCCATAGCGTGAACGGCTTCTCGTAGAAGGTTCGCGATACTTGCCTGCTGGGGCTTCAATGAGGAAAAAAAAGATTGTCAATAGGGCGCCAAAAACTACAACTAATAGGGTTTTCTAACAATATTTTGTCAACAATATTTACTTGACTTTTATTTACTTTGTGTTATTCTAGAAATTTTAAAAAGAATTAACAAAATTTTAATAAATAACATTTTCAAATTTGTAACTTATTTATTCAATGACAAAAAGAGATTTTTTAATAATAAATCATTTACTAAATAATGATTTGTCACTATGTCTGCGTAAACCAAAACAATAGACATCTTTTTTGATAACACATTGCTAGTTCTATTGTATGTATGCCAATAGATGACCATTTCTCATGATTTCGTTTTTAGAATTATTTTCTTCCTATTAAATGTTTGATCGATAATAAATTAATCAAAAAAAAGTCCGACTTAAAAGGACTTTTCTAATAGACGCAATAATTATTTAACAGCAATTACAAATTTATCAATTGACTTGTTATTGAGTATAAAAAGGATATATCCATCTGCTCCACTCGGCTCACCAAACAGGCTAATTGCGTTAACTTAATTATACCACGATCGATGTTGACGTCTAGACCAAAAAAGGGAAATTGAAATGAAAAGGGAAACTTCTCAATGACCAGCGCCAGCGTTTCTCATTGGTATATTATTACAATGTAAATAAAACTTGTTCTATTGACAGTTATAAACCATGGGGGTAATTTAATTATATTACAAAAATTTGTATTTAATTATTATTATAAAGTTTTAGTCTCAATCTCAGATAAGTGTTTGCATTTTATGTATGTTAACGAGAGAACCTTAATGAGGGTTCATTTATGGATCATTTTCGAATCACATTTCTTAATATCATTGTAACTTTTTTGAAAAAAATACTTACTTTTTCAACTTTAACATTTATAATCTTCTAAAATACAGTGAATGTTTGGACAGTTTAATTTAAAATTGTCCAAGACTTTAAGTGAAATCAGTGACAATATCGGTCTAATTCTCCAGACATTAATTGAGACGACATAAAATATGGGATTATTTTGTCAGTTTATTTACTTCCAAATTTTAAAAAAACAATTTTTTTAAAAAATCAAAATTCAATAAAAAAATGTTTACTGGTTATTTTTAAAACCCTTGAGTCTGAATCAAGATTTTAGTAGCTAAAATAATCATACTAATTTTTATTTAAATCAGTTAAACCGTTTTTGAGTTATCGTGTTCAAAAGAAAAAGTACATCCATACATCTAGACATTGGATCAGGAACTCATATAATACATTTTTAGATAGAGGAAAGTTAATTTGAAGCATTTTAAAAAGTTTGTAAATTTGAAGGAATATAAAACTTCCTCCATGAGGAAGCCAAAAAAGGTCATTTGACATACAATTTTTTTCAAAACCCCCTTTAAAATTTCAAAAATCCGCCAAAAATTTCAAACCCCTCCCACCTCGAATTTTTTTTCTGCGTACGCCCAACTACATATTGATATGTTTTGGATTCATTTCCTTTGGTCTCGAAAAGTATCAAAATGTGATCGACGATTTTTAACAAGCTAAAAGGGTTATTTAAGCCATTTTGAGGTATTTTTTGAGGTTATGTTCAAACTCGGCTTATTTCTAAATATTTTTTTCTAATTCTATGTAAAAAAACGAACAATTCATGTTTTTAATTTTTGTTTGCTAAACTATCCGTTCTCGTGTTATAAAAAAATTTTTTTTTTTTAAATGACTATATTTTTGATAAAAATTTTCGTACAAAAATTTTTAAAAGTGCGTTTTAAAGGTGATCAAATTAGCTTTTAAATGATATAAGTATCGTTAAAATGTGATGATTTTCTAAAAAACTGTATCACGTTTAAAAAAAATAAGTAAAAAAACCGGGCCAGACTGACCTCAGCTTTTATATAATTTTTATTTTTAATGAAAAAATAATTTTTTTTTAAATTTTTTTTCTGTTATAAAACTTTTAAAGTAGGTAACTTAAACATAAACATATTGTACGAAAAAGAAATCTGAAGCTGTAAAATATTGCAGCTGTTTAGGAAGAAAAAATTTTTTTGAGTTAAATTTCAATTTTTCGAAAAAATGTTACGATGGTCGACTAAAACCATAATTTTTATGGTTTTATAAAAATTTCTGCCTCAAATTACACATTTTTGCCGATTTCCAACCTTCTAAGATAAATAGGCTGAGCTCTGGCATAGGGGTATTTTGTCATTTTTCAATGTTTCATTAATAACATTTGAAAACTAAGTCCAGCAATGTTCGCCATGTTTTTCGTGTAATCTGCACCTAAAAATACTCAAGTGTACCAAGTTTCAAACCCCTAGGTCATATGATTTAGAAGATTAGGGTGGAGGGGGGGGCACGTTTTTTTTAAAAAAAAGTTTTTCCTTGACACCGCTATAACTACCACCTCCAATCAGGTTCTCTATATTTTTCCTGTAATCTACACGCGAAAATATGTGTACCAAATTTCAATATTGTAGGTCACATAGGTTGTCCTCCAGGGGGCGGGGGGTGTAAATATTCATTTTAATGCAATTTTTGAAAAAATCTTGTTATTTCCTTGACAATACTATGAAAATCACGTTGAATCAAGTTCGTTATTTTTCTTATAATCTACACGTGAAAATATATATGTGTACCAAATTTCAACTCGATCTCAAATAGTTTGGCCGCTAGGAAGGGGGATGGTTTTGGGCGACGGACAGCCGAGTGAAAACATAAGGGTTCCGTTTTGATAGTTCGTGTCCTGAACCCTAAAAATGAAAATTTTTGTTTTGCCATAACATTAATTAATCATTAAAAATAATTTTTTTTGATTTGCATAGTGTTAAAGATCAAGAAATGAGCTTTCAAATGCGAAGATAATGAGCTTCATAACTTTAATAATAAACAAAATATAATGTAGAGAATAAATGTAGAGAATACTTTTACATTTAATTTTTATTGTCCAATTCTTCTCCACATGAAAAATTATTTAATTTATATTAGCTATTATTCTAGAATAGAGAATTGGTTTCATCTTGGTCTTGAATTTATTCTAATTATTGAAGAAGTGAACTCAAAACGTGCCTAAATCGAATAAAGGTTTTAACAATATATAGGTTTCTTTGAAAAAAAGTGGATTCAGAATTTGATTTAAAGAGTAAATAATGTGAACAATAATAATCGTCTGGTTGTAGGAAGTGAAGAATTCTGGAGGGGCAAGATGGGTGTGCCAGGAAATGTAGGATGACGCCGGTACTGGTGCCGGTGCCGGTGCCGTGCCATAACGCCACAACGCCTCTGCACTTCTTTGTCGAGTATAACTATTTGCGCTAATTGTGCCACACGTTATTAGTCCTTTATGTTTAACCTCTACTTCTCGCGACCCCGGAGATGTCCCCAAAACTCTACTTTCTATTTTTAATGCTTTATTTGTCGGGATGTTATCGATTATGAGGCCAAAATCATTTCCCGTACCATCTTCAACATCAACCGTTCCAGGGCTCTAGTGCTTTGCGTCTCTTTCATTTCACTCTGTCACGAAGCTTTTAAAACGATTTTTGATATTTTTCCTGAAAGTAACTTCTCTTAATCACGCAAGGGCTGACTGCTTGAAAATTCCTTAAATTCTCTTGTATACTCATTCTAACGAAGAATTCTAAAATTAAAAAAGAAAAAAAGTTATGAATTTCATCAGAAGAAAAGAAGTCGAGTATAATATTTTAATTCATCTTTTTTAAATTATCTTTTTTAAAAAAACTTCTATTATTTACATGCATATCTCCCTCGAATCTCATAGAACGCCTTCTTAAATTATTAAAATAGTAAAAATGTAATTAAAATAATGTAGATTATCTAAATATCACTGAGATATAAAATGAAGATAAAAGACTAATGACACTTTTGGGAACACTTTCAAATTATGCTCATTAAGTTATAAAATATCATAAGATCTGAGCTGTAAGTGATTTAAGTTCTACAACACTACAATGTATTATCGTGTGTTAATCTTCTCACAACTGGAAAAATTGGGGCCAAAGTAATTTTACATGTCGTCAGTTGAGAATCATTGAAAAGAAGAAAAATTATTTAAAGTTTTGCAAGTGTTGAGAGTCTTGATTTTTTTCTAGTTGTATACAATGATTGTTACTAGTATCTTTTTCTGTCGAGAAGAGAGGTTTCAACATTTTCGTGGGAGTTTATTGAATAATTAAAGGCATTGAGTCTATGACACTATAAATAAATAGGTATATACTGAAATAGTCCCAAGTTTCTTATATTCTAATCGTGTATAAAAATAAATTTCAGTCAGACTGTAGTGCAGTAAGTGAGCAAGAAGTTTGGAGATTTTTCTGCAGAATAAAGGAAGATAAATGAGACACGCGCGAGGGTTGTATACGCCCACTCATTGATACGTATTCGTTAATTGAAATCGTTAACTAAGCTAATGATCTTTGTCTTAACACGCTCTAAAGAGGATGCGGCGAAGCACTTTGTAGTTGCTCAGGGAAGCAGGCAACTCCACGGAATTATAAAGAACTGTGGGGAACTCTAGGAAGCTGTAGGGAACGATTCACTTGGTTTAATTACTCACTAAGCATTATGCTCGTTATGCACTGACGCATGTGGGGCGCATTACATCAATAAAGAATAACGTTCTCGACGCGCCAACACGTGCCGTCCATCCTATCACTCTTAAAAGACACAGGAAAGCGCCCCAATTCTCATTAACATAACTTTTCATCATTTAACCGGCAATATTGATCCTTAAACCATTATTTTACCCAACGGGTTCGTTGGAAAATCCAAGAAATCTTATTTTACCAAATCGGTTAAGTACTCGCTCAGGTACTAAAATAGCTTGCAAATTAAATTTCAACAAAACAAAAATTTACAAAATTAATTTTAGTATTTAATTTTAACCGACACTTTCTAACGAGGGATCGTTCCCAAATGTAGGTATAATTCGTATTTGGTTGAATCTTTGCACATCGAAAGATCTTCATAATTGAGGAAGATTGTTCTTTAAATTTGTCTCCATAATTTATAAGAAACAAAATGGCGGACCAAAGAAAAATTTAATTTGCTTTAAACTTCAGGTTGTCTATATAAGGAATGGTTATAGGCACACAAAAAAAAACTTCTTTGACCGAGACATTACACTAGTGTGTTCTTACGTATTTTCTCCCGCTGAATCCGAATCTGAAGTCAGAATTGCTAGATATGGATACATTTTTAGAGATAATCTAAAAAAAAATCGAAAAATAATCGGAAAATTTTTTTTTTAGCCGAAACACAACATTAACCCTCTGCCTACTTAAATGACCGTTATCGTCTAAAATCGTCTATTTGGACGCCTGGTGGGGACTAGGGTAAAAGTACCAATTACTGCGATGTGAAATCGAAGTCCGATAAAATTTTGGAAAAGAAGATAAATATAAATAAAAAATAAATATTTGACTGATTGTAAAAACACTCTTGTTATCTATTGAAGTAGAAACGACTAATTAAAATATTAAAATAAATTATGTATTCTTAAGGTATTAGTCGCGTAAATGCTCCCGCAAAACTCCCGCAAAATAAAAAGAACAATAAATAAACTTTTATATCAACTCACTTGCTTCCTTGTGACCTCTTCTAATGTAATATATGTAATCTTCACGATTTTGAGTCAGGTACTATAAGTTATCGTGATGTATTGCTCACACGTTTTCAACATTTTTCAATGAAACCACGTGAAAATGAAAAATCATGAATTTTTAAATTATTGTATTTTTTATACGGCGTGGTCAATAAAGGTAATTTTTTTTTAAAGGACTTATTTTATCTCAATGTGTAACTTAGTAGTTTTATTTGAAAATCTGACGACTTGTTTTTTATAAATGAATATAAGAGACATTTTTTACATGCATTTTGTGCTATTGCATGTAAAAGGTATAAACTTTGAATTAATATTTTGAAGCTCAGAAGTGGTCAAAGTTAATAAGATAGATCTCATTTCATAGATAAATACCTCACGAATACAGATACAAAGTTTTAAAAAAATCTGACGAAAATCATTTTACGCGACTAATACCTTAAAAATAACAAATTTATAAATAATACTCTGTGCTGGTATTACTACGAGTCTGCACCAATTACTGTGTCCCAATTACTGCGATGAGAATAACGTGTATTTGAAGGTTAGGTTGTTCGCAGTAATAGAAATATGTCCATGTTCCAATTACTGCGATAGGTTGTAATTTAAACTTGAATAATTAAATAATAATTAATGATTAAAATGTACATCTTTATTGGCAATTGTGTTGAGTAAGGTTTTAAATAGTTTTTTCAATTAACTTATTTTAATTTTAAACTCTTAAAAAGTGCATAAAAGCGTTATTAAAAAAATTGCAGTAATTGATGCGTTTACAGTAATTGGTATATCTACCCTATAGGAAACACATATAGTGAATCGCTAGAGCAAGGAGAAGTTAGCGTAGGCAGAGGGTTAAAACACAAAAAAAAAATTTGTCCGGGACACTGCGCTAGTGTTTTTTTACGTATTTTTCTTCTCTGAAACCGAATCCAAAGTCAGAATAACCAATTTAGCTAAAATTTTTTAGATAATTTCAAAAAACTACTCAAAAACACGAAAAAAATCATTTTTTTGAGATTATCTAAATAAATCTATAGCCAATCTAGCATTTCTGACTTCGTATTCGGATTCAGTGGAGAAAAATACGTAAGAGTACACTAGTGTAGTGTTTCGGCCAAAAAAGTTTTTTTCTTGTGTGTCTGTGTTATTTTTAAATTCCTGGCAAATTCCCGGATTTTTCTTAAACTACTACTATTCCCTTGGATTTGTTCTTTTAACGATCAATAATGTACTACTACTTAAATATTAATTGTTTTGAAAGAAATATTAAGATAAGAAGTTTTAAACATTCAATGTACGTCATTTTTATTTAGAAAAAAATGTAAACTTACCCAGTGGGCCCACATTTTTTGACCCCTCTCTAACTTTCAAAATATTTGAGATAGAGACTTAAAATTTGGTACACATATGTAATTTTACATGCGATTTACGAAAATCATATAGAAAACGTGATTGAAGCTCATTATCATAGCTTATTCCAAGAAAAATTGAAAAAAATGCATAAAAATGACCACACTCTAAAAACAAGTGTCTTATTTTGTCCTCACTTTTAAGACATTTTGAGGTGTCTTAATTTTAAACCATTGAGATAGTGTCTTAAAAATGCCTGTAAGACGCTTTCTAAACGTCTTATGTCTTAAAATTAGACACTTGTAAGACACCTGTTTTTACAGTGCATGTCCTCCCCCTCCTTCTAGCAACCGAAGTATTTGATCTTAATAGATGAAATTTGGTATACTTATGTAATTTCACATTTTGATTGCACGAAAAATATATAGAACCTGATTGAAAGCAATTGAAAAAAAAAGGAAAATTTATGAAGGAAATTTTTTTTTTTTAATTAATAGTAGTGCGTCCCCACCCCCTTACGTCCATATTTTTCTCATTACACTGTGTTACAAAATAAAAAAAAGTAAAAAAACTTCTTATCGGACCTAGTGGAGGTTATAAGTCATAAAAAACTAAAAAGAATGGTATATATTAAATCTTTGATACACCCTGAAAATCTTGTTTTAGAGCCAAAAAACCATTTTTAGGTAAATTCATGTACCTAATATTAATGTTATTAAACATTGTTACCAGTATTTATTAAATGATTCTTAAACTCTAAAAGTTGTATCTAAGCATTGCAAAAATACATAAAAATTGAAAATTAGTCAAAATTATGAATCCGAGGAAGGAAATAATGAAAAACTGTTCATAGGGTCAAAATTTAATGATGTTACTATAAAGTTAAAAGTGGAATAACTTTGATAATTTTAATTGAATTTTATTCAATCTGGGGTCATTTGAAACTGCAATTGTTAAGCTTTTGATATGCATCAAGAAAAAATATAATTTTAATAAGATAAGACATTTAAATTGGCTTCAAAGTTGAAAAATCAATCAAAAAATGAAAATTTTTGATCATTTTTGGTCTATATCTTCATGAATTTTGAATGATAATAAAAAAAGTCTTATCCAGCTTCATAGGGTATATTTTAAGCTTTAAATTAAAAAAAAACTTTTTGATTCGGGTAAAAAATGGCGAAGTTTCAAAGTATTATGTACATGAATTTACCTAAAAATGGTTTTTTGGCTCTAAAACAAGATTTTCAGGGTGTATCAAAGATTTAATATATACCATTCTTTTTAGTTTTTTATGACCTATAACCTCCAGTAGGTCCGATAAGAAGTTTTTTTTCATTGTCACACAGTGTTATTAATCATTATAGTTCTGAAATTTAGTTCTCATATGTAGTTTTGCGTGTACACTGTAAAAACAAGTGTCTTATTTTAAGACATTTTTGTCCTCACTTTTAAGACGTTTTAAGGTGTCTTAATTTTAAACCAATGAGAAAGCATCTTTCAAAATTATTAACCAATGAAATAGCTTAAAATAACCGTAAGACGCTTTCTTAATGTCTTGTGTCTTAAAATAAGACACTTAGAAGACAGCAGTTTTTGCAGTGTATTATAATATAATATTATTTAGAGTGCTGAACTTTATTTTGCTAAAATATTATTTAGTGTATAATAAAAATTATTTTTTTTAAAAAACATTTCCTAGTGGCCAATTTTAAATATCTAGCGCATATACATATGAATGAAATTAGGGGGGTTACTAAAACCCTTCTGTTTTAGTACGAGTGTAACTCGAACTTGCCCGATTTTTTTAACTGAGAAAACTGGATGTTCAAAATTAGATGTTTAAGAAAAGGTAGTAACCCTTAATATCCAAATATTAAAGTTTAACATCTAAGATATTAAATTTTAACATGTGGATATTAAAGCTTAACATCTAGATGACTAGATGTTAACCTTGAACATCTATAGATAGCTGTCCCTATGCTAAATGATAAATATGTTAAGCGTTAACATCTAGATGTTAAGGGTTAACATCAATTTTTCTCAGTGTTCTTTTGAATTGTGGCGAAAATTTTAAGGGGGGTACACTCTAAAAACAAGTGTCTTATTTTGTCCTCACTTTTAAGACATTTTGAGGTGTCTTAATTTTAAACCATTGAGATGGTGTCTTAAAAATGCCTGTACACTGAAAGAAATAATTCCACGGTACTGACATAATTATGGATAAATCACCCATAATATATTGCTAATATAGATACTGCCATAATATATTTGTCTTTTAGCCATATGACTGGTGAAACTGTGATGTATATTTTTAGGTTAGAAGAACTGTCAGTGGCGCACCGATGCATTATGGGATATTCATTCATATAGTATTCGAAGTTCTACAAAAACTGTCAACAATAATCATATGGCTGATAAAGCTAGAGTATTTCTTTCAGTGTAAGACGCTTTCTAAACGTCTTATGTCTTAAAATTAGACACTTGTAAGACACCTGTTTTTACAGTGTAATCATCTTTAATTATTATGAAGACCTTTCGATGTACAAAATTTCAACCGAGTCCGAGTGGTTCCCTTGTAAACTATGTCATTGTGCACAAACTTAAGTGCACTGAAATTGTTATGAAACCAAATTATTTAACAAAATTATGTCACTACACTGTAAAAAGAAACATCTTAAAATGCATTGTAGTCACTTTTAAGACGTTTAAAGTATCTTATATTTCAGCTTCCATCTTAGAAAACTAATGCATTTTAAGATACTTTTGCTAACTTTTCGGAAACATCTTAAAAGTGACTACAAATGTATCTTAAATTAAGATACCTACTTTTTGCAGTGTATAGGTTAAAAAAATGTACTAAAAATAGTACATTTTAATAATAGATTGTTTTTTTTTTTATTTAGGGTATTGAAACCACCTGGTGGCGGTAGCAGTGACATCTTTGGCGCCACAGGAGAAGAGACCAGCCCTCGTCGTGTGAAATCTCACCAGCAGTCTCAGCTGGGATCAGCATTTTTCGGCAATAATGCCAGCAATGGTCCAAGCAATGGCAGTATCGGCCCAGAAACGCCAAGAGGCGTCAGCAAGCCCGGTAATGATTCTTACAAACGTCTGTTTGGTCCTCCCGATGCCCTACCTACCCAAAATTCGAAAAATCACATGAAGAGCAATATCCCCCTCAGCAGTGAGAGCACTTCTCCCTCCAAAAGCACATCCAGCAGCAATGGTTCCATTTACAACGGAAGTATTTCCAACGATATCTTGCACAACAATGACAATACAGGTAATTAACTTTCAGCGACGATTGGACTAACAGCTACCTTGAAATATGTGTTCAGTTGTTCACACTGTGCGTACTGCAGGCTCACTTTCTCACCTCTGTAACTTTATATATATTTTTATTAATTTACATTATATCTGTCTAATATGTATAGTATATAAACCAACTATAATAATTATTACTGAAGGGCTCTATTAAAAACACTCTATTATTTTTTAAATTACTATTAAAGTTTACATAAATAGTCATTTGATACAATTTCAACATACACTTTTATCTCTGGCAGAAGAGCGCTAAGTGTTTCTTCGAAAAGTTCTTTTTCATCCGAACTCAACCAAGAATCAAGATTTTCTTTCTTTTAAAAGAGTACTTTTCTTTCTTCGGTATTTGTCGTTTTTGTTTAATTACACGCATTCTCTAAATTTCTTAAGAATATTTCATTCTTCTTAAAGACAAAACTGATTGGAAGCCACAAAGTGTTAAAAATCCACTTTATAAGATTGGAATTTCGTTCCAATTAAGACAACTTTCAATCCAGTTTTTAATTACTTTTCATTGCTGAAAGAATAGTTATAATTTTTTGTTTAAAGAGTTTTTTTATCTAATAAATTTCCAAGAAACCTTCTGTCAGAGATTCTAGATATTTCTTAAGAAATAGAGTTTAATTAATAGAGCAATGAACATAATATAAATGTTGAGACAAATTATTAAATTACTATTTTTATTGATTGTCTTTTTTCTGACATTTTGCTTATACTTGTACTGTTCACAAGCAGCATTTAGGAGAAACAAAAGATTTCGTAAGTGTACCACATTCAGTGCAATTCATTGTCAGACATTCACATGTGACACAAATAAAAATCATTTATTCACAGTTCACTCATTAGTTTTGAAATCAGTACTTTCAATCAGAAAAAAAAAAATTAGAGAGAAATAAAAAATTAATCAGAATTTTTTTAAATGAACAGTTATATGACAAATTTCATTCTTATCTAGCAATAGAGCCTGACGTAGATCAATCCAGCACATATTTTGAGTTAGTAATCCATCGTTATTCATGTATTATTATTTTCTACGGCACTTGCTTTGCTTTTAAAAGATTTGTTTTTCAAATATCTTCGGCTTTTTTTCCAAGTGAAAAATGTCTACATAGCTGTATTAATGTATTTTGAAGAAGAGTGATGTTTCTTTAATTAGTTTAAAGGTGAAAAAAAGCCGGTGTCAGTTGAGGTAAAATATTGGTAAAAGTTTTTATTATAGCTTGCATTGTGAGTTGCCCGATTGCCATTATGTATTTATTTTTGCATCAGTAGTAGCATCTTTAGCCTTTCATGCTATTTTATTTTATTCATAATAACTTTTGTGTTGACAAATCCAAAGTACTATTTTTAATGGACAATACTTTAAATCTGTTTTAACTTCATTTTGACAAACAATTTTTAAACTGACATTTAGCATTTTTTAAAATCATAATTATAAGCTTTTATAATTTTGCTTTTCAAAGATATTTTGCTTATTGTGATTATTCCGATTTCTGAAATCTAAATGCAGCGAGAACAAAATTGGTTACAGTTACAGATTTAAACAAAAAGCAATGTTTTAAAAGTTTGATTTTCACTAACCATGGGCGCCAATACGAAGAGACTATTCAATAATATTTACCCCATTGGAAGATCATTGTAAAAGATTCTTTTTGGTCAAGTGGCGAGTTACTTTATTCATAGAATTTTTTAGAAAATCACATTTAAAATTAGGTGCTATTACTAAAATTGACATAAGTTATAAATACGAAAATGTTTTCAAGTTATTCGTGAACTGTTAATTTTCATTTTCTCGAACTCTGTAGCTCATCTAAAAGTAAATGACAGTGAAGAAAATTTTATTGAGCTTATTTTCTCCGTGTAGTAGCACATAATACGAGTTTCCTGCAAAGGCATTTCGAATTTTTTTTTTTAATTTAACAAGGTTTGACGTGTGCCAATCATAGAATGTTACATGCCAAAAAAGGTTCTTTTGAAGAAAACAGCAACTCCAGACGTCAGACTTGAAATGTGTATCTACAAAGCACGGCTGTCAACATGCATTAAAAGTATGATCCCAAAGGCGTTTCATACGAAATCTGCAGAAAACATAATAGAATCAATTATTACCTATAGTTGCAATAAAATAAGAAACAATTATTTTTAACCTCTATTTTTTAAAAATAGAAAAAAAACATTTGTTCTGGCACAAATATTAACTTTTAAAGAAGCAGAAAATACCAAATATAGAGTAACTCAAAATTTTGCAGCAATTTTTATCTCGCAAACTAACATTGATATTTTCGTTGATAATAATAGGTGTGGTCACATGTCAGTAAAGTCAGGGAAATGTCAAGAAACATTTTTTTTGTCAGTACTTTCTAAATTTAAATTAGTCAAGTTTTGACATATAAGTATACTTTAAAAGTGAAATTATACGAAATTTGGAACAAAAACTCCGAAATATGTACCTAACCTAAAAACTACTTTCAATGTCTATTTAAATTGCAACTTTAAGCGCCATTTTAACGAAAATTGTTGCATTAAGGAGTGTCAAACTTTGATAAGTTGTAAATTAAAAATAAATGACTCTATTTTTTGAAGTAACTTTATTTCTCGAAATCAAAAATAAATATCTTCTCGTCATGAAATCTTGATAATCAGAGGTATTAATTGAATTTGTCAATTCTGACCATTTCACAGTCAACGATTCTGCTCTATTTAAATTAGTCAAAAATGACTAAGAATCAGTCATCATTGACTAATTCATATTTAGAGAGTAAAGTCAGGGAAATACGGGTCACATGCATTTTCTCCAAAACTCAATTGTCAGAATATCCATTTGATCAAATTGTATTTAACCAAAAGGCTATTTATCAAAAATCTAATTTGACAGAAATCTCATTGATCCAATATTGCATTTATCAGAAATCTAATTTTTCCGAAATTACATTTATGAAAAATCTCATTTGTCCCAAATTGCATTTATGAAAAATATCATTTGTCCGAAATTGCATTTATCAAAAATATCATTTGTCAGAAATTTCATTTATCCAAAATTGTATTTATCAGATATCTTATTTGTCCGAAATAACATTTATCAAAAATCTTATTCAACTGAAAACTCAATTGTCAGAAATCTAATTTACACGAAATATCATTTGTCAGAAATTTCATTTATCCAAAATTGTATTTATCAGACATCTTATTTGTCCGAAATAACATTTATCAGAAATCTTATTCAACTGAAAACTCAAATGTCAGAAATCAAATTTACACGAAATTTCACTGATCAAAAGTCTAATTTGGCAGAAATTGCATTTATTAAAAAACTCATTTATCCAAAAGTGCATTTATCAGAAATCTTATTTGATAAAAATATTATTTTTCAAACGAGTTTCCTATCCCTGATAAAGTCGGTAAGGCAAAATAGATGTCGCTTCAATTTAAGCGCAAAAATTTAAATATCATTAAAGAATCATTGTACATTTAAATTTTCGCTCACAAGATAGAGCGACATTTATTCTGCTTTACCTACTTCTTCAGAGATGAGAATCTCGCTTGAAAATAAATGTATTGGCATGATGGAATTTTGGGAAAATGAGATTTCTTATAAATGAACTTTCGCACAATTGTAGGTTGTAAAAAACAGTATTTTGTATAAATACAGTTTCTTGAAAATGCGCTTTAGGACAAATTAGATTTCTGATGAATGCAATTTAGAGAAATGAAATTTTTGAATTTTTTTGATAATTAAAATTTCTGACAAATTAGATTTCTAATAAATTCAATTTCTGACAAATAAAATTTAGAATAATTTAGATTTCTGATCAATGCAGTATCGGAAATATTATATTTCTGATAAGTGCACTTTTGAATTAATGAGATTTCTGGTAAATACAGTTTTGGATTAATGAAATGTCTGATAAATGCAATTTTGGATTAATGGGATTTCTGATAAATGCAGTTTTGAATTGATGAGTCTTCTGAATTTTTGATAATTGAAATTTCTGTCAAATTAGATTTTTAATAAATAGTCTTTTGATTAAATAATTTAGATCTTATGGATATTCTCACAATTGAGTTTTGGATAAAATAAGGGGAACCCATTTTTTACTTCTAAACAAAATTTTTCTTTATCTTAATAGTAAAAATAATCTTGTTTTATTTTTTTTTCCTGTTATTTATTGTCATCGCGAAAAAATGACGTGTGTCTGTCATTAATTTCCTGTCATAAATTTTTTTAATACAGTAGATAGAAGTCAATACTTACTATTCAATTCAAAAGTCCTGACCCCTGAAATAAATTTAGTCTACCTCTTACAAAAGAAAATCGTAATTGAATGGAACAAAGTTTGATAGAAAGGTAATTTTATTGGTTACATTTTTTTCATTCAAGACTAATACAAAACAATTTTTTTGTAAAGTTAGTAACGAATATGTTAGCAAGAATACGATTTTGAGAATACATTTTATAAGAGTCAACTTTGGGTTCTTGTATCTTTGTAAAAATTGAAACAAAAAGGTTGAAAAAAATCAAGAATATATTTTCATGTCTTTACACGTTAGTAGAACAATTTTTTCAAAATGTTAATAACTTTAACGTATGTTAAATAATAACATACGTTAATAAAAGATTTTTTATTTGAAAAAAAGTTGCAAATAAAAAAGTTATAATAAACTTGAAAATAATACAAAAGAATTCAAAAATGTAAAAATAAGATAAACAATATTACTAAATAATAACAAATCGTGCTATTAACGATTCTTTTTTTACGACTTTTTTATGACAAGTGTAACTGATATAACAATGCAAAAAGAAGTTTGAAGAAAAAGCATTGTCATTTTCTAGGATCAGGTAGCAATAATCCTAAACTGAAATTGAAACAAAAATCTTCTTTTATTTGGAATCGACAAAAAAATAGTAGAAAAAGCTCCTTTATTAATGACTATATACGTTAAAGTTATTAACATTTTGAAAAATTTGTTCTATTAACGCATAATGAAGATAATATATTATTACTTTTTTTAACCTTTTTGTTCCAATCAACTGCAATTTTTTTTGTAGGAGGTAGATCACCTTTTTTTCGGGGTCAGGACTTTTGAAATGGATAGTAAGTGTCACTTAAGGAGATTTATCCAAAAAACCAATTTCTACAGATTCTTATAAAATTTTAATGACATATTAAATGCATTTCTTTACATGTACTGTTACAATTTTATTGAATATTACCGTTCTGTTTTTAAGATATAAATTTATAAAGTTGATGGGTCTTTTACATGGAAACAGTAACAAAACGCGCAAAATGACTATATTTTAAGGACGCTTATACCCTCAAGCGGTTCTCATTCTATCGGACCATGATAGTCAATATTTTTTTAATTTTATTTTTTCTTATAATTTGGTTTCTAAATAGTATTTTGTAGTTAAAATCATTACACAAAAAAATTTTATTGAAAAAAAAATTTTCCGTTGAAAATCTCAAACTATTAAAAATTTTTCTTCCTGATTATTTCAAAAAAGTGAAGAAATACTACCCTTGAATAACATTTTCTTAACAACGGTACGGTAAATTAATTAAATATATTGTTGTAAAAGTTGTATTATATTACAGTTGAAAATATATTAGTTTTTTTAAAAAATTTGTAGAACCGTGTTTTTATAATTAATTAAAATGTAGTCATTTTGCGCGTTTTGTTACTGTTTCCATATAAAAGTACCAACTTTATAAATTTATATTTTAAAAACGGAACGGTAAAATTCAATAAAATTGTAACAGTACATGTAAAGTAAAGCATTTAATATGTCATTAAAATTTTATAAGAATCTATAGAAATTGGTTTTTTGGAGAAACCTCCTTAATTAATTAAAAAAAACACGGTTCTACAAATTTTTTATAAAAACTAATATATTAATAATATTTAATTAATTTACCGTACCGTTGTTAAGAAAATGTTATTCAAGGTTAGTAATTCTTCACTTTTTTGAAATAATCAGGAAGAAGAAATTTTAACAGCTTGAAATTTTCAACGGAAATTTTTTTCTTTAATAAAATTCGTTTGTGTAATGATTTGAACTACAAAATACTATTTAGAAACCAAATTATAAAGAAGAAATGAAATTAAAAAAATATTAACTATCAGTATGAGTAGAGATGCGTTTTTGCGGTGGTCCACTATCAAATTTTCCTCGATGGAATCTCTAGTTTGTTTTTGTTTATAAACAAATTTTTGAAAATTTTATGTTACTACCTAACTACTTTGCTGCTGCTTTTCCTTCTATGTTGTTCTATTATAAATGAACAGTCAACCTTATTATACTTGGTCAAAAAGAACCTTTTTATACGTGCTCTATGAATAGGTTAATTTAAGATTTCATACAAAAAAGTCACTTCGTATTGACCCCTTGTGAAAGGGAATTTGTGTCAAGTGAAAGTTAAAGTTAAAGAAAACCTTCAACTAAACAATAAATTGAAAGTACACTAAATTTGTCAGCACGAGGTTTTTGCGACACTAACAAAAAATGGTTTGGTTGGGGCGTGTGTTTTTATTTGGGTGTTGGTGCATGGGATAAATCTGTGGGCTTTATCCGTTGTGTGAATTTGGTGGCGGCTCGACTCGATGCGGCGCGACGCGGTGTATCCTGTGCTTCCTGCAGGAGGAGCATCCTGCATGCTACGCAACCCAGTCACTGGAGACGGAGTTGACGTGACGCCAGTTAGGCGCACCGCACGAAAGTGTAGAGGTAAAGTTTTCCTTTCAAAAATTCATATCCTTCTTACAATATATCCTTCATCTCTCATCATTCCCTCTCCACATTTACTTTTATCATTTTTCTCTTTTTTTCAGTTCTATTATCACTAGATACGAAATACAAAATGTTCAACTGTAGACTTATTTTTTACAGTAGTTTTTAGATTTCATATAGTTACAATTCTAGGTTTGACTTTTCTTTCAATTTAGCCAGCGCTCTAAAACTAAATTAGATTAAATCTTGGCTAATTTAAATCAATGATTCATCTCTTACTTTCAGATTGTCTAATTGAAAATAAAGAAGTCTGGTTTCGATTAGTCAAAATTTTGACTGATTTAGTTTCAGAGACTGAGTATTCAGATTCTCGGTTTTTTTTTGCTATTTATTTTTGTAGATAACAAATTGTTATAGTTTTGAAAAGTTTTATTTAAATGACTTGTTTGACGATTGGTAAGGTTATAATTATTTGATAAATGAACGGTGAGTTGATTTAGTGCATCTTTAATTTTATATGAAATTGTAGGATGACTTTTTGTCTTCAAAACTATTTGGTGACTGAAATCATTCTTTTTTATGGATTTTATTTAATTAAGGGCAAATTATTATGATTGTATATTCAAAAGTGTGCCAAGTTTAAAGGTCAAAAGATACTATTATTCTACGTGATTTCAACAGTGTATTAATTTTTTGTTTTACAGTACTTTTTATTTTAAATAATACATACTGTTTAACTAAGCTAATTTTTTTATTTTCACCATTTGTTTTGCTATTTACATTATCGCACGTATAGAATGCGTGTGGATTTATTTTGCATGACATTGCCTTATTTCACGATTAAATGATCACACTAGATAAGTAAAAAGTATTTTTTGTACATTGACTATGAATTAAGAAAGATGAGAATAATAAATTTTAATTAAAAACAAAGCAATTATACTTGCTTTTCTAAATTAAGATTAATAAACAAAGTAAATGGCAGTAACGATAAAATTACAAATGCAAATGTAAACCTATGTTCAAATGCATGGACAAATTTTCGAGAAATTATTAAAAGGGTATTTATGAATATGAATATTCTTCAAATTTCATTTTAGTTTCATTTTACATGAACAGAAATCAAGTTTATAAATAACAATTTATCTCTACTTGCTTTATAATTATCATTTACCATAATTTCTTTGTTACCGAATGATTGTTAATTGTACTAGATATTCAGCCCCATAAAAAAATAAAGTTCTCTGTTCTGGATATGAGACCCATGTTTTCCTACGTATTTTGATGCGCTGAATCCGAATCCACCATCAGAATTGGTCCAGAGGATTTGAGTTTGGACCTAACCTCAAAATCAATAAAATTTTACTTTTTGATCGATAGAATCCGAACTCAACTAAACATAATACATGTCTAGGGTCAACAGAAAGCTTGAGTTATGATCTTTAAACGCTTTTTTAAAAATTATTCTACGATGATTTTTAACGAATATATGATGTTTTACTTAAAATATGACTTTCTTCAAAGGTGCAACCGATTCAAACTCTGAACGAAATTTTATTTGTCATGAAACCAGTCTATCATGTACAAACTTGAACAAAAATTAAAAATTATCCAATTAGAATGTTCCTGAGTTTCACGATATTTTATGATAAACAAATTTTTTATTTTAGGTCAATTGAAATTTCTTTTAAGGGGTCTTGTAAATTTTTTAGCCCATAAATATAGAAGGTTTTTTAATAGTTTTTCTTTTCAGAAGTTTTATATCAAGAGCCATTTGATAAATTTTAATAATTCTTGTTTCATTCGTTTTTTTGAAATAAGTTTCTTCAGGTATTGAACCTCTTATTTACTAATGATAATCATTATTATGGTTTTTGTGAATGATTAAAGAGCGAAAATATGACTTTTTCTCAGTTTTTGATAGTAAAAAGCTACCTATTTCCTATATTTTTCAAATTTTCAAAAGTTAGAGGTTCAGTACCTGAAGAAACTTCTGAAGAACCGAATGAAACAAGAATTTTTAAAATTGGTCAAATGGTTCTTGAGTTATGACCGCAACTTTATTTTTTAATATTTATGAAAACATGTAAAAACATTTACTTCATTATATGTGACGCTTCACGGTGAAAGGGACCTTAGCTAAAAAAAATGGATTTTGACGCTTTGGTGCCTCTCGATAGATTTTGAGTTCTTCTTTCATATTAAAAAGTAAAAATGTATTTACCTCTTTTACTTTTTGTAAAAAAAAGAAAAGTAAAAGTAATTTCTCCTATAAAAGTTGCCTTTTGCAGCTAAGGTCCCTTATACCGTGGAGCGTCACATATATTAGACAAGAAATTATTAAAAAACCTTCTATTTATTGCCTAAAAAATTTACAAGACCCTTTAAACGATAATACTGTTATTTAGGAGTTATGATAGATAGCCAATCGTGCATTTAACACAATTATATTGGGGTTTTTGGTTGTTGTTGTAAAATTCAAATTGTTGTGATTTTAAATTTCCCGCACCCTTGAATGCATAAAAATCTAATCGAGCGAATTTTATGTCAGGTAATTATTCAAATGTATAAAAAGTATTTTAAACAACAATTTGAACAAATAAACATTATGAAAAATGATAGTTCCAATAAATGAAAGATATTATATCATTTGAAGTTTTCAATACATTAAAAATACGATAAATTGCTATTTAGAAACTTGATTTTTGAACATACAAAATTAAGGTAATATATATGGAATTAGAAATATTCATATGCGTTAATTAAAAATAATAAGAAGGAAAAAATGTAGGAATATCCTGAAAACTTTTTATGAAATTATTGAATATTCTTCTAACATGTTTTTCTTTATTTTTATTTTAAGTTTTTATAGGCTTTTTGGCAGTCTCAACTGACTATTATTAAACAAATTTCCACATTAAGTAAGTATCATTAAATTTTGAAATTTTATTTTTTATGTTTTTAAAGTTGTTAAAAAAATTACTGTTAGGTATATTTTGTCAAGCCATGATTATAATAGCCAGCAACTATCTAGTCAATGTACTTACTCAGTGTCTAACTGATATATTACGTTACACTTGATTCATATTAATCTTGACTTGAATTCTTAATGCTTTATACAACTGTGTTGAATTGCTAGCTTATTCACCTCTCAGTGATTATGTTTATCAGTCATTATAGTCATTTAAGCAGCTTAATGCAATTATTTCCGATGTATGTATCTAATACTCTGTTGAAACCAAAATTTCATACCTACACGGTAAAAAACAATTATTCACTGCTATTACGTATTCGTATAGCTAAATACAGACGGACTAAACCAATAATATAATATAAAAAATACACCCATATATAATATAATCAAAGTTTTCTGTATAGGTATACTAATGCAGTAACTGAAACTATTGATTTAGTCTGTTCATATTTTACTGTAGGTGAAATAAAGTACGCTTTGTAATAGTAATGGCCACAATTATATACCTTTTCTACATAAACATTAAGGCCTGCGTGCATGTAAAATTCTCTAATTTATTTTTTAAGCTCACCATGAAACTACAAATCAAAGGGCGTTTTTTTTCTCTAACACAGTGGTTTTGTTGAATTTTTGTTTAATGTACACTTTTTGCAAAAATGTAGCGGGAAAACCTGACTTAATGACAACTTATATTAAGCTTAAATTAAAGCCTCTACTTTAATCTCTTGACTGTGTATTACGTGGAAAAATTATTCTTTTGAATTTTGTTCAAGACAAAATCCTCTAATTGAATTTCAATAAAAAAGAAAAAAAAAATTTTTTGGACTAAGTGATAATAGGAATTGCAATTTTATTCTATGTAAAATGAGTTTAAAGTTCAACTTTAAAATTAAGCCAAATTAAAAGGTTCTAAATATTGTCAATTTTCCAACTACATTTTACAAAAAATATAACATGATAGAGCAATTTTGTTCCAAAACAAAAATTTATCAATTAAAAATCTACAAGAAACAAGTCGCCTCATTAATGTTTTATTTCTGAAGTTATTTCATTTAGCTTGAAAAGAAGTAAATTTTTAAAATATTTTATTCTAAACATTTCTCATACGTTCTTTTGCATTTCTAAAATAAACTGTTATTTCAAAAAAAAATTCAAAATGTTTATAATATGTTGTTAAATCAGTAATCAAACAGTATTGTTTGATTTTGTTGTAAATTTGAAATTAAAAATACAAATAACAAATTTTATTATCTAATAATTCATTTTTATGTCCTATAGAATATAAAACCTTTTAAAGCAAAATTGAACGATAAAAAATCTAGACTGACAGAATTCAACAATTAGAAATCCACATTATATTATTTTAAACTTTCGAAATTTGAAAAAAAAGTCAGTTAAAAAGCCTTTTTGATTCTGAGACTTTTGAAAAGTTTTTTCACAATTATATTTAGAACCATGTTCGGAAAATTGTTGAGTTCCCTGCTATTTTTATTAAGCAATATTACTAGTGGCTTTTAATAGAAACTCCAAATGACCCTTTTGAATATAATTAAAATTAAGGGCCTCTTCGTGAGCATTTTAATGTATTTTGTAATAAAAGGAAACAGGAATATTCAATGGCTCAGGTTCCAAATGGTTTTTAATGTATTATCATCTTATCAATAACATCTACTCATTTAGAATTTTATATATTGCTTACCATATAGCTATATGAAATTCTCCTTTTTTCCTTTTTATTCAATTGAGTAAATTTTATGATACTTTTATTGGTCTTAAGTATTTGACTGATTTTTCACTTTCAATAAAAACAAAACTGAATTTTGAAGATATTTTTATTTGAGATCATTAAATGTGAATAACATAATAAAATAACTCATAAAAAAGTTTGGTCAAATTAAAAACCGATAATTTTTAGGAAAATTATGTGTTTTTAAAAAATTTAATTATTTATTAAATAGAAACTAACATAAAGGAACTAGCATAACATAAAATGTTGAAAGTTAGGTCAAATATTTAAAGCTATTTATAACAGTATTATATTCTTAAGTATCAATAAATCGTATTAAGGCCTTGAAAAATTTACTGCGCATATTATAAAAGACATTTTTTTAAAATTGTAAAAACTGAATTATTTTCTATATTTTATTGTGAAAGAACGTATAAGAGATTTTTCAAACATTTTACCATCTATAATTTTGCTATCACTTTATTTCAAAACTTCCGGGCATGTAAAATTCCAGTTGTTATTAATTTTTGTATTAGTGCATAAAGATAATTTTCTAGAAATAAAAAATAAATACGACGTAACCTCTTTTTGTTACTACAAAAACAACACTTTTCAATTTTTTTTTTTTTTAATAATACAACAAATTAACATTTTTAGAACCAGCGTGTTTACGTATTCATTTTCACTTAAAGTTTTTTTTTTAAATCATTTTTCAGAAAATTAAAAAACGACCAATTAAAAAAAAGTGTCTTATACTGACATTAACTCTCCCCTATTTATTTAATTTTGCAGATGAATGATACTAAATATTAAAAATTGAAAAAAAAGCAGCAATAACAGGGTGTCTAGCAATACGAGAAATCTAGGAAATTGACTAAAAATTTTGGGTAGAAAGAACGTAAAAAATAATATTAAGTTTGAATATCCACAAGTTAGTATAATTTGAATATACTTCAATTCAATTAATTAATCCAAATTTAAATATTTAAAAATTAATTATTTGAAAACTATAACAATAATCATTTTCTCTTTTTTTAAAAACTCTTGAGAAATTACAATTTCTCGAAGCTATAACAATTTTTTGTTTTAGATTAAAATTTTTGTCTATTTTTTGCAGAATTTATTTTTTTTCCTTAGGTTTTCTTATTTATTATGTTATATTTTGTTTCTTTAATTTTACTGTTTTCTATTATTTAATAGATTTTTACCAAATTCTATATTTTTTATATTTATAGGATAATTTAATTTTTTTTTATTTTTTCGTAAGTTTCCTGTTTCATGTAGAAATGTTTTCCCTTTTCTAAAGTTATTTAATATTTATCCCATCATTTTTTTTTACTTTCTTTCATATTTTCATAACTTTTCTAATTTTTAACAAAATTTTCTTCTTTTATTTTATTTTATGCAAATTTAATCTAGTACTACATTTTCTCATTCTATTATCATTTTTCCTTTTTTTTAAAAAAAAAATTGTTTAACTTTTTTCTTTTAAATTCATATTTTTTAAGTTTTTAAAAAAATGTATTAATAATTTTTTTCTTAATTTTCAAAACAATTTCCTTATTTCTCTATTTTTTAAAAAAAATTTTCTCAATAAAATTTTAATGTTTTTTTTATGGATTTTCTCATTTATTTTCTTAATATAAAAAAAAATAATAATAATAGATATTGTTTTTTGTTTGTAATTTTCTTATTTATTAATGATTTGTTTGATTCACATATTTTTAAACATAACTTTTTCTCTAATTTTTTCATACACTGCTGATGCTTTTTTTAAAAATCTTTAATCATTTTTTTGTTTTTTTCTTGTAGTTTTTTTTCAAACTATATTTATATTTTGTTTCTAAACATAAATTTGCGTACAATGAATGATGGAAATTCCTCTCCCGATTAATTTTTTTTAAACCAATCAATATTTAAATATAAATCATTAAAAGAACAAATCCGGGAATTTGACAAATACCTATGTAATCCTTTGCTAGACACCCTGAATAAAATAAATGAGAAAAATTGTAGTTTGCATTTTTGAATAATAATTTTATCGATAGTGTAAGTATTGGCGAATTAATCGAAATAAAGAAGTGAGTGACGTTGAAAATGTAGATATTTAATTGAGGCAGAAAGACTGGAGAAAAAATTGAGTGAAAGGCAGTTTCTATCAGCACTGTCAAAAATTTCTCGAGTGCGAGTGGTCTGAGCGATTACTATCTAAATCTAACTAAGGTCTGAGAGCTTGGTAATTGCGATTTGTATGGGAAGATAATCCGAGCTTTCCAGTGTCAAAAGTCACTTGATTTTGACGCGACCTACTGAACTACAACTAAACTGGAATGCACAGCAACGTCCCTACAATTGCACGTGTTTCAGGCTCACATAATGCCCGTAGAGCCTAGAAAGTTTATTACTCTATTCGTTGTTATTAGTGCTGACAGTTTTCCATTATCTGAAGATTTAATACTGGATATGTGATATGTTATTTCAAACTGCACCTATCAATTAGTCTATAGTACAATGTCGAATAGCACATCAATTATTAACCATGTAACACTTTTAATAAAGTAACTTGTTACCTTGTTTTTTGATCCGATACTAATTTTGACAATTTTTTCAATTTGCGGCGCATAATAATTTACCAAGTGTCAATTTTCTAATTTTCATACATCGAAATATTTATTATCGACTTGCAATTTGACATAAATTTTATAATTCGAATTATCATTTAATACAATTTTTATTTATACGAATTATAATTGAATCTAGCTTCTAAATAACAGAATTGTTCTTTGGCGTAATTTTTATTTAGCAGAAAATTATTTATCTTAAATTATTTTTCCCTAATGGTCATTTATCATCATTTTTGCTTTTCTGAAAAACCACTTAATTTAAATTTCTTTATTCTAAATGTAGATTAACATAATTTCTGTATTTCGAAGAGTCATATAATCTAAAATTCATTTAAAATAAGAACTATTTCACATAATATATTATAAAATTAAATTAGGTAATAAAATATTTTCTTGGAAACTAATTTCTAAAGTTTTAGTAACTTAAAAAATTCGAAATCTTAATATAATGTTGTATTGATAAATGATTATTAAAGTTTGTTTATTTCAAATGCTTTTTTGATTTTAATTGCAACATTTTGTTACTTCCCTTAATCAACATTTATTTGATATAAATTGTACGTATCTGATTATTACTTAACATATCATCAACTTCTTGAATGACAAATCTATCACAATTATTTAATTTTCGAAATGTTGTTGAGCATATTTTTTATTTTATCTAATTTCAATTTTTAATTTTACCTTATTATTATTTTTTATAATTTCTATTTTTTGATTTTCCTTTAACAATACTTAATTGACAAATTTCAAATATGCACATAATTTAAATATCGTTCTTACTTATTGAATCAATTGACATAATTTTTAAGTTGTCTAAAAATCACATAATTCTAAATTCATTGCAATAATTTATAACTTATATAATTTCCAAATATCCTAAATTTCAATGTACATACATAAATATTTTATCTTCGAATCGCTACACAAAACATATTATCCGCGCAAAATAAATGTCATTTGTCTTAAAATGGTCGACACTACAGCCAATTGAACAAGGATAATAAAATATGTCGAGAAAACGATATTTAGGACATTTGCAATTTCGGTGATTTGGAAATTACATAAGTTAAAAATAATTGTAATAAAATTAAGATTACGTGATTTTTAAACAATGTAAAAATTACATTTAATGTGACATTTAACACATTGTTTCCTCATAAATACTTACGTATATCATTAAAATAAAGAACTCAGATAAGTTCTCCGATAAAACAAGCAACACAATATAAAAATAAAATGATTAAAAAACAGGATTTTCAACATTTTTAATTTTGAAAATGTTAAAAACTTTGGATAAACTACATTAGAAAGTTCGCTAATAGCTCAATAGATGCCTTTTCAAAAAATAAAAAGAATTACAAAAGAAAATTTAAATTAAGAGAAGTTAAAAAAATACTTACATTTTAATTTTTTTATATAAAATTTCGCAAGAAAGCGATTTTTTCAAAAATTTTAAATGTAAAAAAATATGGTTAGGATTAGCTGATCGGGTTCAAACCTATCTATGTCATGATTTAGGGTAAAACAATACTTCCTCTATGAGGAAGCAACAATAAAGAATATTAAAAATTCTAATAAATGAAAATTCGCTAAAATAAAAATAATGCTCAACAGCATTTCGACAATTTAAAAATTATGATAGATTGTTATTTGAGTAGTTGATGTTGTGTTAAATAATAATTAGATAATTACAAGTTATACCAAATAAATATTTCGGTACCTCCGAGCTAAAAAACAACTCTCGCTTTATACGCCTAAAAAATTGTCTCCGGCGCTAATCTTGGCTGTTTAAAACTCCCTCTGAGTATTTTATTTAAAGGAAATCACAAAATGTTTTAATTAAAATCGAAACAGCATTTGAAATAAACCAACTTTAATAAGCATATATCAATACAACAGTATATGTTAAGTAATTAAAATTTTCCCAGAATTATATATTAAGATTTCGAATTTTGTGTCAAATAGTTCTAATTGTAAATGAATTTTAGGTTATATGACTGTTTGAAATATAGAAACTGTGTTAATGTACGTTTAGTACCTATGCAAATAAATTTGAATTTATGTGATTTTTCGGAAAAACAATAGGGTAATTCCAGGAGAGATGGTATCTCGAAAAATTAATCATCAAATAAAATTTTAATTACATACGTAAGAGTCAAACAGTCAATAAACAAAATATAAAATTGTAATTTCTTGCTAGAAAAATTATAAATAAAATTATGTTTCATTGTTTGTAAAACCGAGGTTCGCGAGAATATCTAAGTATGAAAGATTAAAGATTGTAAAGATTTTTGCAAAAAAAAAAAAATGTTTTAAAATGACATGAAGAAAGTGTATTTTATTTATTATTTCGCTTCTACTACTTAATTTTCTGTCATAAGTGCATTTACAAAAAACAGAAACACCGTGTTCCATCTCTCCCGGAATCGTTGCTTTTATACAAATTTCTTTATAAATTAAGAAGAAATGAAAAAAATTAAAAACCGTTTCACGTGCGAATGTACGAAGGTTATTGTTAAACTATTTTATAAGAATTAGAATTTTCTGCTAAATTTCTTAAATTGGTTTCAATTAAATAAAAAGTATATTAAAAGGTAATTCGAAATATAAAATTTACGTTGAATAAGCAAGTCGTTAATAAATATTTCAATGTATGAAAATTAGAAAATTTAAATTTGGGAAATAAATCCACTTCCAATTTTCATCACCAATTTCTTTTTCAATTTTTTGTTTAAGATACATAAAATTTACAGAAAAATTAATTGATATATTTTTACCAACCTGTTAAAGGGAGTAATGTCTTCATAAAATAAAAGGACATGAAGACTTGGCAGCAGTTTCCCTTCTATAATACGAATTGTTAAATTTCCGACATGACAATCTTTTGACAACTCTAGAGGTTTCTACAGGTTTAAAACGAGACCCAAAGTAGCTCTCATGAAATCTATAACCTGCAGTTAGAATTATTGTACATTGTTCAGTCTAAGAAACTGTTTCACTCAGCTGTTGTTTTTTGCTTTATAGATGGAAACCCGGTAACGGGCACTGGATATGGATCAGACCAGCAAAACAACGTTGTGCAGAATGGAAGTTCAAACTTAAACACCAGAGGTTCTGACAAGTCTAACGACTCATCCCCTGGCTCCGGCAACATGTCCAATAAAGTTCAACGCAATCGCGTGCCTCCTGGTGGCTATTCATCCGGACTTTGGTAAAGCCACAAATTGCCGAATCTACGAAACTCCCAAAAATTCTCTCTAATCTTTCATTTCGTCAAAATAAACACTCAAAAAGGTTCAGCGTCTCTTTAGAAATTTCCTTCTATTCACTTTATTTATTAAGGTAACCTGAGAGAGTGACTGAAGAATACTAATTTATTCATTTCAAATTCATGGAGTCTCTGAGTCAGACAATCCAAAGCAATATTTTCCCTTTAACTTGATAAAACTTACTTGAAACACGCTTCAAGGTTCGCTTTTTAGTTACCTTTTTTCTCTCTGATTGAATAGTTAGACTGAGAAAAATATTTTTTGTTTTTTTTTTATTTTTCTTTTTACAAAACAAACAATTTTAAAAAAAAATTGAAATGTTTGATTGTTTAACAAAATATTTCCCTCAGTGTAATCATATTTAGAAACTGATACCGAATCTTCGACAACATCGACTTCGGATTTGTAGAATAAATATTCTCTTAATGTGGTTCTGTTTCTTGAAAATAAAAGTGAAACCTATATACACCAAGTCAAAAGACAAGTGCTTTCTTAATCTTTGTGCCTTCTCCGACTTCATTTTTTGTTGATAAACGTTTATAAAAATTGTGTCTTAAACAAAACGTGTAGCACATTATATTTACATTCTGATAATGATATAATACTCACTCAAATGCGTTCGATTTTTTTAATTATGTATTATTCAACGTGTTCCATTACTTTCCCTATTATTTGAAAATTTATTTATATTTACAGACTTGTGTTTTCTTTTACAAAGTTCTTTTTTCTAAATTGTCTTGTCGTAACAAGGATGTTTTTTATCCTATTAACATTGATATTTTTTAGTAATTTAAATCGAAATTTATATGTAGCATTAAAACTGCGTATCCTGTGACAATTGCGACATTTTACATTTACATTTTTTTTTTTAAAATAAATTACTTCCTATTTCCTGAAAACATATATAAGGGTATTTTTTATATTTTTATGATTTTTTATACTTGAATTTCGTATATCTTATTTACACATAAGATTTTGATAAATTTTCATTATCATGTACCTTCTCTACTTAATGAATGTATCATCTATCCATAATTAAATTTATAATTTCGTCAGATTCAATCGATTTTTATTTGTTAAAATCATTGTAAAGGCTTTTCAAATCTCATTATGAAGTTATATATTTGAAAATGTATTTATTTCATTTTTGATTTCCGTTTTACACGCTTAAACATAATAACTAGTGTCAATCGTTTTCGTTACATGTTTGGTGTGAATATGCATAAATTAGGTGGTTTTTTAATATGTACATCGCATTTGTCCTAAACATCATTTTGTACTCACAGCAATAAAATTTTGTACGCAAATTATCATCATTTTCTCTGAATTCTTTCATCCTTTTTCCCGTCATTCCCATAGAAAGCAACTAATAACAAGCTGAAAATTATAATCATTTCATCAACATTTTTATTCCACATCAGTAAAATGAGATATATTAATAATAAAAAAAATAATAATAATATGTAAATTTCAATTTTTGACAATATTAAAAAAATTTGATCTAGTGTATATAAAATATTGACAAATTGTAAACTTTATATGAGTTTTTAATGTAAAGATACCGATTTATTTTGAAGCAAGGAATATGAACTTAAAATTTATATCAAGTTGAATTTATAAGATGGGGGAAAAAGAACAAATTTAATAAAAAAATTTCAAATGATTTTTAAAATTATGAACATTTCCCGGCAAGAAGAGGTTGATTGAAATAAATAAAAACGTTTCCAAATATCGTGGAATTTTGAACCTTTTCAATTCAATCTAATGTCGTTTTTGGTCTTTGACGTTTTTATGCCTTTGGGAAGCATTCATCTAGACACATGTATATTCATTTTAATTCCTGACGAAAATAGTACACATTTAAATTCCGATGCGGTCGTTAGAATTGAACATACTTTAATTATGTTTTATCCTAAAAAAATTTGGAACCAATTGAATTACGTTTAGAACGTAAAAAATGACAACAGTTTAATTCATTTTAATCAAACGGAATTAAAACGAATTAAAATATTTGGAAATATAATCAATATTAATATCGCTTTCTATTCAAAGCAATGTCGTTTTTGGTCATTTTACGTAAACATTTTAATTCATTTTAATCAACCTCCTCTTGCCGGGTTTGCTTCCATATCAGAAAAAGTATTTGCTTCAAGAGAAAGTAATAAATCATTAAGAAAAAAAATTGAATTTTTAAAAAATTTGAAAAACTTGATTCATTCTATAAAATTTTGACAAAATGCTAACTTTGTATATAGATAAATAGATTCTTCGTATTGTTAAGAATAACTTTTTTTAATATTATATATTAAGTTGATTTTAAAAGGAAAATGTTACTTTTAAAGCCATTATTTTGCTTTCTGAAGTGACAAATTTTTTTTTAAGACAAAAGGAAAATTTATTTTAACATATTAAAGAGATTCTTCTCCATTGACATAACCTCAAACTAAAAATGTCTTTTCGGTGTTTTCCCACTAAATACAAATATTATTAAAATTAATTTCACCTAATTTTGAAAAACCCAGTTACACATTTTTCAGAAAAAATTAAGTTGAGCTAAAATTTGTTGTCAAATACTTAATAATTATTTAACATTTTATGTTTTTTTTAAGTTTAGTTAAAATCTGCAATTTTCATCAAATTTTAAAAAAATAATAGCTCATATTTCTCGTTGAAACATTCTCTAAAATTTTATTTATTGAGTTTTATAAAAGAATATTTCGTTAAATGAAATATGATATTAAACAAAAAAAATTTGTTTTTTACGTATGTTTAATATTATTTAACAAAATCTGACAATTAATATTATAGAGCATGTTTCGAGGAGAAAAATGAGCTATTGTTTGTCTGACAAAAATAAAATTTTTAAATTTAAAGAAGAAACATAATGATATGTAATTATATTATTTGACAACAAATTTTAGCTTAACTTAATTTTTTCTGAAAACGTACAACTGGATCTTTTAAAATTTGTTGAAATTGATTTTATTAATATTTTTATTTGGGGTGAAAAACGACTTTCGCTGGAAATTTATCTTTTAATTCGATTTAATAAATTATTTATTTTAAATAAATTTAATTATATTATTATATTTATTAGTCCAATAACTTTAACTTTTTTAACTTCAAGAATTAATGTTATATTTAAATCTTTACTATTTCTATGTTCAGGAATAATAATTCACTCTATATTAAATTTTCAAGATATTCGATGTATACAAAATTTAATTTATGAATCCCCCTTAACTATCACTTTGAGGTTATGTAAATGGAGTGTTAGGTTATGTTCAGTGATAGTTTTATCTTGATTGAAAGTTCCTTTTTAATTATGTTAAATTAAAATCAGTTTTTATTGAATATTTTGGACGAAGTGAAGACTACAACATCAATAGTTTGTATTCCAAAAATTACAAACATAACCTAAAATTTTTTACTTCTAGGTCCCTTTCTTCATAACGCGTCCCATATTTTCTTAATTTAACAATTATACTTTGTTATCAGAATTATAACATTTTCATTTTAAATTGTAGGATTTAAATATTAGATTTATAGCATTGGAAAATTAGAAATATTCATTAATATATCTTAATTGTGGTATTAAGGTTAGGATTTTGCGTAAATGATTAAGATCCATTATCAGATTTAAAGATATGAATTGTGATGCTATAGATTATTTTTATAGTGTTAAAAGATTTATTATTATTATTATTAAATAGCTGGGATACCCTTTTTTATGGATCTTAATTATTTTCAGATACAGGTGGAGTTGCAAATTTAATTTACATGGTAAATTAAATTTCGTTTGATTTCAAATAAATAGTAGTTTCTTAAATCATGACAATTTTATGAAAAATTATTTATTCAATAAAAAGGACATATTGTCGTCAAAACTGGAAGGAAAAATACAACATTTAAATGTTTCGACGATTTTCAATAATTTTTAAACTTAAATAGGAACATGTAATAACGGACATGAAACTTTTTAAATAAAATAATACTGCGTAAAAAAAGACAATTAGATAAATTGTAGGTAACAACTTTTGAAGTATACCATAAACGGGAACATTTTAAAAGGCCTCAATCATACATTTAACATTAGTTTCGTCTTTGAGTTGACAAATAGAATCAAATATATGTCTCATATTAGTTTCCCGTTCCAGTTGCTTCGCTATTTCATGAGCTTTTTGAGTAATATATGAAGGAACACCAGCAAGACGAGCCGCATTGAAACCATAAGATTTGGGACAAGCTCCTGCACTCAACTTATAAAGGAAAGTTACTGTTTCTTGAGTAACATTCTTTTCTTCTGACTCCACCATGCAAGCCTAGTTTTATTTAAAAAATTACACAAATTTAATTAAATCAATACATGTAAAAATGGGTAAGTAGTGTTGTATAGAAAAATTAAAAGACCTAATAAAAAGAATATATAGAGAACATTTTTTTTGCCACTGTGAAAATTAAAACAGGGAACTGTCAAATTTTTATTATACTGACAAGTTGAATGTTAAAATTTTGTAAAATATAGTGAATAATTAATTAATGTTAATTTGCACAGTTAGTAATAAGAGACTTATTAATTAGAAATTCCTGAGTTTAATTAATCAAGTTGTGCTTATTTTTTAAAACATTTTGCGATTATGCACCTAGTATGAAGTTTGAGTTATTTAATGATTAGTAATGTCCGGTAACTTTTCTGGTTGAAAATTTTAATGCTAATAAAGTTTGAAACATACTTTTCCTTTTGCAGATTAGTTACGATCAAAGGCGATCAAACTTGATTGCGTTTTATGCAATAAAATCAAATGCCAAGTTTTTATTGAAAAAGATCAAAAAATGGCGAAATTGATCGCAGGATTAATTAATAAAGTCCTAATGAATGTTTTATGCTGTCACTTGCATAAAAATAATAACGAATATTTATGGTTTTCAATTAAATGCCATTATTTTTCATGTAATTGACAGGATAAAAACATTCATTAGGAATTTATTAATTAATCCTGAAATCAGTTTCGACATTTTTAATCTTTTTCAATATAAATTTGGCATTTGAATCCAAACACGATCAAATGCAATTAACTTTAATCGTAATTAATTATTCGCAAAACATATTCTCTTTTTACTGTCGCGCTTTTAATTAGTGTTTGAAAAAATAAATAAAAATTTGACGATTCCCTTATCAAAAAGTTAACATAAAATAAAACTAACCATGTGAGCCAATGTAACATTTTCATTGGATTTGAAGTCTTCGACCAGAGAATGATAATGAGTCGAAAAAAGTGTGCGACACTTGACTTTTGTAAGTGCATCAACTACTGAAGCTGCTATTGCTGTTCCATCATAGGTTGAGGTTCCTCTACCTGAAATAAGACACGTAAAAAAATTGTTTAAAACAATTGATTTTTTATTTTTCAAGACAATAGTTGTGAATTATTTTCAAAACTAACCCAATTCATCTAGTAAAACTAACGAATATGGTGTAGCGTGTTGAAGAATTGTAGACGTTTCACTCAATTCTACCAAAAAGGTACTTTGGCCAGACATAATATCATCATTGGCACCTAATCTCGTGAAAATGCGATCAGTTAATGTTACTGAACAATTACTTGCTGGTACTCGACATCCCTAAATACACGAAATGAAAAAAGCAGGATAATATTTGTCATTGTACAAAAAAAGAAATTGTCAGGGTGTCTAGCGAATTTACAGTAAGTACATCATTTTTTTTTTAAAACAAAAAACTATAAACTTGATTGGAAAAATAACTACAAGAAAAAAAATCAATAAATTATTAAGAGATTAGAAACATTATCAGAAAATTCACTAAAAAGTAAAAAAAAATCAACAAAAAAGTAATGTTAAAATTACAAAAAATATTTAAAACTTTAGAAAATTGGGACAAAACTGCTAAAAATAAGAAAATGTAAAAACAAAATATAAGAAAACAGTCTAGACAAGGAATCAAAAAATTATTTTAAATTAAAAAGTTATACATATTATTGTATAAATAAAAAGAAAAAAAATACATAAGAATGGCAATACATTATAACAAACTAGAAAATGCTTCTCAAAAAATAAAATATTCACGGATTTTTTTAAAATTAAGAAAATAAATTAGAAAATCCTTGAAAACAGTTAAAATTTACTCAAAACAAAATTCCTTGAAAAATTAAATAATATGGCAATTAATCTTAAAATTAGGGAAAAACTAACGAACATATTTTTTAAAAACTGCTGCAAAAACTAGAGAATTTAAAATAAAAAAAATGGATATGATATAAATGTTAATTAAAGTTTAAAGATAAAAAAAAATATATGAAATAAGAAAAAATTAAAAACAAAACAAATATTTAATGAAAAGTCAAAAAATTTTAAGGAACCAGAGATATTAAGAACAAACAATAAGCAGAGGCTTTCTACTAAATAATTGTTTGTGATCTATTAAAAAAAATTACCCAAACTGACTATTAATTTAAGCATACCGACAGGTATTTTAAATATAAATTTTCAACAATGTCTGTGTAGAGAGAAAGTTTGACATGATCAGATATATCAAAGAAAATTATTTTAACAAAAAAGAAAAATTGTAGAACTCCGCTTAAATATGGAAATAAATAAGAAAATTAAAAGCAACAGAATAAATAAATCTTCTAAAAAGGAAAAAAATGAACTAGTTGACTTGAAGATATTAAAAAGTATTATTTTTTTTTACTTTCTTTCTACTAAATATTTCTAAGTACTATTCTAACCATCGCTAATTCAATTTTTAATCAATACAACAATGAAAGTGAAATTTTCGAGATTTCCAATTCCCCGGGGTTTTCTATGATGTACTAAATTCCTGTCTGTTTTCTTTGATTGCTAAACACCCTGTAATATGTAAGGGGTCTTCCACGTAGCCCATTTAGCGGGAGGGTGCTTTATTTATACTTTATTTTATTTTATTCAAATTCGCGCGGGCAACGTACACTAAAAGAAAATTTAAAATAATATTGAAAGAAGACTATTCAAGTCCTACAGGGAAAAACTAATTGGTTTACTTTTAAACTGTTACAGTGAAGAAAAAAGAATTTAATAGTGACTATATTTAACATTTAAACTAAATTTTGAACATTAATATAGTCATTAAATTTTCGTTTCTTCACTGTAACAGTTTAAAAGCAAACCAATTAGTTTTTCCTAGTAGGTCTTGAATAGTCTCCTTTCAAAAAATCTTACATTAAATTTCATTTTAAATTTTCTTTCGGTATTAATTATTATTTGTTGCTTTTTTTAAATATTTTATTGCGTGGTACTATTTCTGATATCTACCTCTGTTAGGAGAAAAATTATTTATATGTGAAATATATTGATGCCAATAAAATTTTAAAAACAGTCTATTTAGCTCTTGAAAAATGTATCCATTAAACTACGTTCGACAATGGGGATGGAAGGAAGGGGGGATGGGGGTCAAAAATCGTCCAAAATAGGGCTACGTGGTTTATGGAAGACCCCTAATTAAAAATTGTTTATTTTCAACTTACAATTTGTGCCATAATGACAATCAATCCAACCTGTCTCATAAGAGTAGATTTGCCCCCCATGTTTGGCCCAGTCAGAATTACCAAAGATTTAACGTCATTGGTTGCCAAAAAGGTATCATTGGGTATAAAATTATCCGAAAGAACGCACGGATGTTTTCCATCGTTAATTGCAATCAGCGTCTATAGTGTCAATAAAATAAATTATCAATAAGTTCACGACTTTTAAATAATTTAACGTTCTTAAATTAATCCCAAGCAAAAATAAAATATTTTCCAGAGAAATAATAAATACAAATTCCGAAACCTTTTGATCCGTGTCATCCAAAATTTCTGGAACACAAGTGTCTTCAGAGGCTGAATATTCAGCCAGAGACATGAGTACGTCAAGAGTTGAGAGTTTGTACACAGCCAAATTCCACATATCATACTTTTCACTGAATTTTGCAAAAAGCCTTCTATTTAAATCTTTCAATACTTTATCCTTATGTTCTTCTGCACTGATTTGCCTCGCCAAGAGCTCCTGCAATAATTATAATTTTAGAAAAATATAGAAATGTGAAACGAAATAAAAAATATAAAATAAACAAGACACTTAATGAAAAAAACAAACTTTTGTTTCTGCTGTGTAGTATCTTTTAAATCCTTTCCGCTGAGACTGAAGTTCATAACTGGAGTTAACTTTCTTCAATTGAGAATCAGGAACTTCTAGTTGAAATCGTTTACGATCAGATCCAAAGAAAACAATTTTAACACCGAAGAATTTTCTCTGTGTCTCTAAATACTTATTGCTGTCCTTTTCTAATTCAGCGAGTTCTTCCAAAACTTCATCGTATTCTGCATCTACTCCTTTTTTTGGAACAATAGACCCTTCCTTTTTCGCTGCTTCAGGATCGAACGCTGTCTATTAATAGAAAATTAAAAAAAAACACATTATTTTTCTCTAATAAAAAGTGCTTTAAGGAATAGAAATAAACGAATAATACCTTAAAGTAATCAAGATTTTCATTCAAGTCTGGAAAATCACCTTCAGGCTCAACAAGCGTACAATGTTTAATTAGACTGCTGTTGAACTCTAAAGGAAATAAGATAAAAATGTAGTAATTAATTAATTTTAAATAGTTGAAGAATAAGCAATTTATTAATTTATTTGTAACCTATATTGATAAGAGTTTAAACTTACCTTCAAATAATTTAATAATCTTTAATACTTCTGCAAATCCCTCGAGTATGGTTATAAAATCTACAATCTTTCGCTTTGTATATGTGGGCCCTTCAAACATAATAGCTCTTCCATCAGGATGATTATACATCTTAGCATGATTTCCTTGAGCGTGAATCCTGTATAAAAAGAAGGGGCGGGTCAATAAGGCCGAGTTTTGAGCTTAAATATCGCACTTTTTTCAATGTATCTACTGCCAGTTTTTAAAAATTTAATATCTAACGAACTCTTATTATCTCTTATTATTTTTAGTCTCTGATTACTAAATGATGTCAGTTTTAAAAAATTCTAAGTCACGAATTCAATTTCCTAATGAACTCGTAAATAATCAATCAAATGTATACCAAACTTTTGACTAGGGGGTTTTAAGGATCGCTCATCAGAAAAATAATGTCTGCTATTAATTATTCACGATGGCAAACACAATTAAATAATAAAAGAATACAAACAAGCCAAATATTACGTTTACTCCAATCCCGACTATGTATTTCCCGGTTTTCTCGGTTAGTAGTATTTTTTAAAAAATTGGAAAACTGTGGTTTCTTTTATGAAGTTTTGACAAAATCTAAACTTTATATGTGAGTGATTCTGCTGAAAGTGCCTTTTTGGATGTCCCGATTAATTTTATAAAAACTATTCAGAAATAATTATTGTCAATATTCATAGTTAAAATTTAGCGTTTACTTAGTATTATAAAAAAAATTAAGACATTTGGCGAAACCAAATTAATAAAAACCCTAAAATACTTTCATCTCCGAAGCCTTTTTTTTATGTCTCTAGCACGACTTCTAGAAATGTATTAAGTTTTTGAAAGTTTTCTTGTTTTCTTTTTAATTTTTAAAAATTAGTTTCAGAA